>CM040626.1:30097751-30300251 GCA_022817965.1 Solanum lycopersicoides
GTGATGCCTTCCTTCGGGAAGGGCGGAGGTTCACGTAACTCTCATGAGATGAGACTGTCCGGCATGCCGGGTATGGGTCTCCTTATATCTCCTAGTCTTTGAACCTATACTGCCAATATAGGGATCTAGGAGGGTTCAATTCCCTATATACGCTAGCATGTTTTGGTTTCACCTTGGCCAGTGACTCCACCTCTTTTCGGTGTGGGGAAGACACCGGATTTCATGATGCTCACATGATCTATGTCGGTTAAGGTTGGAGTTCCTCAAAGTATGAAAGATAATGAAATGAACGATACCGAAGGTGTTTGTGCAAGACAATCAAGAGGTGAAATCAGATTCAAGTAATGACATTAGGTCATTCTTGGTCATTGCACTTCATGATCCCGATGAGAGTCTTAAACTTCATCCTAGGTATAGCTGGTATTTACATCAGCGTACGAATGAATGAAATGAATAATGTGAAGTACGAATGAACGAATGAAGTAGACTCTCTGTTTGCTAAAGAAGGCCCTCGGGTTGAGGTCCCATATGTTGGGCACTCGCTTGAGATGTCTTAATGCTATATCAACGATTCCAAGGTCTCGTGTATATGAAATGTATAATATATAAAACATGAAAGTAATGAAATCAATGGCATAATCAATAGAGAATGTCTTATGAAATGTAATGAAATATAGTAATAATGACTTGCTATAAGAATAGTCAAAGCATGTCCAATGAAGTTAACAATAAGTAAAGGGCATAGCTAATAATGAATCTTCATGTCATGAAAATGAACAAAGCCAAACAAATTGGCTTATAATGACTTCCTTTATTAGGAAAATATCAAAGACAATAATGAATTCAAATATGCTTATCCAAATGATTAACTAATGTATTTAGCCAATAAAGATTGGCTTATAAAGAATTCATGACCAAAGTAAGCAAGATCATAAGCTTTAACGATATGCCCCAAGAACTATGCACATTATGCAATAAACTAAAGAATGAGTATAGTCAACAAGTATTGACTCATAAATATATTCATGCCCCAAATTGTAGTTAAGTCATTTCCTTAATCTCTTGAATTACTTACTTGATTCATTGTGGGTATGGGACTACAATGAATCATTGCACTAGTAAGTAAAACATAGGACCAAAGGAGTTATTGAACTACACAACAACAAGAAGAAAAAGACTGAAAAATAATCTAAGAGTACAATGAGGAGCTCTCGGCCTAGAGGATCAAAAATCTCAAATCTTCACTCGAGTTGTTCTAAAATTATGTTGATGATACTAATGTCTTGTAATCATATAGAAAACGAGTTGTGTGCTTTGAATGCATTAAAATACATCATATTCATACCACAATTCACAACTAACGAATTAGGAAAGTCTACTAACTAGACTTTCCAGAAATGGCATGTTGCTTAGGAAGAGCTTTCACTGATCATGCATAGCTTTATGTGTATGTGTGCATACACCCATACTTAGTACAAGTGGTGTACTAACCCCCTACATTTTACTATTTTATAGATGCAGGTTAAAGGACAGATTGATGACTCTTTCAACGGTTTGGACTTCAGCGTTTCTCCAAACCATTTGGTAGGTCCTCATGATTTCGAGGATGCCACAGTTTTAGTCTAGCCTTAGTCTTAGAATTAGTTAGTGGATGTTGTCCCTAGCGTTTCTTTTGTACTTTCATTTGGAAGCTTTGTAATAAGGCCGTGTTTGGCAAACTATTTATGATATATTCATCTTCAGTTCGAATTGATTCTTTATGTTAGATGGTTGTTCTCTTATGTTGAGCTTAGTATATGATGTATCTAGTTAATAATTATATGAAGTCTATGTATACTTCATACATATAAAAAGTTTTAAATTTTCCGCAAATTTAACTAGATGAATGTGATGAATGCAAGATGAGGCTTGTCTGCGACCTCTGAGAGGTCAACGATGCCGGTTGCGATCCAGATTCCAGAATCCGGGTCGTGACAAACTTGGTATCAGAGCATGAGGTTAAATTACCTAGGATCTAAAGCTCAACACAACCACGTTACGTAGTTTCTATCTTATGGTTGTGAAGCGCGCCACAATCATGACTTAGAGACTACGCGATGATAGGAAATATTCCCTTCTTCTACTCTTTATCGTGCTATCTAGAGCTTTGACACTTTGTGTCATTATAAGTATCTAACTTCCTTCTTGTGTGAACACGTAGAAGGATACACACAAGAATTAGGATGGCCAAGTGGTCTAAGGCGCCAGACTCAAGATCTGGCCTTCCCAAGAAGGGGCCATAATGGAAAGGCCCAGCGTGACCGAAATACATGTAATAAGTGTGGTCGTTCGCATGGAGGTGAGTACATGGT
This sequence comes from Solanum lycopersicoides, assembly GCA_022817965.1. Lineage (NCBI taxonomy): Eukaryota > Viridiplantae > Streptophyta > Magnoliopsida > Solanales > Solanaceae > Solanum > Solanum lycopersicoides. Next base: position 30,100,103 of record CM040626.1, read on the forward strand.
AGATTCTAAATGCATGGCCCGGGTGTTGATGAAGAGTAGAAGGCTAAGTTGGCTGCATACTAACTCAAGAATATGGCTTAGACATGGATTTGCTTCATAAGTGTTATGCTATAATAGACTATAGAAATAGGGTAGTAAGGATTCAGTTTCCAAATAAGTTGGGTTAAAATGAGAAGGGTGTGGTTCAAATCTTAAGGCCAACAAGATGTTATCTAAGAGGTTAGATATACTCTTACTAAGTCTGGTTTATGTTTAAGAAACTCTAAGTTTAAGTGCTTTAGTTAATTTGGTGTTATAAGTCACTAATCGTATGTCTTATAATAGCACTATGTGAGTTAAAACGAAGTTATGTTGAATTTTATGTTGCTGTTTTTGTGTAGCATAGGCATGTTTTCTGTGTTGCATGATTTGTGATGTGCATTAAGTTAAGTGTGATTGAGAAGGAAATTCCTCAATCTTAAATATGAAGCTTCAGATAAGCTTGAATGATATGCATCATCCAAATATGTGTGAATCATATATTCACAAAAGAGAAAAGTTTAAGCATGATAAAGTAACTTTTGAAAATCACCCTCTTTGTTTAAATGATGTGTAAGTGTCATTCGAGGACGAATGTTCCTAAGGGGGGGATAATGTAACGTTCCGGAAAATCATATGTCTAATGAAGAGCCCAGTATGCCCTTAGGATAGCCTATTAGGGGTACATAGGCACCCCAATGCCCAATATTGAGAAATATTGGGCATAGTATAGAAAAATTGGCTAAGGGATATTAGCCAATTTTCTATATACGAATAAGAAATATACTTTTTGGGTTGTCATACCCCAATCCAAGATTGATGTTCAATAAATGTACCTGCAATGAAGACCCTAAGCTAAATTGAATGACATCTCAACAAAACATATGAAGTACTAGGCATCCAAGTGTCAAGCCTAGCACCATAGCACATGACCATTTAAAATGATCATGTAAATTAAGCAGTGCCCAAGGACATGGTGAGGGTCCTTGGGACAATAAGTAAACATTCCCAAATGAACCATAAATAATAGTTAGTTAGGAAAGTACAACCAACCCATTTGCAAGCACATGTGCAAGACATGTGAAGAAGTGGCCAAAGGAGGGGACCACCCTTACCGAATTCGGTTAGGGTAGTTAGGAGGGAAAACGTGCACAAGGGACCCTTCCATGTGGGTCCTAACTTCCTAACTAATTCTAGACTCTAACCTACTGCCCTAAATAGCTAAATAACCTAGGACCAAACGAAATGGACCCATTAGTGCACCCGACAACCTAGGACCAAAACCGGGTTGACACTAACCTAGTACTAGTTAAAGAGACAACCTAGTACCTAACCTAGGATGGTCCAAAGAGTTAGTTAAGGTCCTAAAAACCTAGGGATACTTTAGTAATTACCCTAGGCTACTTAATTAATTAATGTATCAACTTAATTAATTAATTTAAAGGGGCAAAACCGAAATCACAAAGCAATTTTCAGATTTCGGTTAAAACAAGAAAAAGACAACCTAGTACCTAACCTAGGATGGTTCAAAGGATTGGTTATGGTCCTAACGACTTAAGGGTACTTTAGTAATTACCTTAGGTCACCTAATTAATTAAATTAGCAATTTAATTAATTAGTTTAAATGATCAAAATGAATTTTTTACACTAACCTAGTACAACTCAAGAAACATCCTAGTACTTAACCTAGGATGGTCCAAAAGGGTTAATTTTGGTTCCAATGACTTAGGGGTACTTTGGTACTTACCCTAGGTACCTTAATTAATTAAATTAATTATTTAGGTAATTAATATAAAGTCAAAATGTTGACCAAAACCATAGTCAACGCCAACTTCCAGATTTGACTAGGTGTTATGTTCTCCTATGTTTAGTCAACTTAGGAGGGGCGTTTTGATAATTGGTTAATTATTTTATTAAATTAACTTATTAAACCTAAGTTTTATAATTCAATATCAGTTATTAAACATAAAAATCACGTTCAAACTCATAGAAGAGGCGACTCAAAAACAGCAAGCAACGAACGAAAGAATAACAGAAAATTTATCGATTTCTCTAGGGCGATTTCAAGGTTTTCTTCAAGGTTTCGTACAAGGTGCTCTTCTTAGATTAAATTCTACATAAGGTATGGGTTTCTCTCCTGGAATTCTTTCTCCAAGAGTATTTTCCTTCGAATGATTCACAAGATCTTGAAAACTAGGGTTGTTCCCGTCGTTCTCGTCGAACTTCCCTTCCCTAGTATCCTTTTCGATTTCAATGTTGAATAGGTTAGAGATCAGTGCTGGCTGTTCTTAACATGTATTGTTCTTGAATGATGAGTATTGAATGTACTTATTAACTTGTAATTGCGTAAAGTTAATCTTATGATGATAATTAAGGATCGATAAGATACTAAGATAAGTCTGTAATGTGTTAAGTGAATTATGTGCCTTTGGCTGAATGTTGACTTGTTGTTGTTATGATGTTATGAAGATGCTAAAGCCATTAAATGTTAATATGATGTTGTCCAATATGTTCTTAAAACGTGACACTAAAAGCCATAAACTAAAAATTTGCTCAAAGACATCTATGAAATCATATCTTGAATAAATTGGCTATCTGATTCCAATAAAGTTGGCTAACTCTATTTGGTCAAAATGAATATATGCTAATGGCTAGGAACTTATGTAAATGATTAAAATATTGGCTAATGGTTCATACATATGGCAATTTAAATATGAACATACGTAAAAATTGGCTTATGCCAGAAAGATTGAATTGGTTAGTCTAACATACCCTATCCACACGAATTGTGAACATAAAAACATTGAATTGTTCTTGTAAGTTAATCAAAGGTTAAAAGTTTAAGTCGAATGAAAGTTTGGCTTTTGCCAATAAATTGGCCTACAATATTATCTCCAAAAATATGTAATAGAATTGGCTAATGATTTCATGAAATTATATTTGAATGAATGTTTGGCTTGTGCCAATAAATTGACTATGAAGTTATTTCCAAATTTTCTAGGCCAATACTAATCATATGCCAATCTTGTGTAGCCAAAACAATGAAATGAAAACTCAAGTACTTCTAAACTAATTCAATGAATCCATAACCAAGGGTATTCCATTCATTGGGACAACTCCCAGCATGATCTACAAGAATGAACTATGAATATATGTAACTCATTGAAAGATAAGCTACTACCCTAAAGTAAAGAAGTAACGTGAGTTATAACATAATGAAAGGGGTCTAAATTAAGTAAGTGACCAGAATGGGGTGTTAAAGGAAGTGAGACAAGTCTTACTTACACCAAAGCTAATTTGTTAAAAGAATACTCACGAATGAAGGTGTTAGAATGTGTGAGACTAGTCTCATTAACACCTAAGGATGATATGTAAGGACAATTCACATTCATCAATGTAAAGTAAGGATGATATGTAAGGACAATTCACATTCATCAATGTAAAGTAAGGATGATATGTAAGGACAATTCACATTCATCAATGTAAAGTAAGGATGATATGTAAGGACAATTCACATTCATCAATGTAAAGTAAGGATGATATGTAAGGATAATTCACATTTCATCAATGTAAAGTAAGGATGACAAGTCATCAAAAGAGTAAATGAGTCTTAATCATACTCTATATGTAAGTGTAAGGACAATTCACACTTAATACGAATAATGAGATGAGAAATCATCTAATGAGCTATGATGTCCTCATGCTAGAAGCCAGCTTCCATGATGTATGAGTTGAATGTAATGGAACTTTATACTGAGCACCGATAGGTTAGCTATGAGCGGTGATGCCTTCCTTCGGGAAGGGCGGAGGTTCACGTAACTCTCATGAGATGAGACTATCCGGCATGCCGGGTATGGGTCTCCTTATATCTCCTAGTCTTTGAACCTATACTGCCAATATAGGGATCTAGCAGGGTTCAATTCCCTATATACGTTAGCATGTTTTGGTTTCACCTTGGCCAGTGACTCCACCTCTTTTCGGTGTGGGGAAGACACCGGATTTCATGATGCTCACATGATCTATGTCGGTTAAGGTTGGAGTTCCTCAAAGTATGAAAGATAATGAAATGAACGATACCGAAGGTGTTTGTGCAAGACAATCAAGAGGTGAAATCAGATTCAAGTAATGACATTAGGTCATTCTTGGTCATTGCACTTCATGATCCCGATGAGAGTCTTAAACTTCATCCTAGGTATAGCTGGTATTTACATCAGCGTACGAATGAATGAAATGAATAATGTGAAGTACGAATGAACGAATGAAGTAGACTCTCTGTTTGCTAAAGAAGGCCCTCGGGTTGAGGTCCCATATGTTGGGCACTCGCTTGAGATGTCTTAATGCTATATCAACGATTCCAAGGTCTCGTGTATATGAAATGTATAATATATAAAACATGAAAGTAATGAAATCAATGACATAATCAATAGAGAATGTCTTATGAAATGTAATGAATATATAGTATAATGAATGACTTGCTATAAGAATAGTCAAAGCATGTCCAATGAAGTTAAGAATAAGTAAAGGGCATAGCTAATAATGAATCTTCATGTCATGAAAATGAACAAAGCCAAACAAATTGGCTTATAATGACTTCCTTTATTAGGAAAATATCAAAGACAATAATGAATTCAAATATGCTTATCCAAATGATTAACTAATGTATTTAGCCAATAAAGATTCGCTTATAAAGAATTCATGACCAAAGCAATCAAGATCATAAGCTTTAATGATATGCCCCAAGAACTATGCACATTATGCAATAAACTAAAGAATGAGTATAGTCAACAAGTATCGACTCATAAATATATTCATGCCCGAAATTGTAGTTAAGTCATTGCCTTAGTCTCTTGAATTACTTACTTGATTCATTGTGGGTATGGGACTACAATGAATCATTGCACTAGTAAGTAAAGCATAGGACCAAAGGAGTTATTGAACTACACAACAACAAGAAGAAAAAGACTGAAAAATGATCTAAGTGTAAAAAGAGGAGTTCTCGGCCTAGAGGATCAAAAATCTCAAATCTTCACTCGAGTTGTTCTAAAATTATGTTGATGATACTAATGTCTTGTAATCATATAGAAAACGAGTTGTGTGCTTTGAATGCATTAAAATACATCATATTCATACCACAATTCACAACTAACGAATTAGGAAAGTCTACTAACTAGACTTTCCAGAAATGGCATGTTGCTTAGGAAGAGCTTTCACTGATCATGCATAGCTTTATGTGTATGTGTGCATACACCCATACTTAGTACAAGTGGTGTACTAACCCCCTACATTTTACTATTTTATAGATGCAGGTTAAAGGACAGATTGATGACTCTTTCAACGGTTTGGACTTCAGCGTTTCTCCAAACCATTTGGTAGGTCCTCATGATTTCAAGGATGCCACAGTTTTAGTCTAGCCTTAGTCTTAGAATTAGTTAGTGGCTGTTGTCCCTAGCGTTTCTTTTGTACTTTCATTTGGAAGCTTTGTAATAAGGCCGTGTTTGGCAAACTATTTATGATATATTCATCTTCAGTTCGAATTGATTCTTTATGTTAGATGGTTGTTCTCTTATGTTGAGCTTAGTATATGATGTATCTAGTTAATAATTATATGAAGTCTATGTATACTTCATACATATAAAAAGTTTTAAATTTTCCGCAAATTTAACTAGATGAATGTGATGAATGCAAGATGAGGCTTGTCTGCGACCTCTGAGAGGTCAACGACGCCGGTTGCGATCCGGATTCCAGAATCCGGGTCGTGACAATCTCAAATGACATATTTGGTGTTGTCTTGGAGCTATTAAAGTATACTTGCCATTCTGCACGTTAAATTTTGCTTAAGAGAATTTATAGGAGAGCTACCGTGGAAATTTATAGTTGTTTAGACTTAAGAATTATATGATCATCGGTATAATGTTTTGACAACACGCAGATCTCCAATTGGTTGGTTTGATAATTTTGATATGAGACCTTGGATACTAATATTTTGAAGGAATTGTTGACACAACTACCCTTTCATACCCTCACCTTCTTTTGATCCAGCGAGGATGAACGTGTGTAGATTGATATCTAATGTAACGACACATTTGGTCATTTTGAGTAGTACAACTTTTTATTTTATAAAATACTTTTTGATAGACTCTAACTGGATATTTTGAACTATTAGTATCTACATTTATGAATTTAATGGGGAAATTTTTATAATTTAGTTAGTTGGTGGTTAAGGAAATAAATGTAAACTTAATAGTCGGTTACTTTCACACTTTTATAGTTTATCTTATATAATAATTAGGGAGAAAATATTTTGTAGAAAGAATGAGGGTTTGAGAAGAGAAAGAAACTACATCAAAATCAATCATGGGTCTTTCTACTGATATGTTTCTTTGTAAATTACAATCTAATTCTGGAAAGAATATTGTACTACTATAAAATCGAATGGATGGAATGGTTGTATTGTATAGTTTGTACTTGGTCGTTATAATTTAATAAGGAAGGGAAATTTGGCAATTTTGAAATTGAAATTTCGAATTTGGCACTTAGCAGTACGTTCTATGACAATTGGAGGGGACATATGTTAGGCCATTATTGGCTAATGATGGATAATGTTTGAGGTTATTGGTTAGATTAGCATGAATTTATTATATAGATATATGTTGTTGGCTAGAGATTGATTAGAAATTGTTTCAATTTTATTTCTTAAAATCTTAAGGACATCCTATTATTCTCTGGTGTAGAGTTTGATTATTATGGGGAAAAGATTGTGAATACATAATAATTTAATAACAATGATTAATTGAGGGTTATGGGCAATTATTAATTAGTATTAATGAGTTCTTAGTTAGTTTCGATGTGTTGTATTTTTGTTATGGTGATAGGTTTTGATACAAGTATTGATATATTGGTATAGGTAATTAAATTTTAGGTGTATTCATGTATTATATGAATATAATTATATTAAATTATTTAGATGAATTAAGACTTCACTCTAGACTTGCAATTTGAGAAATACTAAACTTGATAAATTAGTTGGTATCAAATTTTAGGAAATTGGTTATAGTAATATGAGTGTCTACGGACTGGTTTGCTTATATTTATGCATACTTGATAGATTGGAAACATTTTGAGGCATCGATGAAAGGAACACACTAGGGATGTAGCTTGCTTGAGTTTATGTCTTTGTTGGAGGTAGGTTATGGTTTATTTTATTTGATAAATAGACTCTTAATAGTTATTCATATGCATTGAGTGATATTTTGAAGTTCCCTATGTACTTGATTGTGTTGTTGTGTGTTCTGTGATTGATCTAAAATCCTGAGACTTTGAAATTTATAATCTTGACATCTCTTGCTCGAAGTGATGCGTTGAATAAAGAAGACTTGATAAAATATTGTGTATGCACTAAAAAGTGTGGTGATAATAAATGCTACATTAACAATATTAATGGATCATAGTTTCACATTCCGACCGGTATTATAGATCAGAGTGTCACTTTCCAACACAACATTATGGATTGGAGCGTTACGTTCCGACACGGTATTATGGATCGGAGTGTCACTTTTTGACATAGTATTATTGAATTGGAGTGTCAATTTCCAACACAGTATAATTGGATCGAAGTGTCACGCTCAGACAGGGTAACATGAAAGGAGTATATTGAATTAACATAATGTACTCAATCTCAAAGAACCCATTTCCCAAATGAGTGTTGTGTGGAGGCATGAGTCCCCATATGTGTGCTTGATATTGTGATTGATTGTGTACTTACTTTAGTGTTGTTGTCACTGGTTCATGTTGTTTGTTACTAGCCACCTGCTAAGCGTAATAGGTCATTTTATATTATTTTTCATTGTAAATCAGATTGTATTTGGGTTGGCCGATGATACCTATTCATTACATGTTGATCCGTATTGAGCCCTACTTGTGTTTTCCTATATTTTCTCTTATGGAGTGCAGCGTATGCACCAGCGACTTTGACATTCTCTAAGCTCTAGCTAGTCACCAGCATATCAGGTTCCAGGTTGAGCTACTCATTCAAGCTCGTGTTTGATTCTGTCGGTCATGACATGATGTCATTAGATTTGGGACATAAACTATTTTATTTATTTATTTTGGTGTCTTTACTACTCTTAGACTTAGTATTTGAAGATTAGATGTCCTTAATGTGATGACTTTTCGGTTTTGAAAATTACATATAGTAGACTTTAATGGATTTTTTTTTCTTATACTAATTAGATTTAAGCTTCCGCATTATGATTAGTATTTCATAAGTTGAATGATAATATAAGTTTGGGTTGGATTAATTGGTTCTCTCACGTTGGAGTTTAAGTGTGGGTTCCACTCATGACTAGTTTTGGATCGTGACACTAACTAACATTTCTATAAAATAGAGGTGAAGCAAATTCAAAAGATAACGTTAGTGGGTTGAAACAAAAAATGAGCTCTATAATTTTTGACAGAGATTGTTTGTGCATTTCTGAAAGCAGATTTCTTTTTTTATTCTTCTTCCTGCACTGGTGAAAACCTAAATTTTTTAACAACTAAAAGGATTTGAGACCCATATTAGGATTGGCTTGTTGTGGGATCTACTAAAAAGAACCCTTCAGGGGCCACAATTTATTTGATGGCACGAGTAATTGTTGGGTTTAAAAAGATGTGAATGAAATTGAATAGTTGTAACTTTTATAAAGAGTTTTGACTTTTCTGAAGATTTGCGACTTTTCTGAAGAGTTGACACTTGGATGAAAAGTTACGACTTTTCCGTAAGGTTGTGACTGATTTGAAGGGTTGTGCTTTTTCTGATAAGTCACAACAAGAGCCATTCACACTACCATCTATTCTCTATAAATAGATGGGTTTCTCTTAATTTTCAATAACAAAATTTTGAACTTCTTTCTTTTCTACTAAATATAGTATTCTAAGTGAATTTTACTATTGTTAACTGGTTTGCTGACCCCGTGGTTTTACGTATTAATACACCGGTGAGTAACATTAATCTATTATGAGAGAATATATTCCTTCAACCTTGAGTACTTGAGGGGACTAATTTTCTTAAGAAAACATTGTGCATTTAGTGGGGTCAATTTTTTTTTGAGAAAATATTTTATTTATTATTTTTAATTTGTTTCAAATTCTATTTTCTTTATTGGGTTTAAGTTTCTAGTTTTGAAAATATTCTTTACATTTTGTTGTTTCTTACCAAGTTCTTCAAAAGTTCTTTTTTAAGTATCTTAGTAATATTTTCACACCAAAGGTGGCTTTGAATTTTAGGTGTTTATGTAAACTTGTACACAAACATTCTACCGAGCAGCTTTGATGTCTCTTTGGGAGGAAAGTGTTTTTGTAGCTCATGTCGAGAGGTCTAGCATTTATCTTCATCTGAAGCATAACTACTTCGGATCAAATATTAGTAATCTTGTTTTCCTGGAGAATATGCCCAACTTTTTTCTTTTCTCCTTTAGCTATTTTTTCCCCCAATATTTTATAGCCAAAATTGTTTGCTTTCTACTGTGGAATTCTAACTTTTCCTTATTTTTATGGTTTTAGAATTCTATTGGAATCAACAAAGTTAGAGATTTCCAGCTAAATGTCTTCCAAGGAGGAGGTTGGGGAGACTCGTGCACATGTTGTATATAATGGGAGTGCTTCTAGAATAAGTGAAATTGGGCTTGAACTTTATCAAGTTTCTGAGTCTGACTCTGGCGAAGGCTTACCATATGCTCCTGTAGATTTTCCAAATGCTGGTGATAAGTGGGGTTGGCAGGCAGGAAAGCAAGTTTCAAGTTCAGGCACCTTTAGATATAGATATTTGTATCTTCCGAAGCATTTTAAGGCTCCAATAGGTGGAAAGAAAAATACTTTTCGAAGTAAGATTTCGATTGAAAAGTATCTCCAGTCTGAGTATCCTTACATGTATATACACCAATTTTTTGTCTCATTTAGTTGGATAATTCCTTCGAAGAAGTTTCCAAGCTCAAAAGGTTAGCTTTTTGGTATATAGCATGTAGATATTTATTCGGTTGTTTGCGTCAATTATAAAAAAAACTCTTAAGACATCATTTTATTGAGCGAAATTTGTTTTCCTTTTAATTAGATATTGATTTTGACTCATATATGATATAGAGGACTACATCTTTAGGGATAGAATTACAGTCATTATTGTCTGATTCTCCTATAAGAGCCATTACTTGTAAGGCTGGTAACAAAATTTGTAGATGTTTATCAACGGAAAATCCTTTTCCGGCCATGGTTTGTGATATCTGTTGCACTGAGCCTGGTTTTAGCCGAGGTTGTTGCTGTATCCTTTACTACAAAACAATCAGTTCGGACTATGATGGGTACAGTTATGTTCGATTTGGAGCAACAATAGATGGATACATATGTGGACATGTTTCCCATCTGGATTGTGCTCTACGAGCTTACATGGCTGGGAAAGTTGGAGTAAGCATTAATTTGGATGCACAGTATTTATGTCGATACTGTGATTCTAGGATGGATTTGGTTCCACATGCTCTGAAACTTATAAACACCTGCACATCTGTTTATTCTCGTTCTGACATTGAAAAGATTTTGAATGTTGGCATTTGTATTTTACGTTGCTCACAAAAAAAGAAGTGGAAAAGATTTGTTGCATCATATTGAATCAATCAAGGAGAAGGTATAGCTAACTGATGAATTGTACTTTTTTTCCCTTATGATGCTATTTGTTTTTCTTTTGAGGTTTACAGTTACCAGAATGACTAATTTGATAATCATATCAGCTTACGAAAGGAGTCTGCGTTCCAGATGCATTAAAAAAGGAAGGTTGTGTGGATAGCACTGGTAACTTCTCTCCCCTCTCATCATTTTGTTTGTGTTGATCCGTTACTTTTACTTGAATATTTGTATCTGAGCAAGACATTTCAGTATGTGCAAATGTTGTTCTCTTTCTATAAGTATTGTTTATTTCAGGATATAAATATATACATTTATTGATTTTTTTCAAGTTAACTACCCTACAGTTTAGACGATTAGATAAAAAAAACATATTATATAAGGTGTAAAGACATAAAAGACACAACTGAAATAAATATTGTTTTACTTGTTCGAATCACCAATGTCAGTCTAATCGAGTCCCCTTGTTTTCCTTAGAGTTTAAAATTTTTCCAATTAGTTAAATATCCTTTTTTGAACTGCTTGACATGAAAGATTACAATATACTTGTTGGTAACATCCTCTACTCGTATAATTTTCTAATTTATCATTTTCTTTTCTTTTCACTAGTTAGATCTATTAAATTCTGTGTTTTTACAAGATGAAATAGTGAAGCTAGGATAAGCGTGTGCTAGCTTGGTTCCATCATTGGAAAAGTCATTTTTCCTTGATGTAAATCAATCTTCCTTGATTCTGCTAGGGTGTGCTTTACTTCTAGTAGGTTGCTCGCTCGTCTAGATTTTATTTTTACACAAGTCAATCTTCTCGATTCTGGTACATTCGTTTATCAATCTTCTTTCATTCTGGTAGTGTGTGACTTCCATCCGTGTTTAGATTTATGCTTTCTTTTCATAGATTTTGGATGTGTATCCTTTTTTTCTTGCACATATCATTTAGTATTAGTGTCATTATTACAACATAGACTTAATAGAGCAAGCAATATGTGTTATTTGATTCTGCCTTAAACTATAATACTAAGATTTACTAGAGCGTATCCATTGGGCTTTTATATAAAGATATTGTTGTTATTGTGCTTGTGATTCTTCTTACTAGGCTTGAAGTGCAACCATATGCTAGTTTAAACTAATCAATTGTGAGAAATAACTATGTTGTAGGCAAAACTCTTCCTCTTGAATTAGGTTCCTTATGCATTTACTTTACTCGCGCTGTTCATTATAAATTTGCGGCACTAATGCAAGAGTTGGACTTTTTTGTATGCAGGTGGAAGCATTCCTTAGTTAATTAATAAGTTGAGTAGTTCCTTTTACTCAGTTGGCTAAAGCCAACTGAGCACTTGTGGGTTGTTCTCACCTCTACTTCTGAATCATTTTTAATGCAGATTCTAGTTAAGGTACTTCTCACGGTGGCTAATCATTTCTACTTTTGAAGATCTTTTCGGAGTGGTGGTGAGATCATGTTTTTGGATCACCATTAGTTGCATCTGATATTTTCAGTCCTTATTTCTTATCAGAGACTTATAATGTGTTTCATACTCTAAAGTTGTATTAGATGATCTTTATACTTATGCTACCTGGTTTTTGGATATTCTTTGTTGTTCTTCTCTATCATTTGTGGCTTGACCACCCTTTTGGAGTCTCATATATGTGTGTTATTTTTGGCTTACACATTTGTTTTTGTGGGGGGGGGGAGTGGGGGGGGGTTGGTGTGTCTGCCATCATAACCTCGAAATATTAAATGCTGAATAACTGCAGGTAGAGGTGTTCATGGGTCGGTTATTAATAAAAAACAGAATAACACCAAATTAATTGATTTTAAAATTAGTAAAACCAAATTCATATCAATCACCCTTCGTGTCCACAGTTCCACGAAGGCGCTGACCACCCAACTCGAAAAGGGCTACCTCAGAAAAAGTCACCTACTTGTGATAGAGTGAATACTACCTCTGTGGAGCCTTCGAGGCTCTCCCACAGTAATAGCTAGCTTTAGTAGAAGAATGAATATTTAGAGTCCCCAAATTTTTTCTAAGAAAGTTATTTTTGGTCTTGGGAAATGAATAACTTTTTAGTCGAGTTAGGTGCAAATGTTCATTAATTTCTTTGTTTATTAAAATGTAACATGTTAGTAGAATGTATCGATTTCTATTTGTAAATAGTTGATCTAGAGTTGGAAAATGGTTTAAACAGGACTCTCAGTGAAATTATAGTATAGGAGGAAGGAGATTCAATATAGAAATTTTGAGATAAATACTAGAATGTATACCTAAGATTTAAATATATGATAAAACGTATTTTGAACCCCATTTGCCGCTACACTTGTATCTTCCTTACGTCAAAGGGGATTTAACAATTTTCATATAACTAGGAAGATTATGTTTGCCTTAATTACACACTATAATTTTAACGAAGAGGATCAATTAACAACATTGTCAATACCTAGTTCCACCACTTAATAATAGTGCTAACTACTGCTAACAACCTATTCTAAATTGAATTGTCTTCTGTAAATAGTACTTAATAGGTTTAATAAAATATATAGGCTAAGTTGATTATGTTCTTCTAAAATTAGGGCGGAAGTAAATTCAATAATAGTGCTAGCTACTAACTGTAATGACCCATTTAGTCGTTTTGAGTACTAGAGCTTTTTATTCTCATAAAACACTTTTCGATAGACTCAAAATGAGTATTTTGGACTATTCATAACTATATTTATGAATTTATTGGGGAAGTTTTTATAATTTTTTTAGTTGGTGGTTAAGGAAAATAAATGTAAACTTAAAAGTAGTTACTTTCACACTTTTATGATTTGTATTATATAATAATTAGGGAGTAAATATTCTGTAGATAAATTATGGGCTTGAGAAAAGAGAGAGGCTACATCAAAATCAATCGTGGGTCTTTGTTCTGGTACGTTTCTTTGTAAATTACAATCTAATTTTGGAACGAATATTGTACTACTATAACATCAAATGGATGGAATGGATTTATTTTTTAGATTGTTCTGGGTCGTTATAATTAAATTACGAAGGGAAATTTTGCAATGTTGAAATTGAAATTTGGAATTTTGAACTTTGGCAGTACGTTCTTTGACAATTTGAAAGGGCAAATGCTAGGCAATAATTGGCTAATGAAGGATAAGGTTTGAGGTTATTGGTTAGGTTAGCATGACTTACTATATAGATATATGTGCTAGAGAATGATTAGAAATTGTTTAAATTTTGTTTCTTAAAAGCTTAAGGACATAATATTATTCTCTGTTGTAAAGATTGATTATTATGGGAACAAAATTGTGAGTAGATAATAATTTAATAACGATGATTAATTGAGGGTTATGGAAAATTATTAATTACTATATAAAGTAGAGAGTCGATCTTGCTTCTGCAATTTTACTTACGGGTGGATTGAAATTAATGAGTTCTTAGTTAGTTTCGATGTAATAGATTTTTGTTATCGTTCTAGGTTTTGATAGAACTTTTTATATACAGGTATAGGTATTTAAATTTTAGGTGTATTAATGTATTATATAAAAATAATTAGATTAAGTTATTGAGAGGAAATAAGACTTAGCTCTAGACTTGCTATTTGAGAAATACTAAACTTGATACATTAGTTGGTATAAAATTTTAGGAATTTTGTTATAGTAATATGAGTGTCTATGGATTGGTTTGCTGATATATTATTCATATTTGATACAGTGGAAACATTCTAAGGCATTGAGAAAAGGAAACGCACCGGGGAAGTAGCTTGCTTGACTTCAGTTCTTTGGTGGAGGTAGGTTATTGTTCTATTTGATAGATAGACTCTTTATAGTGCTTGATAAGCATTGAGTGATATGGTGAAGTTCTCGATTTACTTGATTGTGTATTCTGTGATTGGTCCAAAATCCAGAGACTGTGAAATTAATTATTTTGAGCCCTCTCTATCGAAGTGATGTTTTGAATAAAGAAGGCTTGCGCTGAAAAGTAGGGATAATAAATGATAATTTAACAATATTGATTGATTTGAGTGTCACGTTTCGACAAAGTTTGATGGATCAGAGTGTCACATTCTGACATAGTATTATGGATCAGAGTGTCACGTTCCGACACAATATTATGGATCGGAGTGTCACGTTCTGACACGGTATTATTGGATTGGAGTGTCACGTTCCGATACGGTATAGTTGGATCGGAGTTTCACATTCTGAGACTATAAAATTAAATGAAATAAATATTGAATTAACTTAATGTACTCAATCTCAAAGAACCCATTTCTCAAATGAATGTGGTGTGGAGGCATGAGTCCCTATATGTGTGCTTGATATTCTGATTGATTGTGTACTTACTTTAGTGTTGTTGTCACTGGTTCATGTTGTTTGTTACTTGCCCCCTGATAAGTGTCATGTTGAATTTATGTTATTACTCATCGTATATTAGTTTCTAGTTTTGGTTGGTTGATGATACTTTACTCAGTACATGTTTCTCCATACTATGCCCTACTTGTGTTTTCATTTGTTTTCGTTTTATGGAGTGCAGCAAGTCTACCAATAACTTCGAATTGCCCTTATCTCTAGCCAGTCTGTAGCATCTTAGGTTCTAGGTTGAGCTACTCATTCAAGCTCGTATTGGATTTTCTTGGTGATGAAATGATGTCCTTAGTTTTCGGACATAAACTATTTTATTTATTTATTTTAGTGTCTTTAATAGTCTTAGACATAGTATTTAAAGATAAGATGTCTTGAATTTGACGACTTTCAGGTTTTGGGAATGACATTTAGTAGACTTTAATGAATTTGTGTTTCTTACACTAATAAGATTTAATATTCCGTATTATGATTAGTATTTCATAAGTTGAATTATAAATATAAGTTTGGGTTGGATTCATTGGTTCTCCCACCTAGGAGGTTAAGTGTTGGTGCCACTCATGACTCGTTTTGGGTTGTGACAAACTTTGTATCAGAGCGTTAGGTTTGGTGATCTCATCACACAAGGACAAGTCTAGTAGAGTCTTGAAGAACGGTATGAGAACTCTTTTACTTTTCGTTGAGAGGATATTAGACTTTAGGAAAACTTCTTTCCTTTTATTCTTCGTGCTACTACTTGAATTTAATTGATATCTATGTGATACAAATTGGTATCTGAACTTCTTCACTCTATTTCACATATGGAAGTACTAGAGTATTAGAATTTTAAATAGCAACATCAGAAAGAAAAATATGTGTCCTTGAAAATAGGTATATTTTCTCGATTGACTACATGGTCAGTAATGACTAGTGATCAAAATAATTTTTTAATTAAGTTCATAAAGTTGAAACCTTCATTCTTCATGGGTATTGATTATAAAGATGCTTATACTTTCATTTTTTATTATTTTGACTTGCTTCACAAATTGAATATAGTTGAGAGGCTTAGTGTTTAGTTTGTGACATACTAGTTTCGGAGAGATGCAAAATGTTGTGGCAGTCTCATGTTGACTGTCGATTATTAAAGGAACTCCCTATGACTTAAGGAAACATTTTCTAGATTTTTCACTCAATTAAATACCCAAAATCTAGAGCGATAAGAGGAGATATGGTTTCCATAATATATAGAAATGGAAAATATGTGTTGTAGCCTATAGGTCAAATTTTTTACTTTATCTAGATATGTGACGACATGCAAGAAATTTCATAAAGGACAACAATAAAATGATCATCATTACTTTAGAAAATAAAGTTAGTAAGGCTTTCACATCATGTATGGGTTGTTTATCGAATGATGAAATTAAGTTGCGCCAATCGACGTCAAAACCTTTACTACGATCCCATGGATTTATTTTATATTACTTTTGTTATCGACCTAATCTAAGAATGAATGCAAATTGCTTGGGGGTAGAGACAAAATGGATTTGATAATATTTTATAGTTATTCAATGGGTATAATTATTTGAGCTATTAGGGTACGATCTTCTTGATAAGTATGATGTGTTCTAGTGATGGATTTAACGATTTTTTATTGTACGGTACTAGTGTTACGTGGAAACGAATACATCGATCTCAAGTGTAAATACTAACTACAAAAGGAGCTATCATTGGTATGACATGTTTAGACAATGAGATTTACAATTGGGAAACCAACTAGTTTGTTACTACGGACGCTCAAATTAAACATTATTTTAGAGGAAAATTTTAGTGGTGGATCTTTGGTACAATATTAATACATTTAGGTGGTGAAATGTATCTTGAGGGTTCTAGGACTAGTGATTTTATTTTAATATCCAAAGGAGTGGATTGATTCTGGAATGAAAATCTTATGGATAAAGAAAGTCAGTGAATATACTTGGTGTCAATTGAAGATTTTAGTTCGAAAATATGTATAAAATTTTGTTTAGCCCTTTGGATCTGATTGGTATGACTCGTGGTAATGACAAAGGTTTACTGAGCATGATGGAAATATGAGTTTGTAACGTGGTTGAATGGAAAGTATTTTGAGATGTTGGGGTGCCGCTCGAATAGAATTTAAAGGAGTTAGATTCATAATGACAATGAAATAAAAATTAGTGGGCTCAGTGTAGCCTTCGAAAAGAGGTGAGAGTAAGAATATTTTCTCCGATTGCAAGGACTTAAAAGGAATCTTCAATGTGATTGAGATTGGGTTAAGAGATGCGTAATTTCATCCGCTTTGGGTGTAGTAATAGTGTCATGTGTTCATCAGATTGGTTAAAAAAACCATTGGATAAGACTTGATATAAAAGTGTACACACGTCCAACTCAAGTTTGATGATAAGTTCCTTTGTGATTTGAGTTTGGTAATTAGTACATTTAGATTTCTAGTGAAGGATATGGTAAGATCGATGGACAGGGGATTAATGATATGCCAAGATACATGAATACATAAAAGTCTTCAAGGTATGAGCTAATATTGATATATTAGGGGATTGAATTACACAGTTAGATTCACAATAAAAATTTTGTTTGTTTTGTAAGTCTACATCATAGTGGTAGATTTTGTCAAGATATAGATTTGCAAGATAAGCAATGATCTTTCAATTAGGTATTGAGTATTTGAAAGGACTTCTGAGTAGTTTTGGTGATGAATACGTTTTTATTTTTATTTTTTAGGGACACAAGGAAATGTTTCACTTAAAGTGTAAGATTAGAGTATAAGGTAAAATGTCATGGGTTGTTTGTTAAAGGATGAGATCAGTAAGAGAGCTAGAGAAATTAACAAGATTCTAATACATAGACGGGTCGAGATATTTAGAATTTTATGATGCATTACATAGACATTTGATGGTTAATAAAGGTTATGATCTTATAGTATACAGAATAATTTGAGTGACCGCATGAGGTTTGTGATGGTTTAGAATGGTAGCTAAAGCATGGTATGTGGAAGTGGTGTGATATTGAATTTGGGTGTGATTTAATACTTTTATCTCGATGAAAAGGTACTATCAAGTTTTAAAATAGTACTATTAACCTTTTTTGGAACTCATATTTATCATGAAATACTTAAATAGAAAGAGAGATAGCTATAGTTTGAACATGTGTTTGATAAGAATACATTGATACTAATGATGGTTTGGGAGTAAGGTCGATGATCGGTGTGGTTATGATGTTTTTTTATTTTTAAGATTGTTGATTTCAGTGGATGTGGCATTCAATAAACCAAGTGTGTGTGCAATTATAATGGGGACTAAATTGGTAATTGTGGGTAGTTAAAAAATAAATCAAAGAGAGAGAGTCAGATGAATAAAAATGTTTGATATGGGCACTATGGAAGGAGTATCTAAAGTTATTCAACCTTGGTTATGTACATTCTTGTGTGACCAACTACTTCACTGTGGTCATGGTTTAGAATATAATTCACTTTCTCCATCCGTGTGTTTTTCATTTTATGGGTGAGTCCCTAATAGTAGATCGGGTGTACCTATCCTTTGATGTGCCCTTGATTGGGTAGGATGTTTAGGCATACTTGGTTATCTCAAATGACATATTTGGTGTTGTCTTGGAGCTATTAAAGTATACTAGCCATTCTACACGTAAAATTTTGCTTATGAGAATTTATAGGAGAGCCATGAAAATTTACAGTTGTTTAGACTTAAGATCTATCTCATCATCGGTATCATGTTTAGACAACATGTAGATCTCCAATTGGGTGGTTTGATACTCTTGATATGAGACCTTGAATACTAATATTTTGAAGGAATTGTTGACAAAATTACCTTTTCTTACCCTCACCTTCTTTTGATCCTCCGAGGATGAACATGTGTACATTGGTATCTAATGTAACGACGCATTCGGTTGTTTTGAGTAGTACAACTTTTTATTTTATAAAATACTTTTCGATAGGCTCTAAATGGATATTTTGGACTATTCGTATCTACATTTTTGAATTTAATGGGGTAATTTTTATAATTTATTTAATTGGTAGTTAAAGAAATAAACGTAAACTTAATAGTCGGTTACTTTCACACTGTAATAGTTTGTCTTATATAATATTTAGAGAGAAAATATTTTGTAGAAAGAATGAGAGTTTGAGAAGAGAAAGCAACTACATGAAAATCAATCGTGGGTCTTTGTGCTGATATGTTTCATTTTAAATTACAGTCTAATTCTACAAAGAATACTGTACTACTATATAATCAAATGGATGGAATGGATGTATTGTATAGGTGGTACTTGGTCGTTATAATTTAATAAAGAAGGGAAATTTGGCAATTTTGAAATTGAAATATGGAATTTGGCACTTTAGCAGTACGTTCTTTGACAATTTGAGGGGACATATCTTAGACTATTATTTGCTAATGATGGATAATGTTTGAGGTTATTTGTTAGATTAGCATGACTTTATTATAAATATATATTTTGTTGGCTAGAGATTGATTATAAATTATTTCAATTTAATTTCTTAAAAGATTATTATTCTCTCTTGTAGAGTTTGATTTTTATGGGAACAAGATTGTGTGTAGATAATAATTGAATAACGATGATTAATTGAGGGGTATGGGCAATTATTAATTAGTACTTAGAGTATAGAGTAGATCTTGCATCTGCAATTTTACTTTGGAGTGGATTGAAGTTAATGAGTTCTTAGTTAGTTTCGATGTGTTGTATTTTTGTTATGGTGCTAGGTTTTGATACAAGTATTGATATATTGGTATAGGTAATTAAATTTTAGGTGTATTCATGTATTATATAAATATAATTAGATTAAGTTATTGAGATGAATTAAGACTTCACTCTAGACTTGCAATTTGAGTAATACTAAACTTGATACATTGGTTGGTATCAAATTTTAGGAATTCTGCTATAGTAATATGAGTGTCTACGGACTGGTTTGCTAATATTTTATGCATACTTGATAGATTTGAAACATTCTGAGGCATTGAGGAAAGGAACACACTAGGGATGTGCTTGCTTGAGTTTATGTCTTCGGTGGACGTAGATTATGGTTTATTTTATTTGATAAATAGACTCTTAATATGCATTGAGTGATATTTTGAAGTTCCCTATGTACTTGATTGTGTTGTTGTTTGTTCTGTGATCGGTCTAAAATCCTGAAACTGTGAAATTTATAATCTTGACATCTCTCGCTCGAAGTGATGTGTTGGATAAACAAGACTTGATAAAATATTGTTAATTCACTGAAAAGTGTGGTGATAATAAATGCTACATTAACAATATTAATGGATCGGAGTTTCACATTCCAACCGGTATTATGGATCACAACGTCACTTTCCAACACCAAATTATGGATTGGAGTGTCACGTTCTTACACGGTATTATGGATCGGAGTGTCACTTTTTGACAAAGTATTATTGGATTGGGGTGTAACTTTCCAACACGGTATAATTGGATAGGAGTATCATGCTCTGATACGATAAACATGAAAGGAAAAATATATTGAATTAACTTAATGTACTCAATCTCAAAGAACCCATTTCCCAAATGAGTGTTGTGTGGAGGCATGAGTCCCCATATGTGTGCTTGATATTGTGATTGATTGTGTACTTACTTTAGTGTTATTGTCATTGGTTCATGTTGTTTGTTACTAGCCACCTCCTAAGCGTCATAGATGGTTTTATATTATTTTTCATTGTTTATTAGTTTTTATTTTGGGTTGGCCGATGATACCTATTCATTACATGTTGCTTCGTACTGAGCCTTACTTGTGTTTTTCTTTTGTTTCCTCTTATGTAGTGCAACGAATGTACCAGCAACTTTGACTTGCTCTCAGCTCTTCCAGGTTGAGCTACTCATTCAATCTCGTGTTGGATTCTCTCAGTCATGACATGATGTCATTAGATTTGGGACATAAACTATTTTATTTACTTATTTTTGTGTCGTTAATACTCTTAGACTTAGTATTTGAAGATTAGATGTTCTTAATGTGATGACTTTCAAGTTTTGAAAATTATATATAGTAGACTTTAATGGATTTGTGTTTCTTACACTAATAAGATCTAAGCTTCCGCATTATGATTAGTATTTCATAAGTTGAATGATAAATATAAGTTTGGGTTGGATTCATTGGTTTTCTCACGTAGCAGTTTAAGTGTGGGTTCCACTCATGACTCATTTTGGGTCGTGACACTAACTTACATTTCTATAAAATAGGGGTGAAGTAAATTCAAAACATAACATTAATGGGTTGAAACAAAAAATGAGTTGTATAATTTTTGACAGAGATTGTTTGTGCATTTCTGAAAGGAGATATCTTTTTTTTATTCTTCTTCCTGAAGAGGTAAAAACCTTAATTTTTTACCAACAAAAAGGATTTGAGACCCATATTAGGATTGGCTTGTTGTGGGATCTACTAAAAAGAACCCTTCAAGGCCAAAATTTATTTGATGGCACGAGTAATTGTTGGGTTTAAAAAGATGTGAATGAAATTGAAGAGTTGTAACTTTTATAAAGAGTTTTGACTTTTCTGAAGAGTTGCGAATTTTCTGAAGAGTTGACACTTGGATGAAAAGTTACGACTTTTCCGTAAGGTTGTGACTTTCTTGAAGGGTTGTGCTTTTTCTGATAAGTCACAACAAGAGTCATTCACACTACCATCTATTCTCTATAAATAGATGGGTTTCTCTTATATTTCAATAACAAAATTTTGAACTTCTTTCTTTCTACTAAATATAGTATTCTAAGTTAATTTTACTGTTGTTGACTGGTTTTACTGTTGTTGACTGGTTTGCTGATACCGTGGTTTTAAGTAATAATACACCGGTGAGTAACATTATTCAATTATAAGAGGATATATTCCATCAACCTTGAGTACTTGAGGGGACTAATTTTCTTAAGAAAATATTTTGCATTCAGTGGGGTCAATTTTTTTTTGAGAAAATGTATTGTTTATTATTTTAAATTTGTTTCAGATTATATTTTCTTTATTGGTTTTAAGTTTCTAGTTCTAAAAATATTCTTTAAATTTTGTTGTTTCATACTAAGTTCTTCAAAAATATATTTTTTAAGTATGTTAGTAATATTTTCACATCAAAGGTGGCTTTGAAGTTTTGGTGTTTATGTAAAGCTTATACACAAACATTCTACTAATCATCTTTGATGTCTCCTTGGGAGGATAGTGTTTTTGTAGCTCATGCCGAAAGGACTAGCATTTATCTTCATCTGAAGCATAACTTCTTCGGATCAAACATTAGATATCTTGTTTTCCTGGAGAATATGCCCAACTTTTTGCTTTACTCCTTTAGCTATTTTTCTCTCCAATATTTTATAGCCAAAATTGTTTGCTTTCTACTGTGGACTTCTGACGTTTCCTATTTTTATGGTTTCAGACTTCTATTGGAATCAACAGAGTTAGAGATTTCCAGCTAAATGTCTCCCAAGGAGGAGGTTGGGGAGAATCGTGCACATGTTGTATATAATGGGAGTGCTTCTAGAATCAAAGAAATAAGGCTTGAACTTTATCTTGTTTTTGAGTCTGACTCTAGCGAAGGCTTGCCATACACTCTTGAACATTTTCCAAATGCTGGTGATAAGTGGGGTTGGCGGGCAGGGAAAAGAGTTTCAAGTTCAGGCACATTTAGAGATAGATATTTGTATCTTCCGAAGCATTTTAAGGCTCCAAAAGGTGGAAAGAAAAAAGCTTTTCGAAGTAAGATTTCTGTTGAAAAGTATCTCCAGTCTGAGTATCCTAACATGGATATAAACCAATTGTTTGCCTCATTTAGTTGGATAATTCCTTCGAAGAAGTCGCCAATCTCAAAAGGTTAACTTCTTGGTATATAGCATGTAGATATTTATTCGGTTGTTTGCGTCAATTAAAAAAACATTTAACACATCTTTTTTGACCTGATGCCAAATTTTGTTTCTTTTTAATTAGATATTAATTTTGACTCAGATATGATAGAGAGGGCTACATCTTTAAGGACATAATTGCAGTCTTTACTGTCTGATTCTCCAATAAGAGCCATTACTTGTAAGGCTCACAACAGAATTTGTAGCAGTTTATCAACAAAAAATCCTTTTCCGGCCATGGTTTGTGATATCTGTTGTAGTGAGCCTAGTTTTTGCGGAGGTTGTTGTTGTATCCTTTACTGCAAAACGATCAGTTCGGACTACGATGGGTACAGTTATGTTCGATGTGAAGCAATAATAGATGGATACATATGTGGACATGTTTCCCATCTAGACTGTGCTCTACGAGCTTACATGGCTGGGAAAGTTGGAGTAAGCATTAATTTGGATGCACAGTATTTATGTCGATACTGTGATTCAAGGATGGATTTGGTTCCACATGCTCTGAAGCTTATAAACACCTGCACATCTGTTTCTTCTCGTGCTGACATTGAAAAGATTTTGAATGTTGGCATTTGTATTTTACGTGGCTCACAAAAAAGAAGTGGAAAAGATTTGTTGCATCATATTGAATCAATCAAGGCAAAGGTATAGCTAACTGATGAATTTTACTTTTTTTCCCCTTATGATGCTATCTGTTTTTCCTTTTGAGGTTTACAGTTACCAGAATGAGTAATTTGATAATCATATTAGATTACGAAAGGAGTCTGCATTCAAGATGCATTCAAAAAGGAAGGTTGTGTGGATAGCATTAGTAACTTCTCTCCCCTCTCATCATCTTGTTTGTGTTGATCAGTTACTTTTACTGGAATATTTGTATCTGAGCAAGACGTTTCAGTATGTGACAAATGTTGTTCTCTTTCTATAAGTATTGTTTATTTTAAGACATAAATAAATACATTTGTTGATTTTTTTCAATTTGACTACCCTACAGTTTAGACGATTAAATTATTAAAACTTATTATATAAGATTTATAGAGATAAAAGGCACAGCTGATACAAATATTGTTTTACTTGTTCGAATCACCAATGTGGTGCCTAATTGAGTCCCATTGGTTTCCTTAGAGCTTAAATGTTTCCAATTAGATAAATAGCCTATTTTGAACTCCTTGACATGAAAGATTACAGTTCACTTGTTGGTAACATCCTCTACTCGTATAGTTTTCTAATCTATCCTTTTCTTTTGTTTTCACTAGTTAGATCTATTAAATTCAATGTTTTTACAAGATGTAATAGTGAAGCTAGGATAAGCGTGTGTTAGATTGTTTTCATCATTGAAAAAGTCATTCTTCCTCGATGTAAATCAATCTTCCATAATTCTGATAGGGTGTTCTTTACTTCTAGTAGGTTGCTCGCTCGTCTAGATTTCATTTTTACGCGAGTCAATCTCCTCGATTCTGGTACATTTGTTTATCAATCTTCCTTCATTATGGTAGTGTGTGACTTCCTTCCGTGTTTAGATTTATACTTTCTTTTTACAGATTTTGGATGTATCTCTTTTTCTTTCTTGCACATATCATTTAGTATTAGTGTCATCATTACAACATAGAGTTAATAGAGCTAACAATATGTGTTATTTGGTTCTGCCTTTAGCTATACTACTCAGATTTACTGGAGTGTATCCATTGGGCTTTTATATCAAGATATTGTTGTAATTGTGCTATTGATTCTTCGTACTAGGCTTGATGTGCAACCATATTTTATAAGGAGGGGGGGGGGGAGATGCCATTTTAAACTGATCAATGGTGATAACTAACAATTTTGTAGGCAAAACTCTTCTTCTTGAATTAGGTTCCTTATGCATTTACTTTACTTGCGCCGTTCATTATAAATTTGTGGCACTAATGTCGGAGTGGGACTTTTTTGTATGCAGGTGGAAGCGTTTCTTAGTTAATTAATAAGCTGATTAATTCCCTTTACTTAGTTGGCTTAACCAACTGAGCACTTGTGGGTTGTTCTCACTGCTACTTCTGAGTCATTTTTAATGCATATTCTAGCTAGGGTACTCCTTGCGGTGGTTGATCATTTCTAGTTTTGAAGATCTTTTTGGAGAGGTGGTGAGATCCTATTTTTGGATCACCATTAGTTCTATCTGATATTTTCAGTCCTTATTTCATATCATGAACTTATGATGTGTTTCATACTCTAAAATTGTATAAGAAAATATTTACACTTATGCTACCTCGTTTTTGGATATTCTCTGTTTTTCTTTTCTATCATTTATGGCCTGACCACCCTTTTGGAGTCTCATATATATGTGTGTTATTATCAGCTTACACACTTTTATTTGGGGGGGGGGGAGTTGAAGTGTGTGCCATCATAACCTCGACTTTCGGATCATGAAACAATGTGTGTCAATATGACAGGGGACATATTTTAAGAGACTCGAACAGTCTTATCTCCAATATCACCTGCCATTATTCCTGGAGAAGAGCAAATCTTGTATAATTTATTTAAAGTAGAACAAATACGAAAACTCCATTAAACTATATGATTTCTTTTAATTCTCATATCCTACTATATTTCACTTTCATTAGGATGCAAATAGCATCAATATAATACAAAATATTAAATGTTGAATATCTGTAGGTAGAGGTGTTCATGGGTCGATTATTAAGCCCTCTCTATGGAAGTGATGTTTTGAATAAAGAAGGCTTGATAAAATATTGTTAATGCACTGAAAAGTGGAACTAATAAATGATAATTTAACAATATTGATTGATCTGAGTGTAATGTTCCGACACGGTTTTATGGATTAGATTGTCACATTCCGACATAGTATTATGGATCGGAGTGTCACGTATCGACACGATATTATGGATCAGAGTGTCACGTTCCAACACGGTATTATTGGATCGGAGTGTCACCTTCTGACATGGTATAATTAGATCGGAGTGTCACATTCTGACATGGTAAAATTAAAGGAAAAAGATATTGAATTAACTTAATGTAAGTAATCTCAAAGAACCCATTTCTCAAATGAATGTTGTGTGGAGGCATGAGTCCCCATATGCATGATAGATATTGTGATTAATTGTGTACTTAATTTAGTGTTGTTGTCACTGGTTCATGTTGTTTGTTTCTTTCCACATGCTAAGTGTCATAGTTGACTTTATACTATTACTAATTGTATATTAGTTTCTATTTTGGGTTGGCCGATGATAGTTGCTCAATTTATGTTGCTCCATACAATCCCTACTTGTGTTTCCTTTTTTTTCCTTATATGGAGTGCAGCGAGTGTACCAAAAACTTTGAATTTCCCTCATCTCTATCCAGTCTATAGAATATTAGGTTCCACGTTGACCTATTCATTTAAGCTCGTATTGGATTCACTTGGTCATGACATGTTGTCCTTTGTTTTCGGACACAAACTATTTTATTTATTTATTTTGGTGTCTTTAATACTCTTAGACTTATTATTTGAAGATAAGATGTTTAACATCTCGCAACCTGAATTAACTAAGAATAAGCTAAGAAACCAAGAATAATCATTTTTGGAAATAAGTAAAGTAATCTGGAAAATTTCCAGCTTTGAAAAGTGAGTTTTGGTCATTTTCAAACGACTATAACACCCTCAGTAGGAGTTAGGGTGAGTTATCTATATGGATGGAAAGCTCTTGGGATGATCTTTCCAACGGCACCTAGTTTGCGAAAATTTGAGGTCGTATGAGGGAGATATGACTTTCGGAAATTGGGTTGTTGGACTGAGGAAAGTACAATCCGGATTTGTAAAGGGTGTTTTAGTCTTTTCCTTATCCAATTATTTAATTTCATTTTTGGGTAATAAATTGGTGTCCAAGATGATTCCATTCAGATTACGCATTTATAAAACAAGTTAAGGTTTTTTGAGAGAAGAGAAAAGAAGAGGAGAAAAGAGGAGAAAAGAAAAGAAAAAGCAAGAACGCCAAGAATCGTTGCGTGGATTTCATCGGGGGTGATCCCTATCAATGTATGTCAGATCATTCGGTGTTTGTTCCTTTCACCCACAACCCAATTTGATCCAGTACACCAAATTAGAGTTTATTTGAATGAAAATCTTGATGTTCTTGATGAAAAGTGTGAAGTTCTTGTTGGTTGAATTGTAGTTGATCTCTAATAGTTTTGATTCATGTTTCCGGAATGTTTTCGGGTCTAATCTATTAGGTAATGAGGTATTTAGGTAGCATAAGTGTTTGGGGTGGGATCCATTGAACTTTAGGAGGTTTAGAGTGGAAAATGGAGAAGAAAAGTCGAAGGTCCCGTCAGATAACCCTTGGGGCGCCGCACCTGCAAGAGCACCTTAGGACAGCCATTGTTACAGGCCCTGGCGCGCCGCGCCTCTCAGAGAGCCCCAGACCAGGGTCTGTCCGATAGGCCCTGGCGCCCCACGCCTCTCAGAGCGCCAAGACCCCTGGAGACCCCATTCTTTCCCTATCTTTTCATACTAGTTCCTAAGTGATGTACCTATCATTCCTAGTTGATTATAACACTGTAAAGTACATCTAAACATTATGAAATCATCGATAAACATGATATAATGATCCTTGAATCCATAATTCAATTCAAGGAAAGTTAAGATCAAAGTCGAGGAAGTTAAGGGTCAAGTTTAAATGTTAAGAAGCAAGTCAAAGTAAGTTCATAAAGTTTTCAAAGAGTCTTAAACAATAATTTTAATTTTGTTTTAAGGCTCAAGTGATAAGTCGAGCAAAGAGTAAAGAGTTGAGTTAAATTCTCACAAGCTATAAGGGAACTAAGTATTCCTTAAGAGTTAAGTTTCAAGTTAAGTAAAGAGAAAGAGTTGAGTTCATTTCTCAAAGGCTATAAGGGAACTAAGTATTCCCCAAAGGTTTACAAATGTTTCATATTTATGGTAAAAGGAAACTAAGAGTTCCAAAAGAGTTTTGACCTAAAAGAAGAACTTCATTCCAAAAGGAGCTTTTTAAAGCTAAAGGGATTCAATAAATAATCTCAACCCAGAGGAAGGAAATTTTATTAAAAGTATGAGCTAAAGTATATTTTGGGAGTAGTATTGAGCATCAATGTGGGGATGAGAGTTCATATTAACTCAAGTCTCCATGTAAACAATGAAGCCATCATGGGAATTGACGGGTCATACTTTGTAGATGATCCCGTAAGGTAATCTAGTGGATCCACTAAGCTAAGTAAGGTCTTATACCTATGGCAAGGTATAGGACATCTCTGGCAGCTTGGGCAAGATTTTATCACCACTTTGGCTCATAGTGGTGGTTGTCGGTTAGAGAAACTCCCACAGAAACTATATTACTTTAATATATAAGTAAAGTTGAGTTTATTATTGTTTCATCTTTAATAATTTTAATTTTGTTTTTATTGCTTTATATTGAGTTCTTATGAGTTGAGCATAGCCAAGGTAAGTTCATCCTTACTCCATTTCAAGCTTTTTAGTTTTGTGTAGCATTCCAACTCCCAAACTCGTACATTCAATGTACTGATGCCAGTTGGCCTGCATCATTTTATGATGCACACGCACATAACTAGGATCAACACCCAACGCTTCATTGATCCAGATCGAGATACAGAGTCAATGGTGAGCCTCCTTGGATTTCGGAGGACATACTTTTCATTTTCTTAACTAGTTTAGTTGTTTTTTGAGGATGTTGTGGGGTTTGTCCCAACATAAATCCCAGTCAGTTTAGAGGCTTCGTAGACAGTTATTAGTTTAGTTTTGGAGTTTATTTTCTTGTGAAGACTTAAGTGCCACTTTGGCCAGATTGTTATATAAAGTCTTTCTTTGAATATGCTTTATCTCATGGTTAAGTTGAGTTGAGTCTTCCGCTGAGTTAAGTAACACAGGCCAAGGGTTTGCTTGGGTTCCAGAAATGGTCTTCCAGCGCCGGCCACATCCAGGGTGTAGGCTCCGGGCGTGACAAATTTTGTATAAAAGCACAGAATCCAAGAGTCCTAGGGAGTCTATGAAACCGTTTTTGTAGAGTCTTAGTCATCATTGTGAAGCGCGCCACAACTATGATTAAGAGGCTACAACATTTAGGAATGTTTCACTTCTTTCATTTCCTTTTCGTACATTAGAGTTATCTCTAAAGGTCTCTCTCTAATTCGTTCTTACGCGTATTTTCAGATTTATCATGCCTCACAAAGAGCAGCCAGAGGTCGACCAACCCGAATAATTGTTGATGAAGAAGGGGTTCCTAATGCACCAGATGTGCAACCCCAAGGAAAGGTTACAAATGCCGAATTCCGGGAAGATATCCGGATGTTAAGTGAGGTAGTAACCAATCAAGTCGGGAAACAAAGAGAAGCTCGACAAGAAGGGGCTGACACCTGGAGGGTTCGTGAGTTTTTGAGAATGAATCGTCCTAGCTTCACTGGATCAAGAACTACTTAAGATCCGGAGAACTTTGTGGAAGAGTTGAAGAAAGTGTTTGAGGTAATTCATGTGGTCGATGTTGAGAGGGTTGAATTAGGTGCTTACCAACTGAAGAGTGTGGCTAGGACTTGGTTCGACCAATGGAAGGGAGGCAGAGCTGAGGATGCACCACATCCAAGTTGGGCTTGCTTCGAGAAGCCTTCTTGAGGAGGTTCTTTCCTCCAGACTTAAAGGAAGCGAAGGTACGAGAGTTTCTCACCTTGAAAAAAGAATTCATGAGTGTTCATTAGTACGAGATAAACTTCACATAACTGTCTTGCTATGCTCCGGAGATGGTGAAGGACATGTGGAGCAGAATGAGCTTGTTTGTTGCTGGTTTGGGTCGTGCTTCAAGTAAGAAAGGTAAGGTTGCCATGTTGATAGGTGACATGGAAATATCCAGGCTTATGATTTATGAGCAACAAGTTGAACAGGAGAACTTGAGGGACTGAGAAGAATACAGAAACAAGAAAGAAAAGACTGGGAATGATTCTAGCCAACAAAAAGGTTGTTCAAGTCGACCACAATTTCAGAAACCAAAGGGGCATGCACCAACATCGGCTTGTGCACCTACTCCAAGAAATTGAGGTGAGTATAGTGGCCAAAATTCATAGAACTTCAAGGCTAGACCAACTTAAGCCCAAGGTAGTGTGGCACAAGAAGGTAGTGGGATTGATGCATGTGGTAAATGTGGTAGAAACCATCCTGGTAGATGTTGTGGTGGCCAGACAGGTTGTTTCAAGTCAGGTCAAGAGGGTCACTTCATGAGAGAGTGCTCTATGAATAAGCGAGGTGGTGGAAATCCGGGCAATAGAGCTCAAGCTTCATCAATTGCTCCACCAGAAAGGGCTACACCTAGAGGATCCACTTCTGGTATAGGCAGAGGGCCAAACCGCCTCTATGCAATCACTAGCCTCCAAGAGCAAGAGAACTCTCTAGATGTTTTCACGGGTAGGATCAATGTCATTACTTTTGATGTTTATGCTTTTTTAGACGCAGGAGCAAATTTATCCTTTGTAACTCCTTATGTTGCTAATCAGTTTGAGATTCTTCCTGAAAAAACTTTGTGAACCCTTTTGTGTTTCTACACCTGTTGGTGAGTCCATTCTAGAGGAAAGAGTCTATTGTAATTGTCCCGTTTCCATCAATCACAAAAGCACCATGGCTGGTCTAGTAGAGTTAAACATGGTACATTTTGATGTCATTCTAGGTATGGACCGACTCCATGCTTGCTATGTATCAATAGATTGCAGAACTCGAGTTGTCAAGTTTCAAATTCCTAATGAGCCCGTTATAGAGTGGACTAGTAGTTCAACTATGCCTAAGGGTTGTTTTATTTCGTCCCTTAAGGCGAGGAAGTTAGTCTCTAAGGGGTGTATCTATCACTTAGTCCGAGTTAATGACTCAAGTGTTGAGGTACCTTCCCTTGAGTCAGTTCCTATAGTTAGTGAGTTTCCAGAAGTCTTTCCTGGTTATCTATCCAAAGTCCCTCCCAAAAAAAGATAGACTTTGGCATAGACATTATCCCAGATACTCGTCCTATCTCTATTCCTCCTTATAGAATGGCACCAGCAGAGTTAAAAGAGCAATTGAAACATCTGTTAGATAAAGGCTTTATTCGACCAAGTGTCTCACCTTGGGGCGCTCCGGTCTTATTTGTAAGGAAGAAAGATGGGTCCCTTAGAATGTGTATAGACTACCGCCAATTGAATAAGGTGACCATAAAGAATAAATATCCTGTTCCAAGGATAGATGATCTCTTCGATCAACTTTAGGGTGCTTCTTCCTTTTACAAGATTGACCTCAGATCAGGCTATCATCAGCTGAAATGAAGGGAATGTGATATTCCAAAGACAACTTTTATAACAAGGTATGTGCATAATGAATTTTTGGTTATGTCCTTTGGATTGACAAATGCACCTGCAAAATTCATGGATCTTATGAATAGAGTTTTCAAAGCTTATTTGGATCTGTTTTTCATCGTCTTCATTGATGACATACTGATTTATTCAAGTAATGAAGAAGATCATGCCAGTCACCTTAAGATTGTTCTTCAGACTTTGAGAGATAAAGAGTTATATGCCAAGTTCTCCAAGTGTGAGTTTTTGCTTAAGTCTATGGCATTCTTAGATCACATTATTTCTGGTGAAGAGATTAAAGTTGACACTAAGAAGATTGAAGCGATTCAGAGTTGTCCTAGACCCACCTCTCCAACAGATATAAAGAGTTTCTTGGTCTTGGATGACTATTATAGGAGATTTGTTAAAGGATTCTCATCTATCTCTTCTCCTTTGACCAAGCTAACTCAGAAGAAAGCCAAGTTTCAATGGTCTGAAACTTGTGAGAAAAGCTTTCAAGAGTTTAAAAAGAGATTGATTATCGCTCCGGTTTTGACCTTACCAGAGGGTACTCAGGATTTTGTGGTGTATTGCGATGCATAAAGAGTTGGCTTGGGCTATGTGTTAATGCAGAATGGCAAGGTTATAGCTTATGCCTCCCGATAGTTGAAGATTCATGAGAAAAATTACCCAACTCATGACTTGGAATTGGTTACAGTAGTGTTTTCTTGAAGATATGACGTCACTATTTGTATGGCGGTCATGTTGATATATTCATTGATCATAAGATCCTCCAATATGTATTCACCCAGAAAGAGCTCAACCTCAGAAAGAAAAGGTGGTTGGAATTACTCAAGGACTATGACATGAGTATTCTTTACCACTCAGGTAAGGCTAATGTGGTTGCTGATGCATAAAGCAGGTTATCTATGGGGAGTACTTCCCATTTGAAGAAGAGATGAGGGAGTTAGCTACAAATGTGCACATACATTCACGTTTAGGAGTCCGACTTATGGATTTCACAGAAGGAGGTATAGTGGTGACAAATGGGGTTGAGTCGTCCTTAGTGTCAGAGGTGAAAGAGAAGCAAGACCAAGACCCTATTTTGCTTGATTTGAAGGCAAATGTCCATAACCAAAGAGTATTGGCTTTTGAACAAGGGGGAGATGGTGTGCTGAAGTACCAAGGTAGATTATGTGTACCTAAGGTGGATGGACTCCAAGAGATAATCTTGGAGAAGGCTCATAACTCCAGATATTCCATTCATCCGGGTTCCACCAAGATGTACCGTGACTTGAGAGAGGTTTCTTGGTGGGAAGGCATGAAGAAAGATATTGTTGAGATTGTAGCCAAATGCTCAAGCTGTTAGGAAGTAAAAGTAGAGCACCAAAGGCCTGGAGGTTTGTCTCAGAATGTATAACTTCCGGAATGGAAGTGGGAGATGATTAATGTGGACTTATCACGGGCGTGCCAAAATTTTGAAGGCAACATAATTCTATTTGGGTGATTGTTGACAAAATGAAGAAGTCAGCCCATATCTTGCCATTAAAGACTACTTATTCAGCCGATGATTATGCTAAGTTGTACCCTCAAGAAGTGGTAAGACTACATGGAGTTCCAGTCTCCATTACTTCAGATAGAGGTGCTCAGTTTACTGCACAATTCAGGAAATCTTTCTAGAAAAGTTTTGGTTCAAAGGTGAACTTAAGTAGAGCTTTTCATGCTCAGACGGATGAACAACCAGAGCGTACTATTCAGACCTTAGAAAAATATGTTGTGAGCTTGTGTTATCAACTTCAAAGGGAATTGGGATGATCACATACCTGTCATTGAGTTTTCTTACAACAACAGTTACCATTTGAGCATCCAAATGGCTCCTTATGAAGCTCTTTATGAGAGAAGATGCAGATCTCCTATTGGGTGGTCCGAATTTGGTGAAGCAAGGTTGATAGGGCCAGATCTAGTTCACCAAGCTATGGAGAAGGTGAAAGTAATTCAAGAAAGATTGAAGACGGTACAAAGTCGCCAAAAGTCCTACACATATGTTAGGAGAAGACCATTAGAGTTTGAGGTGGATGATTAGGTGTATCTTAAGGTTTCACCCATGAAGGATGTTATGAGGTTTGGTAAGAACAAGAAACTTAGTCTCCAATATATTGGACCTCCTAGAATCTCCAAGAGAGTGGGCAATGTGACTTATGAGTTGGAGCTACCCCAAGAGTTAACAGTGGTTTATCCGACATTCCATATTTCTATGTTGAAAAAGTGCTTGGGTGATCATTCATTGATTGTACCAACTAAGAATGTTGGGATAAAGGATAACTTGTCCTATGAAGAAGTTCTGGTTCAGATTTTGGATCGTCAAGTTCGCAAGCTGAGAACAAAAGAAGTTGCTTCAGTCAAGGTCCTTTGGAGGAACCAATTCGTTGAAGAAGTGACTTGAGAAGCTGAGGAGGATATGAAGAAGAGATATCCACACCTTTTTGAA
The DNA here is from genome assembly GCA_022817965.1 of Solanum lycopersicoides. Taxonomy (NCBI): domain Eukaryota; kingdom Viridiplantae; phylum Streptophyta; class Magnoliopsida; order Solanales; family Solanaceae; genus Solanum; species Solanum lycopersicoides. Next base: position 30,133,746 of record CM040626.1, read on the forward strand.
TTCGTAGAGAATGCAGAAAAAGGTACTAAATTATCTTCTTAGCACTTTATAAGGCTATGTATAAGCATGTTATTACTTGTGTTAGTTGTTGAGAGATGAAATGATTTTACTACCCTTAGCTTAGTTAAAGTATTATCATATGAGGATGAATTCCCCAAGAGGGAGATATTGTAACATCTCTCAACTTGAATCAACTAAGAATAAGCTAAGAAACTAATAATCATTTTTGGAAATAAGTAAAGAAATCTGGAAAATTTCCAGCTTTGAAAAGTGAGTTTTGTTCATTTCAAACGACCATAAATTTCGGCTCAAACTGAGTTTGGGTGAGTTATTTATATGGATGGAAAAATCTTGGGATGATATTTGCAACGGTGCCATGTTTTCAAAATTCTGAGTTCGTATGAGGGAGATATGATTTTTGAAATTAAGGTTGTTGGACAAAGGAAAGTCCAATCCGGATTTGTTAATGGTGTTTTAGTCTTTTCCTTACCCAATTATTTAATTTCGTTTTTGGGTAGTAAGTTGGGGTCCAAGCTGATCCCATTCAGTTTACACATTTAGAAAACAAGTTAGGGTTTTGAGAGAAGAGAAAATAAGAGGAGAAAAGAGGAGAAAGGAGAAGAAGAAGCAAGAACGCCAAGAAGCGTTGCGTGGATTTCATCGGGGGTGATCCCTATCAATGTATGTGAGATCATTAGGTGTTGGGTACTTTCACCCACACCCCAATTTTATTCAATACACAAAATTAGAGTTTATTTGTATGAAAATCTTGAAGTTCTTGATGAAAAGGATGAAGTTCTTGTTGGTTGAATTGTAGTTGATCTCTAGTAGTTTTAATTCATGTTTCGAACTATTTTCGGGTCTAATCTATAGGGTAATGAGGTATTTAGGGATCCTATGTGTTTGAGGTGGGATCCATGGAAGTTTAGGAGGTTTAGAGATGAAAAACATAGAAGAAAAGTCGAAGGTACGTCAGATAACCCTTGGGGCGCCGCGCCTACAGGAGAGCTTCTATCTAACAGGACCTGGCGCACCGCCCCTTTCAGAGCGCCCACACCAATGTATGTCCAACATGCCCTGGCGCCCCGCGCCTCTCAGAGCGCAAAGACCCCCTGGAGACCCTATTTTCCCCCTATTATTTCGTACTAGTTCCTAAGTGATGTACCTATCATTTCAAGTTGATTCCAACACTCTAGAGTACATCTAAACATCCTGAAATCTTCCTTAAACATGAGATCATAATCATTGAATCAATAATTCAATTCAAGGAATGCTAAGATCAAAGTCAAGGAGTTAAGGGTAGCAAGTCAAAATAAGTTCTTAAAGTTTTCAAAGAGTCTTAAACAATCATTTTAACATTGTTTTAAGGCTCAAGTTACAAGTCGAGCAATGAGTAAAGAGTTGAGTTAAATTCTCAAAAGCTATAAGGGAACTAAGTATTCCCTAAGAGTTAAGTTTCATGTTAAGTAAAGAACAAGAGTTGAGTTCATTTCTCAAAGGCTATAAGGGAACTATGTATTCACCAAAGGTTTACAAATGTTTCACATTTAAGTTAAAATGAAACTTAGAGTTTCAAAAGAGTTTTGAACTAAAAGGGGAACATTGATTCCAAAAGGAGCTTTTTAAAGCTAAAGGGATTCAATAAATAATCTCAACCCAGAGGAAGTAAATTTTATTAAAAGTATGAGCTAAAGTATATTTTGGGAGTAGTATTGAGCATCAATGTGGGGATGATAGTTCTTATTAACTCAAGTCTCCATGAAAACAATGAAGCGATTTTGGGAATTGACGGGTAATACTTTTTAGATGATCCCGTAAGGTAATCTTGTGGATCACTAAGCTAAGTAAGGTCTTATACCTATGTCAAGGTATAGGACAACTCTGGCAGTGTGGGGAAAACACTATATCATCACGTAGGCTTATAGTGGTTGTTGTCGGTTAGAGAAACTCCCACAGAAACTATACTACTTTAATATATAAGTAAAGTTGAGTTTATTATTGTTTCATCTTTAATGAACAAAAGGTTTACATTGTTACCAGTTATATATATATATATATATATATATATATATATATAGCATATGTTCTTATTGCTTTATATTGAGTTGTTATCTTATGAGTTGAGCAGAGCAAAGGTAAGTTCATCCTTACTCCATTACAAGCTTTATAGTTGTGTTTAGCATTCCAACTCGCAAACTCGTACATTTAATGTACTCATGCCAGTTGGACTGCATCATTTTATTATGCAGACACAGGTAACTAGGATCAGCACGCAGTGCTTTGATAATCCTGATCGAGCTCCAGAGTCAGTGTTGAGTCTCCTTGCATTCCGGAGGACATCCTTTTTAGTTGCTTAACTTGTTTAGTTGTTTTTGGGATGTTGTGAGGTCTGTCCCAACATCCATCTCAATCAGTTTAGAGGTTTCTTAGATAGTTAGTAGTTTAGTTTGGATTTTATTTTCTTGTTGAAACTTAAGTGCCAATTTGGCCAGATTGTTATATAAAGTGTTTCTTTGAATATGTTTTATCTCTTGGTTAAGTTGAGTTGAGTCTTCCGTTGAGTTATGTAAGCCAAGACAAGGGTTCGCTTGGGGGCTAGAAATGGTCTTCGAGTGCCGGCCACGTCCAGGGTGTAGGCTCCGGGCATAAAAAAATATCCTTAATTTGACGACTTTTAGGTTTTGGGAATGCCATTAAGTAGGCTTTAATGGATTTGTGTTTCTTACACTAATAAGATTTAATATTCCGCATTATAATTAGTATTTCATAAGTTTAATTATAAATATAAGTTGGGGTTTGATTCATTGGTTCTTCCACCTAGGCGATTAAGTGTGGGTTCCACTCATGACTCGTTTTGGGTCGGGACAAACTTTGTATCAGAGCGTTAGGTTTGGTGATCTCATCACACAAGGATAAGTCTAGTAGAGCCTTGAAGAAGGGGATGGGAACTCCTTTACTTTTCTTCGAGAGGATATTAGACTTTAGGAAGACTTTATTCCTTCTTTCTTTCATGCTACTACTTGAATATAATTGGTATCTAGGTGATACAAATTGGTATATGAACTTCCTCACTCTATTTCACATATGGTTAGTACTGGATTATTAGAATATGAAATAGCAACATTAGAAAGAAAAAAAATATGCCCTTGAACTAGGTATATTTTCTCGATTGACTACATGGCCACTAATGACTAGTGATCAACATAATTTTTTTATTAAGTTTATAAAGTTGAAACCCTCATTCTTCATGGGTATTGATTATGAAGATGCTCATACTTTCATTGTTTATTATTTTGACTTGCTTCATAAAATGAATCTAGTTGAGAGGCTTAGTGTTTAGTTTTTGACATACTTGTTTCGGAGAGATGCAAAATGTTGTGGTAGTCTCATGTTGACTGCCGATTATTAAAAAAACTCCGTATGACTTAAGGCAACATTTTCTAGCTTCTTCACCCAATTAAATACCCCAAATCTAGAGCGATAAGAGTAGAGATGGTTTCCAAAATGTATAGAAATGGAAAATATGTGTTGTAGCCTATGAGGTCAAATTTTGTACTTTATCTAGATATCTGACAACATGGAAAAAGTTTCATAAGGGACAACTATAAAATGATCATCATTACTTTAGAAAATAAATTTAGTAAGGCTTTCATACAATATATGGGTTGTTTAGCTAATGATGAAATTAGGTTCCGCCAATCGAAGTCAAAATATGTACTACAGTCCCATGTATTGATTTTATATTAAGGAGGGTAATATTTATTAAGTGTGTTACTTTTGTTATCGACCTGATCTAAGAAAGAATGCAAATTTCTTGGGGGGTAGAGACAATATGGATTTGTTAATATTTTATAGTTATTCAATGGGTATAATTGTTTGAGCTATTGGGGTGCGATCTTCTTGATAAGTATGATGTATTCTAGTGATGGATTTAACGGCCTTTCATGGTACGGTACGGTACTAGTGTTACATGGAAAAGAATACATCGTTGTCAAGTGTAAATACTAAATACATAAGGAGCTATCAGTGGTATGACGTGTTTAGATAATGAGATTCAATGTTGCTTTTACAATTGAGAAACAAACTAGTTTGTTACTATGGACGCTCGGATTAAGCATTATTTTAGAGGAATATTTTAGTGGTGGATATTCGGTACAATTTTAATATAATTAGGTGGTGAAATGTATCTTGAGAGTTCTAGGACTAGTGATTTTATTTTAATATCCAAAGGAGTGTATTTATGCCGGAATGAAAAACTTATGGATAAAGAAAGTAAGTGAATATACTTGGGTGAATTCAATTGATGATTTTAGTTTTAAAATATGTATAAAATTTTGGTTAGTCCTAAGGATTTGATTAGTATGAATCGTGTTGATGAAATATCCACTAATGGTCCTAGGATCCTGTTTCTTTTCTTGTGGGTTGTAAATTCTAACTTCAGGCGGGCATCCCCATACACGTATATGTGTCAAACGAGGTTTCCAACCTTTGAATAACTCAAAAGGCGTCTTTGAAACAGCCTTGGTTGGAACTCTGTTTAATATATACTTTGCTGTCTTAAGAGATTCAATCCACAAGGACTTAGGTAGCTTAGATCTACTTAACATACTACGCACCATGTCCAATAATGTTCGGTTTCTTCTTTCTTCTAAACCATTCTGATCCGGAGAACCAGGCATAGTATATTGGGCAACAATCCTATTTTGTTGAAGAAACATCGCAAAAGGACCTTGTGCTTGTCCATCTTCTGTATATATTCTATAATACTGACCACCTCTATCATTTCTCACAATCTTAATTGTTTTTCGCATTGTTTCTCTACTTCAGCCTTGAAAACATTAAAGGCTTCTAATGCTTCGCTCTTATTATGAAGCATGTAGAGATACATATATCGTGAGTAATCATCTATAAAAGTGATAAAGTATTTCTGACCATATGCGTCCATGTCTTGACAACATATATCTAAATGTATGATTTCTAATACGGTTGAACTCCTCTAGGCACCTTTCTTTGACTTTTTTATGCTTTCCTTTAATGCAGTCCGTACAAGTACTAAAATCAGTAAAATTTAAAGTACTAAGTACTCCATCATTTACTAATCTCTTAATTCTATCGATGGAGATATGTCCCAATCTTCATGCCATAAGATAGAGGAATCTTCATTTATAACACATATTTTAGTGCCAGTTTGTACATGCATAACAGTATGAGTGGAATCATTTTGTAAATTAAGAGAGAAAAGATCATTAGACAATGTACCATATCCAATAAGTTTAGATTTATAAAATAGTTTTGAATCACCTTCTAGAAAGAAGGAATATCCCAAAGGTACAAGTCTTGATACAGAAATTAAATTCCTAGAAAAATTAGGAACGTAAAAAGTCTTTTCCAACTCTAAAATAAAACCACTACTAAGAACTAAATTTAATGTCCCAATAACTTCCACATGCGAGTGCATCTTGTTTCCAGAATAGATGCTCTTCTAAGCTCCCACTGGCTTCCGCAGGTTTCTTAAATCCTGTAAGGAATTCATAATATGGATTGTAGAAGAACAATCAATCCACCACGTGTTATGATTAACATCGATCAAATTAGCTTCATAACAAACAAGAGAGATAGAAGTACCTTTCTTAACAAGCCATTGTTGAAACTTGAACAATCCTGCCTTATGTGCCCCTTCTTTCTACAGAAGAGACACTTGGCTTCCTTTTTTATGTCAGTTTCAAGTAGTGCCTTTCCCTTAGACCTCTTGTTGGCTTGATTTTTATTCTTTTCTTGAGTAGTCATGAATGCAATTTCTCCTGTTTCCATCAGTAGTCGACCTTGCTCTTGAACACACATGACCATGAGTTCATTAATAGACCATTTATCTTTATGTGTGTTATAAGAGATCTTAAAGCGACCATACTGTGCAGGTAGAGTATTCAGGATATAGTGTGCAAGAAAAGTTTCAGACATTTCGACTTCAAGAATCTTTAGTTGAGCCGCTAAGTCTCGCATTTTCATAATGTGCTCACGCACATTTCTCGCACTAGTTAGCCTGATTGATGAGAATTTCATAATTAAGGTGCTGGCAAATGCCTAAGTCTCAAACTGTTCATCAATAGCCTTCAATAATGACTTGACATTGCTATGCTGTTCGACAGAACCACGAATACCAGCAGAGATTTTGGTCTTAATGAACATAACACTCAAACGGTTAGAGCGTTCCCATTGTTCATGAAGAAAAATCTCATCTTGAGTGTTGATTTCATTAATAGGTGGCTCGTCTTTCTTGATGGCATAATCAATATCCATACAACCTAAGTGAAGGAGAATTCTCTCCTTCCAAATCTTATAGTTCTCACCATTCAGTTCGAGAATATCACAAATATCAGAGAAATTTGTATGTTGCATAACTGCAAAAAAATATACATACATACTTAACATAAATTTGAGGCAAATAATATAAAGTTGAATTTACTGACTGTGGGCTAAATTTTTAATTCAATTAGATTCATATTTATTATAAAATTATCAATTTAATAGCATGATATTCTATCTTTATGACAAAACTATTAAACTCTCATTCATAATTCCTATGGGTAATTATGAAAAGTATTTAATATTTCATCTTAATTAATTATGCAACTTAATAATAAAGAAATTAAGTTATCAGATCATGCATAATTAATTACAATTCCAATGTTAAAAATTTCTTTATGTATCCTTAACTTTTAAAATTTTATTCAATTAAAGATGTTGTGGCTAAACTTTAAACAAATAAATTCTAGATCACTTAGACATTTATTTCTTTAAGTGATCCAAAATGTAATATATAATATCATTTCATTAAGATTGTTATGGCAAAATCTCAATCAAATAAAATTATATTAATCACTAAATAAATAAAACAAAATCATGTACAAGATTTATTGTTGAACATTATGCAACAAAACAACAATCTCTTTGCTTTTTATTATTAGAAAATATTTTCAAAAATTTCAATATAAGATTTGAATTTTTAAGAACCATTTTGAACGATTTTAGAGAATTCCTACAATTAACAAAGCAGAGGAAATTCAACGGCTCTGATGTCAAATGTAAGATATTGCATAGCAGTGATGCAGCGGAAATATAGAGTGATCGATATACCGCCAGCCATTGTTAGCAATATAGTCGGAGTCTACAATTCTTCTTTTCTTCAAAGATCTTCTAAGCACTCAAAACTTCACTCTTAGATGGTATGAAGTTTTTTAGAAGTAATGTGCTTAGGGAACTTTGAACGAAATGACATATTTATAACCGTGCTTGCATCAAGAACAGTTAAGAGGTTATGGGAAGTTACCAACCACTAGAGTAGTGGGATAATGAGTAGTTAATTATTATCCCATTAGTGGGATAATAGGTAATTGAGCACTTTCACATTAGTGGATAATGGATAGTTAACTTCCTTCCCATTAATGGGATAATGGGTAGTTAACTAACTTCCCATTAGTGGGATAATGGGTCCATGAAGTGGGATAATAGATCCTTGTTATACGAACCATATCAATATTAACAAAAATGCTAACACCAGTTGCATATAAATTAGCTTTTCCACCGGAGTTAGACAAGATACACAATGTCTTTCATGTTTCTATGCTCAGAATATATCCTTCTGATCCATCGCACGTTCTTCCAGTTGAGTCAATTGAGGTTAATCCTGACTTGACTTATAATGTAGAACCTATCCTAATTCAAGCCCAAGAAGTAAGAAACTTAGGAACAAGAGAATCCCCTTAGTAAAGGTACTTTGGAGGAACCACTCTGTAAAACAAGCTACGTGGGAGAGAGAAGAAGACACGATGACCCAATATCCGCACTTTTTGTGGGGACTAGTGTAAGGTAAATTTCTAGATGGAATTTGATTAATGGGGAGAGAGTTGTAACAACCCTAAAATATTAGACCAATACTGGCATGTAGATACACCATTTCTTAATAACTAGAATATGTTTTATTCTCATTCTGGGAACTTGAATTTTTTTTATATTTGTAATCTTGCTTAACATAATTGTGATCGTAATTTAAGGAATTGTACAAGGTGATTACGTAATATTGTAGTTAAAATTATGTATAACTTGAAGTGACGTGAGAGTTATACATATAAGTATATATGTATGCATTTTGGGCAGCCACCTTTTTTGGGCAGCCACCTTTGAAGGACATGTGTACATGTGATAAGGATCACTTTTGTAGCTACATATTCTCACACCTCCTCTGATTCAATTTACTTCCCTAATATCTAAGAACATTATAACCTTAGCTAAACAGATTGTTCTTCAAAATCACAAGAGAAAAATGTGTTCCTTTTGGCTGGAATTCGAGACACACTTCTCTTTTGTAAGTGATGAAAAAACTATTTCTATGTTGGGTAGTGTTTGGTATTTTAATCATATCTCAATCGATAGAACTTAGTTTACAATGAGTATATATGATTTGGAAATATATTCGTCAATATACAACTCTTATGTTTATGTAAAACTCTAATTTAGCTGTTATGGATTCGAAATATGGGACGTAATATAGAACAAGTTCAATCCAGATTTCATATTTAGAAATTATGTATGGACAATTGTTAGTGTTGCGATGATATCTTTTTGTAAAAAATATATTTCTCAGTGATTCTTGTTTCTTTGTAATCTTAATAGATTTACCTACATCTTACATGAAGGATATATAGTCCAGTTTTGTTGTTTTCCTTTTGAAATCTAGGTTGCGACATGAGGTACTAGGATGATAAAGATATTGTTTTGGGAGCATAGTCGTATTTGTACAGGCTAAGCTTACTTGTGATGATAATCCTGTTTTACTTTGACATTATTAAGATACTAGGAATTAAAGAAGTTATTTAATTGTATTTTTAAGGTTGTATGTACTCGTGAACAAGTTGAGGACCTTGATACGTTGGTTGGTCTACAGTTTGAACTCGCGAAGTTGTGTTGGACTATTTCTATGCTAAAGCATTGAACTTTGTGTATAAACTTGTATTTGTACTCTTTTACTTGCTGGTATATCTGAAAAAAATTATCTTGGTAACTTGGTTACCTCTTGTCACTTTGCATTGTGGTGTTGGTTTCCTTTATGACGTTAAAGACACTTGTGTAACTCGCCCACTTGTACGGATTGTTTGATCACTTGGCACTCTTGTAGGGACCTAGTCCTTCTTGTGGCTGTGACTACTATTGGCATGCCTCTTTATTCATATCATTTTCCATCTTGACTCTAGATTTTTAGTCCGTCTTACGGATGGAATTTTCCATTTTAAGTACGAACTGTAAAGTCATTTTTAATATGGTTCTTAGTTCTCTTTATTATTGGGATTTGACCCTTCTTGATACAGAGCGTATTCCTTCTATATATATGCTCCTGCTTGGTGTGACGACATGATGAATATATTGGGAGAACCTTGTTATTGAATCTCCTAAAAAAATAGTGCTATGAGTGTTCTTGTCATTTTCATCTTTAAATATCGAACTTGATACTCTTATTATAATGTTTACTTGATTTATTTTTATGGTTCTGTTGTGCTCCCCATGACTTGGGAAAGGTATCTTGACAATTCTAAGGCCCCCAAACCTATATTTGTTACACCACTGAGAAATATGCTTAGCGATAGTTGTTTCTATCGTAGGGAATGTTCGAGGGGATGCATGAAGCTTTCCATTGGAGATGAGGATTTTGAGAGACTAAAGGAAGATCACATTTGCATATAGATATTTTGTATAAACCTTGGACTTGTACATGATTTATGTGTTGTATATTTACATAAAATTTTGAGGGCTAATTCGATCATGTCACCATGGGTTGTAATATAAGAATGACAATATGTTTTGTTCTATTGGGGTGTGTAATCACATTTTTTGTAATATATAAAATTTACAACTTGTTTTGAATGGTTCTGTGAAGCATGAACCATCTAATTTGGGTAGTCGGAAGTCGGTAATATTATTTTTATTTGTGAGGATAATATATGCATGAAAATCTCCTAATTTATTTGCTTAGATAGTTTTTGAATGGTTGTTCCACCATAAGTTAAAATTTTGCGCAATATCAATTTGACATCAAATAAATGTAAAAATGGGTAGGATGCACATCCTTAAGTATTCCTTTCATTTTTTGTATATCAACCTGGTTCAGCTACTAGATTAAAATCAATATTCCCTTGTTAATCTCTTTGAAGTGTCACAAGTATTACATTAGGTCTCTTCATTATAGGGTAGTACTTCCGAAAGGGGGTCGCTACACATCCGAATGAGTTGAGCTCTGGAGGTGAAAGAGAAATCATTGTAATATTTTGGAATGGTAAGGAATAATAAAAACATGGTAAATATGAATGTGCAGGTAATTAATTTTTCCAATCTTTATTATTATTATAGTTTAGTAAGAGTCCTGTCATGACCCAAGTCTACACCCTAGACGTAGCTGACGCTCAAGAACCAATGTTGGTCCCCAAGCGAACTCTCATCCTGACTGATTACAAGCGGAAAATAACTTAAGCATGTTAAAGCTTAAAAACTAATAAAAATTAATAACTCAAATTCAAAGCTTTAACATAAAAATCTAACTCTCAATAAAAATAATATATTGCATTGCAAGAAAATAGGCGACTTAAGTCTTTAGAACATTAAATGAAATAAATGATACATACTTCTAAACTATAATGACTATCTATGAAGAGTCTAACTAATAAAGATGGAAGTCAGAACAAGACTCATGACATCCTAATAAATGATATAACTGAAAGGTAAATGAAATCCTCCGAAGAAAGGAGGCTAACCATAGCTAACTCGAACTCTCGGATGTATCAAAGATACTCCTATTGATGATCCTAAATACATGTGTCCGCATCATGAAAAGATGCAGGGCAAATGACTCAGTACGTGGAATGTATGAGCATGTCAGAAGAATTCAAAAACATAAATGTAATCTTGAACTTTGATGAAAAAGAAATATACTTACCTATTTTCAAACTTACGTATCTCAAGGAATACTCATGGATACTCAAAACTACTCAAAGTTACTCGACTCAGAAGTACATGATACTCAAGGATAAACCAATAATAAAAGATGCAATATATAGAAAGCTTTATAAAACAGTAAAAGCAACTTAGTTCGTGAAAGAAAATGCAATAACAAAATAAAATTTACTTAATATTAAAGTAATATAGTTTTTGTGGGAGATCCTCTAACCTACAACCACCACTATTAGATTAAGTGATGATATCAGTTTACCTCACGCTTCCAAGGAACGTCATATACCTGGTCAGGGGTATAGAAACAAACTCACTAAGTGGATCCACTAGTCTATGCTAAAAAGCACTAAGGAATCATCTAAAAAGTATGACTCTCTTCTACCCATTATGGCTACATGGTTTATGGTGACTTGAGTTAATATGAACTCGCATCCCCATATCGGGTCAAAAAGTAGCTTTTCAGAAAAATCTGCAGGTGCAACCAACGGTGGCATCGACGGGCCATAGCCTGACCCACGGTTCGTCCTACACATCCGTCGATGGGGTCAGAAACTCCCAAAAATCTCAGCCCAGGAAACTTGGTTAAGTCTTGGTCGACGGACGGACCTACGGTCCGTAGGTCAGACTATGGTCCGTAGTCTATGACCGCAGATCGAGACCCCATTTACCCACTCTCTGACAAGAACCACGGATGACCAACACGGTCCGTAGGTGGACCCACGGTCTGTAGGTCTGACCATAAGTGGTAATTAGTAGAGGTCAACTTCAAAAGGTAATAACTCTTAGCACAAAATGAATTAAGTATCTCGTGACCAACCAAAAGATATATAGTTGAATTAGCTTTCCATAGCCACTGACTTTGCTTAAATCAGACCTTCGAGTAAAAAGTTATGCCCGTTTTAGTAAAGTCCTGTCGAACATGCCCAGCCTACGGACCCAACGACGGACTGTCGATCAAACTATGGACCGTCTGTCCAGGCTATCGTTTGGTCCGACAGCAACTTACCCTGGGGTCTTTTGGTCTTTTCTCACTTCGCTTAAACCTTAAGATACGTCGTTTTGACCCTATCAGATTTTAGTCAGTTTAAGCCTAGAAACATAACTAAAGCTTACTTAAGTCAAAATCATTAATCAAAAGTTAGAAAATTAGAAACAAGAAAGGAGAAAAAGCTCAAAACTCTAGTTCAAGAACGCAACAAGTTTCCAGCAGTTCCAGCCACAAAATCTAAGTATTTTTCCGTGAACTTCATCACCATGTATGTGGGATTTCACTAGTGGGTTGCTTTCACCAATTGGGTCCCTAGTTTTCAGTCAGTTCTTGATTCGCTTATCATGATTAAACATCGGTTTCCTAGAATTACAGCAGAACTTCATAATTTAGTTAAAGTATACGTTCCAAATGAGATTATCATGTTATTACTGAGATTATCGCATGAATTTCAGAACCCTAGCTTTGTATTTCTTTAGTTCTTGAATTACACATGCTAGGTCAGATATTTCAGTTATGATGTTAGACCTGCTTCAGTTTTTAATGCATCACTATTTGATTAAATGTTGCATTCTCAGTTTGCATGTTCAATTTTGAGCTATCCAGTATTTACAGAAAATTCAAACATAATCAAGTAACTACATAAATCAATGGGAGTAGCATAATACCGAGTTGGACTAGGGTTCAGCGTACCCAAATAGTCCCAGAACTACTAGTCAAGTAGGTTGTAAGTCTCCTCTGTGGGCAATCAGTTTAGTGATCACGCCAGCATGCCTTTATACCTTTGGCAGGGTATATTGGGTCCTCTCGATGGGGCGTATACATCGGACTCCACATTTAGCTCATGTGGTTTTATTATCGATTATTAGTATCTCCCACAGTTCAGTCAGATTCTTTGCATTGACCATTTATCAGTGTATTCATTTTCAGCATGTTATAAATTGGTCATTGCATCTAGTTAGCTCAAAATTCAGTATATCATGTTCAGATTATTATCCTTGCTTTTGTGCTTGTTCAGTTATGTTTTATTTCAGCTTTACTCTATCCTACATGATCAGTACCTTCAAGTATTGACGCATACGTGCGCTACATCTTCTCGTGATGTAGGTTCAGGTTCTCAGCATCCATATCACGCATAGATCGATTTCTCGATCTTCAATTTAGCAGATTCAGTGGTGAGTCCTCATTCTCCGAGAACAACAGTCATGAGTTTCATTGCAGTCTTTTAGTCATTTAGTTTCAGTTTTGCTAGATTTAGCTGGGGCTTGTCCCAGTATTTCTAGTCCAGTTTAGAAGCTTATTTCAGACATAGTTAGCTTCAACTTAGTATTGAGTTAATATTTCCTTTGTATTAAACTCATTGTCTTCAAATATATCAGTTATAGAATAGGTTATTCCCCGTCTTTTCAGTTTAAATTATGATTTAGCTTCCGCATTCAGTTTTATCTTTAGTATGCTCATGATCATGCCAGCAGGGTTAGCTTGGGATCACTTGTGGTCCTAGGTTCCGTGTCCGCGTCTCGGGGGTTGCTCGGGGCGTGACACAATACTACTCCCAAAATATACTTAGCTCATGTGTTTGTAAAAATAAAACTCTTTGTTTGGTTTGAGATAATTACTCAAAACATAGCTTAAAAGCTCTCCTAGAATCGATGCTCCCTTTCTTGCTCAAAACTCTTTTGGAATTCTCAGTTTCCTCTCATCTTAAATGTGAAAACACTTACTATTTGGAATACTTAGTTCCCAGATATCATTTTAAAGAAAATGAACATTACTCTTACTCGTTACTCAACTTCAAAGCTTAAGTCTTAAAACAAAGTTAAAATATTTGTAAAAGACTTCCTAAAATATAGTTCCTGCCAAATTTTGAACTTGATAGCTGCAATGCAACGTTTGCAATAACCATAGATAGAACTCAATACTTAGAACTCAAGAACTTCAATCATACTACTAATTTCAATATTGCTCAACTATGTGGGTTCATGCAGAATTATACATATGAAATACTAAACTCAAGGACTCAAATATACTTCTCATCTAAAGACTGTTCGACTTATAGGGTTCAATGATACTACTAATTTCTATATTTCTCAAGTCTTCTTAGTCTCTTACTTACTTACAAAATCAACATCAAAGATAGACACTTTGTTGACACTTCACATTCAAAAGGAAATGAAGACAGATCCGAATCACATTCGAACAAACATACGAGGAAAGGAGAAACTTCGGGCGAGGGGAAGGACAAACCAGCCGAAAGGACTCTCGAATGGAAAGGCAAAGAAAAATAGTATCCTTATAGTAGTTCTGCAACCTCGACTAAACCAGGCACCGGAGCAAATAGAAATAATACAAGCTATTTCGAAGTACACAAAAGAAAACTGTCTAGTGATTAATAGCAAGATAACCACGGAATTACGGCTTTCAAACATTCATAACGTATGTTTTGAATCGAAGTCGCACAGGGAAAACCAGATTCTAGGCCTTACAAGACACCATTGTTCTTGGTGAACTTTTATGATAATGCAGTCAACTAGACAAACAAGCCAAAATTTCATATTAAGAGACAGGAAAAGCAGAGTTGTGTACCTTTTCCGAATCAGCGTCCTGAGACTACGACGAGCAAGGAATATGCAACAACTTCACAGCCACAAACAAAGCGGACGAACCTGGATGAAACAAAACAGCAGCTGGCGAAAGCAAAAGCCGAGAGACAACTCGTTTTCAATGTCCACGCGAATTCTAGAATTCTGCTTCAATATTACTTTCTTAGACCTACTAATTCTATGTCACTCTTTCCTTAAAATCTCAATATTTTGTTCTTTGGAAATTCAGAATTCAAAACCAAAAAAAAAAAAAAAAAAATCTCTCAAAAACTCTCTGCAAATCTTAAAGAAAATCTTAATCCTCCAACACCTCAACAAGATATAGTAAAAGGGTATTTAAAGGGGAAAATTAGGGTTTCGAGTGAGGGAAAAAGGCCGATCTTCGCCAGGCCCATTTTGAATTCAAAATTCAAAATCTTATCTTAACAAAACGAAAATTCCCCTCGATTCCCACTAATCTGAACGGATTTGAAGCGAAATGGAGGGACGAGATCAACCCATGGTACTGGGCGGGCAATGTGTCTTCATCTTGCTATGCAAGGACGAAAACGCGTGCTTCTGAGCCACTGTCATTCGTACAAGCAAAAGGGAATAGAGACGTTGAGGCACGTCTGGGTTCTCGCTTGGCTTGCTGCGTGGCTGCGTGAGGAAGGAGGAGAAGCGTGCATGGGGTCGACGCTGGAGTTCACGCGATTGGCTATTGCGAGTATTTTCGTTGCGGTCGTACGGAGTTGCAGCGTCTCCTGCTTCACGCCTTCTGGGTTCCATACGCGTAGGGAAGAGGAGGAGGAAGTTATAGACGGGTCGGGTCAGGGAATTTGGGAAGGATTGGGTCAAAAGAAAGGGCTAAGGCGGCTGAATTATTGGTGGGCTGATTTTTCCAGGATTGTAAATGGGCTTCTAGTTGGGCATTGAAATTGGAGAGGGGAAAATAGGTTGCTGAAGGCTACAGATAGGGCCCAAACTCTTGATAAGAAACTTATGAATTGGTAATCATATTGTGAGCACGACCAAACTAAATTTGGAACGTAACTACATTGAACTTGACTAGGAAAATCATTCTAAATTTAAGTAAAAACAAATCGACATTAGCTAATCAACGAGCTCCTTTAATTTTAACAAGATAAAATAACCAAACCAATTGAAATACGAGATACTAATTTTGACAAAATTAATTTAATAAAGCGTCGAGTAAAACTAAAATCTTTGAGACGATTTTTGAACATTTAAAAATTATCATAATTATATGCAAAGCAAATGCATTATCTAGACATTAATCGACAAAACTAGTTGAGATAACTTTGCAAAGTATATGTATATATATATATACACACACACGCCTGCATATTTTGATTTTATAAGACTAATTATTTTATATCGTTTGAAAACTAGGAAGCTCGTTAATTAATTTATCGGGGCGGGTCAAAATTGGGTGTAAACAACTGTCCCTCATTTTGCTTGGATTGATGTAAGAAATCTGAGGAAAATGAAATTGACCAAACCAATTTTGACCGACCTCATCTTCATCTTTTAGGAAAGGGATTTTGGTACGGACTTAGGAATTATGGCCGAACCCCGAAAATGGGTTTCCTACATATCTTAGGCTATATGAGAATTCAGGCCACTTGTAATTCGATATGCTAGATTTAACGCACAATTTTGAAAGAATTCAAAAGTCAACTCGATACCGAATTATACAAGGACCAAAAATTCTCGGGAATAAGATTTAAGATCGAGTGTAGGAGTACAGCCGAGTTTTCAACATTGAGCTCGCCTACATATCCTTAAACCATAGGAATCAGGTTGTTTGTAGTTCAACTCGATCGGTTGAAAAGGAAATCTATTATGCTAGATAACCTTTGGTTCTAGACAAATGACAAATAAATCGAGTATGGAAAAGAGGCCTGCAACCTCTTATCCATGAATGTGGTGCACTTCACACCCATAAATAAGAACTTACATGGACATAATTTTCAAAACTCTTGATGTACTATCACTCATATTGGAAAATTGCTTCCGGCTGACACCTAAATTTCCGGACGCGACACTGAAACTGACAAAATGAAAGAAAAACCCATATGCCTTATGATAGAGGTGTAGTTTGATTGTGGTGGAAGTCGCTCCTCTGCTCGCGTCCTGAGAGTTTGACACTCCTCTTTGGACTATGTCCCAGTTCACTGCTAAGAAAAAGTTCCACGTTGTGCTGCATCCTTTTGATGTCGTCCGCACCTGTGGATTGTTTTCAAGAATTCATCCTTTCGGATACTCTCAACAAAGACAGAGATAAAACTCGTCAGCATAAAAATGCAATTAAATGAGATATAGTGCCTTTTACCGTGTTGACACTTAGTTGTTCTCCTTCTTTATTTGACGTCACCCTGATCGATTTGACGTAAAGCAAATAAAGCTTATGTCTTATGCTTGTAATATAATATTCAATGTACTCTTGATTTGATGTCAAAATAAATAAATGTTGATGCAGTGTTGATATTTCTTTTGATGTCGTCTTCGAGAGTTTACTTTTATCAAAATAAAAGAATGCAGTTGATGTTGAGGGGTAAATATTTCACTTAAGATGCACGATTCCTTCTCTAGCAGTGCACGATTTCTGGCGGGGCATGAATATCTTCCCGCGATGCGTGATTTCTTGCGGTATATAAAAACTTCCCGCAATGCATAATTTCTGCGAGGTATGGATATCTTCGCGCGATGCATAATTTCTGTGAGGCATGAAATCTTCTCGCGATGCAATAAATTCCGCAAGGTATGAAATCTTCTTGCAATGTATAAATTTATGCGAGGGATGAAATCTTCTCGCGATGCATAAATTTTTGCGAGGCATGAAATCTTCTCGCGATGCGTAAATTCAGTAAGGTATGAAATTTTCTTGCGATGTATAAATTTCTGCGAGGCATGAAATCTTCTCGCGATGCATAAATTCAGCAAGGTATGAAATCTTCTTGCTATGTATAAATTTCTGCGAGGCATGAAATCTTCTCGCGATGTATGATCTTCCACGATGCATGAATATTGACTCGCGATGCATGATCTTCCGCGATGCATGAATATTGACTCGCGATGCATGATCTTCCGCCATGCATGAATATTGACTTGCTCCACCCGGGTTCGAACCTAGGTGGAAGCAATGATTTAAATAGTTTTTATTTAAATTGATAAATTAATGTAATTAATTTATATTTATTATTTATTAGCTGATTTAAAATAAAAGGAAAATCAGTTTTTTTTTTAAATATTAAGGAGAGTCCTAAATTGACTAAGTCATTATCTAAGCCTAAACAACTTCACACGTTTCACTCTCTCACAATATCTCTCACGTTTCATCACCTCTCTCACGTTTTTTTCCTGCCAAAACAACTTCAAGAACTGAAATAATATTAAGAGTTCTTCACACTTGAATAAATCACATGAAAATTTAAGAAAAACAAAGTAACCAAAAACGTTAAGGCAAAGAGAAGATTCCGTCGAGTTGGTGGTGAAACTTAAGGAGGTTTGGACTGAGTTTTGGAGAGGATTTTGGGCAGCAAATTCACATTTGAACTAGCAAATTAAGGTATGGGTTTTTTTCTCTCTTGGTCCCTTTCCCAAGAGACCCTTAAGTTTCAGTTTAAATCACGATTGAAAGACTAAGGTTGTCCCCGCTGCATGCCCCTGTCATTAGATCCTTTGAACGATTAAAAGCATGCTTTGGTATGTCTTCTGGTAGATAATGTTAGGTCTGGTTGTGATTATGTGTTGAATGTGTGGTAAGAAATCATGTAAAGGATTTAAAAATATATTCCGGAAAAAGGCATTAAGTGGACTGTTTTGAGCATGTGTGTGCTGAAAATTTGACTATGTTTGCTGCCTGAAGTTTGTATGTTAAATGTTGTGTTTTTCCTGTATAAAAAATGCTAAAAACGTGAGTTCATAAAAGTTTAAGGTGGCTCACTAAATGTCACTCAAAGTGTTACAAAAAAATCAACAAAAGAATGAGAGAAAAAAATGGATTGGAAGAGACAAAATTTCCAGCTTGCTGGAAATTTAAAGTCTCGGCCAAGAGGTGAGATACATGACTATGTTTTAAAATTTTAAAATTTTGAGGTCGTTGGGAATGGAACCCAAGACCTCAACAAATGTAAATTACATAAAAATTTCTTGAAAATAAATAAATAAATGTGGAGAGTGGGGATTGAACCCCCAACCTCTTGAATGGATGAGAGAGTTAGGAGAAAAATAAATGAGAAAAATCAATGTGGAGAGTGGGGATTGAACCCCAACATCTTGAATGGATGAGAGAGTTAGGAGAAAAATAAATGAGAAAAATCAATGTGGAGAGTGGGGATTGAACCCCCAACCTCTTGAATGGATGAGAGAGTTAGGAGAAAAATAAATGAGAAAAATAAATATGGATAGTGGGGATTGAACCCCCAACCTCTTGAATGGATGAGAGAGTTAGGAGAAAAATAAATGAGAAAAATCAATGTGGAGAGTGGGGATTGAACCCCCAACCTCTTGAATGGATGAGAGAGTTAGGAGAAAAATAAATGAGAAAAATAAATGTGGAGAGTGGGGATTGAACCCCCAACCTCTTGAATGGATGAGAGAGTTAGGAGAAAAATAAATGAGAAAAATAAATGTGGAGAGTGGGGATTGAAGCCCCAACCTCTTTAATGGATGAGAGAGTTAGGAGAAAAATAAATGAGAAAAATAAATGTGAAGAGTGGGGATTGAACCCCCAACCTCTTGAATGGATGACAGAGTTAGGTGAAAAATAAAGGAGAAAAATAAATGTGAAGAGTGGGGATTGAACCCACAACCTGTTGAATAGATGAGAGAGTTAAGAGGAAAATAAAGGAGAAATATAAAATGAGGTGAATGGGAATTGAACCCACAACCTCTTAGATAGGTGAGAAAGTTAATAGATAAATTAAGAGTAAAAGAATGAGCTTGTGGGGGATTGATCCCACAACCTCCATGCCTTTGACGAAAAATAGAGAAGAAAAAGAAAGGAAATATTATGGGGCTGATGGGGATCGAACTAGGGTCCCCCAAATCTGAAAAAATACAAAGGATTAAGTGTTGCCTAAGGGATTCAAAATTGGGTTCCCTTGCCCAGTTCCGTATTGACAAATAACTCACACGTAAGTAAATATTTAATGAATGCTGCCTCTAAAGATCGAAATCAATATCTTGGCATATCTACAAGATGCATAAGTATTGTACCATATAATCTTGGGTAAACATGAATCACTTAGACAAACTATGAATGAAGCCTCATGGCTTGTATGTAAAGACACATAAGTCTAACATACGTTCAAAAGTAAGTGAACCTAAGATGTATGAAATGAAATGATAAAACCCTAGAAGGGTTAAGTATGAGTGTAAATACACTAAATGGCCAAGTGCATTGGCATATGATGAAATGAACAATGAAATGATGAAATGAACAATGATATGATAAAATGAACAATGAAATGATGAAATGAACAATGAAATGATGAAATGAACAATGATATGATTAAATGAACAATGATATGATGAAATGAACAATGAAATGACGAAATGAACAATGAAATGATGAAATGAACAATGAAATTATGAAATGAGAAATGAAATTGTGAAACCCTATAAGGGTTAAGTAAGGGTGTGAAACACACCAAATGGCCAAGTGCATTGGCATATGATGAAATGAACATTTACGTAATAAGAGGTGAATAAGTATGAAAAGCAAAGGTGCTAATGATGATGAATGTGGTGACAACATGATATGAGGCTAATGTAAATGATGAGAGCTATCTCAAATGAGCCTAAGTAAATGTTACCAATACGTACTCACCTATGAGAGTGTAAGATAATGAAGAGACCAGTCTCTATGAACACTCTAATGAGAGTATTGAGCTTAACACACTCAATACGAATGATGAGATGAGAAATCATCTAATGAGCTATGATGTCCTCATACTAGAAGCCAGCTTCCATGACGTATGAGATTAATGTAATGGAACTTTATACTAAGCACCGATAGACTAGCTATGAGTGGTGATGCCTTCTTTCGGGAAGGGCGGAGGTTCACGTAACTCTCATGAGATGAGACTGTCCGGCATGCCGGGTATGGGTCTCCTTATATCTCCTAGTCTTCGAACATAAACTGCCAATATAGGGATCTGGCGGGGTTAAATTCCCATGTACGCTAGCATGTTTTTGGGTCACTTTGGCCGGTGATTCCACCTCTTTTCGGTGTGGGGGAGACACTGGATTTCATGATGCTCACATGATCTATGTCGGTTAAAATTAAAGTTCCCAATGAATGAATGAGGCCAGCCTCAAATGAAGCACATAATGAAATGAAATATACCAAAGGTGTTAGGATAGGATAATCAAAAGGTGAGTTAGATTCAAGTAATGACATTAGGTCATTCTTGGTCATTGCACTACGAACCTAGTGAAAGTCTTAAACTACATCCTAGGTATAACTAGTGTTTACACTAGCCTATGAATGAAATGAAATGGAGTACGTATGAATGAACGAAGCAGACTCTGTGTTTGCTAAAGAAGACTCCCTAGTTGATGTCCAATCTGTTGAGCCCTCATTTCTGCGAGGTCTTAATGTTAAGTCCATGATTCCCAGGTCTCATGGCATATGAATGAATGACAATAAAGAAGTTATGTGCTACATGCAAAAGGTGTTGTATGCTATATGATATGTGCTATGTGTAAATGTTATGTGCTGTGTGCAAATGTGAAAAGTATGATGATGTATGTTATTCTCATGGCATAACTTTCCTATTCCAAATCTGGAGAGTCCACTGACTTTCCTAATCCAAATTTGGAAAGCTCATTGACTTTCCTAATCCAAATTTTGAAACTTTCCTAATCTCAATTTGGCAAGTCCACTGACTTGATTTCCAATAATCATGTTGTTAGGAAAGAGCTATCTTTTCTCATGCATGTCCTTGGTGTGTGCTTGCACCCATACTTAGTACAAGTGTGTACTAACCCTATACAAACTCTACTATTTTAGGTGCAGGCACAGGTGGACGATAGAGCTACAGGATCATCGCTGCAGTTATCCGGA
Source organism: Solanum lycopersicoides (assembly GCA_022817965.1). Classification (NCBI taxonomy): domain Eukaryota; kingdom Viridiplantae; phylum Streptophyta; class Magnoliopsida; order Solanales; family Solanaceae; genus Solanum; species Solanum lycopersicoides. The sequence goes on from CM040626.1 coordinate 30,155,407, forward strand.
CGTCCAACATTCATCCGGTTTTGGTAGGTCCGCATGCTTTCGAGGATGCTACTGTTTTATATTCTAGCTTAGTTTTAGAGTTGAGCTAGTGGATCATGTTCCACTAGCGTTTCTTTCCTATTTTTATTCAGACTATGTATTGGTGCCATTTTGGCAATTATACACTTAATAAGAATTGAACTATTTCTTTCAGTTGCTTATCTCTTAATGTTAGATGGTTGATGGTGAATAATTACATATTAATGAGAATGTTTTTATAAGTATGTTAAGAAACAAAAAGTTTCAAATTTTCCGCTAAAATTAACCTAGATGAAGTAAGAATGACGTAAGTAGGCTTGTCTGCGACCTCTGAGAGGTCAACGACGCCGGTCTTGTCTGGGGTCTAAATTCCAGTCGTGACATGAACGATTGGAGTTATCACTTTTGCCACGCACCAATCTTCATCTCTCACTATCATATTAAAATTGCCGCCTCCATGATTCGGCAAAGGGTTAGTGTTGACATTAGGTGAAACTGGTTGAAGAGAGACCACCTCTTGGTCGATTAGATCCTGAATTTTGTACTTGAGGCTGATACAGTCCTCAGTATCATGCCCAACACTGTTGGAATGATAAACACATCTCTGATCTTGCCTATAGAATTTCGAATTGATATCCACGGGCTTGGGCCGCACAGGGTGGATATATTCGGCCGCAACCAGTCGCTTGTACAGCTTTGTTTGGCTTTCCGCAAGCGCGGTAAAATTCCTTGCAGGTTTCTTCTCGAACCGAGGTCGAGGGGTATCGTAACTTCCTTGTGGGGGAGGCATATGTTGATAACCTCGGCTGTTCGGACATGGAGCTTGATTTTTGGGATATGGATTTGTTTGGTGGTTTGGCAATGGAGCTTGGTAATTTGGAGGGGAATTTTGGTATAGTGGAGCTTGAACTTGATAAACAGGAAGGGGTGATCTGTAGCTCGACTGCACGTTAGCACAGTTGGGAGCGACACCAAGATAATGACGAGATGGAGTTTGATAGAGTGGAGGGTGATTTGGATAAGCGGGAGATGGATTTTGGTAATTTGGGGGTGGACTTTGGTATAGTGGAGCTTGGACATTCGTATTAATGGGGGTAGTATTTTGATAAAATGGAGGATTATTGGGATGAATAGGTTGCGTGTAGCGAGCTTGATAGGAATTTTGAGAAGGTCGAGGTCGACCTCGGGAATATGACGAGCTTCTGGGGGGTTTCTTCCCCTCATATGAAACATCGGCAATTTCTTCTCTCTTCTTCTTTAACAACCCTGAAGATCCGAGTGATGCGGCTACACGGGCTATCTTCCCTGTTTTCAAACCGTCTTCTATAGTCTCACCGATCTTGACTATTTCAGCGAACTTTGCTCCAACAAGCAACATAATTCTATCATAATATTCAGGTTCTTGCACCCGCACAAACACCTCAACAATTTCTTTTTCAGACATGGGCGGTCTTACTCTCGCCGCTTCCTTTCTCCACCTGTAAGCGAATTCTCTGTAGCTTCCGGTTGATTTCTGCTTCATTTTCTCCAAAGAGTAATGATCAGGAAGGATTTCTACGTTATAAGCGAATCGCTCAATGAAGTGCTTTGCCAGAGCATTCCAGCTGGGCCATTGTCGGGTTTCGTGGGAGGTGAACCACTCCAGAGCCTCCCCGCACAAACTTTGACTAAAAGGCCACATCAGCAAAGCTTCGTCCCTTCCAACTCCCACGAGCTGGTCACAGTAGGCTCTCAGATGAGCCATAGGGTTGCCTCCTCCTCCGAAGGTATCAAACTTCGGGATCTTGAACCCTTCTAGAAGGTCCAGACTCAGGTGAATGCATAAATCTTCATAGTTAAGTCCGGTAGCATCGGGGACGCATTGAAGCTCTTTCATAGCCTTCTTGATCTCCTCTTTTATGTATACTTTTGCTTCTTCCTTTGCCCTCCACTCTCTTTCCTGTTCTTCATAGTGGTCCAACTCAGAACCGTGCACGTCGTGCTCAGCATGGACAGGGATTTGGAAAGTGGTTCTTTTAGGCAAGGGTGGAGCTATGGAAGGACTCTGGGCGTTTTGAGCAGCTTGGTAATTCTGTGGGTAAGTTTGAGGGTTGGTATTCTGATTCAATTGATGGTGAGATGCTTGGGGATTAAAAGTGTTCGGATTAGGATTTTGACTTTGGTTTTGCGGTGGTGGGGCGGATTGAGGTTGGGTATTTTGAGGATGAGGCGGCATTTGGGAGTGGTTGTTTGAGGAGGTGGTGGAGTTTGGTAAGAGGCTGAAGCATATTGCGGATTTTGGGTAGTTGGATCTACAACAGGGGGATTCTGAGCGAGCGGCACGCCTTGAGATGGATCCATGTTCGAGGACGGGAAGTAGATAGGAGGCCTTTCATCTGCAGCATTAGCAGCAAAACCCGGCAGAGGCAGATCGTGTCTCCTTTGCATTTCCATTCTCATTTCTGCAATTTGCTGCATCAATTGCAAAATCAATTCGTTCTGGTCTTCTATGGTGGGTTAAGCCACCACAACGTCAGTGAGGCTTGCTTTTTCATTGTTATCTCCCATAATCGTCTTTCCTTTGTCAGAATTTTACCCTGGGAAGGAATCTGCGAGACCTTTTGATCTGGTGAAGTAAGGATGATCTGCCAGCTTAATCAACACAGATCAGTTCAAAATACCTGCGGAGGAAAACAACTCAAAGGCAGATTTGTCAGTTTGGATTCAGAATACAAAACGCATAATATCACACATAGAGCAGATAAACATACAAGTTGCTATGTTTGAGGAATATCTTCAACCCCGAATAAGGATGGAAAATTTTTTTTTAACAAGCAGGAGATTGCTTTTTTTTTTAATTTGACACTGTCTCAGAAAGGCTAAATCACGTTGAGCTATGGTCTTCTGCAACTAATCTTCGGCGTCCGTTGATCTGATCTTCATGCTTCCTCGTACCGTAAGGGGAGCATGAAAATTTTCAAATATAGAGGCCGGGCCTTGGAAGGCAGCCTACGTATCTCACAAGGAGAAGTAAGGCCTAACGTAGTTCGAGTAGAAAATAAAACATTGATTTTTCATTCATTCCTTTAGGATGGTTACAACGGAAATTGAAAGACGACAAAGCTTTAAGGATAAAATAACGACTATATCTCGGTCATCTCTTCTCGTATGCTGCATCAATCACGAGGAACAAACTCGACTCAAATCTTTCCCAGGTTGACGATGGATTCGAGGTCGTAGCGAAATCCAAGACATCTTGAAAGGCTATGATCTATGGCATCATGATAAGCCCAAGGTTTGAAGACTTCCCCTCCAACGGGATCGAGACCTCTGTCATCATCATGAAAAGAGGCTAAGAACCCATTCTTAACCAATTCCATGTAGATATGCAACATAGATTCCTTGAACGGAGTGAAGTAGTGACAAACAAACTTAGTGCGCTCAATTGGCTCTGACGAATCGTAAGTGAGAACAATATTATTACCCCACATGTGCGGGATATCTCCAATGTCGATCTGGTGGCAAATCCTTATTTTGAGTCGCACGCATTCCTCTATAGTGTATCCTCACTGATTTGGGTGGAAGGCACACACTTTCGAATAGATTCCTTGCTCAATAAATGAAAATGACCCTTCCTCATGTGCCCATCCAAGATGCTCATATAAAAAAGCGCAAGTCATGACCCTTGCCCCCACACGGTGTGTCGCTCGTAGGCCGGAAGAGTGATCCATCTGTCTCCTCCTTTCAGACGGCCTAGAAATGGAGGCTTGTAGATAATTTCCTCGTCAGCGTCTTCACCAATCGCTCCAGGATGAGTGTCATCTGGGCCACCACTAGCCTCTTGCTCGCGGATAGTGTATTTTCCGCGCATTTTCTGAAGTTTGTCTATCATGTTATGGTGGAACGCCTTGTTCTTCTTCCTTAGTGTGGACATTCTTTCCTTCATAGTGATGAACTCCACCATTTCCGCTGTTAGCTCCTCATCCAGTGCTGCATTTCTGGCTAATAGAATGGCGGTTTCTGACTCTATCCTCGCCTCTCTCGCTTCCCTTTCTTTCACCTTCAGTCGAAGCATGTCTAATTTCTCACTCAAGTCATGTATCTCCATCTCAACTTCTTGCTTCCTCTTCATCTTTGATGTCAGATCCTCATCCAGCGTCACAGTTGCAGCTCTGTTGACTGATGTGGCAACTTCGACGCTGAGTCCTTCTTCTCTGACCTCCTGGATTTCACGTGTGATCTATTCTATCTTTCTTTGCAACTCTTCTCCTATAAGCTCTCTCTTGATACTCTTACCCTTTCCCATAGAAGTGATTTGCTTTTCCTGAGGCAGTAGAGTAACGTTTAGGATTTGTGGTGTGAGATATGTCTTTTGAGTGAGAAACTTAAGACTCGGGAAATTTTGGTCGGACATTTTGTAACAGTGACTTGTTTGTATTTTTTTGAAATTTCTGAAAAAGAGTGGGTTTCCGATATTCTCATTCACAGCAACACAACACATAAGCAGTTAAATAGCACATATATCGTGTCCTAATCATGCATGTGACCCTTTTGTGCCAAGGGTAGGCCTAGCGAATCTGAAGGATGTATTGCATTATTTGAAAAATATTGTTGCACCCCCCAAAATAAACTTTACTTAAAATCATAATGTTCGTTACATAATTTCAATCAAAATGGGGTACATTTTCATGGAGGGGAATACAATGCGAATACAGATAGAAAACAATCCCACGCAGGGGAGTTATAAGGTTGATGGCTCTGCTCCTCTTCTGGCTTTCTCTACTTCCTCGCGGATAATGCACTTGCTTGTGAACACGTACGGCTCAGCGAATACAGCTTTGGAAGATGTTGGTACGACTTGTAGAGTGTTCAATTGCTCGTCCAGGGTCGCATCCAAACGCATCAGACAAGTCCTAGTATTGTCTAGCTCTTGTGACGTCATAGCCAAAACCCTCTGACTTTCTAACTCTCGGAACTGGTACTCTCGCTCCCTTTGCTGAAATTCTTGCTCCCTTTGCTGAAATTCTTGCTCCCTTTGCTGAAATTCCTGCTCCCTTCGGTCCTATTCTTGCTGAAAATGATATGCGTGGATTTGAAGCCTTGTTTGTACGTCTTTAATTTCTCGACCTGCGCGTGGTGTTGGATTTAATACACCACACAGATCATTTTGCAACCATGTCTTGTATTCGTCGACATACCCAGCTCCGTATCTGTTTTCAGTCATACCCCATTTCATGTTGACACGTACAACCCATTCTTGGAGGATGATCTTGGCGAAAGGTATTTTGCCACTCCCGCTATAATCGACGACAAAAGAGCTAGCATCCCCTTGGGCAGGTGTGATTTGTGTCCTACCAAATTGTCGTATTACCCTAGCTGGGTTGTAGGGTCGCAATCCTCTAATGCCGGGAAGGATTAAAAATGGTAGTTTTGCCCCATGCGCTGCTATCCTCTCTGACATGAAATTTTGCAACATCCACTGTATATCTCCTTCTCTTAGATCATAAAATACCCTCGCCCACGCATCTCTGGTAGTATGAATTGGGAAACTGCGGACGCTTAGATAGAATTCATAATTATCAAGGGGACTCGTCTGGCTTGGCTTGGCCAACTCTTGTGGTTGGGCACCATCCCTTTTGCAGAGATGCTCAGTCATCCACCATTGAAGCAGAATGTTGCAACCTTGGAAAAACGGGAACCCATTCTTACACAAACTTAAAGATCGATAAATGTCGTCCAGAATGACCGGGGCCAAACTGCAGTATTTCTTTTCTTCTTGTTTTCTACCAATTCCCCTGAACATGGCGTCCACTACCATCACGACCCGAGTGTCGATTTCCTCTCCTTCATCTTTAGAAAACACCATAGTTCCTAAAAGGCATGCAGAGAAAGCAATAGTCTGAGTTTGCCTCCAGGTACTGTGATTGTGGAATTCATTCGGAAATAGTCTGAAGTAGCTGTCGTGCCCCCATCTCTCGAAAATCTCATTAGCGGTATATCGTGGGTTCCCACCCAGTTCGCATTTACCAGCAACAACATGTTTTTCAATTCTTCACTAGTTGGCCTATCTGGCAGAAGGATGTGATGATCGGGACATTTTTATCTCTTGCCACATGTTCCGATAGAGTCCAGACAATCCTTAATTTCTTCTAGTGTTGGTGTTATTTCGACATCTCCAAATTGAAAAACCATATTCTCATCGTCCCGGAACCGAGTGATAACCTCGATAAATGTGGGCCAAACCTTGAAGTCCATTATCGAAGGTAAGTGACCCAGATGAATCGATATTTCTCTCTTTTGACAATCTTTGAGATTGTTCCACCATACGCGGAGAATGTCTGGCGTCTTGGTGACCATGTTGAAATAGAGGAATTGACTCGACATCTACAAAAACATACAACTAGTTAATTGCCACCCCCCACGATGCAACAAACATTTAAACACGCAATACATCCTTCAGATTTAACACACAAATATGATCGTCCTATCGAGCCGTGGGCTCTTTGGACTCAAGGCGGTCTTTCTAATGGGCCCTACACTCCTTGGGTGTTGGGTCGTCTTAGGCCAATGCGCTATTTTTCGAGATTGGGTTTTGCTCTATCTTAGTTTAACTAAGTGTGAGTTGTATTTAGAGTGGAAAGGGTAACCCAAGCGGACTACTAGGGCTGGGACAGTTAACGATCATTGACTACCAAGTAGCCAACTACACTCGTCAGGGTGCCCCGAGAAAATATTTGGTTAACGAACGATTGCGAACCTGCATAATCGTCCTTTAGTGGGAATAAAATAATCGTCGTTTGACGGAATTATGATATGCCATGAATGCAACAGTTCAATAAAGCGATAAATAAACAGATAAACAATTAACTCACATAGCCAAAATACGTTAGTCTTAAGGTTAGAATCCTCCGTTATCCCCAGCAGAGTCGCCATTTCTGTTTTATCGAAAAAGTAATTTTTTATAAGTTTCGACTATTTAGAGTCGCCGCTTATTTTTAAGAAAAATCAAGAAAACTCGTTTTCAAAAAGACTTAAACAGATAAAATCATGAAAACTTTTAAATAGGTTCGGAGATTCATATTAACGTATTAGGAAGGTTTTTTGAAAGCACCTAAGACGTTCCGCTTAATTACGGTTATCCGACAACTAACTTTATATTTGGCTAAAATCGCTTAACTTTAATTTTTGAAAATTACTTAGAAGGGTAAAGAGTTAAAATATTATCTAAGTGAGTTATTTGCAAAATTATTGGTTTTATGTTGATAAAGCATTTAAGGTATTTGCGGGGAATTTGGAGTTTTCTTAACTTAAAACTAACTAACACATAAAACAAGTAAATAAACAAGAAGTAAGAGAGAGGGAAAGAGATTTGGGTCCAAATCCGGGTTATGTTCGCCTTGACCGGTTTTTGGACCCACCTGTCTTCGGGTTTCTGACCCGTTTGTTTTGGGCCTCTGGCCCACTTCACCTGTACCTGTCCTAAATTCTAGCAGAATAATAATAGGAAAAGCTTTACAAGGCTTAAGCCCGAAAATAACAAAAAATACAACAATTTCAAAAATGAAATTCAAATGTGAATTTTGGACTCTTTGGCCCAATTCCTTCAATTTTTCTCCGATCTCCTTCGATTTCTTAATCGTCGAGATGTGTACGCCTACTCGATTTGGAAATTCGAGTAAAAGGCCTTGGTTTTAAACGACCCAAGATGCAAAGGATATTCGAGTCCAACGAACTCCAGCATACTCACATGCAGCAATAAAGAATAAAATATATAAGTAGCAAGTCATTCCTTTAATAACTAATATGATAGTAACAAAATAAAAATAAATAATAATAAAAGAAAAAAAACAATAAAAGAAGAAATCATGTTCTGCCATATTAGAAAAAAAAAAATTATGAAGGGACCATAACTTAAATGTGGTTTACCACGACACGAACCGATATGATTTACCCAAAACATGTCAATACTCATAAAATGACAGTAAACAAACTCAGTGGACAAAATGTAAAATTTCCATTTCAAACTCAACTAAGCATCCACATAAAAGGGAAATCATGACGCGAAACATATGCCCTAAATTTACACGTGACTCCAAGTATGCAAGAAGTAACCAATCACCACCTCTTTTATTAATGAACAAGACTATGATGAATCGAAGATGATGAGGGTATACAAGTAAAAACAGGACTGATTAGCATGAAAATGCCCAGCCATGAGTATATAACTTGTGCGTTTATTGGCCAGCATGATGCAAACAGGTCGACATATTCATAATGTACTCCTTCCGACATGAATAGATATTTTCTAACTCGAAAATAAATTATATGAGGCCAAGAAACTACTAAAATCCCACAGAGGAGTAAACGACTTACAATAGTCAAAAGTTCAACTTGATCATGAGAAAGTTATACACACCTGAAAATGGCTTCTCTCCTTAATCGACAAATGGATTCAGAATAACTAAAAAAGCACATCATATTCTTCACGCTTTTGAGAAAAATGGAAACATGCATGATAAAGAGGCAAAAATTTTAAAGCTTTACACCGAATATTTCCAAAGAACGGTACGAAACCAGCCTGCCAAGAATTAAAGGCTCACTTTCATATTTCCGGAAAAAAAAAAAACTTTGGGTAAAAAAAATGACATAAAAAGGGTAACCAACAGATCTCTATATGTATTTACTTGTTTATTTTTTAAGGGGAAAATCACATTATCAACATCAAAGATAGACACTTTGTTGACACTTCACATTCAAAAGGAAAAGAAGACAGATCCGTATCACATTCGAACAAACATACGAGGAAAGGAAAAACTTCGGGCGAGGGGAAGGACAAACGAGCCGCAAGGACTCTCGAATGGAAAGGCAAAGAAAAATAGTATCCTTATAGTAGTTCTGCAACCTCGACTAAACAAGCCACCGGAGCAAATAGAAATAATACAAGCTATTTTGAAGTACACAAAAGAAAACTGTCTAGTGATTAACAACAAGATAACCACAGAATTACGGCTTTCAAACATTCATAACATATGTTTTGAATCAAAGTCGCACAGGGAAAACCAGATTCTAGGCCTTACAAGACACCATTGTTCTTGGTGAACTTTTATGATAATGCAGTCAACTAGACAAACAAGCCAAAATTTCATATTAAGAGACAGGAAAAGCAGAGTTGTGTACCTTTTCCGAAGCAGTGTCCTGAGACTACGACGAGCAAGGAATATGCAACAACTTCACAGCCACAAATAAAACGGACGAACCTGGATGAAATGAAACAGCAGCTGGCGAAAGAAAAAGCCGAGAGACAACTCGTTTTCAATGTCTACGTGAATTCTAGAGTTCTGCTTCAATATTACTTTCTTAGACCTACTAATTCTATGTCTCTCTTTCCTTAAAATCTCAATATTTTGTTCTTTGCAAATTCAGAATTCAAAACCAAAAAAAATAAAAAAATCTCAAAAACTCTCTGCAAATTTTAAAGAAAATCCTAATCCTCCAACCACTCAACAAGATGTAGTAAAAGGGTATTTAAAGGGGAAAATTAGGGTTTCGAGTGAGGGAAAAAGGCCATTTTTTGCCAGACCCATTTTGAATTCAAAATTCAAAATCTTATCCGAACAAAACAAAAATTCCCCTCGATTCCCACTAATATGAACGGATTTGAAGCGAAGTGGAGGGACGAGATGAACCCATGGTACTGGGCGGGCAATGTGTCTTCATCTTGCTATGCAAGAACGAAAACGCGTGCTTCTGAGCCACTGTCATTCGTACGATCAAAAGGGAATAGAGACGTTGAGACGCGTCTGGGTTCTCGATTGGCTTGCTGCGTGTCTGCGTGAGGAAGGAGGAGAAGCGTGCATGGGTTCAACAGTGGAGTTCACGCGATTGGCCATTGCGAGTGTTTTCGTCGCGGTCGTACGGAGTTTGCAGCGTCTGCTGCTTCACGCTTTCTGGGTTTCATACGCGTAAGAAAAAGGGAAGAAGAGGAGGAGGTTATAGACGGGTCGGGTCAAGGAATTTGGGAAGGATTGGGTCAAAAGAAAGGGCTGGGGCAGCTGAATTATTGGTGGGCTGATTTTTCCAGGATTGTAAATGGGCTTCAGGTTGGGCATTGAAATTGGAGAGGGGAAAATAGGTTGCTGAAGGCTACAGATAGGGCCCAAACTCTTGATAAGAAACTCATGAATTGGTAATCAGATTGTGAGCACGACCAAACTAAATTTGGAACGTAACTACATTGAACTTGACTAGCAAAATCATTCTAAATTTAAGTAAAAACTAATCGACATTAGCTAATTAACGAGCTCCTTGAAGTTTAACAAGATAAAATAACCAAACCAATTGAAATACGAGATACTAATTTTGACAAAATTAATTTAATAAAGCGTCGAGTAAAACTAAAATCTTTGAGATGATTTTTGAACATTTCAAAATTATCATAATTATATGCAAAGCAAATGCATTATCTAGACATTAAATCGACAAAACTAGTTGAGATAACTTTGCAAAGTATATGTATATATATATACACACACACACGCCTGCATATTTTGATTTTATAAGACTAATTATTTTATATCGTTTGAAAATTAGGAAGCTCATTATTTAATTTATCGGGGAGGGTCAAAATTGGGTGTCAACACCAGAAGGGTAGAACATTAGGCTCTAAGTCTCAGGGAAGTGTTTCAGGCACCAAGACTTACCCCAATTGCCCTAAGTGTGGTAAGAACCATCCAGGAGAGTGCCTTGCATGAAAGGAAGGGTGTTTTGGGTGCGGTCAATCTGGTCACAGGTTGAGGGATTGTCCTTCTAGACAGGGTCAAGGAGGTGGAAATGGTAGAGTTCAGTTTACAACTTCATCAGCACTAGCAACTTGCACGACTCAGCAGAGTTGTTCTGCATACTCTCAAATATCGCCAGTTATTCGCTAAGTTTAGCAAATGTGAATTCTGGTTGCAATCCGTTGCTTTTTTTGGTCACATTGTATCTAGCGTGGGGATTCGAGTGGATTCACAGAAGATAGAAGCAGTGAAATAATGGACCAGACCTACCTCTGCTACAGATATCAGAAGTTTCTTAGGTTTAGCGGGTTATTACAGAAGGTTCATGGAAGGATTTTCATCCATAGCCTCACCATTGACTAGGTTGACTCAGAAGATGGTCAAGTTCCAATGGTCAGATGATTGTGATAAAAGCTTCGCAGAATTGAAAACTAGATTGACTACAGCTCCTGTCTTGACTCTACCAAAGGGTTCGAATGGTTATGTGATCTATTGCGATGCATCCAGAGTTAGCCTTGGTTGTGTGTTGATGCAACGAGATAAGGTTATAGCTTATGCTTCTAGACAACTTAAGGTGCGTGAGAAGAACTATCCAACTCATGACCTCGAGCTTGCAGCAGTCGTGTTTGCACTCAAGATATGGAGACACTACTTGTATGGTGTTCATGTAGATGTGTTCACTGATCATAAGAGCCTTCAGTAAGTGTTCACCTAGAAAGAGTTGAATTATAGCCAGAGGAGATGGTTTGAGTTCCTTAAGGATTATGATATGAGTGTGCATTACCATCCTGGTAAGGCGAATGTAGTAGCATATGATCTTAGCAGATTATCTATGGGTAGTGTAGCCCATGTTGAGGAAGAAAGGAAGGAGCTAGTGAAGGATGTTCACAGGATTGCTCGCTTGGGAGTTCGATGAAATAAGCATATCGGACAATGGTGTAACAGTTCATAATAGGGGAAGAATCTTCTTTGGTAGTGGAGGTTAAGGAAAAGTAAGACAGTGATCCAATCTTACTTGAACTTAAGGTTGCAGTCCATAATCATAGAGTGGAGGTTTTCTCCCAAGGGGGAGATGGTGTACTTCGCTACCAGGGTAGATTGTCTGTTCCTGATGTGGGCGAGTTGAGACAACATATTCTTTCAGAAGCCCATAACTCCAGGTATTCTATTTATCCAGGTGCTACTAAGATGTACCCTGATCTGTGGGAAGTCTATTGGTGGAATGGCATGAAGAGGGATATAACCGATTTTGTGAGTAAGTGCCCCAATTGCCACGAAGTCATGGTAGAACATCAGAAACCAGGGGGTATGACTCAAGAGATCGACATTCCTACTTGGAAGTGGGAAGTGATCAATATGGATTTCATCACAGGGTTACCGCGTACTCGCAGACAACATGACTCCATTTGGGTGATAGTCGATAGGTTGACCAAGTCTTCTCGCTTTTTGGCGGTCAAGACTACAGATTCGGCAGAGGACTATGCCAAGCTTTAAATTAATGAGATTGTGAGTTTACATGGGGTTCCTTTGTATATCATCTCAAATAGAGGCCCTCAGTTTACCTCTCATTTATGGATGTCATTTCAAAAGGGTCATGGTATTCAAGTTAACCTTAGCACAGCATTTCATCCGCAGACGGATGGACAGGCAGAGCATACCATTCAGACCCTAGAGGATATTTTGAGAGCTTGTGTGATCGATTTCAAGGGTAGTTGGGATGATCACCTTCCTCTTATTGAGTTCGCCTACAACAATAGCTACCATTCCATCATTCAGATGGCCCCTTATGAAGCTTTGTATGAGCGTAGATGTAGATATCATGTTGGTTGGTTTGAAGTAGGTGAATCAACCTAGATAGGGCCAGATTTAGTCCTTTATTTTATGGAGAAAGTGCAACTCATTAGAGATAGACTTAAGACAACCCAAAGTCGTCAGAAATCCTATGCAGATGTAAGGAGAAGGGAACTAGAGTTCCAAGTTGATGATTGGGTTTTCCTGAAAGTGTCACCTATGAAAGGGGTGATGAGATTTGGCAAGAAAGGGAAGATCAGTCCTAGTTATGTAGGCCCTTACAAGATCTTGAAAAGGATTGGTAAGGTGGCATATGAGTTAGAGTTCCCAGCAGACTTAGCAGCAGTGCATCCGGTTTTCCACATCTCACTCTTGAAGAAGTGTGTAGGTGAACCAGCCTCTATAGTGCCATTAGAGAGTGTGGTGGTGAAGGATAGTCTTTCTTATGAGGATGTAACAGTTGAGATTCTTGATCGTCAGATGAAAAAGTTGAGAAATAAAGAAGTCGCTTCATTCAAGGTCTTGTGGAGGAGTCAGTCCGTAGAGGGAGCTACTTGGAAAGCAGAAGCAGCCATGAAAGCCAAGTATCCTCACCTCTTTCCTTTCGATTCTACTCCATATTGATGTAATAGTTCCTTTTTAGTTTTCGAGTCATTCATGCGTTAATTCAGTCTTAGAATCATGTTCCCTAAGTTTGTACTTGCATTTTCAGCGTATTTGCATGTTCTCGGAACTGAATTTAGTCAGAAACTCAGTTCTCAGTTTAGTAGTAGGGTTTGAAGGTATCTCCCTCTATTCCAGCTAGTTTAGTCTTCATTCGAGGACGAATGTTCCCAAGGGAGAGATAATGTAACACCCTTTATCCAAAACAGACCAAAAACCAGCTTTTCAGAAAAATCTGCAGGTGCAACCAACGGTGGCATCGATGGACCGTATCCTGACCCACGGTCCTTCCTGCACATCCTTTGATGGGGTCTGAAACTCCCAAAAATCTCAGCCCAGGAAACTTGGTTAAGTCTTGGTCGACGGACGGACCTACGCTCCGTAGGTCAGACTACGGTCCGTAGTCTATGACCGTCGATCGAGACCCCATTCACCCACTCTCTGACAAGAACCACGGATGACCAGAATGGTCTGTAGGTGGACCCACAATCCGTAGGTCTGACCGTAAGTTGTAATTAGTAGACAGTTAAGGGGGAAATGTAGTAGGGTCAACTTTAAATGGTCATAACTCTTAGCATAAAATGAATGAGGTATCCCATGACCAACAAAAAGATAAATAATTGAATTATCTTTCCATATCCACCAAACTTGTCGAAATCAGACCTCGGAGTAAAAAGTTATGCTTGTTTTACTAAAGTCCTGTCGAACAGGCCCAACCTACGGACCCAACGACGGACTGTCAAACAAATAACAGACCGTCTGTCCAGGCCGTCGTTTGGTCCGACAGCAACCTACCCAGGGATTTTTTGGTGTTTTCCCACTTTGTTTAAACCTTAAGATACGTCGTTTTTACCCTAAATCATCAGATTTTAGTCAGTTTAAGCCTAGAAAATAACTAAAACTTACCTAAGTCAAAATCATTAATCAAAAGTTAGAAAATTAGAAGCAAGAAAGGAGAAAAAACTCAAGAACCCTAGTTCAAGAACGCAACAAGTTTTCAGCACTTCCAGCCACAAAATCTAAGTACTTTTCCGTTAATTTTATCATCAGTTATATGGGATTTCACTAGTGGGTTGATTTCGCCCATTGGGTCCCTAGTTTTCAGTCATTTCTTGATTCTCTTATCATGATTAAACCTAGGGTTCCTAGAATTAAATCAGAACTTCATGATTTAGTTAAAGTATACGTTCCAAATGAGATTATCATGTTATTACTGAGATTATCACATGAATTTCAGAACCCTAGCTTTGTATTTCTTTAGTTCTTGAAGTTACACATGCTAGGTCAGATATTTCAGTTATGCTGTTAGACATGCTTCAGTTTTTAATGCATCACTATTTGATTAAATGTTGCATTCTCAGTTTGCATGTTCAGTTTTGAGCTATCCAGTATTTACAGAAAATTCAGACATAATCAGTTAACTACATAAATCAATGGGAGTAGCGTAATACCGAGTTGGACTAGGGTTCAGCGTACCCAAATAGTCCCACAACTACTAGTCAAGTAGGTTGCAAGTCTCCTCTGTGGGCAATCAGTTTAGTGATCACGCCAACATGCCTTTATACCTTTGGCAGGGTATATTGGGTCCTCTCGATGGGGCGTATACATCGGACTCCACATTTAGCTCATGTGGTTTTATTATCGATTATTAGTAGCTCCCACAGTTCAGTCAGATTCTCTGCATTGACCATTTATCAGTATATTCAGTTTCAGCATGTTATAAATTGGTCATTGCATCTAGTTTGCTCAGAATTCAGTATATCATGTTCAGATTATTGTATTTGCTTTTGTGCTTGTTCAGTTATGTTTTATTTCAGCTTTACTCTATCCTACATGCTCAGTACCTTCAAGTATTGACGCATACGTGCGCTACATCTTCTCGTGATGTAGGTTCAGGTTTTCAGCATCCATATCATGCATAGATCAATTTCCCGATCTTCAGTTTAGTAGATTCAGTGGTGAGTCCTCATTCTCTGAGGACAACAGTCATGGGTTTCATTGCAGTCTTTTAGTAATTTAGTTTCAGTTTTGCTAGATTTAGCTGGGGCTTGTCTCAGTATTTCTAGTCCAGTTTCGAAGCTTACTTCAGACATAGTTAGCTTCAACTTAGTATTGAGTTAATATTTCCTTTTGTATAAAACTCATTGTCTTCAAATATCTCAGTTATAGAATATGGTTATTCCCCATCTTTTCAGTTTAAATTATGATTTAGCTTCCGCATTCAGTTTTATCTTTAGTATTCTCATGATCATGCCAGCAGGGTTAGCTTGGGATCACTTGTGGTCCTAGGTTCCGTGTCCGCGTCTCGGGGGTAGCTCGGGGCGTGACACAATACTACTCCCAAAATATACTTAGCTCATGTGTTTGTAAAAATAAAACTCTTTGTTTGATTTGAGATAATTACTCAAAACATAGCTTAAAAGCTCTCCTAGAATCGATGCTCCCTTTCTTTCTCAAAACTCTTTTGGAATTCTCAGTTTCCTCTCATCTTAAATGTGAAAACACTTACTATTGGGAATACTTAGTTCCCAGATATCATTTTAAAGAAAATGAACATTACTCTTACTCTTTACTCAACTTCAAAGCTTAAGTCTTAAAACAAAGTTAAAACATTTGTAAAAGACTTCCTAAAATATAGTTCCTGCCAAATTTTGAACTTGATAGATGCAATGCAACGTTTGCAATAACCATAGATAGAACTCAATACTTAGAACTCAAGAACTTCAATCATACTACTAATTCCAATATTGCTCAACTATGTGGGTTCATGCGGAATTATACGTACGAAATACTAAACTCAAGGACTCAAAGATACTTCTCATCTAAAGACTGTTCGACTTATAGGGTTCGATGATACTACTAATTTCTATATTTCTCAACTTTTCTTATTCTCTTACTTACTTACAAACAACTTAACTCAAAGCGATGATGGATCTCAAAGGATTCACAATTGAACTCGAAGGCTTCCTTGAACTCTACTCTAAACTCTCTTGAATGTAAATTATGAATTCAAGAGTTCTGGTTCACGATATGAAGCCTATCGTGATGATAAAGTGGACTCATGAATACATTTTCCTCACACTCATACTCACTTTCTCGAGACTTGAAACAAATTGTTAGAAATTGTAGAAGACTCTTCAAAAGGACTCAAAGAGACTTTCTGAAAATTATCAGAAGAACTCTTAAGATTTAAATCTTAACTTTACATTGAATTTTAATTATGAATTCAAGGTTATGATCATGTGATTAATTATTTCTAGTTGTTTGGAAGTAGTTTAGAGTGATTAGAATGAAAGGGAGTGAAGGTACACTTTAAATGAGCTCAAACAAGACAACCGACGGAAAGAGTGGGGGTAGGCGACCATAGCGTGTTCTGGACGTGGGGAGTCATCCCATAACATTAGAGGATGCATATGGGTGCACTGCAGGGGCGTCACACCATCCCTTTGGCATATCTAGGGCGTGCCACGCCAGCCTTTCCCCAGACCATGTTCGACGAATTGCGCCTCTCATTTTGTGATCCTAAATCGTTCTTAATCGATTTATTTTTCTCAATTTTTATTTAGATTCAATTATCCAACCTAGGTCCACACTAATCCACTTACAACACTCAAAAAATAACTTTTATTACAAGAAATCATCAAAACTCCAACAAAACATAATTTAGAATGAACTTCAGGAACACTTCTGTAAAACTTAAATTCTTCAACTTTTTAGAGGTAAATAATGCGGAAAATAACATGTTCAACGTGTGGGTGAACAAAACCAACACTATGGAAGCTTACATACCTCTTAGGGATTAAACCCATGGTGAAAATTTGCAACAACACGCAAGAATCTTGACGAACTCTTAGTCCTCTCCTCTTTTCTCTTTTTTTTCTCTTCTTGAACTCTCAACTAAAACTCTAGGCATATATTAGGATTATAAAACTGAACCTAATTAGAGTTGACTCCTAAAACATTACTAAAAACGAATTAAACATGATTTGGTAAGAAAAAGACCAAAATGCCCCTCTAAAATCCTATTTTGTCTTTCCTTATATAGACAACCTAAATTGAATGGATATATCACCCTCATACAAACTCCAATCTGAAAAAAATCAGTGGAGTTATAAAGATAATTAAAAGATCATTCCTACGGTATATGGTAGAACACCTAACTCATCATGAGATAGGAGTTATTAGTGTTTGAAGTAAACCCAAAACTCATATTTAGCTTAACTTGCAAAATTTCAGATTTTGCTATTTTCAATTTAGTTCTTTTAAGATCTCAAGGTGCTACATCTTGTGAACTTAAAACTTAAGAAATTTTTAATTCTTTGGTAAAATCTCACTCACTACGAAGAACGGCTAGAGTCTTAGTTCAAAATTTTATGGGGTGTTACATTATATCCCTCTTGTGATCATTCGTCCTCGAATGACAGTTGGACTGGTAGGAAATGAGGTTACTCTTAATAGGTATGAGTATAATGGTTTGCTCTTACTATATTCAAGGTTAACCCAAATCCTTAAGTTTGGGTTCTATACCACTCTATAGGAAATCTCATCCCAAAACTATTACTCTTTACCATCATATTCAAGATTAGTACTCTAACAACTCCATGGACTCCTACCAACCAACTCCTTTAGAACCAACAAAGTGTTCTCATATAACTACTTCTCATAGGAAAAACTTATTCTTCTCTTTCTAACATCACTCCATCACTAAAGCACCTATGAAAGGATATCTCTTATGCTCTATAGAACTCATTACTATCTTACTCTCAAAAACTTGACTTGATTTCTCATCTCGTCATATCCCCCTTAGGTCTAATGTCACGCCCCGAGCCTACACCCAGGACGTGACCAGCACTCAAAGACCATTGGTGGTCCCAAGCAAACCAGTGACCTAGCTTACTTACCCAACATAAGACATAAAGCAACAAATATGAGTTGATATCATAAACTTGAATGTGATAAAAGAACATTTAACTAGATATTAAGGCAAACTCAAGTCTCAGCATGGAATAATGAAAATGAAAAGACCAAAGAACTAACATCTAACTCTCTATGAAGCCTCTAGTAGAACAAACATGGAAATTGGACAAATCCTACAACATCTTAATGAATTAAAACTAATACTGAAAGCAATGAAATGGATCCTCTGAAAATCAAGGAGGCTCACCAACTAACTCTGAACTACTCACTAGTGCGCTGAATGCCAATCCTAGTTACCTATGTCTACATCATAATATGATGCAGACCAACTGGCATTAGTATAACGAATGTACGAGTATGTGATTTGGAATTCTAAAATACAACATAGGCTCGAAAGGAAATCTGAAGAACATACGTGGCTCAACTCAACTCTACATTTATGGACTCATTTAAATATTAAGCAGTTTAAAACAAGTGCAATATAAAGAAAATTGTTTCAAAATAAGATGTCAACTCTGTATGTATTCAAGGATACAATATAAATATTACATGTATTTAAAATACAAATAAATTGTGTATCTAAAATACAATTAACTTATGTGGGAGTTTCTCTATCCGACAACCATAACTTAAGAGATATGGTGATGATACAATGTTTTGCGTCACGCTGCAAGGGTCGTCCTATACCTTGACATTAGTATAAAACCTGAACCACTAATTGTATCCACTATTCTATGCTAAAAACACTAAAGGAATCATCTAAAAAGTATGACCCTTTATAACCCATGGTTGCTACATGGTTTATGGGAGCTGTGAGTTTTCTGAACTCTCCCCCATATCATTGCTAAACACTACTCCCAAAAATAATATAATATTAGATGTTATGTTTAAAAACATATTTACTTCTGTGATTTGAGATTAGTTCTCAAAAACATATATCAAAGGCTACCTTGGAAATCAAAGTTCCTCTCTTTCTTTATTATGAAAATATCTACTCTTTTCTGAAAACTAGCTCAAAGTCTCTTTGGAAATCTCAATTTCCTTTCGTAGTTAAATGTGAAAAAATTTAACATCTCTTTGCTAATACATAGTCCCCATATACTTTTGAAGAAATGAACTTTATATCTAAACTCTTTTCTTAACGCACCTGGACCTTTAAGACTTAAGACAAAGTTAAAACATTTATAAAAGCATTTTTGAAAACTTGGATAAACTTATCTTGACTTCACTCTTAACATTACATGAATTGACTCTTAACTCTACTTGAGTTGAATAATGGATTCAAGGATTATGAGTTGTGATAGGAAAGGCCTCATGATGTTTAGGAATGATTTTAGATATCTAAACATGAGAATAGTCATGAAATTACTGTCTTGGAACAAGTCCGCGACACGGAGATATTTTAAATAATTACTCGCAAAATTTAATTTTGAGAAAGAGGAGTCCGCGTCCTAACCGCGACAAGAAGCAACTATTTTCTCATTAGGGGAGCAAGTCCGCGATGTGGACTTGCGATCCAGATCCTGCTCGAATTTTTCTTCTTTGTTTTCAAGCCCCAATTCCCGTAAACTTGACTATTGTTGTCAAATTCATTTTAGATTATGATACCCAACATATGTACTCAAGAACCTAACTCAAAACAACTCTAAAACATAATGTAAAGATCTCAGAAACACCACAATTCATCCCAATTCAAGAATGACATTCAAATTCAAGAATACATTTCAAGAACATCAATTTTCAAACTCTTTTAGGACGAATTGCGCAGAACTAAACATGTTTGGCGCGTGGGTGAATGAACCTGACACTATAAAAGACTCACATACCTTGTAGGATAAATTTCTTGGCAAATCCAAAACAAAATTCGATCGTTCTTGGTAACTCTTGTTTTTCCTCTTCCGTTTTCTCTTGCGTTCTTTCTCCAAATGCCTTAATTCTATTTTTCAAAAGTGTAAACTGAACTAACAGTTTTTTACCCCAATTAATTTACTAAAACGTATTTAATTAGTTGGATAAGGAAAAGACCAAACTACCCCTCTAAAATCCGGATTGGCCAATTCCTTAACCAAACATCCCAACTTCCAAAGGGCATAACTTACTCATACGAACTCGGAATTGCGCAAATTCGGTGGCGTTGAAAAGATCCTTCCAAGAGAAATCTAACCATATTAATAAGTACTACTCCTAAAATCCCGAGCCAGAAGTTATTGCCGCTTAAAGTTGAACAAAAATTCACTTTTTCCTAACTCAAGAAAAAGTTCAGATTTTTAACTATTTTCAAAAATGACTATTTCATGTTCTTAGTTTCTTCCTAGATATTTCAAATTGTGAGATGTTACAATATCTCCCCCTTGAGAACATTCGTTCTCAAATGAGATTACTCTTACTAGTCTAAGGGTGGTAACATCAAGCTTATACACCCAACAAGCAAATGCCAACAAACAATATGCTCACTCATAATTTAAAGAGTACTAAGAGGAGAATCAGTACCTTGGTCTGCATTTTCTCCGGATTCAAAGAGATGTGGATATATCTTTATCATAACCTCATTAGCTTCACAAGTAGTTTCTTCAACAAATTCATTTCTCCAAAGGACTTTGGCTGATGCTACCTCTTTTGTCCTCAACTTGTGAACTTGGTAATCTAGAATCTTATCAGGAATCTACTCATAAGATAAGTTGTCCTTGATCTAAATATTTTAAGTTTATATGATCAATGAAGGATCGCCCATGCACTTCTTCAACAAGGAGATGTGAAATATTGGATGAACCGCTACTAACTCTTATGGAGGTCCAACTCATAAGTTACAGTGTCAATCCTCTTGGATATTTGATAAGGTCCAACATTATACCGGGGACTAAGCTTCCCCTTCGTACCAAACATCATAAAACCCTTCATGGGTGAAACTTTTAGATATACCCAATCATCTACTTCAAACTCTAACGCCCTTCTCCTAATATCAGTATAGGATTTCTAACGACATTGTACCGTCTTTAATCTCTCTTGAATCAGTTTCACCTTCTCCATAGCTTCATAGACTAAATTTGGTCATATCAACCTAGCTTCACCGATATCAAACCATCTAATAGGAGATCTGAATGGTAATTATTGGTGTAAGAAAACTCAATGATAGGTAGGTTTTCATCCCAATTACCTTTAAATCTATCTGAGGGTTACAAGGCAATACTTCAGTTCACCTTGAAACCCAAGCCTTTCTGAAAAGATTTCAAAAATTGTGCAGTAAATTATGCACCTATATCTGAAATAATTGACACTCGGACTCCATGGAGTTTTACAACCCCATGAATCTATATTCCCGCATAATCTTCTGCTGAATGGGTAGTCTTTACCAACAAAAAGTGGGCTGATTTGGTCATTTGATCGACAATCACCAAAATGGAATCATGTTGCCTGGGACACCTTGGTAAATCTGTGATGAAGTCCATATTGATCTTCTCCCACTTCCATTTCGGAAGTTGTGTATTATGATCCAAACCACTGGGCTTTTAGTTCTCTACTTTAACTTCTTGGCAACTCGGGCACTTAAAACAACTTTTGTAATGCACTTCTTCATACCACTACAGTAATATATTTCTCTCAAATCATGATACATTTTTGTGGAACCCTGATGAATGGAATATCTTCTTCTTGAATCTTTAATGTCCTTCATTAAGGTCAGGGTAGAGAGAGAATTTTACAGAAAGGTGAGAGCAATTGGGTTTTTGATGTGGGATTTGTTTTTTATGAGGGAATGGGTGTAACATGACCTAAACTCAACGTATACTAAACCTCTAAAATACCCAAACCACCCCTCACTTAGTTGGACTTTTAAATAGAAGTCCAACTTGACTTTAGACTTGGAACCCCGTCAAGTCTTCACGCCCCACTTCATGAGCCGTGAAGAGCTCAACGACTTGTGGTAGTGCTCGTGAAGTGTGAGGAAGTAGCGTCCCAAAACGGCCACCAATCCTAGACTCTAAGTGAAGTTCATGACCATCTCTCCTTGCCCATGCACATGAACCACGACCCATCAAGTGGCTCTTGGTGCCTTGGGAAATAGCCCCTCCAAACGTCCCTCCACTTGAACAAACTTAGGAAACTACACACCCACCTTCACGACCCGTGGAGTGGACCACGAGTCGTGGTCCCCCTCGTGAAGGTTGGGGCTGCGTCTAAGACACTTGGAGCTCCTCTCCCCATAGCCAAGTCAACTCCACGACCAACTTAAAGGGTCGTGAAATTGACAACGGGTTGTGGTCCCGCCCGTTGAGCTTGAGGCAGCAGCCTCTCTTTTGGGGAAGCCTTTGATCTTGGCCTTGGCTTGTCCCTTAAGCTAGTCACTCCTCTCATGGACTTGACCTCTTTAATACCTAGTTAGGTTCGTGAACACATATGCATTATCATTTTCATGGTTAAGCCCCTAAACGTTTCCTTTGAACCACATCACTAGTACTAGCACCTCACTAGCTTAGCATACTAGTTTAATGGACGTCAAGGTCGTTTCTAGACGTTTAAGCACCAATACTTCCAAACAAAGTTAATCACATTCTTTTCAGCCTAGAATTATCATTATTCATTATGTGAGGCTCTAGTCTAGGTCAGAAGATTTCCGGGGTGTTACACTAAAATCAGAGGCAGCATATGGGCGCACTGCAGGAGCGTCACCCCAGCCCCTAGGGCGCATCTGGGGGGCGCCCTGCCAGCCTCTATCGAGGCCGTGTTCGACAAATTTTGCCTCTCTTTTTGTGATACTAAATCTTTCTTATTGGATTTATTTCGTCAAGTTTTCTTTAGATTCAATTACCCAACCTAGGTACACACTAATCCAACACTAATTGAAGAACACTTCTCTAGAACTTAAATCCTTCTACTTTTAGACTGAAATCATGCTGACAAAAATATGTTTTGCGTGTGGGTGAACAAATCCAACACTATGGAAGCTTAAATACCTCTTAGGGATTAAACCCATGGTGAAAATCCGAAACAACCTGCAAGAATCTAGACGAACGCTTGATTCTCTCCTCTTTTCTCCTCTTTTCTCTTTTTTTCTCTTCTCGAACAGTCAACTAAAACCCTAGGTGTATATTAGGATTATATAACTGAACACAATCAGATTAGATATTTGAAACATTACTAAAAAAAAAACAAGTCTAATTTGGTAAGGAAAAGACCAAAATACCTCTCTAAAATTTTTTTTTTTACTTTCCTTATTAGACAACCAACCTTCGAATGGACATATCTCTCTCATAGGAACTTGAATCTAAACAAACTCGGTGGATTTGGAAATATAATTCAAAGATATTTCCTACAAAAACTTGTAGAACACCTGAATCATTTTGAGATAGGATTTATGGGCGTTTGAATTCGACCAAAAACTCATACTTAGCTTAAGTTGCAAAATTTCAGTTTTTTTCTATATCCAATTTAGTTCTTTTTCGAGCTGAAGGTGCTACATATAGTGACCTTAAGACTTAAGAATTTTTTCATTCCTTAGTAAAATCTCACTCACTACGAAGAACAACTCGAGTCATAGTTTGAAATTTTCTGGGGTGTTACAAGTCCAAATTTTACCTAATCCTTCATGGGCTTGGGTAATCTATTTACGACTTTTCCACCACTTATCAATAGCCCCAAAAATTCTTCTTGGAAGGGGCCTCGACTTTTGACTTTGACGAAAGGAGAATATACATCACAGCATTATCGGAATTGTGAATCATTGATTTTTCTTCTATTGATTCATCAATAGTTGTATTTATGATTAAGAGATTTTTGTATATAACCACTCAAAAATAATTTAGTTACGCTCATAGGTATAGTTTGTTGATTATGATTCATAGCTACATGTTATAGGAAGGAGAGTGGCGATCGATATTGAGAGAGGGAGGAGAGAGGCGAGCGAGATTGACTGAGGGACGAGAGAGGCGAACGAGAGAGGGTACAGAGTGGGAGAGCGGTAATTGTATATGTATATCAATTGAATAATTGTATATATGTATTTGTATATACATATGTATTTGTATATCTGGCTAGCGAGATTGAGAAATTGAAGATAAAGGCAATTGAGATTGGGAGAGGTAGGAGAGAGACAACCAAGATTGAGAAAGGGAGGGAGAGACAATGGAGATAGGGCAATAATTTGTATAATTGTCTTTTCGTTTGTATAATTCACGGGTAAGTTGTATATTTTACTTATGCTTGTATAATTGAGTAATATAAAGTCTCAAATTATACAAACATGAGCATGCTCAAAATAACGAATTGATACAAACATAAACATATGAAATTTAAATAGTTATACAAAATAAATTATATAAATTATAGTCACATAAAATCCAAAAACTACACGTTTATATGCACTTTAAATTTAAATTATACACAAAAAGATTGAATGTATATGGTGATAAACCTGGAAAAAAAAGGAAATCATCGTCATATAAAAACACAAGCCAGCGTATAGAAATACAAATCAAATGAAGAACTGTTAATTTCTAATTATATAAATGTGACTAATTATATAAACTCGAAATCATCCCACATAATTGATTGTTAATGTTAACTTCGAGATGTTAATTATAGCAAATTATAGATATAATTACTAATTAAATAGTATAAGTTTGCTTCACCGCATAATTTTCTCTAATGATTATTAACATCAATATGATTGCTATTATGAACATGAGTTGCCTAAATTTTACTTTGTATGATTTACTTCCCATTTATGATGTGATACTTTATGATTTTTATATGCTCGTGATCAACGACACTAGCCTACAATTTGAGTGTCTACGAATCGAAGTTAGTTTAGTAATCCAACCAAGGGTTGGGATCGTCTCCCAAGGGAGCGGTAGTGAAAGTCGTAGCCACTTAGAATTCCTTTCCAAATAGTGGTAGTTTAAGAAATTTTTGAATATTAAAACAAAACATTAATTTGTGACACAAAAGTGTCAAATATCAAAAAGGGGTTTTGTCACAAGTAGTAGAATAGCAAAAAAAAAAAAAAAAAAACAAGTATGGGAGAGAGTTCTTGGGGTGTGATCGTTATATGTGAAGATACTAGTGGTGGGTACATGATTTCGGTAGCTAATTTTTCAAGACAATGGTGACTAGGCTAAGCTTTAGGTGAAAGAAAATTCCCTCTCGGGCAACTTACGGCATATCAAATGGGTTCCTCTAAGGCACCCACTCATCTAAACTATCCATCCTATGTCTTACCCACACTCGCTCTTTCGACGGGAGTGCTTCGATATGGGACTAGAGCTCACCCTCTCGGGCTGAACCTCACGTCGACCCACTCCTTAGGAGATCAGTCTAGTGTTCTTAGTTTCACGATCTCTCTCGAGCAAGCCGAAAACACATGGGTAGTTTTATATTTACAACTACAAGCCCATTAGATTGAACCACAACCACTAGGTGAAATCACCATTAAAATGCAATCTAATCTACAAGCAAGCAAGACCCAACAAATTAATCAACCCATAATTGCTAAATCACACCCCAAGAATGTGGCTTTTAGCCACACATCAAGAAATAATTAAATATACTTAAAATGATAAAGAAATCAAGTTGGTATAAGAGATTAAACCTTAAAAGTAGCAAAGGAAGGTAAATGTAGAATACCCACTTCCAAAATTGAAAGAAGAACTTCTTTCTTCAAGCTTCTACAAAACCCTCTCAAAACTTGAGAGAAAATATAAGAACAAAGTTTCTAAACTAAAATATCATGTGTAGAATGTTTCACTTAATAATTTTTTGTATCTAAATAATCTAAGAGTTATATATAGACTTCACAATTGTGCTGGAGAATCTTTTTAGCATAGTAAGTCGTGATTCGCCAAGTGATTCTGTGAATGGCCCTTCGTTCGGTTCATTTCCGCTTTCACGATGCTTTCCTTGTTTATGTGTTCTAGATTGATGGGCGGTAATATTCTGTTTCATGCAAGTGATCGGCGATACGTCGACTGCTCCTTTTCGACATCTTTTGATCCACTTCACTCAGGGCTCACTTGCTGAAACAGAAGGCGGAATGTTGCTATACAGTGGATCACCAAGTGTGCTTGGCGATGCTCACCTTTGCATCTTCAACTCTGTTACTCCATTTTGCACCTCAGTATCCATGCTCCTACCAAATCCTCAAATACCTTACACTTTGGAGTTCTTACCAGATATCGAGATAAAATACACAACCAAGTACACTATTTGCATTAAAATAAGGCCCTAGATCAGTCCAATTTGAGGACTCATCAAAAAACCCAACTTAATCTTTTGCTTGTCCTCAAGTAAAACTCAAGCTTAGTCGTTCAAGTAGTATGTCTCAAATAGTGCTACACAAGACTCAATCATAAATATACACAACAAGACTAGAATCACTCATGCATATCTCAATTGTATACTGAAAGATTCAAGTTGTGACACACCATTACCAAAGATTCTCGAGCTCACAATACTCGCTACTAATGCAAGTTCAAGCTCAAACAAAGCATCTACATACCCTTACACAAAGAATGATTCCATTTTCACACACGTAGATTTATCAACTTAGGATTAGGAATTCGATGTAACGCTCACACTCACATAGAGGAACACAATGCATTTTTTCACCCATAGGTTTGCCCTTATTTTTCAATTGACTTTCTGTTTGGTTCACCCAAGATCAAAAAGGTCTTTATAAGGCTTGTAATGAGTGTTGAGTGCAAAGGTATGGTCATTTAGGCTCAGTGACTTTTTCCTCAATGAGATGTGACTTTCTAAAACATTCCCTTTCTTTATTCACCATTCCTTAGTCAAGTGCCTTTAAGTCATCTTTTTATTCTTCTCCATGGATTGCTTGGAAATCCAACTTCTTTTTTATTGTTTTACTCCACAACCTTCTTTTTCATTCTTTTCTTTTTCTTTTTCTTTTTATTTTTATTTTTTTTATATATATGAAGGGTTTCTATTTCTTTGCAATACCATGGCTTGACTTGTCCTTTCCCTTCATACCACACCACCAACTTAGGCTTTTGTCCTATATTGGCGATTCACTTATGTCACATCTCAAGAGGATTATATGTGATGGATAACGTAAGGTCTGGGTTTCATCAAGGTTTTTCCAAAGAAGAGGTAAGGCTCAAATGGTGTTCAAGAGAGTTTCACACGCTCACGGGTAGGCCACAAAATAGGTATATGTCATAGTTGGATTACACTCTTTGAATGTTGCTTATGATCATCTCTAGAAGATACCTTTCTAAATCAATCAGACTAACGGGGAATTTCTAGGTTCATTCATGCATTGTTCAAAGTAAGCTCATCACACAAGACATTGACACTTAAGTCAAACAAGACAACACACTTTCTCTAGTGTGCAATGGTCATTGCAAAAGAATCAATTCGATAACTGGATAATCAGAATGAGATGTTAAGAGTTCAAATATTGTCTATGTAACTTCATTTGTTCTCGTTGTATCCGCACATTCATGTTTGTTCGATTGAGAGCATTTTTTAAGTCGTCGGTATTGATCGAAACCAAAACTTAAATTTGTACATGAGCAACCAGTTTCAACAGAAAAGACGGCAAAATTTCAAAAGTGATTTTTTTTTTGGGAGGGTAAAAATTATTATGAAATTAGGATCCCAAAAAGAGAGCCATAGGCTCAAAAAATCCATAAAAAATATTTAAAACAAAATTTAAAACAGACAACCCATCTCAAAACACGATGATTTCAAAACAACATTCAAGATATGCAAAACAAAGGTGAGCCTCACCCCGCCATAGTTTAAAAGCATTTATCCTCAAGTGCAGTTCATATGATACACAAAAGTTAATGCAAAGTTATATGGAAGAGAGAGTAAATAAATCCTATTCAAGTTGATTTTCTATGAGTTTTTGTGTTTCCCCAACTGGAGATAGCGGGGGGTTTACTCATAATAGAAACTAGTAATACTGCCCGCATCAAGATTTATTTTGTCTCCATTGGTTCCTTGCCAGCAGTATCGAGTGTGTGCTCAAGGATGTATTTTCTTGTCAGAACCTCTGGTTCAAGCTCAGTCGCTCGTCCAGACATAAAAATGGACTTCACCTACTCTACTTTAGTTTTAATTACCATGATCGCATCCTTTAATGTTTTCATCTTATCAGTGGTTCTTTGGTCGCGTTCCCACACTGCCACTCTCGCATGAAGTTCGTCAACGATGGTTTTTAGTGGTGTAACAGCAGTAGCCAAAGTAGTCTGGATCAATCCCGCAATAGACATTTCTAGGGCAGCTACTGGACAATCTACACACTGAGAAAGTTGTACTATTTGGTAAAGAATAGCTTGTATGACCTAAACCTGAGTTGTGATGATAGCGGTAGGTTAGTTTCTGCTCGTAGCGTGAATCGACCATGTTTTATTAGTTGGATGGGATTTTGACATCGTTCGCTTTACCCTGTTATCTTCCTGATCCTTAAGGTATTCTGCGTTGATTCTTCTGATGTCGGTGGATGATGTAGGAGTGATTTCCATATCCTCTTGAGCTTCCTGAGGTACTTGATCTCGTTTTCACAATTTAGTGATTAGTACCGACAATGGAAGTGAAGTTTTGTGTTGTTTTGAGCGCATGAGGGTTTCGGAAGATATGATATCCCCCCAATTGAGTTGAATTCTATCAATAATGCAACTTTGGCATGAGGCGTTGCCGGACGTAGGATAGATTCGTTTTTTGAAGGAATGATTGAGCTACTGATAAAACCCAACCAATATCAAGCTTCTACATTTAGGCCTTTTCTTTTCAATGGTTGTGTCAGCTCTTAACCAATTTGGGGTACCATATGAAATTAGGGGAGCTAACTAATCTCTCATGTTATCGAGTGTTTCTTTTTTGGTTATGTGTTTGCATGCTTCCTCTATGTTTTTAAAACGACCTAAAATAGCATTAATACTGTCGGGATCGCACCGGACTGCCCTCCCCCATACTATTACAGAATCGATTGGTTTGACCGATGCTACACGTTTCCTTCCTGATGGAATTAGGGCTTTAGGTGTTGTGTAAAACTTTCGAAACAAAACTTGGAATGTATGAACCATGCGGCTAGCTCAGTGTTCTCATAATTTCAGGATATCTATCAATCACCCCATTTATGGATAAGAGTTTTTCTTCTTATGATTTTTGTAGGGGAATATGCATATCTTTGACATTACTGCTTGCAACAAGTTTCTTAATTTTTTCTTACTCTTTGTGTATCTGTTCATTCTACGTACCCACAATTTTTTTCCCTTGAGAAGGCGTTAGTTTCCTTTCAACTTTAGATCTGGTCATACCTGCAATTACAATAAGATATTGATGTTGTTAGTAGGATTCAACTGGGCTGGGGTTGATATGTAAGCCAAATCTATTTGGAAAATAATATCTAATATTCGGCAACCCAAACTCAGTACGCCAATGGTTACAGTATAATCAAGCCTTCTAGGTGAAGAATGGGGCGATTTATGACTTAGTCAGTTAAAATGACCGTCGAGTGTCCCAGCAGGCCAGATCTGGCTCACCAAACTACTTATTGCCCTATTTCTTATTCCAATTTCCTAAAATCGACACCGCAACCCTTCGAAGTAGCATTTACTGAATGTTTTGTTCAACGTTTAGCTGGATTCACACAACTGTCACCTATGGTACTAAGATTTCTACTCATCCCCATATCAAGAAAGTTTAGTATACCTTACTGGTGAAAAATATATCTCCAGATAAGAAATATCATAACTGAAGGAGGGTGATGAAGAAATAACCTTTTGTGCTGATCTGGTGAAAAATTAGGCGACAAGCGGCAGATAGATCTAGATTCAAGCAACAATCACTCAACTAGAAATACTTATGAGATACCTCATTTTGAAAAGACTAAATTAGTGTGATTTTTCTATAATCCAGAATGGGAGTAATGTAATAAAGGTTGAGC
Organism: Solanum lycopersicoides; assembly: GCA_022817965.1. Taxonomy (NCBI): domain Eukaryota; kingdom Viridiplantae; phylum Streptophyta; class Magnoliopsida; order Solanales; family Solanaceae; genus Solanum; species Solanum lycopersicoides. The sequence continues at coordinate 30,185,458 of CM040626.1, forward strand.
ATTAAAGGCAGCGATTTTATACGAAATTTCCAGATCTCATTCAGTTTGCGACGTAAGTTAACTTTTTGCTCAACTACTTGGCAGTACGCCAAGTGATTCTTTTATTCACCGAGTCGTACAGAACCTTCAATTGATTTGAAAATCTAAACAGAGTCACGCTAGCCAATAAAGTTGGCGCTTCACCAACATAATATGTGTGCCTCAATCCATTCACTTCACAAGCCCTCCACTCATGAATCTACAAAATCAAAACACCCTTATTTTATATAAGATATTAAAAGTACTTAAAAGTGTTTTGGGTTGCCTCCCAAACAGGGCATTAGTTAACGTCGTGGCACGACGCCAGTCAAAACTTACTCCTCATCCTTGGGTTTACCCTTGGTGTAGTTAGGTGAGCCTTCTGCAAATGGTGATTAACGACCTGATATCAAATAACCGATTAGATCGTCTTGATGTTGAATGGTTATAACGTTTGCAGTTGTCTTCTCATACAATATTTCTATGTTATCTTTTAGCTCATTCAACGTTTTACCATGTTCTTCTATATCGTCGACTCTCTTAAATAGAACTTCTACTTAGGCTAGGAGTGAGTCCCACTCATGGTTTTCTTGATTTTCTTTATCTGTTCAAGCCATATCATCAAGGCTTTGGGCTACCACTTCGTAGTGGTGAAGGAGTATACTGCCCGTGAAGAGTTATCGATGATACTTCTATTTTCGCTTCCAATACCTCTGTAGAAGCATTTTAGTAAGCCTTGTTGGTCATCCCATAAGATGGCAATGGTGCTAAAACATTTTGAAATTTCAACCATATGTCCTCAAGAGTCTCATCGCCCACTTGCTTAAAGGTCAAGAGGTTGTCCCTGAGGTTCAACAGGTTCAAGAGGGAATGGTCCATGTGAAGTCCTTTTAACAAACACAAAGCTAAAAGAAAAATTAGTAAAAACTACGCTACAGAGAACTAAAAACCATAAGTAACTACATTTTCACGTGACACCACAACGCTCGTGATCAATGACACTAGCATAAGGTCTGAGTGTCTACGAATCGAAGTTATTTTAGTAATCCAACCAAGGGTTGGGGTCGTGTCCCAAGGGAGTGATAATGAAAGTAGTAGCTAGTTAGAATTTCGTTCCAAGTAGAGGTAGTTTAAGACATTATCGAATATTAAAACAAAAAAAGGTTAATTTGTGACACCAAAGTGTCAAATATCAAAAAGGGGTTTTGTCACAAGTAGTAGAATAGAAAAAATTTAAAAGAGAAATAAGTATGGGAGAGAGTTCTTGGGGTGTGATCGCTATATGAGAAGATAAAAGTGGTGGCCAAAATTGTTCTTACGATACCAAACTTTATGAAGGACCTCTTACCCCCACCCCACCCCACCCCACCCGAACTATTTAACAGTGTATTTTTTACCCCTTGAACTATTTAATAGTATATTTTAAAGTATTTATGTGCCCACGTGGATAAATTACTATTTATAATTGGTAAAATGCACAAGTACCACCCTAGACTATGACTGAAATCCCAAAGATATACTACCCCCCTGAACTTATTTTTTTTTTGTAATTTTGTGCATCTTTTTGGCTTTCGTGGCATCCAAATATCTCCCATGCGCCTCAATTGCATGGAGTCACATAGTGTGTCACGTAATAAAAAAGGTTTATAAAATTACAAAAAAAAAAAAAAGTTTAGGGGGATAGTAGGACCTTAGTTAAGGTGTGTCTTTGGAATTTCGGTCATAATCTAGGGGGGTATTTGTGCATTTTCACTTTATTATTCAGAAATATCTTTTATGTCCATGTGGGAACATATATACCTTTAAAATACACTATAAGATAGTGCAGGGTTAAAAGGTCCTCTCCAAAGGTTGGTTACTAACAGTAATTTCGGTCAAAGTTCGGATATATTTGAGACCCTTTTTCCTAAATATTATGATTTTAAAAATATAAATTATAATTCTTTTTGCACCTTAATTTGAAATATTTATAATTAAATAATTAGTTTAAAGTGCTTGCGGATTATTAATATTCAGTACAATACACATTCGTTACATTTATCAGAAGATTCAAAAGACAAAGTAAGAAAGTTGAAAGTTTTTTTTACTTTTAATCAAAGTTAATCTTACACCATTTTTGGTACCAAAGGTAAATAATCTCCTATCAAGCTTTTAATTGAAGAAACATTAGTATTGCACTTCTGTTTGCAGACGATTATTCTCATGCAATCTTTTGATCTTCTAACATTATTCTACCAACAAAAAACACTTTTAATATTATTGAGAAACTTAATTTAGATAGTTTTTATCTTTTCCCTTTTGCTTTACAAACTCATTTTTTGACTTATAAATATAATTTATTTTATTAATTTCTCATATTATTATCTTAGTGCATTCACTTGGAGGTTATGAAATTGGAGTGTCACAATAAGTAGTGAGACAAAACCTTAATAAGACACATTTTGTAAAAGAAAATAAAGAACTTATTCAATAATATTTAAGTTTTTTAAAAAAATAATTTACTTATTAATACGGGTTACACGCGCAAGTCTTCTCTTATAACCACGGGAACAAGTACACTAAGCTGGATTTCCTAAGCATTTCTCATTTATGAAATTACTTATTAATCATTGAGTAGACTTGTATTGAACTCACAATTTTGTTTTAGTCATTTTCAAATGGCATAATACATAAATTTGTCATTTAACTTGGCTTTAGTTTACATTTATGTCCTCCAACTTTGAGATTTTGCACAAGTAAACACTTATTTTTTTTTATAGTTGAACAAATACACAGATGTATTGTGTGACATCCTATATGACAATTTGGATTCTATGTGATGTCCCATGTGTATTATGTCAAATAGTAGTCTATTTATTCAACTTTATACAAGTTCAGATATTTTAGAAAAAAGGCACAAATCCTGTAAACATAAGATAAGTTATATATTTATCATCTAAGGTAGTTAAGGGTTAGAAACTTTAGACAAACGTTTAGGGAAAATCTTTGAAACTACCGCTCACCCCAAACACACACATGAATTTGATAATTGCCAAAAAATGAATATAAACAAAGTTTTTTGTAGTAATTAATACCAATTTAAGATGAACACTTGTTTCCCGTATAGTTGTTTTTTTCCCTAATCATTTCTTGCAAGATTGCATCTAGTTTCTCCGTCATCTCTCTCATCCTTTTCCAATCTTATGAAGGAAGGTAATAATCCTGTGATGATAACATCCTAATCGAGACTGAGTCTTGCAGCCTCATTTTACATTCATCCAATATGAAAATTGCATATGGATTCTCAATATACTTTGATTTCCCTTTAATTTGCAGGAAAATGGGATAAATATATCTGTGAGCTACGTAAATTGTACCCTTCATCATATTTTTGGGAGATTGGTGCTCATGTCATCCAAACACTAAAGCATATATGGCCTTCACTCAAACGGAAGACCCATAAGGACATGAGGCACAATCTTATCTGTTGATCCAATATTTAATAAATATTCGGTCAATGGATAGATTATGACACATGTATGTCTGTTAGTATATGGTATATATGCTCTATTTTTTGGACGACATGGGAACCAATGTCCCAAAAGTATGACGGAAGGCATCAGTATATCATTTACGATAGTTCGGGTGTATATTTGTCTTTTTTCCCTAATTTATATGCCAAAATCTTTTACACGCAACTTTTACTTTGTAAGTAGATACTCCCTATGTTCCAATTTATATGATCTATTTTCCCTTTTAGTCCGCCCCAAAAAAATTACACAATTCTATATTAATATTATCTATTTTGCCATTTTAATTTATTTATTCCAAATCTAGCCTTTTGTATTTCATGAAAAGTTGTGATTTTTTTGAAAAGTTGCGACTTGTATGAAAGTTGTTATTTTCTTGAAGAGTCATGACTTTTATGAAAAGTTGCGACTTTATGAAAAGTTTTCACTTTTATGAAAGGTTGTGACCTTTCTGATAGGTTGTAACTTTTCCAAAGAGTTGTGACCTTTCTGATAAGGCACAATAAATATTTGTTCTCTATAAATTGTTGCAAATCTATGTTTGGAAAAAGAAGAATTACTGATTCTGACAAAAACATTGTAGAAACACGAAGTAATGAAAGTTTACTGAATCAGTACGAAAGATGAACATAAATTAATTCAAAAAAAAAACTACAATCTATAACGTACCATAATCTGGAAAAAAATTGAACAAAAAAAGATCAAGTCCACTGAATTCACAGTGTCCCCTTAAGGAAATTATTCCCCTATAGTATCCGAGGTTTGATTTGGAATATGTCCTCCTAAGATAAAATGATCTCAATCACCAGCGTGTAGATACCAAAAACTCTGGTGTCAACGAACCATTCAACAACAGCAAAGTACACGAAGAAATTTATATGCAGAAGAAGAAGAAGAAATAAAAAAAAATCGTAAGGAAAAATTCTGAAAAATAAATGGTATTTATAGGAAAGAGGAATGATTATTCTTGAAAGTTGCAACCTTACAGAATCCCCACGACCATTAGTGAAAGTTTGCAACCTTTCAAACGGTCATTTTTGTTCCTGAAAGTTGCAACCCTTTACAACAGACATTTCCAAATGGTGGGAAATTCAATTAAAATCGGGAAAGATTTAATTAAAATGGGTCGCGCGGATCCGAGTCGGTTCGGGTTATTCAACAAAAAGTTGAAATATTTAGGTTAATATCAACTAAATTATTGAAAACAATTTTGTTATCAACTAATTAATTAAAAACGTTTTGGTCATTTAATTTAATTTATTAAATAATTAAAACAAACTTTGTCCAAAAATTAATCTCTCGATCGATCATTTGCCAAAGCCATAGCCGTAGCCGAAGCCGAGCGAACTACGACTTCCAACCCTTGTCAATTAATAGGAGTGTTTCCATATTTAAACTCTCCTATTTTTCTTTCAACCACCGATGAGGGACAAATGTCTTTTCACTAAGGCATAAGAGGACTTTTCAAGTTCCCAACTTTTCATGTTTCTCTCTTTTCATCTTCCCTCCATTTTCCATTAATTCTTGCTATATACCCAACATAAATAGAGGGATTTACTCTCATTTTAAAACAATCAAAATTCTGAACTACTTCGTACTCTTCTTTTTTACACTTAAATATTCTTGTACTTTGTTCCTGTTAAGTGGCTCGCTACACCATAGTTTTTTGTATCAATACACTGGTGAATAGAATCCTCCTATCTTGAGAGGATCTATTCCTTTAAACCCCATGTACTAGAGGGGAATAATTGTCTTAAGGGTACACTACACACTTAGTGGGCTTGATTGTACCTCTTTGGTTTCATTCTATTGATACATATTTTGGTATTTTTATTTACTCTCATTAATTTATGTTTATGTTATTAATTGGTGTTTTTGAATAGATCTTTTAAACTTTGTTGTTTATATTTCTGCAAAGTTATTGTAATAAGCATTTGTTAGTACAGTTAAATTACACACATCAATTGAGTATCTGTGCAAGTTTTCTCTACTGAAATTATTGAAGATACAGTAAAAGAATTCCTTAAAGATCTCTACTACCATATCATGAAGACAAAATTCAAATTTAGTATGTCATTGTAAGCACATAAAGACCTTAAAACGATTTGTACTACCATACCTTGAAGATAAAATTCAAATTTGATATTTTATTGTAAGCACATAAAGACATCAAAAACTTCATCGCACCTTGATGTGCGAAGTGAATCAGGAAAAGAAGACAAGAATTAATAAATTTTTGATATAAGCTCAAGGATGTGCCGAATGACCTATAGAGGAGTATGACTAGACTGCAACCTCTTTTAATCCTAAAGACATGGATAACTACACAATAAATTAATTGTTCATATTCAATGTGAAGTATGGAAAAAAAATTCAAGTTTACTACAAGTTGTAAATACTTTTCTGAAAGTAATAGATGTATTTCTCGACATTGTGATTGGAATAAAAGTGCAGTTTAAAAATGAACTTCAGCACACTGATATTGATTTTTAAAACACACTCAAACAAATTCAATAGTTTTTTGTAATATTATTCACATTCAAGTATATATAATAAGTTTAGTTGTTGTCCAATATGATACATTTTTCCCTTAATTTTCATTTAAATAATTACTTATGATATATTTAAATCAAAACTTCAAAATGATATATGCAAAGCAAAAAGTAGGGTTGAACTTTCTACACGTTAAAATTAGAATATTTGTTCATTTTTTCAGGCTTTACAGTTTATTTATCCCTTCACCAACATTTATTTATTTATTAGAATATTTAATATTATCGGTTGATGTTAATTTGATTCCTCAAAAATATCACATAGTAACACTTCGTGCAAGCAAAATGATAAATTATAAAAACAAATTAAAGAAATTTTATAAATTACGTAATGTTAATTCCCACGCGAGGCGCGGGTAATTTTACTGATTTGATTTTAAATTTTCCATTTTATCTTTAATGGAATTATTTATAATCACACAAAATTTTATCATTCACTTTAGACCACGAATTTATAAGTCTTCCTTTCATTTTGAAATTTCATGCCGAGTCAAACTACCTCACATAAAATGAGACGGAGGAAGTATATGAGATCTATTTCTAGCGTGCAGAAATAAAAATGATGCCACTGAATATTACTAGAAAGCAAATTTGGAAAACCTCTTTGCATATTTGGTTGTAAAGGAATATAAGTTACTTTGAGAATTGGAAGAATCATTTAGTTTGTTAAGAGTAGATATCTTCACAATGTTTACTTTTGGAGAAGGCCAAGTATAATAATCCTTTTATAATTATCTTGCAATATGACTCGTTTGGCCATAATAACTATTCACTTTTTTACAAGTATAACTTTACATTGTATTTAAAATATGAAAATCACCCAAATCCTTGTTTTTTCTTTATTGTTATTATTTTTAATTTGAAGCCACCTTGTAGTGGTGGGGTTTTTTCTAACTTGGTTGATCAGATCTTAATAATTGATTAATTTCCAAAATAATTTATAAATAGACTATGATCTTAACAGTAACATTGTCTATTATATTTCACATAATAAGTTAATATATGAGCAGATCTTAAAATTTAATTTGTTTCCAAAATACAATCACAAAACAGATAAAGACCTCTTACACCGCTTTGCCGCTTCTGGACAGACAGTTACTCTTAAACTTGTGAGGTCTGTTAGGGGCTGCAATCCCTCCGGTAAACATTTTAGCATGTTATAGTGTTCGACAAATAACTCTATGAGTGAAGTTAATCCTTCCAGCCCTTCCTCAGGGAGACTCTCTAGTGCGTAGCAATAACGAATATCCAGACACTTCAAATTATTGAGACTAGCAAGGCTGATAGGCAGCTCTTTGAGATTTTCCAAGTAACAGATGTCAGTTATGCTGAATGCCTCTCAAAGTGAGAGTCTTTCCAATATATAGAGAGAATATATATTACAAATCCCTAAAGATTCGTCATTATATAGAGAGAATAAATATTACAAATCCCTAAAAATCATCTATTCTATATCTATAAATCTGCTATTCAATCCCTCCAAATCCGCTATTCTATCACAATATTTATTCATTTGATTCTACAATAAATCTATATGATCATGCTAATTAATATCACTATCTAATTACATTAATATATACAATTATTTAGATTTCCATCATGCTAACATCCCCCTTGAAATTGATACCGGTGGATCAAGAAGCATCAATTTGCGTACTAGAAACTGATGGCGTTGTCGTGCCATAGATTTTGTAAACGCATCAGTTATTTGAAGATCACTGGACACATGTGGAAGCGTAATGACTCCTTTATCTACATCTTCTCGTATATAATGACAATCTACTTCGATGTGTTTGGTCCTCTAATGAAAAACTGGATTAGTAGCGATTTGAATAGCACTTGTATTATCAGCATTGAGAGGAGTAGGATAAGATTGAGGAAATCCAATCTCAGCAAGTAATCCATGAAGCCATACAACCTCAGAGCAAGCAGTAGACATGGATCGATATTCAGCCTCTGTTGAAGATTTTGACACACGATCTTTCTTTTTACTCTTCCACGATATCAATTACTCTCCAAGAAACATGCACCAACCAGTGACTGAACGATGAGTAGCAGGGCATCCCGCCCAGTCAGAATCACTAAAAGCATTAAGACGAATAGGAGAACCACTTGTAAAGAACAATCCACGAGTAGATGTTCTTAGAATATACCAAATGATGCGACGAACAGTCACCAAGTGGAGATGACGGGGATCTTGCATAAATTGACTAACTTGTTGCACTGCAAAAGAGATATCAGGTCGAGTAATAGTAAGGTAATTTAGACTCCCAACTAATGTCGAAACATAGTTGGATCAGGAAGAAGATCGCCCTCTTCACAATGATACTTCACATTCAATTCCAATGGAGTATCTACGGAGGAGGAATCTTGAAGACCAGCCAAAGACAAATTCTGAGTATATTTGTGTTGGTTTAGAAACACACCTGAAGCAACATTATGAACTTCCAAACCCAAAAAATATGTAAGAGTACCAAGATCTTTCATATGAAAAGAATCTTTAAGCTGCTGTTGGAGGTTAGTGATTAGTGAAGAATTAGTTCCTGTGATGATAATGTCATCTACATACACCAAAAGAAGAACACAACCTGTAGATGTTTTCCCAAGAAACAAAGACGAGTCATATTTGCTCTGCTCAAAAGAAATTGTAGCAAAGTAGATCGAAACTTATCAAACCAAGCACTTGGAGCTTGTTTTAATCCATACAAAGACCGCTTCAACCTGCATACATCTGATATAGGTGATTAGAACAAACCAGGTGGAGGTTTCATATAAATCTCTTCTTTGAGATCACCATCGAGAAAAGCATTTTTGACATCCATTTGATAAAGAGACAAGTTTTGTGAGTCAGCAATGGCAATAATAGTTCGCACCGTAGTTATTTTTGCTAATGGTGCAAAATTCTCCTCATAGTCCACCCCATACTCTTGTTGCCAAGAACAACCAATCAAGCTTTGTACCAATCAAAAGTTCCATCAGAATGAAGTTTAATTGAATAAACCCATTTACATCCAATAGGGCGGACATTTGAAGGACACGAAACAATGTCCCATGTGTCATTTTCTTTTAGAGCCAAAAGTTCCTCGTCCTTTGCTTTTGGCCAACATTCAATCTTGGAGGCTTGTGAGTAACCTGTTGGAATAGAGATGGTGCATAAAGTAGAAGAAAAACCATACCATTTAGGAGTTTGAGACACTTTAGTAGATCGTCGAGGAGACTCAAGAAGAGCAGACCTTGAAAAAATCTCAAATTCTGGTTGTGGAACAGTCTAAGGTGGCGGATCAGTTTCAGGATGGTGTAAAGTTGTCCGAAGTAGTTCATACACAAATCCTGGTTTAAACCGCTTAGAAGTCAATGACAAATCCTCAAAAGTAAGAAGAAGAGGAGAAACATAAGATGACTTAATTTGAGTAGGAAAGAAATACTAATTCTCAAAGAAAATAACATTTATTGAAACACGAATTTTTTTAGAACTTGGATCATAAGAAATAAATCCTTTATGCGAAGTACTATAGCTCATAAAAGCACATTTAGTAGACTGAACAGAGAGTTTATTGCGTTGAGAAGGAGGCAGGCGAACAAAACAAACAACACCAAATGTATGAAAATTATGATAGCTAGGATGCTTGTAAAAAAGACGATAATATGGAGACTCAAGGTTCAACACTTTAGATGGAAGTCCATTAATCAAATAGACAGCAGTAGACACAGCTTTAACCCAATATTTAGATGGAACAGATGAATCAATTAATAAAGTACGAGTGACATCCAAAAGATGATGATTTTTACGCTTAGCAACCCCATTTTGTTGTGTCAATGTATGGGCAAGAGCTTTGTGATACAATTCCTTTATTAAGCATCAAATTATAGAATTCATGTGACATATATTCTCCACCAGAATCAGATCTTAATATTTCGATGCATGTGGAAAATTGAGTCTCAACGTAAGCCAAAAGTTTCTTGAATATGGAAAACACTTCAGATTTAGATCGAAGAAAATATACCCATGTAAACCGACTATGATCATCTATAAATGTAACAAAATACTTGAAATGAGCATGAGAAATTACTGGTAAAATTTTCCAAACGTCACTATGAATGACATCAAAACACTTTGCAGCACGACTAACAAATAAGGAAAAGGAAGACTTTTACTTTTGCCTAATTTACAAGTAGAACAATCAAAGGAAGCAATTGAAAATTGATATTTATTTCCCAATAAACAAGAATTGGACAAATGAGACAACACAATAGAATTTGGATGTCCTAGACGTTTTGCCAAACCTCATTCTTAGTAGTGGTGGAAGTAAAACCCAGAACAGGAGGAAATGAAAAGTGTATAGGAAACAATCTTCCAACTTTAGGCCCCTTCGCGATTATCGTCCCCGACACCTGATCCTGCACAAGGCAACCATTAAGAGAAAAGTTCACATTACAATTGTTATCTACCAATTGACCAACCGAAATAAGACTAGTGGAGAGCTTTGGTGATACAAAACCATTCTTGAAAGTTTCAGTAATATCCCCAACTTGGTAATGGGTAAGTTACTACCATTGGCAACCTGAATTTCTGTTGGACCATTGTACTCACGGATGTTTTTGAGTATATGAGTTGGTCATATGATTGGAAGCACCAGAATTAACAAGGCAAAATTTAGATATTACCTCATTACCTTATAGTCCCAAAGTTGAAAATGCTGACAAGATCATTTGTTGTACCGTTTGAGGAGTAATAACTTGTCTTACCGAAGATGATCTATGTGTAGTGGAATCATTTATCTCAACTTGGAAAGTCTTTGCCGTACGATTTTGAGGACGTGTGGGACACTCTTTGATAATGTGTCCTTGTTGTTTACAATAGTTACAGAACTTCTTGCCACAATTGCGAGCAATATGATCATATTTCTTGCAACTATAGCATTGAGTTCTATCCATATCAACGCCCTTTCCTTTCCCTTGAGCTGCAAATGCAACAGTTACAACATTTCCTTGATGAAAAGCATTTTGTGTGAGGAGACGCTGCTCCTCACAAAGTAATTCCCTAAAAAAGACATCCAACGAGGGAGATGGATTACAACTCATCAAGTTGGAGCGAACACTTTCAAAGTCAGATTGTAATTTCATCAAAAATTGATCTCTCTTGCTTTGTTCATGAACTCCTTGAATGATGGAGAGAGATTCAGAAGGTATTTTAGCATAAACGATATCGGTAAATTCAGCCCATAAGTTTCAAAATCCAGAGAAATAATCTTGAATAGAGAGACCTCCTTGTGAATACATAGCAATTTCATGCTCTAACTGAAAGCGCCTTCCGCTATGGTCTTGGATGTATACCTTTCGTTAGTAATCCCATATGGCCTTTGTTGTCATGTATGTCCTGAGATTAAGAACAATAAGCGGGTCAGTTGACCCTAAAATCCATGTCATCACCCGAGCATCATTAACCTTCCATTGACCGAGCTTTTTAGGATCGGTAGGAGTAGGATCGATTCCATATATATGTCTCCATAATTCTTTTTTGGTGACAAATAATTGGAATTGAAATTCCCAGGAGGAGTATTTTTTTCCCGTGAAACGAACATGGAAGGACTCAAACTGATATGACGACAAGCTAAGGAAGACAGAAATGCAATGATGCAAAATACCCAGAATGACCAAGACTAAGATTCCAAGATACTTAGGACTAACTGTTGACTAACAGTAAGCAGAACCAAAACTTCCAAAAAAAAATCGTAAGGAACCACAGATGAAAAGACACTAAGAATCAAAGCACTGAAAAAGGCTTTGGTACCGTGTCAGTTTTGCTGAATGCCTCTCAAAGTGAGATTCTTTCCATTATATAGAGAATAAATATTACAAATCCCTAAAGATCCGTCATTCCTATCTCTAAAGATCATCTATTTTATCCCTACAAATCTGCTATTCAATCCCTCCAAATCCGCTAATCTATCACAATATTTATTTCTTTGATTCTACAACAAATCTATATGATCATGCTAATTAATATCACTATCTAATTATATTAATATATACAATTATTTAGATTTCTATCATGCTAACAAGAGACACTCAAGTATTTGAGATTTTCAAGGCTTTTGAACATTCCTTCTAGGAGTGAAGTCACTGTGTGGTTACTTAAAATCTTGAGGGATGTAAGAGTGCTGAGATTAGATATGGAGCTCAAACCTCTTGCATCTGCCTCCCTCAAACTCTCTAATTTCTTGACAGAAGAAAGGGTCGGAAAAACAAACATAGGGCAATCTGAAATCTTCATCTCTTCAAGCAAGGGGAATTTCTCTTCTCCTTCCATTCTCTAAATCCTTTCAGATTACAAAAGCCACCTACATGAAGTTTTCTCAGGGATGGAAACCTTGTTCTTGTAAAGAATCCAGAATCTTCAACATACTCCACCTCCACACGCCCGTCTTGTAACTCTAGACTTTCTAGACAAGGAATCTCACAAAAGAGTGGTAAGCACGAGCAGTTTTCACAACCGTTAATTAGAATAGAGACAACATTTTTCAAACTGAGTGATTCATCCAGTCTGGGAGACAGAATCCACAGAAGTCAATGATTTCTAAATATTTCAGATTGGGATGTGGTTTGAGGGCTTCAAGCACTTTAACTTCTTCGAATTCATATTTGCGTGGTCCATCCCAACTCATACTTAAAGAGTGCAGATTTGCTTTTGCAGATAAATTGGCTTCTTTTGCCTCTGTATCATCTTTCACTCTCTCAAGATGTGTGATTGAAATTGCACCACGGAGATTTAAATTTCATAGTTCACCAAATTGATAACCTTTCCTCTCGCCCACAAGAAAGTAACTTAGTGTCTTAAGGCATGTCAATAATCCTATTCTTGGTGGCATAGAAGTCAATGGACAGTGATCAAGTACAAGATTCCGGAGACTACCAAGTTTGCTTATTTGTTTCGGAAAATAAGAAACTGACTGGCAATTATATAGATCAAGAGTCTGCAGATTTTGAAGATTGCACAACCTCTTTGGAAGACTAAAATTTTATTACCAGATAGGTCAAGGTATCTTAAATGTACTAGATCTCCAATGGCAGACGATAATTGTTCAAATTCTGAGTTACTTAGATTAAGCACCCTTAACGAGACAAACCTTTTAAAGAGCGAAGGAGAGTAAGAAGACACCACTTCGGAGAACTCAATGGACATCATATCTTTGTAATCTATTACAATGAACATCATATCTTCATCATCTTTTACATTTATTTCGCGGATACTTCTGCTTGATGCGCTTGCTGAAAACATAGTTGTAGCCAAATCATGGATGAGATCATGCATCTTGAAACTTCAATCTCTTGGAAAAAAGACCTTAAGTATAATTCATTCCATACTTCATTGCTTACATCCTGTAGCTCCATGTTTCCTTTTGATAAAATAAAATTGTGTGCCATCCAGAGAGTGATGAGATATTCCTTTTCTATTTTGTTATCCTTTGGGAAGACAGCTCAATATGCAAAACATTGTCTCAAATCAAGTGGAAGATGATGATAACTCAGCCCCAGGGCAGGCAAAACAGAATTTTCATCTTGAGGTAAATTCCAAATCTCACTATCTCTCACATGTTCCCATTCACTTTCTTCCCTCATGAAGCGTAAAAGACCTCCAAGAGTCTTGGCTGCTTAGAGGCATACCCCCACATTTCTTCACAATCTCCTTTCCTATTTCAATAAGTTAAGGACTTGTTTCGGTTTGATGGACAAATGCACGTTGCTTGAACAACAACCAACAATCTTCCTGAGACAAATTTGATTACTGATATAGTTGCAAAGTTCCCATAATTGATTCAATCTTTTCAAGACGAGTAGTAACTACAATTGAAGCACCACTTGCTCCAATCTTCAATACTGCTCTAAGATTAGCCCACTTTTCTTGATCTTCATTCCAAACATCATCCAAAACAAGAAAGTATCTTTTTCCGTTCAACAACTCCTGAATCTTTTTCTGGAGGGGAGCCAAGTCAATGTCAGCCAGTGACTTGCCTTCAATAGATTCTACAATTGCCTTAATCAACCTCTTCTCATCAAAATCATCTGAGACACAAAGACCCATACCTTTAGATTGAAATGCTCAGTAACTCTCTGATCATTAAAGACCATTTGGACTAGAGTCGTCTTTCCTAGTCCCCCCATACCAACTATTGGGAGTACTAAAACTTCTTCGAAATCACTAACATTGTTTATCAAGATTTTCACTATCTCAACCTCTGTCCCTTCCATAAACTTTTGGCTCATTTAAAACAAAACATGCTCCAAACAAGAATGTTGTTACATTCAAGGTCATTAGGAGTCGACAGAAAATAAAGATGATATTTGCACAATGGGGGGGGGGGATTTGAAGTAAAGTATTGAGAAAATCATGTGATACAAACATTAGGATTAGAGAAAATCTTTGAAACTTCCCCTCAGCTTAAAAACACACATGACTTTTATAATTGCCAAAAATAAAAATGAATACAAATTCCTTTGTTCCCCTACAATTAGTAATACTTATTAGTTTGAGATCAGCACCTGTTTGTTGTCTAGCCGCTTGTCTCTCTACAATCCTTTCATCCAAATGATAATTCCTCCGTTCCTCTGCAATAGAATCTAGTTTGTCCATCATTTCTTTCATTATATTTCCCACCTTGTAACAGAAAGTGATGGTTCGTGGATGATAACGCCCCAATACAGCCAGATTGAATCTTGCTGCCTCAGTTTTACAGTCATCCAAGATGTCATCAACTTCATATGCAGCAACGTTGAGTTTCTGTAACCAGTTCTTATTGCCCTGTACTTCAGTTGCTTCTCTTGAGCATCTTCTAACACAGATTGAATCATAGAAAACATACTTGAAAGTTTTTTAAACTCCTTTTCAAAACCAAAAACCAATCCAAGTTCCCCTTGGATGAAAAAATTGAGATTATCTAGCAGAACTTGAAGGAAAGCTTCAACCATATTATGCGATTACTGGAATTAATAGAATTGTAACACAAAATTATGCGATTAAACAATGAATCTATATTCTTGAAACAAAGTAAGATGTTTGAATGAAGTATGGACAGTTCAAAGTTGACTTGAGTAGGGCATGGACTTGTAATATAATATATGATTTTTTTCTTGTGAGTTGGTGATCCACTTTGGGTGCATTTTGACTAATCTAACAATAACTTAATGCCTACATCTAGGTATTTTGGACCCATTCAAATAGTCATTCATTCAACTACACAAGGACATGAGCTTTTTCTGACTAGCTATTTTCTTGAAGGATCAAGAACCATTTGAACAGCATTGGAAGTCCTTATATCCGTCAGTTTTCCACGGAAAGGGACGTCAGAAATTGGCGAATTTCTGGTAGTGAAGTGTTCAACAACTTTTGATGGTTAATATACACATTAATTACAAGTGTAACGAAATCAACATATTCACAATGTAAAGGGATTTGGTTGATAATGCGTGAATTAAGAATTCTGCAATAAAATGGGTCACAAAGAACACAGATATGAAAAGTTTTTCGTCCTTCAAATTACAGGAGAAAAGGGGGAAATGTGAAACTTATAAACAATACAATCAAGCTGATGGGAGGATGTCCAAAGCAACTTCTTTCAAGGATGGCATTGAGTCTCGTTGATGCAAGCAGATGTAGGAAAAGTCCAGCCATTCAAATAGTTCAGTCATTCAAAGCTTTGGTAAAAGAGATTCTGTAACATCTCGTAACTTGAATAAACTAAGAAACCAAGAATAATCATTTTTGGAAATAAGTAAGGAAATTTAGAAAATTTCCAGCTTTCAAAAGTGAGTTTTGGTCATTTTCAAATGGTCATAACTTCTAGCTCAGGAGGAGTTTGGATGAGTTCTTTATATGGTTAGAAATGTCTTGGGAAGTTCTTTCCAACGCCGCAGAGTTTGCACAAATCCGATGTCGCATGAGGGAGATATGACTTTCGGAAGTTGGTTTGTTGGATCGAGAAAAGTCCAATCCGAATTTTAGTAAGGGTAAAGTTGTCTTTTCACCCTAGTATTGACTAATTCATTTTAAGGGTACTTATTTAGAAAAAAATTTATCATGTATGAGGTACAACTAGTACTAGTTGTATGAGGCATTATTTTATTATAGATATATTCTAGTAGGCATAATACATATATTGGATCCTAAACTTGGCTTCAAATTTTAACTTTAACCTCTAACTTTAATAATGTACAAACAGGCACTTTAACTATCCAACTTTTAAATAAGTAAACACATGAGTCCTACATGGCACAATACACGTAGGACACCACGTAGGACAAAAAATGACATGTAGGATGACATGTAGGACATGTGTGTCTATTTGTTCAACTTTATACAAGTTTAAGTGTCTATTTGTGCACATCCAAAGTTGAAGGGCATAAATGTGATTTGAAGTCAAGTTAAAGGGCACATTTATGTATTATGCATATTCTAATATGTGGACCCATTTTTTGTTTTTCTTCTTTGCCATTAATTTCTCTTTCCTGCACTTCTCTAATCTTTCCGTTTCTTTTTTCTAATTTTATGTTACTTAAATCTATATGCAATTATTATCCCAAATTTATTCAGTATAGATGAAAATATAATTTATTTATTTATTTATTTTGTTTTAACAAAAAATATTTTTTACGAAATAATATTCTTAATTTCTTATCATAACTACATAAGATATTAAAAATTAACATACTTTTAAATGGTAAATACGACTAATTTAGTAAAATGAATATCTAATGCAATATAATTAAATTTATATAAAAAAAAGTTGTAGAGAATAGTGAAACACTTGTTATTAAATTAACATTAAAAATTATTTGGCATTTGAACATAGAATATAAATATGTTTTCTACTGTATTTGAAATATATCGAGCAAGAGTTGAAAATTAAATTATTTTTTATTATTATAAAAAATTGAAATAACATTCATGTTTTAAATAATATCAAAAGTCAAAAATGAGTTTAAAAAAAGTTTATACTACATACTTTTTCAAATTCGAAATATACCATCAATTTTAAAAGTTGTATTTCAAATTTTCATGTTCAAACATCAATTTTTAAATAAAATAAAAAAATAATTTATACATAAATTCTAAAAGTAGAAGTTTTTATGATACGAAATATGAAGGTGAAATTTTTTAAAGAACAATAAATAAAAAATGAGAGAAAAGAAATATATATAGTTTTAGTGGTCGATTTTTATGAAATAAGGGACCATTTGAAGAAATAACTTGAGCTTTTGTATGCTCCTGCTTTTTTATTTAATGATAAAATAATTTATTTTAAAAATAAAATCGATTAAAACAAATAAGTAAAAAATTACTGTCGTATGTACAAAATGAGAGGTTAATTAAAGGGTTCTATAAATAAATTTGTTTCAAATTAATTAAAGAAAAAAAAGCAAAAATGACAAAAAAGAGGAAAGAGAAAAACAAGAAAGAGAAATAGGAGGCAAAGAAGAAAAACAAAGTGTAGATCCCACCAGTTCAAATAAAAAAATAAGAAAATAATGCCTCATACAACTAGTACTAGTTGTACCTCATACATAATAATTTTTTTCCTTATTTAGGGGTAAAGACCAAGTCGCAAATTAGTTTTACAAGAAATATAGAACGCTTAGGGCTTGGGAGAGAAGAGAAAATAAGAGGAAGATCAAAGATTGTCAAACAAACGTCAAGATCGTTGCGTGGATTTCGTCGGGGGTGATCCCTATCGAGGTACGTGAGATCATTTGGTGTTGGGTCCCTTCACCCACACCCCAATTTGATTCAGTACAACAAATTAGAGTTTATTTGAATGAAAATCTTTAAGTTCTTGATGAAAAGTGTGAAGTTCTTGTTGTTGAATTGTAATTGATCTCTAGTAGTTTTGATTAATGTTTCCAGATTGTTTTTGGGTCTTGTCTATCGGGTAATGATGTATTTAAAGTGTTTGGGGGCGGGATCCATGGAAGTTTAGGATGTTTAGAGATGAAAAATGGATAAGAAAAGTCAAAGGTCCTGTCACATAACCCTTGGGGCGCCGCAACTACCAGAGCGCCTCAGGGCAGCCTCTATCTGACAGGACCTGGCGAGCCGCGCCCCTGACCTCGGTCTGTCCGACTGGCACTGGCGCCCCGCGCCTCTCAGAGTGCCAAGACCTCCTCAAGACCCCGTTCATTCTCTATCTTTTTGTACTAGTTCTAAGTGATGTACCCTTCATTCCTAGTTGATTCCAACACTCTAAAGTACATATAAACATCATGAAATCATCCCTAAACATGAGATCATGATCCTTGAATCCATAATTCAATTCAAGGGAAGCTAAGATCGAAGTCAAAGAAGTTAAGAGTCAAGGTTAAAAGTTAATAAGCAAGACAATGTGAGCTCTTAACGTTTTCAATGAGTCTTAAAGAATCATTTTAACTTTAATTTAAGGCTCACGTTACAAGTCGAGCAAAGAAAAAAGAGTTGAGTTAAATTCTCAAAAGCTATAATGAAACTAAGTATTCCCTAAGAGTTAAAGTTCCAGGTTAAGTAAAGAGCAAGATTTGAGTTCATTTCTCTAAAGTATAAGGGGGACTTATAAGTATTCCCTAAAGGTTGATAAATGTTTCACATTTAAGTTAAAAGGGAACTTAGAAGTTCCAAAAGAGTTTCGAACTAAAGAGGGGAACATTGATTCCAAGTGGGGCTTTTTAAAGCTAAAGGGTTCAGTAAATTATCTCAACCCAAAGGAAGGAAGTTTTATTAAAAGTATGAGCTAAAACAAGTTTTGGGAGTAGTATTGACCACCGATGTGGGGATGAGAGTTCAGATAACTCAAGTCCCCATGTAAGCCATGTAGCCATCATGAATTTTAACGTGTATACTTTTTAGATGATCACGTGAGTTAGCCAGTGCATCCACTAGGTTGAGGATGTTCTATGCGATGGCAAATTATAGGACAGTTCTGGCAGCGTAGACGAGACGTTATATCACCACTTAGGCTCATAGTGGTGGTTGTCGATTAGAGAAACTCTCACACAACTATATTACTTTCATATATAAGTAAAGTTGAGTTTATTATTGTTTCATATTTAATGAACTAAGAGTTTACATTATTTTACCAGTTTATATATTTATATATTTATATGCATATACATATATATATATATATATATTTAAATCATTATTATTTCCCCTAACATCACTATTATGTATTTATTTAAATTACTTCTATTTAAACAAAAGCATATTTTGCATAAACTATTCAAGTATTATCAAACTCATCATGGATTAATAGAAAATTTGCAATTAAATGACACTTAAAAGTATAATAACACGAAAATAAAGAATTTTTCTTTTCATAACAATGCAAAATAATACATAATTATATAAAAATATGGGTTGCATACCAATCCATTTTGGACAACCATACCGTAACTCTAAAATGAAAAAGAAAAACATAAAATCATAATCTAACATAAGAAAGATCTAAAGAAATATATAAGTCATATCTTATACTGTTAAGTTTAACATTTGAACTATATTCTAAGAAAGTTTCTCTTTTAATTTCAGAATGAAGTTATTTGTTCTTCTCCTTAGTTAGATTCTTAACGACTTGTACTCATATCATAAATCTAAGAAGAAGAAAAGAGAATAGTAGATGATAGAAAAGAAAAGAATGTGATGACCTAGGAAGCAATTAACTGGTATTTATAGTGATATTTGATTGTCTTTTCACCTACCCAAATTTTTTAATGGTGCACATTGAATCATGATAGATAAATTTATTTTAGTTTCAAAATTCAAAGAATCAAAAAACTTGAAGAGTTTCATACATTATTATTTCATGATAGATAAATTTATGTTAATTTTAAAATTCAAAGAATCACAACATTCGAAGAGTTTCATACATTATTGTTTTCTACTCTACTTTAATTCAGCCTAATTAATTATAATTATAATGTCATAACTAAAAAATTAAAGTGTAGTTGTTGGACTTTCATATTCTATCATTATGTAATTAAATATTAGTATTTAAAAAATAAATAAATTTATTTTAATTTAGTGGAGGGGCAAAATGGTAATTCAACTTTTAAGGTTAGAGCTTCTCACTTATAATAATAATAATAATAATAATAATAATAATAATAATAATATATATATATATATATATATATAGATAGATAGATAGATAGATAGATATAGATATAGATATAGATCTTGCATATGTCCTTATTGCTTTAAATTGAGTTGTTATCTTATGAGTTGTGCAGAGCCAAGGTAAGTTCATCCTTACTCCATTTCAAACTTTATAGTTGTGTTTAGCATTCCAATCGCATACTTGTACATTCAATGTACTGATATCAGTTGTCTTGCATCGTTTTATTGATGCAGACGCTGGTAACTACGATCAGCATGCAATGCTTCGTTGATCCAGATCGAATTCTAGAGTCAGCGGTGAGCCTCCTTGCATTCGGAGGACATCCTCTTCATTTGCTTCACTAGTTTAGTTGTTTTTAAGATGTTGTGGGGTCTGTCCCAACATCCATCTCAGTGGTTTAGAGGCTTCGTAGACAATTAGTAGTTTAGTTTGGAGTCTATTTCATGTTCAGACTTAAGTGCCATTTTGGCCAGATTGTTAATATGAAGTATTTCTTTGAACATGCTTTATTTCTCGATTAAGTTTAGTTGAGTCTTCCGCTGAGTTAAGTAAGTCAGGCCAAGGGTTCGCTTGGGGGCCAGCAATGGTCTTCGATTGTCGGTCACGTCCAGGGTGTAGGGCGTGATAGATTACCTAAACAGGACTCCTCCATACCGTCCTTTAAAATTGTGAATATAATATATCATCTCCATTTTAGGAAAAAGAGTCTTGGATAGTGCAGCCAGTTTCGGATAAAAGAATGGCAGATAATCTTATTTTGTCAAAGATAGCATGGAAAACAGTAACTTAACATGAAACCATTGTTTAGAAGATATTTTTTCTTCTCTGTTATTCTTAAAAGGCATCAACATTTATACTAAGATGTCCATCCTATTTCCGGTGCAACAAGTTATTCATTGCCACAATATGCAAACAATCATGTAGAGCAATAAGGAACTTTTATTCTCGGATCGGATTGAAGAAAGAAAATTGATGGTAAGAAAGGATACAACCAGATCTTATTCGATCAAGCTCTCCGTTGAATATAATCAGTTTCCTAGATGTGTTCGACTCAACTGCTTTGTATAGTTCTTCCACGACAAGCATCTCTACATTGTAGAAATAAATAATGCCATCATAACATTTCTATGAAAGAGATCATTGATGTACACTATATATGGTGTGAGAACTCAATTGTACCATTGACATTAAAGTATGGATAGGCGACGATATAGAGGACATCTTCTGGCTTGACACGGTCAGCCATCTTGACCTTTTCGGTGAAACCGAAATCTTCGAAAAAAGAAAGCTTTGTCAAATAGTCCAACTTGAAAGATGCTCCTCCCAAAATTGATTGTCTTGCGAATTTCACTTCATTAGCCACCGGGAAAAAATGAAAGGTTTAATGCAAGTTTGATAGATCGCACCTGGTAGAGTAAAAGCGCTTAATGGGAAAAGAGGTGATCACAAACATTAATAGGGAACACTAATTTTGAAGTAGAAGAAGATGAAACTATTAAGAAGCAATATGATAAGGGGAAAAAGCAACACCACTAGTTTTGTAGCACCCTTCGTTTAACAGAAATATGAAACATCTTCAGCTTGTTGTCTTAGTTATAGTGACAGCTTACATGTGAAACAAGAAATCAAGGTTGATTGATGATACGATATAGAGAAATAATTAACAACGGCAAAGCTAATGCATGGACACAACAGAGATGGACTCTGCAAATAGCCAAAATTTGGTTTATTTTGTGTAATGTGGCAAATAGAAGTATTAAGCCCACACTCTATGCAGTACAGTACAACAGTAAAGGATTAAGTAACATCTTTTCCCCACTAATTTTCTGAGTAATTCATTTACGGTTAAAATTTTCCTTTTTTATTTTCTGAGCTACCAGATAATTGTTTCCTCCAATAGAATGTATATTTGTCTCTAAGTGGAGTAAACCAAATTAAAAGAGCAATAACTAACAAGAGAGCCTTTTCGAGACTGACAATGTATATTATAAAATTCATTCGGAACAAGAGCCTTACAATTCTGGTCATTGTGGCTTTCCACGGTATAACCAAGACATCACAGAACTCACGTATTAGTTGTATACTTCCGGTCATTTCTATCCACCCTCACCGTCACCTGTTGATAGTTAAGACAAAATTAAATCACCTGACATGAATGGAAAATTAGTGAGCTAGTGTAGATTATACCGATCTTAACATGCCAAAATCAGGAGAAACTGCCAAGGAGGACAGTTAGGCATAACCTGGTACAAAACTCAATCCAGCAGTTGGAAATTCAATTTCCTGGTTCAAGAAAGTGTCTGCTCTTTAAGTCCAAGGGAAGTATGGATACTATATTATTTGTTTTAAGTGTTGTTGTCACTTGAATACATACATGTAAATTTGACTGACCGTCAGTTGTCTGTTGTCCTTCAATGCCAGTTCAGTTGCTTCTTTAGCCTGTAAATTATGAAATTCCAGAATTATGTTTGAAGAACTGCAGGACAGACTTGACAAAGTGAAGTGAATAAAATGTGTACCCAAAGGCAGTGTGCAACAAGATAAGCAATATTTTCAGAACAGAAAGTCAATATAGATAAAGTTAAAGGTGGCAGTATACATACATTTCAAGAATTTTAAAACCAAAAATATAATGGACATGAACTGTTATGTCTTATAGTGAGTTTTTAATCATGTTTTCACTTATCATCTACATTCAGATTTTAAGCCGCAAAAGTGGACATATTTGGCAGTTAATAAGAGCCTCGTAAAAGTTTCAGCTGCACATTTACAAACATAAATCTTGAGAAGTGCAAGAGCTTATGAGAAACACCGTCTAATAGATGGTAATCAGACATGATGTGCATAAAAGGTACAAAAGGTAGCTTGACATTTGCAGATGTAATATATGAATTTGAAGTAAGAGGGATAACAACCTTCAATAATGAGAAATTTACTGTTAGCAAGAACTAGTTAGGTCAACATAGATGAGTAAGTATATCAGCTTATATTAAGGAATTCAAGCAAGAATTGGTAAGTCAGTCTTGTAGGCGCACAAAGCCTGTCCATAAGGGCTTTCAGATAGGAATCCACAAGAAAAATAGTCTTCTCAAGGCAGCATGAGAGTTACATGGTATGGATAGACACACTTCTGAAGGCAATCAAAGTGATATAGCAGAAACTACGGCAAATATTCAAAGACAAAATGTAGTTTATACTTTAATCTAGAGAAAGCTAGCAACAACTAAAACAGGTGGATCCAAGATTTGAATTTTACGAGCTCATATCTTGCGACAAAATTCATAGCCATAATTACTGGGTTTGTAATTAAGTATGTATCCGTATTAAATGGACCTCCCAATACAAATATAGATCTAAGCAAAAGCTATTGAGTTCATCCGAATCCATAAGTAATACTCTATCTCCGCCCTTGGCAAATAATTACCTTAATCTCCCTGCAATAGTTAAGGAAATATGAAATGGTAATGTAGTATTATTAACAATAACTTGGTGGAAAAGGGGGCTTTTTAAAATAAAAAAACTTTTTGTTGTGATGTGAGTGTAACAAGTGGAGAATCTTAGTAGCTCAGTCAGTCCGAGGGTTCAATTCCCCCACCTTGTAATCCCTTCCCCCCTTTCCCCTACTCCTACCTGCAGTTTTAAGGGGAGAAAAAGCGAATAAAATGAATACTTGTTGAAGTAATTCAGTGTAGTACTTAGGGAATGGCACATCAAACCCAATTGAAGCAGCAAACAACTGATAGCAAATTCAAAATTTCTTGAAATCTTCACATTATTCTTCAATTTAAACTTTCTCAAGCTGAAATCCTACAACATAATCCACAAAATCCAATCGAAATCGAAAAAAACAAAAAGTTCTGTAGAAAGCATAATTGTGATTTTATTTTTAATAGTAAAACAACATATATAAAGTAAAGCAA
This sequence comes from Solanum lycopersicoides, assembly GCA_022817965.1. NCBI lineage: Eukaryota > Viridiplantae > Streptophyta > Magnoliopsida > Solanales > Solanaceae > Solanum > Solanum lycopersicoides. The sequence goes on from CM040626.1 coordinate 30,209,598, forward strand.
CTGCCAGTGCAGTTGGGAAAGTGGATAACCATATTTTGAATTCCAACCAGAAGGACGGAGACAGAAAAAAAAAGTGTTCAACAGAGTTAACAATAACGTGTATTCCCTTTTTTATAAGCCATTAAAAAAAGGTTTAAATCCATAAGCTAATATACATAAATAACATAATTATTGTATTTTTTTTGGAATTTAAGTAGTTTTGTTGGTTGGCCGATCTATATTTTTAATTTATTTTAAGACAGTAATAACATCAACGTACTCAATAAATTTCATAAGTAAAGTCTGAGAAGTGTAGAGTGAGTGCAAATATTGCAACTATCTCTATCCATGTAGGTAGAGAGATTGTTTTTCCAAAAGATGCTCAACTCAAGTAACACAAATCCAAGTTCAAAGAAGAAAAAAGTGTAAAAAACATAGCAACTAAAGCGGTAAATCAACAAAATAATACGATAAACGAAAAACAATAGACAATTGACGATGCGAGATATCAAAAGTAAGAACTACAATAACATTAGATTAAAATGAAGTACCAAAAGTCAAAGACTACATGAACAGGCTAATACCACAACCGACAAAATTAAAAATCTAGATATATTCTTTTTTTAATATAAAAAAAACATTGATTTTTTAAAGGTAGTGGAACGTCTAGTAAAAACGAAAAAAACATGGCCGACAAAGTTCAACCAGTCAACCAGAGGTATGGAGAATAGTTGGTATCTGTTGTTTTCATGAAATATATGAAGTCCACAAAGTGCTCACCTGAGCAAACCACAACTTTAAATTTGGTTAATATTTCTTTACTGGATTCAATACATGGCGGAAGCTTTTCTTCATACCCACCGCCTTCCGGCTGAATCTGTCCGATAATACATTCGTCTTGCCCCGATGGTAGAGAATAGAGAGATCGTAATCCTTCAGGAGCTCAATCTAATGACACTGCCTCGAATTAAGGTCCCTCTGGCTCATAATGTTCTGAAGTATCTTGTGATCAACGTAGATCTCACAACGAACTCCGTACAGGTAGTGTCTCCAAATCGTTAGTGTAAAAAATACCGTCGCCAACTCGAAGTCATAGGTGGGATAATTGCGCTCATGTAGCTTAGGCTGCCTCGACGCATAAGTTATGACCTGGCCTCGCTGCATTAATACAAAGCCCAAATAAACGCTGGATGTGTCACAATATAATGTGAAGCCCTTGCCTTCAACTAGAAAAGTCAAAATGTAAGCTGTTGTAAGCAACTATTTGAGCCTCTGGAAGCTCAAATCATACTCCTTCGACCACAAAATAAGGACAATGTTGAGAGTCTATCGAGTCAAAGGTGTTGCAATGGTGAAGAATCCATCAACGAAGCATCTATAGTAACTCGTTTACCCGACGTTGCTACAAACTGTTAGGACCGAAATAAGCAGGTGTAAACGCGAAAGCTAGCAATGCAAACCTCGAAAGACCACGAGTAAGAAGACAACGAGAAATACACCAAAAGACACAAAGATTTAACGTGGTTTGGTCAATCGACCTACGTTCACAAAGGAGATGAGCAATCCACTATAAATCTATAAATATGAGAGTACAAAATACAGAGAGAAACAACCTCAACCAATTCACTCCGGAATACATGGGAGGTTCACACAAGTGATAACGTATCAAGCTTGTGACCCATAAATTCTCCCCCTAACCAAAACTCTCAAAGCCCTTAAGACTACATTGTGAATGCTGATTAAGTTAAAAGGAATATGCTTCTATTTATAGAGTCCTAAACCTTTTCCTACCAGAAAAAAGGACTAGCCAATCCAAAATCTTTTCTTATAAGGAAAACCTATTTATGGTAAGAAATCAGGGCAAATAAAACCCAACAAATCTCCCCCTTGGCCTGAATTTCTGACAAAATAAATTTGTCCACCTTCTTCACTTAATCTTCAACAACTTGCTTCTCCTCTCCATAATCTCCTTTGCAAAATTTATGTCTCAACACAGAGAACCTCTCTCAAACAATTTCTCCAACATAATCTTCATTACTGTCAAAAAGGTTGCTGCTAACTACACCCGCCAAGATGAACACATCTTTCTAACCTGGTTCAATCTCGTTTATCAAACCACGAAACCTGACTCCATCATTGAATCTGGCTCTGATACCACTTGTTAGCACCGAAATAAGCAGGTGTAAACGCGAAAGCTAGCAATGCAAACCTCGAAACACCACGAGTAAGAAGACAACGATAAATACACCAAAAGACACAAAGATTTAACGTGGTTCGGTCAATCGACCTACGTCCACAAAGGAGATGAGCAATCCACTATAAATCTATAAATATGAGAGTACAAAATACAGAGAGAAACAACCTCAACCAATTCACTCCGGAATACATGGGAGGTTCACACAAGTGATAACGTATCAAGCTTGTGACCCATAAATTCTCCCCCTAACCAAAACTCTCAAAGCCCTTAAGACTACATTGTGAATGCTGATTAAGTTAGAAGGAACATGCTTCTATTTATAGAGTCCTAAACCTTTACCTACCAGAAAAAAGGACTAGCCAATCCAAAACCTTTTCTTATAAGGAAAACCTATTTATGGTAAGAAATCAGGGCAAATAAAACCCAACAAATAGTTGTTGTGACGAAAAAATGAAAACGAAAATCTAACAATAAAGAACACCAAGTTTAACGTGGAAAAACCCTTCAAACCGAAGGTAACCACCACGGGATCGACAAGATCCGAATTGCTTCACTATACCAATAAGAGGGTTACAAATATTCTTCTAATGGCTACAGAACAAGTGCCAAAAGAGATTAAACAATAGCTACACCAACAAAAGATAAATAGAAAGAAACACCACCCAAACTCAGCTTCTGTTCGGGACCTAAAATAGGATCTTTCTGACCTCCAAATCCGATCTCCACCGTTAAAATCAACCACCAAGATGTCAGGAACAAGCAGTCCAAATGTCAGCCCGATTCAACGGTTAGTTAATCCGAAAACACGATCTGAACGTTGCTGGTCGGAGAAAAAGACTGCAGCAAAAGAATCCTTTTTCTTCTCTCTTTTCTCTTGTTGGAAGCTCTCTCAAAAAACCTCTCTTATGTTATATTGTCTTTCAAAGACAATACCAATGAGCAATTGAATTATTCTCTCAAGACCATCCTCTATTTATAGAGTTGCGCTTTTCCTTACAAAGCCAAAACCAACTACAAATAGGATTACAATTCCAATCCTTTTCGTAATAGAATTGGAAACCAAATAAATAGAATAATTCCAATCCTTTTCCAAGTAGGATTAGGCCATGGACCTTTGGCTGGAACATGGGCAATAGCCCAACAAACTCCCATCCAGCCAAGGGGCCAAATGGACTTCAAGTGGAGGAACTCTTGACAGGCTTTATGCCTGCCATACTTCTACAAAACTCATGCTTGTCTACGATGAGTTATTTACACTTATCTCTATGAGTATCTAACATGACTTCATCATAACCTTTAGGTTCTCCCATGTTAGTCAATAGAATATACTTATCATGAGAATAACGTGTTGAGCTTCGCTTCTCTCTAGTAGATCTTCTACAAGAGGTTTCTGGAGCATACGAAGCGGTCATCCCAACATGAGTTGGTTGATTATCAACCACAACATCATCAGTAGGAACAATTATATGTTCTACACTCTGATCATTATCTTGGGTTCCTTCATGTGCAGAAGATGTATCAATAATAGGAATTGGATCAACATTAACTAAGCTCTCATCAGTCTGAGAATCTGGTTTCTCAGTCTTGTCAATATCTTCAATAGTTTGATCTTCAAAGAACGCAACATCACGACTTCTAATGAGCTTCTTATCAATTGGATCATAAAAGCGATATCCAAACTCATCTTGACCATAACCAATGAAGATGCACTGCTTAGTTTTAACATCCAATTTCGACCTCTCATCTTTTGGAACATGCACACAAGCTTTACACCCAAACACTTTCAAGTGATCATAAGAAACATCCTTATCAAACCAAACTCTGTTTGGAACATCACCATCCAAAGCAACAGCAGGAGACAAATTGATAACATAAGCAACAGTGTTAAGTGCTTCATCCCAAAAAGAATTTGGAAGTTTAGCCTCTGAAAGCACACATCTAACTCTCTCAACTAAAGTTCTGTTCATCCTCTCTGCCAAGCCATTTAATTGAGGAGTCTTCTGATGACGAATTCCTTGCGATTTGCAGTAGTTATCAAAGGGACCAATATACTCACCACCATTATCAGTGCGAATACATTTTAATTTCTTTCCCGTTTCTCTCTCAGATAAGTCTTGAAACTGTTTAAACACATCAAGAACTTGATCTTTGGATTTTAAAGGATATACCCAAATCTTGCGAGAATGATCATCAATGAAAGTAGCAAAGTAAAGTGCATCATCTTTTGACTTCACTTTTAAAGGACCACACAAATCTGAGTCTACTAGCTCCAATAGCTCAGACTTTCTTGAAGGAGGATGACTGTGAAAAGAAACTCCTTTCTGTTTCCCTGCTAAGCAATGAACACATATTTTCACCTTTGCTTGTTTCATACCAGCAAGCAAATTCTTCTTAGCCAAATAGGTGATCCCCCTCTCACTCATATGACTAAGTCTCTTGTGCCACAATTCTGATAAAGCCTCGCTTTCCACCAAATTTATAGAGTCAACAAGAATCGATCTTTGTGTCACGTATAAATTTGAATGCTTTCTTCCTCGAGCTAAAATCAATGAGCCTTTGGTGAGCTTCCATTGCCCATTGCACAAGTCATTATGATAGCCATCATCATCTAGTTGTCCTACAGAGATCAAACTTATCGGAATGTCTGGAGCATGCTTGACATTCTGAAGGACCAACGTTGAACCAGTATTGGTTTTCAAACAAACAGTGCCAACACAAAACACCTTAACCTCACCAGCATTACCTATCTTTAACACCTCAGAGTTAACAGAAGTATAAGATGAAAAGAAGTCTTTTCTTGGTGTGACATGTGATGTGGCTCCAGAATCTACTATCCAACTTGTATCTTAAGATACAAAATTTATGACATCTTTATCACAAGCGAAGAGAAGGTCATCTTGGACAACAGCAACAACATTATTTTCATTGTTTTCTTCCTTCTTCCCTTCTTTAAGATCTTGCTTCAATTGTTTGCAAAATCTTTTAATATGTCCTTTCTTTCCACAATGATAACATTTAATATTTGGATTCTTGAATTTTGACTTGCTTCTGCTTTCACCTCTACTCCTCGGATCTCTTGTCTTATGTCTCCCTCGATCTTCTGTATATAGAACATCTGAATGTGAAGATGTGTCTTGAGATTTTCTTCTAACCTCTTCATTCAACACACCACTCTTTGCATATTCCATAGTCACCTTTCCACCAGTGGCAGAATTTGTTAAAGAAACACGAAGAGTTTCCCAAGAATCCGGTAGAGTATTAAGAAGCCAAAGTCCTTGTATTTCATCATCAAAATTAACACCCATTCCTGATAGCTGATCAAGAATACCTTGAAAATCATTTATATGATCAAGAATAAGACTGCCCTCCTTGTATTTAAAGGTCATCAATTGCTTTAACAAGTACAACTTGTTATTGCCAGTTTTTGAAGCGTAAAGCGTCTCCAACTTCTCCCACAATGTTCTAGCATGTGTCTCATTCACAATATGGTTGCGAACATTATCTTCAACCCATTGTCTTATATATCCACATACTTTTTGGTGCTCAAATTCCCAATTTTCATAGGTCACATTCTCGGGTTTATGAGCAGAAAAAACCGGAAGATGCATCTTCTTCACGAACAATAGATCTTTCATCTTGCTTTTCCATATGTTGTAGTTTCTTCCATTTAGACATACCATCTTGCTCATATTCCCCTCCATATAGATAACCTTAGCTCTGATACCAGTTTTTGTGACGAAAAAATAAAAACGTAAATCTAACAATAAAGAACACCAAGATTAACGTGGAAAAACCCTTCAAACCGAAGGTAACCACCACGAGATCGACAAGATCCGAATTGCTTCACTATACCAATAAGAGGGTTACAAATATTTTTCTAATGGCTACACAACAAGTGCCAAAAGAGAACAAACAATGGCTACACCAACAAAAGATAAATAGAAAGAAACACCACCCAAATCCAGCTTCTTTTCGGGACCTAAAATAGGATCTTGCTGACCTCCAAATCCGCTCTTCACCGTTCAAATCAACCACCAAGATGTCAGGAACACTCAGTCCAAATATCAGCCTGATCCAACGGTTAGTTAATCGGGAAACACGATCTGAACGTTGCTGGTCGGAGAAAAAGACTGCAGCAAAAGAATCCTTTTTCTTCTCTATTTTCTCTTGTTGAAAGCTCTCTAAAAAAACCTCTCTTATGTTCTATTGTCTTTCAAAGACAATACCAATGAACAATTGAATAATTCTCTCAAGACCATCCTCTATTTATAGAGTTGTGCTTTTCCTTACAAAGCCAAAACCAACTACAAATAGGATTACAATTCCAATCCTTTTCCTAATAGAATTGGAAACCAAATAAAGAGAATAATTTCAATCCTTTTCCAAGTAGGATTAGGCCATGGGCCTTTGGCTGGAACATGGGCAATATCCCAACACAAACCTCAGTAACAAAATCGGGTCCGTCCCCATAACGGAAAGTCTTAATCTTCGATGGATAAATAATACATTGAACTTGCAAATAATTTTTTACTAATAATAACCATACATTAAAAATAATGGAAAGATTGGTTCTTAAAAAATTAGCAATAATTCAAACATGAATTTGATTATTTATCATTATCACATAACTCAAAAACCTCTAATTAATGAATTATTCACGAAATAATAAATCATCGGATCTTTAATTAACACTAAAAGGAAAATAAAGAAGAAAATAAAAATATATATACAAAGACATTTCGTAATAAAAAGAAATATTTAAGTTGCATAGATTATACAATTGTGATATAGTATGTCAGGGGAGAAAACAAAAAAAAAAAAAGGTTCCTACTAGAATTTGTTGTTATCGTGTTCCTTAATAGAGTGAAAAAATATTATCTAAGTTGAAATTCCAAAAGAATTCTATTACATTCTAGTTGATCTTCAAAATATTGAAACTTCACAAAGAACCAAGTGCAATGATTATGTATCACCGAGTCAGATAAAAGTTCATACATTATGTCGTTTCAAATGAAGATCTATTTGACTCAAGGGTCAAGTCAATGTAGCAAGACAAATACAAATAAATAAAAACTGCTAGTCCATGCAAAAACAATGACACCAATCTTACTCTTCCTAAAAAAACAATGTCAGTATTTTGACAAATAACATGTAGTATTTGCTAATGTTGTTGTTTTAGACTAGTTTATTTTTTATTGATATTTAAACAATCACAACATCACTCATAATTAAAGTATTTGTAATCTTCAACAACAATAATTTCTAATGGTAAATAGGGAAGATTATTAATTTTTGCCTTGTACTTCTAAAACAATTCATTTTACATGTCATATTTTTTGTGCGTCCCCAAAAAGGATCATTATCTAAATAACTTGACTAAAATATCCTTATTTTGATCTCAATTTAACTCTTTTTCTCACCACGTTAATCTCTCTCCACAATACTTTAAGTGTGTTTTCTAATAGAGTAGATGGTAAAACATACACTTTTAATATTTCAAATTTTTTGTTTCCATATGAGTATTTAATTCTAGTGGTAAACTATGAAAATATAATTTTCTTTTCTTGATATATTAAAGGTAACAAACAAATCTGAAAACCTATTTTGCAAATAGTGGACAAGCAAAAGTGAACGGGGAAAAATCTTCTAAAAGATCGCGAGAGATAATTTAAGATTGAGTGAGTATTATTGGAGGATCAAATACGAAACAATCCACAATAGATTTAGTACAATTTGGGGGAAATTCACTAAACGGGAAAAAACGTGTAGGAAACCTAAGAATCTTCCACTATTACTGTAAGTTTTGGGTTTGGGTCTCCCATATGGATCGACCCGACCCGATCCAACCCAAGATAATTTTTTCTGAAAAAAAAAGAAGAAGATAAATATTAATTTAAAAAGGGGTAGGAACAGTTACATGGTAACTGTTTCAACGTTAATACGCTCTCCTTTTTAAATTAAGTTAAATTTTTTCTTTTGTTTCATTTTTTAACTCTTCAGAAAAGTGAAATAAGAAGAACAACAAAAAAAACTCAAAAAGACTTAGATTAAAGATACAACAAAAGGCATTTAGTTTGTGAAACACTGTTTTTGTTCCTAGTGATTCGAAGAAAGGATTCGAAGCAATACTTCAAGTTCGTGATTTAATCCGCTGCAATAAGATACACAAATCATAAAATGTATCTTGTTTACATACAAAGTTTACATTGGGATCGAAGCCATGCTAATTACTCCATTATTTGGATAGTAATTCCTTGAAGTGAAACACTGATCATTGTTTGCGTGTATATAAAAAAAATAAAAAATATCAGTGTGTAATATGTTGTTTTTTCTTGTGAATGGTTTTAGTAGATACTAACCTGATATAAACTGACAAGATTATGCTGAACATAAAATTGAATCTCATGTTTTATGCTTTCTAATCTGAGATCGAAAGTACCACATGATCACCTTGAATTCGATCAGGAATTTGAAAATTTTCTTTGATTTTTCCTTTAAGATGTCATGAGTATAAAATGAGAAGAAAATAATGAGCGTAAGATATCTTGAATTCTATAGATTTATGAAGAAAATATGAAAATAGGGTGTTTATTTTGTTGAAATTCTTTTTTGAGTTTTAGTATAATTAGAAGACTCTTTTTCTCTCTTCATTTATTAAAAGTGAATAATTTTGTTTTATTAGTTTTCCTTTTTAGTCGTGTGAATGGTGGGAATTTTCTTTTTCTTTTTTTATGTTGTTTTGTCCTTTCTTAGTAAGGATTAAAAAATAAATAAAGAGGGTCCAACATATAAAAAAAAGGAAAAGGAAAAATCTGTCAAAAGAGGACAATTATTTTTCTTATTTCTTCTGTCAAGAAAAAAAAAAAAAAATCGAGCAAAGAGAAAAGGTAGGAGAGCAAGCTTACGTAAGACGTGTTTCCGAGGGCGTGAAATCATACAGATTGGTGTCCCAAGGGCGACTCAAAATCTCTCAAGGAACCTAAGGGCCATTCGAAGGGAAAAAGAGAGAAAATTTAAAGAATTTGAGTCATTGAAGATGTCTCCTAATATGTCAGCACGTGATTTTATTCATTTTTTGAAATAAAATGGGCTGAAGTGTCTGAATATAAGGAAATTTCAAATTGGAGAGCCTTAGCTTATTTAACAGACGCTCTATGTGAACCTTGGGGGTAGTAGATTGATTGACATTTATCATGACATTTGGCCTAGTCAGCCTTTTAGGGTTTTCATTTGCTGTCTTGAAGACTTGTGGGAGGACTTTAGTCTTTGAATTATTTCTTTGTTTATTTGTCTTTCAAGATATGAATTATATAGTTTGTTGTTTTTCTCAAATTTTGTTTTTAGACTTAAAAATCCTTGTTATTAAAGTCTTCAATGTATTAAAATATACATTAAGAAGTTAGTTACGAATTTTGGTTAAATATTTAGTTCTATATGATGAATGGATGTTTACGTGTCTTTTCGATTTTACTTTTAAATATGAAATCATTATGAGAATGGATTTGCTTGAATATGTATGTCACATGCATAATTATTAAAATTCTTGCCTAATTATATGTCAATAACAGACATGACATCAAAAAGTATCATTACTTACTTAAACAAAGGTGAAAAACTTAACGGTGATAATTACGACATTTGTTGTCGTGTGGTATGTACTGGAAGAGCAAAATGCTTTGGAAGGTATAAATTATATTTTTAATCAATCAGAAGAGGGTAATACTGCACAACACAGAAGGGATCTTGAAGCTTATAAATCTTGGAAAAAGGCTAACTCCACTGCACGTTGAATAACAGTCAGTTCTGTAGTTGATGACCTCATACATGAATGTGAGAAATTCCCTACTGCTCATGCTATGTGGGCAAATCTGCAAGGAACATATGGGGGTACGTCTGTTACCCGTCTCCGACAGTTGACTATCAAATTTGACACTTACAGAAAGTGTCATGATCAATATATCAAACAACACCTTAGGTGATGTGAAACATCATAGCTCAACTCAAGAGTGTTGGCCATGTTCTTTCAGATGAGCAACAAGTTCAGGCAGTAATTCGGTCTCTTCCCAATAATTGGAATCATTTGAAGGTTAACTTGACCCATAATGATAGCATTAAAACTTTTTCCGATGTTGCACGTCATGTTGAACTGGAAGATGAGAGCCTTGGTGATGCTTCTAATGCCTTTGTGGCAAAGTCAAGTGGTACAAAATCTTCAGGTTTCAAGCGCACGAAAAACTGGAAAAGAAATGGGAAAGACAAAGAGACATGAGAAGGACCTTCTAAGAAAAAGAAGAAACCAAATTCCAAGAAAGGAAAACGGTTTTTCAAGAAGAGAGACAAGAGCAAAATAAAGTGCTACAATTGCCAAATGTTGGGGCATTTCGCTCGTGAGTGCACTGAGCCCAAAAAGGTAGCATTTCTAAATAACGCATCTTTAAGTGCTACATATGTTTCTAGCACTTCTTTACTAACTGAATCTTATCCTATGTGGATTGTATACTCAAGATCCACCGACCACGTGAGTCATTAGAGAGGCGTTTGTGCAGTTTCATCTAAATCAAGGTGGATCTACGTAAGAAATAATGCTAGGCTTAAAGTCAAAGGTATAGGCACTTGCAAAGTGAACTTGCGTGGTGGCCGTTCCTTGATGTTGCATGACGTACTATATACTCCAGTGATTCGATGAAACTTATTGTCTGTCTGTTCTTTTAGACGTTGGTTTTGATTTTTTTTTTAGTCGTAATGGTGTTAGAATAACTCTAGAAAATGTTTTATATGGTTTTGGACTTCGTTATGACCATTTTAACGTATTATATTGTAATCTTTCAACTTATGACTATTATGTTGACCGTTGTGTAATGACATGTTATTCAAGTAATAATGATGTTGATGTTATTACATGGCATGCTAGATTAGGTCACATAGGACAAGATCGAATGAATAGGAGAAGGGCATTTAGGTTCTTCCACCAAAATTCAAATGTCAACTTGTCAAAATTGTCTTGCTGGAAAGATAACACGTAAACCATTTGAAAAGGCTAAGAGAGCTGAGTTCCCACTTCAATTAAATCATTATGATATTTGTGGTCCAATGAATGTAAGGGCAAGGTCTGGTGCTACATATTTCATTACATCTATTGATGATTTAACGCGTTTTGGTTATGTCTATTTGATTTCTCATAAATCTTAAACACTTGAGTGCTTTAAAAGATATTTGAATGAAGTTTAAAATCAATTAGATAAAAGCATAAAAGCTTTAAGAACCGATCGAGGACATGCATATTTGTCAAAATAATTTGAAGAATTATGTACTAAAAAGAGGTATTATCAGAAAATTAACTACTCCTTATACACCTCAACAAAATGGTGCGCATAAAGAAGGAATAAAACATTATTAGACATGACAAGATCAATGATGATTCAAGCAAATTTGTCTATCTCTTTCAGGGGAGATGCATTATTGATTGCGGCTTACATATTGAACAAAGTTCTTTCTAAGTTAGTGTCTTCCACTTCTTATGAACTTTGGACTGGTCATGAACGTGAATGATTTACGACTATGGGGTTGTGCGACATATATTAAAGATTGTTTCGGTGAGTTTGGTAAACTAAGTCCAAAAGGAAAGAAATGTATCTTTCTAAGGTACTCTGAACACTCTAAAGGATATGTGTTCATCGATGAACTGGAGGATGGATGTATTACTGAAATTGTATCAGAAGATGTTAGATTATTGGAAAATGATTTTCCCAAAAAGGGTGAAATAGGTGAATTTGAGCCTCTGTTCGAAATGTTGAATTCAGAAGATCAGGTAATGTTGGAAAGTATACTTGATAATTCAATGGATCAAGAAATGATTCCTTTTCTGAGTGGGATTTATGAATCTCAAAATCCTATAGAGGATTGTGAACTTCAAATACGTAAGAATACAAGAAAAAGTGTACCTAAATGATCTTATGAGATTGAGGATTATGTTTTCCTTGTATCTCCCAGAGAATTGGATGAACCTAATTCTGTAACTGAGGCCTTATCTAGACCTGAAAGGGAATAATGGTTAAAAGCGATGAAACAAGAATTAGAGTCCATGAAAACCAACAAAGTCTGGGATTTGGTTGACCTTCCTAAGGAACGTAAAGCTATTGGGAATAAATGGATTCTTAAAGTTAAACGTAAATCGGATGAGTCAATAGAAAGAAATAAAGCATGATTAGTTGCAAAAAGTTTTACTCAAGATGTTGGAATAGACTATGAGGAAACGTTTTCACCAGTTGTGAAGTTTACGTCCATACGATTACTTTTAGCTATTGTTGCACGTTTAGATCTAGAATTACACCAAATGGATGTGAAGACCGCTTTTCTCAATGGAGAATTAAACGAAGAAATCTACATGGAACGACCAGTTGGTTTCATTGTTAAAGGTCAACAAAAGAAAGTTTGTAAATTGAAAAGATCAATTTATGGCCTAAAACAATCTTCAAGGCAGTGGTATTTGAGATTTCATAAGGAGGTGATGTCATTTGATTTCACCATGATCGATGAAGACCATTGCATCTATGTAAAAGTCCAATGAAAATTTTGTAATTATTTCTCTTTACGTAGATGATATTTTATTAGCTTGAAATAATTTGGAGTATGTGAAAACTGTCAAGTCATGACTTTCAAAATCATTTGATATGAAAGATATGGGTGAAACAGACTATATATTGGGTGTTAAGATCCAAAGAGATCGCTCCAAGAAATTTTAAATTTATATCAAGAAACTTATATAAAGAAAATATTGGAACATTTTCGAACGAATAGTTGCAAATCCATGGATACTCCTGTAGCAAGAGGTGAAACTTTAATCCTTGAAATTTGTCCAAAGACGGAAAAATAAAAGGAACACATGTCTTGAGTTCCTTATTCTAATGCTATCGGGAGTTTGATGTATGCTATGATATGTACTCACCCAGACATTTGTTATGCCGTAAGTCTAGTTAGAAGGTATCAATCCAATCCTATGAAGAGATCATTGGAAAGAAGTAAAGAGAATATTCAGATACCTGAAGGGAACTGAAGATCCTACACCGTGTTATAGTGGATCTCATTTATTCATAAGAGGTTATACCGATGATGATTGAGCTGGTGACCGAGATGATAGAAAATAAACAACTGGTTATGCTTTCTTACTAAATGGTGGTGCAATTTCATGGAAAAGTAAGAAGCAAACTTGTACAACTCTTTCAACAATGGAATCTGAATTTGTGGCTTGTGCGTCTGCAATACAAGAAGCTATTTGGTTAAAGAGATTCTTTGAGTATTTGATTATTGCAAAGAATTCTAATGGTCCCATGATTCTATATTTTGAGAGTCAAGCGGCTATCGCATACACAAAGGATCCTAAGTATCATAGCAAAACAAAATACATCGACATCAAGTATAACTTTGTGAGAGACGTAGTGACAGATAGAGAAATAACTTTGCAATACATTCCTACACGTGAAACGATAGTTGATCCTTTTACAAAGGCCATCTCTAGAGATTTGTTTGAAAAACATGTTAAAGATCTAGGTTTACGTAAAGTATGATGATATTTAAGTATTGTAAAATGAATTGATTGATATAATATTCTCTTCTAAATATAAAACAATTGAATTTATGTTCAAATGTAGTATGCATGTGATATTTTATTTGAAATAAAGTGTGTCTAACAACTCGTAAGATTGATTCTCTCACACGAGCAATCACCTCTTACATCGAGGAACGTGAAGAGATGAGTTTCACCACCATATTATGACTTGTTTTATGATCCAGGCAAATGTTTCTATAACAAAATGATTTTAATGATTACTGGAAAAGATAAACTAGGGTTAAACATCTTGAGGTGTTTAGACCGGGATCTACGATGTTGGATAATTTGGATGATGAGACACATACACCAGTATAAGGTGAAAATATCGTAGCACGTGTTTCATACCACGTGTGTCTAGCGATCAACGGGTCAATGAAAGAATATTCCCTTCTTCTTTATTGTGTGAGACCCAGTTGTTTCTTGAAGTTTCAATCGATGTTGCTACTTTAGCATGTTACTAATAGCCATGAATGATTCGGCAATGCAGTGCATGTCTAGGATAGCAGTTGAATAGGAGCTGACAGATTCAAGTAGAAAGTAAAGACATTAAATTAATAATAAACTTGTATACACAAGCCGGCTATTGCACTAAACATATAAAGTGTAATTGTGTGTATAAAGTTATACATGAACTCGAGTTAACCTCTTTAAGAGGATGAGAGATCGAATAAGTAACTTTTGATAGAGTGAATGAAGTCTAAGGTATTGTGAGTAATGAATTTTTTAATAATAATGAATTCTTTCAACATGTGATTGAATTCCTATGTAGGGCTTGTAAAACCTTAAAGGTAAGCTCTTAATGCTCACATGTCGCACGAACTATTTGTCGTATCAATTGTGTGTTTAGTTGATGTTGTGTTGGCTTGGATCTTGTCCACCATGTGTGAAGTGGGAGATGTAAGTTTTGGGTTTGGGTTGCCCATGTGGATCGACCGACCCGATCCAAGCCAAGATTATTATTTTTTGAAAAAAAAAGAAAAAAAAAAGAAGAAGATAAATATTAATTTAAAAAGGGTGGGAACAGTTACATGGTAATTGTTTCAACGTTAATACACTCTCCTTTTTAAATTAAGTTAATATTTTTCTTTTGTTTCATTTTTTAACTCTTCAGAAAAGTGAAATAAGAAGAACGATAAAAAAAACTCAAAAAGACTTAGATTAAAGACACAACAAAAGACATTTATTTTGTGAAACACTATCTTTGCCTCCTAGTGATTCGAAGAAAGGATTTGGAGAAATATTTCAAGTTCGTGATTCAATCCGCTGCAATAAGGTACACAAATCTTAAATTGTATCTTGTTTACTTAAAATGTTTACAATTACAAAGCAAGACAATCAAACCTTATTTTCCCAAAGCTAAAAAAAGTTGCAATAAAAATGGAGTCGGGGGAAAATGAAAACACCCATCAAACCCAAAACGGAGCAAACTCATTGACCTGTTGGAATTAATGCATTCACACCTTGATGTTTCAATATTATCTCTTAGTTTCTCAAGAAGTATGTATAACAAATTAGTGTATTTACTACTTTCGTTGTTTGACATAGTTTTACCAAGTCAACTTGTTTGTTCCTATATTTTGGGATAGTCTAGAGTCAATAACAAAGTATATCAGTACATTGATATGGGAATATTTCTGCACCTTTTTAAGAGTCAAGTTATACTACTTTTAGAAGTCATTTACAGCTTTAGAGTGCACGTTATAAATTTCTCTTTTCTGTTGTATTTTCATATATGCTTCCAATAAAAAGGTTAAGTTATTATCCAGTTTGTTTGCCTCTTCTGATCATTTCAATAAGAATTTTCTGTTCAACTTTTTGTTTTATGGTATAAGAGCCAGGTTGGAATTTTTCCATCTTTATTGTTGTTATCGTTTGGTGAGAAAATTCTTGTTGTGTAATATGGATCAATTTAATGGGGGAAGTGGTGCAAATGCACAAATTGGTGTTGAGAAGCTTGTAGGAACTAACTACAACTATTGGAGGATGTGTATGGAGGATTATCTTTAAGGTCAATACTTGTGGGAACGTGTAGCTGGTTCTGATGTAGAAATTCTAGTAGATACCCCTGAAAATGTTGAACCACCTATGAAATGGAAGATCAAGTGCGGGAACGCTCTATTTGTTTTAAGGACATCACAAGTCTGGGGAACTCTTGAAAGGTTATTTTCCAAGAAGAATACATCAATATTACAATTCTTGAAAAATAAATTGGCAATGACGATGCAAGGAACCATGTCAATTTCAGAATACTTCTTGCAAGTGAAGAATATTTTTGCTCAAATTTCTGAAATAGATGCAACCGAGAAGATTAGTGTAGTCCGTTTAAGGAGATTTCTCATCCGTAGTTTAATAAGGAGTATACGCCCTTTGTCACCTTCATTAAAGGGTAGGCACAACAACCATCATAAATGGAAAATTTTTTGTCTGATCAGGAAGTTTTGGCAAAACAAGTGGCCAAAAGTTTCAACTATGAACATGGAAATGATCTTTTTTCAAAAGGAAAGTTAAATGAGGATGATCCAGAGGAAGGTACTAATGGAAGGAAGGTTGCTGGCAGTAGTTCACAAGGATACAAATAAATCAGGTGTAATAAGTGTGGGAAGCTTGGGCATATTCAAAGATATTGTCGTGTTAAGATCTCCAAAGCAAATGTTTCTTGTGAAGATGAACAAGATGATGAGCCTAAATGGGAGCATTAATTTACTATTGAAAATGTTGAAATAAAAGATAAAGTGGTGTTGGAATTGAAACCAAATAAATCTCATAACAATTATGTTGATTTCAAGGAGGAGTGGATTGTTGATTCTGGTTGTACACACCATGTGATTGGCGATGATTCATTATTTTCAAAGCTGCGATAACACAAGGGAGAAAGAGTTATTGTAACGGCTGATAACTTGACTTATCCAGTAATGAAGGAAGGTGTGGTTGAAATTGGTATTAATGATACAAACATAAAGCTAAATGATGTCTATCATGTTCCAGGTTTGAAGAAGAATCTAGTTTCAGTTTCTCAAATTACTGATTCTGGAAAATATATTTTGTTTGGTACAGATAATGTGAAAGTACTTGATAGCATTAAAAATATTGAACCTGATGTTCTCTTTTCTGGTAAGAAGAAAGGCTCTTTATTTGTCATGTCATCTGGAGAAGCATATGTGAAGAAAACAAGTCAAATAGATAATGCGGCGATATGACATGCTTGGTTGGGGCATTTAGGTTATCAAATGTTGCAAAAGATCTCTTCAGATAAACTCTTTGATGGCATGCCACCTCTGAAAAATGCACAAGAAAAAGTGATATGTCAGGGCTGCCAGTATGGGAAATCACATCGTCTTCCTTTCAAAAGATCATCTAATCGTAGATCAACTCAATTTGAACTAGTGCACACAGACTTGATGGGACCAACAAGAACAACAAGTCATAGAGGCTACCAATATGCAATGATATTGGTAGATGACTTCTCTAGATTTACTTGGGTACATTTTTTGAAGGAGAAAAATGAAGCACTTTCCAAGTTCATTGAATTCTGCGGCATCGCGGAAAAGGAGTTTGGGCATAAAATAAAGTGTTTAAGGAGTGACAATGGTGGTGAATTCATGTCAACAAAGTTCTTTCAGTTTTGTGAAGAAAATGGCATTCAAAGACAAATGGCGTGTCCCAATATCCCTCAACAGAACGTGTTAGAATTTGTGCGTCCACTATCAGTCAATGGACCAGGTCCCTTGACTCACTCAAAATATGAACAACTGTAAATAAAGGCAGAATATCAACACTAGCAGTTTACGTGGAAACCTCCTTGCTCAAGGGAGTAAAACCACGACCTATCTCACAGGATTTCCAAAACCGTTTCACTAGTCTTCACAAGCAAAAGTAAACCGGTTACACAGAATGTGAGAAAAAGTTTTTAATCTCACAGACAAGCAATAGCTCTATTGCTTGATGAGCCTAAGTAAATGTTACTCTACCCACTAAGCTATCACTCTATACAACTTAGGATTTTCTAAGCAATCTCAAAAACTGCCCACTAAATCACTAACCTACGATTGATTTAGAATTTCAGATCAAACAACTATCTGATTCCTTTATAAATGGAGGAACAAATTTACAATTTACGCGCAGAAGAAATAATCCTAAGACAACTAAGCTTCCATCTCTTTCAGATTTGAGTTGATCTTGAGGATGTTTCTTCACTCCTTTTGTAAGCCTTTGCAAGAGTTCTTGAGATCTTTTTCAAGTTGCAAAAACTAATTGTGAATATAGGGATGTTTTATTTATGTAGAAAGGTTACAAAACGTAAAACAATCCAATTGGCTGAGGTTTCTGCCGCGTCTGCCACTGTTGGAGACTATGCACCAACTTTTTGTACTTTCTCCAGCTGGCAACCAAAAAGCATATTGAGCCAAGAAACAGGTCCCTTTATAAGGTCCCTGAGTTTGTCAAATCATCAAAACTACAAATAACATTTTCCCCCTTTTTGATGATGACAAACAATACACCAGTGTCGACATGTTCTTCCATGTTTCCTTCCCCTTGTCGATAAAGACCTGACAGTTGCATATACATTTGCACAATGAATCTGGTCTCTTCATAAGGTCTCTGAGTTTGTCAAATCATCAAAACTTCAAATAACATTTTCCCTCTTTTTGATGATGACAAACCATACACCAATGTATGCATGTTCTTCCATGTTTCCTTCCCCCTGTCGATAAAGACCTGACAATTGCATATACATTTGTACAATGAATCTGGTCTCTGAGTTTGTCAAATCATCAAAACTTGAAATAACATTTTCCCCCTTTTTGATGATGACAAACCATACACCAATGTCTGCATTTCTTCCCCCTGTCGAGTAGACACACTCCTTAGTTTCCTACACCATGGACCAGGTACCTTTTCAAGGTCTCTGTGGTTTTGTCAAATCATCAAAACTTCAAATAACATTTTCCACCTTTTTGATGATGACAAACCATACATCAGACTTCAAGAAAGATTAAAAGATATTGCAAAGTTTATTGTTCCCCCTGAATCAGTTATCTATATACCTGCAGTGAACAAGAAAATTCACCCTTTTTGATGATGACAAACCATACATCAGACTTCAAGACAGGATCACAAGATATTGCAAAGTTTATTGTTCCCCCTGAATCAGTTATCTATATACCTGCAGTGAACAAGAAAATTCACAAGAACCATAAACCAAGCCCAGAAATAATATTTCCTGTTTCCCCTGAATTACTTCTCCCATCCCTAAAGTACAACATTCTTGAATAAAGTACATCTCCCATTCTTACATAAAAATTCCCCCTTTTGTCATCATTAAAAAGAGACACATTAAACCAATATTATCAATAATGCAATCAAGTAAGATCATAGCCTTTTGGCAATCAGACAAAAATGAGTACAAAATACGATAAACAATTTGCCAGAACAAAACAGGAATAGGATTAATAGCAGTTCAGAGGCATCATTCAATACATTAAAATTAAACTAGAGTACAGCAGACTGAGTAGATAAGCCACATACAAGAACCATAAAGGGGAAGAAGATTGAAAAAAAAAACGACTATGAAGGAGGAGGCTGATGGGAAAGGGACTGAATGATAAGAGTAAGTCGAGCATTAACATCATCATTGTCTTTTATTGTTTTCTCTTGTAAAGCAACAATTTTGGCCCTTAGCTCTGCATTTTCTTGCTTCAGCTCTTGAATAACCGATGTACCAGGTCCCATAGTCTGTGCCTTAAGTAGTTCTACCTTAAGAATAGCAATTTCAGCATCTCTACTACTCAACCTCATAGTCAATTCTTCCAACTCATGCTTCAATTGATCCTGGTTCTCCACAAGTTGAGCCACTTTGCTCTTGGGATTTGCTTTTCCTTCGATGCACTCACATTCAACCAAAGTGGACTCTGAGAAGGTTTTCTTCACTGCACCTACTTTTCCAACACCAAGAGAAATATTAAAGTGTTTGAATACTTTAGTTAAGAAGTATCCATAACTCATACCATGATTTCCCTTTCTCTCGATGACAGTTTTGTACATGTGTTCAAGCATAAGACTTGGAAGATCCAGAGGTTCAAATTTGTACAATAGCTCCATGACAAACAGATCAGCCGAAGTTGCTGAAGTTCTCTTTTCAATTCTTGGAAGGAGAATTTTGTTAACACACTCAAAAACCAATTGGAATTCACTCTTCATCAGTTTCTTAAATAACCCTGCACACCTGGTAGTTGGGAGTTTAGAACAAGTCGTGACAAAATCCACCGAACAACTTTTTCCAATCACAGACCTGATACCTCCTCGAGGTACTCCAAGAATCTTTCCCAACAGGTCTTCATCAAGATGAACAACTATGTTTTTCACTCTGGTATTTATACTGCCATCTTCTCCAAAAGTAATATTGTAGTAAAATTCACGGATCTCTTCCTCATGAAGGACAGGAGACTTAAAATCGAATAAATGCATCCATGATTGAATTTCTACAATATCATGAAGAAAGTCCATACCTGGCTGATGAACAATATTCATGTCGAATACCCTTCCAGCCAAAACAGATTGTTTACTCAAGTTATCAATAATTTCTTGTTTGTTGATGACATCTTCATCCACGTGCACTTCAGGACCAGGTCCCTATTCAGACTTTTCAATTTGTGTTGCAGAAGTTTTTCTCTTTCTTTTTCCTTTCACTACCGCCTTTGTGGATTTTGTTGTGTTGGACTTCTTTTGGACATTTTCTTTCACTTTTCTTGAACTTTTCTTACAAGACCCCCCATCAGACTCTTCCCCAGAAACTTCCACCACATCAGTCGGAGGCATTTGGAATTTTGACACTTTGAAGATTCTTTCACTTTGATTTCTGGCTGTAGATTTGGCACTGGCTTTCATAGCATCGACTAGCATTTTCTTAGAGTCAGATCTAGTAACTGGCCTTCGTTTAGGTTTACCCTCTACAACCTTTTCTTTCCCCTTTTTAGAGACATTTTCCTTTCTCTTCTGCAGTGACCACTGAATAGGACGATTAACATCTTCTTCATCAGAAGAATCAGACGAAGGGTATCTCCCAAAATCCGGAGTTTTATCAAAAATAGGTTGTGTGTCTCTGATATCGTTATTCATGGGGTTTTCACATTCCTCCAATCCTGCTTCTTCTCTCATCATTGTGAGGCTCTCAATGACCAGTCCTTCACTAGCAGCCAAGATATTGGACTCAGATGTTTTGCTCTCTGGTAAGTCACCCTCAAAAAGGGTATCTGAAAGAATTTCCATAGAAGGACCAGGTACCAGGGAAAGACTAGGACTGTTTAGATCTATAGACTGAATGGGGATGATGGAGTTATCTAAAGGAGGACTGACTTCAGAGGTTGTTGGAACTATTGATTTCGATCCTGAAGGAGATGGGGTATAGAAAGAAACTGGATCGATTTCACTCAAGGATGCAAGCATCTTCCTTGATGAGGATGAGGGTTCTGACATTTTTCTTTTTAACAAAAAAAAAACAACAGCAAAGAGAAGAGAGAAGATTTGGTATTTTAGGGTTTTTCAGAACAAAGAGAGAGAGTGAAGAGATTTAGAAATGAGAAGGTTGAATATAAAGAGGAGAAGCGGTGCCAGGTCCCTTGATTTTGACGTGTCGCTTGGAGTTTCAAGCGATGTGACTAACAGTGAGAATGACGAAAGACTGGCACATGGCAATATCAACGGTCTATTTAGACTAGTTTAAAATTAATGTAAAGAAAGCTAACCTTAGGAGAGACCAGGTCCCATACTGCAATTTAAGCACCATTCCTGAATGGTTCTGACTATGTTTTTGCTTTTGCCCATCATTTATGAATGTATACCTGCAATCGGTACAACATTGATCTTACAAGACATATAATTATTAATAGAAAGGATACCTGCACTACAGATTTCTGCCACCAAGGAAATTTCATGCTTGAATAATTTTGGGATTACTTCAAGTTCATCATACCCAACTTCAACCTGTTGCTCTCAGACTGATCTTTTCTTAGAGCCTTGGTAAAGATGTCTGCAATTTGCTCCTCTTTTGGGCAATAAGTTAGCACAAAATTCCCTTTTTCAACATTATCTCTTAGAAAGTTAGCACATGATTCTGTCCCATACTGATAGCACTTGTATTTAGCACACATAAAAGGAATGGTGTTGATGAGGACTCCAAAATTCCCAAGCTGTTGCTTTATCCGAAGAAGTTGGGCAATCTGGAGGCAGCAGCTACACACTCATCCTCAGCTGCAGGATAAAACAGGACCAGGTCCCCTGTTTTCTTTAGATACTCAGGATTCTCTTAACTGCCTTTAGAGGAGATTCTGTGGGACATGTTCGGAACTGTGCATACAGTCCCACGCTGAATACCATGTCCGACCTGATTGCGTATGAAAGTTCTTCGACAGCTCCTTTGTTTTCTTCCCTTGACAGATTAAGATGCCACTGGAGGTTTGCTTAATCTTGCTTCTTTCAAGATGATGTAGTGCTTCTTGCATTGAGTTAACCCAGTCTGCATCACACAATGCCTCTTTTACATTCTTAGGCTCAATTGATGAGATAAAAGCTGAAAATGCAACTAGATTTCTTATTTTTGATTCTAGTATGGATTCCAGAATTCAGAGGTGAAATGAGATCATCAAGCGGATGAGATGAACTGTGTTTCCATGCTTGCCTTGATGTCAACGGATGCAACTGATCATTGTTCTACTCTTCAAATGAACACCTATTTCAGTATTACTTCTTTCACTTTGCTTTGAACTTTTAGAGGTCCACACAGATCCCTGTGCAGCAGCTCTAATACTCTTGACGAGGTCACTTTCTTCTTTGACTTGAAGGAAATTCTGATTTGTTTTCCTTTTACACACACTTCACACATTTTATTTTCACAAAATCTCAGTTTTGGCAGACCTAGTACCAGGTCCTTAGGAACCAGTTTAATCAATAAAGATGAGCTCACATGACCTAGTCTCCGATGCTACAGATTAGCATTTTCATTCTGAGCACTTAGACATGTTAGATCATCTCAATGAGATGTTTCTAAGTTTGCCAAATACATGCTTTTACATCTTTCAGTAGTGAGAAACACCTTCTTTGTAGTTAAAATAACCACAGTACACTTCTCAGATGTAAACTTTTCTTCATTTCTCTTGACACAGATTTCAGACATACTCAGAAAACTGTACTTCAAAGCACTAACATGATACACATTATCAATGGATTCTTGAAGCGTTTTTCAAATTTACCAACACTTTTTAAACAAAACTTTTTTTAAAAAAAAAAAAGAGACACCTCCACCTTGAAGTACCTTGAGCGAGAGGAAGTTTTTTGTATCTCAGTCATATGTTTGGAGAATCCACTATCCATGTACCAATATTTGACTGCTACTCCTCTCACTCACCTTGTAACAACCCTAAAAATGAATAGGATCAAGACTTAGGTTGTCAAGAATGTTTGCGATTAGACCAAGGTTTGCACAGACTGATACGCGTAGAACCAGACCTCAGAACCCTTACTACGACCAAGCCAACTAACTTGGGGAGTTAATTGAGCTTGGAAAGGTTGGAACCAACCATGTCAGGCTCACGAAAATGAAGATTTAATCGAAAGAGTTTTTACCGGACTCAAAAGAAGAAATTTTAAGTTTTGAGGGTCCAAGGGTAAAATCGTCTTTTCCAGGCAAGGGGTAATATTGTAATTACCCTGGGAAATTAATTATTTAATTAATTAATTTAATTGAAGGAAGAAATTCGGGTGGGGCAACCCGAATTGACCCATTTTCGCAAATGGGAGCCACTCGGGTTCGAGCCCCACTAGAAGCAAGGATTTAACTTGCTTTTATTTAATTTAATGAATTAACTTAATTAAATAATGAATATTATCTGATTAAGAAAAGGAAAAATCAGATTTTTAATTATTAATTTAGCAAGGAGTCCTAGTTTGACTAATTCTCAAACCAAAACTCCTATCTTAAAGCTACTCTCTCTCTCTCACGATATCTCTCTCACTTTTTCAATTACTCTCACGTTTTTCTCTGCAAAATAAAGGTGAAGAACTGAAAAATATTCAAGAGTTCTTCACACTTGAAAAACTCACACGAAATTTTTAAGAAAAACAAGTAACCAAACGATAAAGCAAAGAGAGGTGGTTGTCGAGTAGTGTGGACGATTGAGAAAGCTTGGACTGATTTGTGGAGAGGTTTTTGGGAAGCAAATTCGTGTTTGAACAAGGAAACTAAGGTATGGGTCTTCTTACTCTTGGTCCCTTTCCCAAGAGACCCCTAGGACTCAGAATATTCGGCTCAAAACTAAGGTTGTTTTCCCCGTTGCATGTCCCTGTCATTAGCTCCCAACGAATTCGTAGGTTGGTATGTTTGCTGGTAGCAATTAGGTGTTGCAATGTGTTTTCATGAACATGTATTTGGAATCATATGAATGACAAGCTTTGTTACCAAAAATATGTGTGAGTATGTGAAAAAGATTATTGTAAACTTACTGTAAATGTGTGTTGATTTATGGCTTCAAGTTTGATATGATTTTTGGGTGTCATTTAAGTGTATAAACTTATGCAAATGATGATGTTCAATTAAGTGTAAAGTGGCTGAACTTAAATGAAGAATTCTTGGCCAAATATGTCCATGAAAATGCACCTAAAGGACTCACTAAACACTACTCCAAATGCATGAATTTTTAACGTTAAAAAGTGGAGAAAAATAGGCTGCAAAATGGTAATCAAAATTTCCAGATTTTGATGTTAATTCGGGCAGTTTTGGAGACTTTGAAAGGGTTTTAAAAGGGATTAAAATAGGTGAGGTCAAGGGGAATCGAACCCAAGACCTCACATGACCTCAAGGCTGAAATTTTAAAAAAAAATGTGTTGGGGCTAAGGGGATTCGAACCCCTTAGCTGCTGCCCACGAAATGAAAAATAAAAAAATGGGGATGGGGGGAATCGAACCCATGACTTATGGGCAGCAAAAAGAGGGAGAAATAAGAAAAATAAAAGATGTGAGGCGTGGGAATCGAACCCACGACCTCAAGGCTGGAAAAAGGAGGCGAAAATAAGTTAAAAAAATAGGTGAGGCCGTGGGGGTTCGATCCCACGACCTCACTGTCCATGCTCTTAACTTAGAGAAATAGTAAAATATATATATGGGGCTGTGGGGGTTCGAACCCACCACCTCACAGCCCTTAAGCGAAAATTAATTAAAAGAAGGAGGCTGTGGGGGTTCGAACCCACAACCTCCTACTTGGGCGAAATTAAGAGTAAAATAAAAGAGGCTGTGGGGGTTTGATCCCACAACCTCTTGGTTTAGAAAATGGAGAATATTATGTTAATGAAAAATGAAAATGGGGTTGTGGGGGCTCGAACCCACAACCCATCGGCCAATTCAAGAAAAGGTTAAATAGAAAAGTAATCCTTCAATGTAAATATTGTGATTTGACTTAGAGTTAAAATGTTATGAATATTAGAATAAAATCAATTAAAAATATAAATGATATCCAATTGATTCAAGACTTGGGATTCCTTACCCAAACTTCCGTTTGATACATAAGTCATACGTGAACAAATCATCCAAGAATAATGCCATCTACTTAGATCGAAATCAAGATCTTGGTATATATACAAGATACATAAGTCTTGTACTATAAAATCTTAGGAATGTATGAGTCACATAATGAACTACGAATGAAGCCTCATGGCTTGTATGTATAGACACATAAGTCTAACATACGTTCAAAAGTAAGTGAACTTAAGATGTATGAAATGAAATGATGAACCCTGGAAGGGTTAAGTATGAGTGTAAAATACACTAAATGGCCAAGTGCATTGGCATATGATGGGATGAACAATGAAATGATGAAATGAACAATGAAATAATGAAACCCTAGAAGGGTTAAGTAAGGGTGTAAAGCACACCAAAAGGCCAAGTGCATTGGCATAGACGAAACGAACATTCACGTAATAAGAGGTGAATAACTATGAAAAGCAAAGGTGCTAATAATGATGAATGTGGTGACAACATGATATGAGGCTAATGTAAATGATGAGAGCAATCTCAAATGAGCCTAAGTAAATGTTACCAATACGTACTCACCTATGAGAGTGTAAGATAATGAAGAGACCAGTCTCTATGAACACTCTAATGAGAGTATTGAGCTTAACACACTCAATACGAATGATGAGATGAGAAATCATCTAATGAGCTATGATGTCCTCATACTAGAAGCCAGCTTCCATGACGTATGAGATGAATGTAATGGAACTTTATACTGAGCACCGATAGACTAGCTATGAGCGGTGATGCCTTCTTTCGGGAAGGGCGGAGGTTCACGTAACTCTCATGAGATGAGACTGTCCGGCTTGCCGGGTATGGGTCTCCTTATATCTCCTAGTCTTCGAACCAATACTGCCAATATAGGGATCTGGCGGGGTTAAATTCCCATGTACGCTAGCATGTTATTGGATCACTTTGGCCGGTGATTCCACCTCTTTTCGGTGTGGGGGAGACACTGGATTTCATGATGCTCACATGATCTATGTCGGTTAAAGTTAAAGTTCCCAATGAATGAATGAGGCCAGCCTCAAATGATGCACATAATGAAATGAATGATACCAAAGGTGTTAGGATAGGATAATCAAAAGGTGAGTTAGATTCAAGTAATGACATTAGGTCATTCTTGGTCATTGCACAACGAACCTAATGAAAGTCTTAAACTACATCCTAGGTATAACTGGTGTTACACTGGACTATGAACGAAATGAAATGAAGTACGTATGAATGAATGAAGCAGACTCTGTGTTTGCTAATGAAGACTCCCTAGTTGAGGTCCCATATGTTGAGCCTTCATTTCTGGGATGTCTTAATGTCAAGTCCATGATTCCAAGGTCTCATGGCATATGAATGAATGATATGAACGAAGTTATGTGCTACATGCAAAATGTACTGTATGCTATATGATATGTGCTATGTGTAAATGTTATGTGCTGTGTGCAAATGTGAAAAGTATGATGATGTATGTTATTCTCATGGCATAACTTTCCTATTCCAAATCTGGAAAGCTCACTGACTTTCCTAATCCAAATTTGGAAAGATCATTTACTTTCCTAATCCAAATTTGGAAACTTTCCTAATCTCAATTTGGCAAGTCCACTGACTTGACTTCCAAAAATCATGTTGTTAGGAAAGTGCTATTCTTTCCCATGCATTTCCTTGGTGTGTGCTTGCATATACCCATACTTAGTACAAGTGTGTACTAACCCATACAAACTCTACTATTTTAGGTGCAGGCACAGGTGGACGATAGAGCTGCAGGATCATCGTTGCAGTTATCCGGACGTCCAGCATTCATCCGAGTTGGTAGGTCCTCATGCTTTCGAGGATGCTACTGTTTTATGTTCTAGCTTAGTTTAGAGTTGAGCTAGTGGAGCATGTTCCACTAGCGTTTCTTTCCTATTTTATTCAGACTATGTATTGGTGCCATTTTGGCAATTATACAATTGAATTTATTGAACTATTTCTTTCAGTTGCTTATCTCTTAATGTTAGATGGTTGATGGTGAACAATTACGTATTAATGAGAATGTTTTTATAAGTATGTTAGGAAACAAAAAGTTTCAAATTTTCCGCTAAAATTAACCTATGTAAAGTAAGAATAACGTAAGTAGGCTTGTCTGCGACCTCTGAGAGGTCAACGACGCCGGTCTCGTCTGGGGTCTAGATTCCAGTCGTGACAAAGTTGGTA
The DNA here is from genome assembly GCA_022817965.1 of Solanum lycopersicoides. Taxonomy (NCBI): domain Eukaryota; kingdom Viridiplantae; phylum Streptophyta; class Magnoliopsida; order Solanales; family Solanaceae; genus Solanum; species Solanum lycopersicoides. The sequence goes on from CM040626.1 coordinate 30,237,125, forward strand.
TCAGAGCCCTAGGTTAAATTCTGAGAATAATAAGTTCACATCAACCACATTGAGTAGTTTCTAAGTCATGGTAGTGAAGTGCACCACTATCCTGAATTAGAGACTGCATGATGCGTAGGAAAATTTCCCTTTTTCTGATCTTATCGTGCTTTTCCGAATGTCTGAATTCTTGGTGTTATGAGCGTGTTTAACATCAATCCTTTTTGTTTTTCCAGAGAATGAACACTAGGAGAGGAAATGGTCAGAGGAGAGGAGGAGCAGCTGCTAGGGGTAATCAGGATCTACCCCAGGCTCCAGCTGAAGGAGTGGCCATGCCAGTTAACCCAGCTGGGTTGACTGATGCTGAGGTGAGGGCATCTCTGGCCCAAATGGCACAGGCCATTACTATGCAGGCCCAGGCTATGACTGCCCAGGTCAACCGACAGGATGTTCAGAGGGAGAACCCACCGGTTTGTAGCATGGCTGACAGGCTGAGGGATTTCACGAGGATGAATCCTCCTATTTTCACAGGGTCTAAGACATCGGAGGATCCTCAAGAGTTTGTAGATGAGGTGCATAAGATTCTGGTGGCTATGGGGGCCACTGATATTGAGAAGGCTGAGCTGGCTTCCTATCAGCTCAAGGATGTTGCACAGACTTGGTGCAAGATGTGGCAAGATAGCCGTGTCTTAGTTGGAGTACCAGTCACATGGGAGCTGTTCAAGACAGCATTTCTGGAGAGATTCTTTCCCAGGGAGATGAGGGAGGCCAAGGTTGAGGAATTCATCAACCTCAAACAAGGCTCCATGACAGTCAGGGAGTATTCCCTGAAGTTTGTTAAGCTGTCAAGGTATGTTATTTTCCCTAGTATTTAATAGAAAGAATGAGGATAATACTGAACTTTGTAGAAATCATCCAGGTATGCTACTTCCCTGGTTTCTAACAGCAGGGATGAGATGAGCAGGTTCCTCATAGGAATCAATGGAGACCTGGAGGAGGAGTGTCGGTCTGCAATGCTCCATGATAATATGGATCTTTCCAGGTTGATGGTGCATGTCCAGCAGGTAGAGGACAGCCGCAGAAAAAGAGGTATTCGTGATTCTAGCAGGCCTAAGCCTCAAGATCAAGCAGGTCCCAGCCATGGAGGCCACAGAAATAACTTTGGCGTCCGTGAGCAGCCAAGGTTTAAGAAGGGACTCTCCCACCAAAGTGAGTCAAGTTCATCCAGTGGTCTCTATGATAGGGATTCCGAGTCCAGAGATAAGAGAAACAAGGAAGTATATACACCTAAGGAAAGGCAACCTTGCAGGAAGTGTGGCAGACAGCATGGAGGAGAGTGTATGATGGGCTGTAATGCTTGTTACAACTGTGGAAAACCGGTCCACATAGTGAAAGATTGTCCGAATAGGAGAAGTCAGGAACAAGGGAAGAAGAGAGTTCAGACTAATGGCCCGAATGAAGAGGCTCCAAAGAGGCAACGATTCTTCGTACTCAAGTCCAGGGGTGCAGGGGAAGGCACTTCTGATGAAGCCTCGGGTGCGTAGCCTTAATTAGCCTTTCATATATTTGACTGTATATGGTGTTTATGCCCTAGTATGAGGTTAATAGGTTTGAAGTCATCATATTGGTTGCTGATTTTTATGATTTTTATGTTGACTTTGTGTTGTATTCTTTGATGAGACTAGTTTAGGGAAGAATTACTTAATCTATTAATGTGAAGCTACTAGTAGGTCTCAAGGAGGTGTTCCATCATGTTAAGAAGTGAATCAAATATTCACCCATGGAAGTATTGAAGTACCTACGTATGTGTACGTTCTATAGATGACATACTTATTATTAGTAAAGAGTAGTGTCATTCGGGGACGAATGTTCCTAAGGGGGGGGGATAATGTAACAACCCTAAAAATGAATAGGATCAAGACTTAGGTTGTCAAGAATGCTTGCGATTAGACCAAGGTTTGCACAGACTGATACGCGTAGAACCAGACCTCAGAACCCTTACTACGACCAAGCCAACTAACTTGGGGAGTTAATTGAGCTTGGAAAGGTTGGAACCAACCATGTGAGGCTCACGAAAACGAAGATTTAATCGAAAGAGTTTTTACCGGACTCAAAAGAAGAAATTTTAAGTTTTGAGGGTCCAAGGGTAAAATGGTCTTTTCCAGGCCAGGGTAATATTGTAATTACCCTGGGAAATTAATTATTTAATTAATTAATTTAATTGAAGGAAGAAATTCGGGTGGGGCAACCCGAAGTGACCCATTTTCGCAAATGGGAGCCACTCGGGTTCGAGCCCCACTAGAAGCAAGGATTTAACTTGCTTTTATTTAATTTAATGAATTAACTTAATTAAATAATGAATATTATCTGATTAAGAAAAGGAAAAATCAGATTTTTAATTATTAATTTAGCAAGGAGTCCTAGTTTGACTAATTCTCAAACCAAAACTCCTATCTTAAAGCTACTCTCTCTCTCTCACGATATCTCTCTCACTTTTTCAATTACTCTCACGTTTTTCTCTGCAAAATAAAGGTGAAGAACTGAAAAATATTCAAGAGTTCTTCACACTTGAAAAACTCACACGAAATTTTTAAGAAAAACAAGTAACCAAACGATAAAGCAAAGAGAGGTGGTTGTCGAGTAGTGTGGACGATTGAGAAAGCTTGGACTGATTTGTGGAGAGGTTCTTTGGGCAGCAAATTCGTGTTTGAACAAGGAAACTAAGGTATGGGTCTTCTTACTCTTGGTCCCTTTCCCAAGAGACCCCTAGGACTCAGAATATTCGGCTCAAAACTAAGGTTGTTTTCCCCGTTGCATGTCCCTGTCATTAGCTCCCAACGAATTCGTAGGTTGGTATGTTTGCTGGTAGCAATTAGGTGTTGCAATGTGTTTTCATGAACATGTATTTGGAATCATATGAATGACAAGCTTTGTTGCCAAAAATATGTGTGAGTATGTGAAAAAGTTTATTGTAAACTTACTGTAAATGAGTGTTGATTTATGGCTTCAAGTTTGATATGATTTTGGGTGTCATTTAAGTGTATAAACTTATGCAAATGATGATGTTCAATTAAGTGTAAAGTGGCTGAACTTAAATGAAGAATTCTTGGCCAAATATGTCCATGAAAATGCACCTAAAGGACTCACTAAACACTACTCCAAATGCATGAATTTTTAACGTTAAAAAGTGGAGAAAAATAGGCTGCAAAATGGTAATCAAAATTTCCAGATTTTGATGTTAAATTCAGGCAGTTTCTAGAGACTTTGAAAGGGTTTTAAAAGGGATTAAAATAGGTGAGGTCAAGGGGAATCGAACCCAAGACCTCACATGACCTCAAGGCTGAAATTTTTAAAAAAAAATGTGTTGGGGCTAAGGGGATTCGAACCCCTTAGCTGCTGCCCACGAAATGAAAAATAAAAAAAATGGGGATGGGGGGAATCGAACCCATGACTTATGGGCAGCAAAGAAGAGGGAGAAATAAGAAAAATAAAAGATGTGAGGCGTGGGAATCGAACCCACGACCTCAAGGCTGGAATAAAGGAGGCGAAAATAAGTAAAAAAAATAGGTGAGGCCGTGGGGGTTCGATCCCACGACCTCACTGTCCATGCTCTTAACTTAGAGAAAATATTTAAAATATATATATGGGGTTGTGGGGGTTCAAACCCACCACCTCACAGCCCTTAAGCGAAAATTAATTAAAAAGAAGGAGGCTGTGGGGGTTCGAACCCACAACCTCCTTACTTGGGCGAAATTAAGAGTAAAATAAAAGAGGCTGTGGGGGTTTGATCCCACAACCTCTTGGTTTAGGCGAAATGGGAGAATATTATGTTAATGAAAAATGAAAATGGGGTTGTGGGGGCTCGAACCCACAACCCATCGGCCAATTCAAGAAAAGGTTAAATAGAAAAGTAATCCTTCAATGTAATATTGTGATTTGACTTAGAGTTAAAATGTTATGAATATTAGAATAAAATCAATTAAAAATATAAATGATATCCAATTGATTCAAGACTTGGGATTCCTTACCCAAACTTCCGTTTGATACATAAGTCATACGTGAACAAATCATCCAAGAATAATGCCATCTACTTAGATCGAAATCAAGTTCTTGGTATATATACAAGATACATAAGTCTTGTACTATAAAATCTTAGGAATGTATGAGTCACATAATGAACTACGAATGAAGCCTCATGGCTTGTACGTATAGACACATAAGTCTAACATACGTTCAAAAGTAAGTGAACTTAAGATATATGAAATGAAATGATGAACCCTGGAAGGGTTAAGTATGAGTGTAAAATACACTAAATGTCCAAGTGCATTGTCATATGATGGGATGAACAATGAAATGATGAAATGAACAATGAAATAATGAAACCCTAGAAGGTTAAGTAAGGGTGTAAAGCACACCAAAAGGCCAAGTGCATTGGCATAGGACGAAACGAACATTCACGTAATAAGAGGTGAATAACAATGAAAAGTAAAGGTGCTAATAATGATGAATGTGGTGACAACATGATATGAGGCTAATGTAAATGATGAGAGAAATCTCAAATGAGCCTAAGTAAATGTTACCAATACGTACTCACCTATGAGAGTGTAAGATAATGAAGAGACCAGTCTCTATGAACACTCTAATGAGAGTATTGAGCTTAACACACTCAATACGAATGATGAGATGAGAAATCATCTAATGAGCTATGATGTCCTCATACTAGAAGCCAGCTTCCATGACGTATGAGATGAATGTAATGGAACTTTATACTGAGCACCGATAGACTAGCTATGAGTGGTGATGCCTTCTTTCGGGAAGGGCGGAGGTTCACGTAACTCTCATGAGATGAGACTGTCCGGCTTGCCGGGTATGGGTCTCCTTATATCTCCTAGTCTTCGAACCTATACTGCCAATATAGGGATCTGGCGGGGTTAAATTCCCATGTACGCTAGCATGTTATTGGATCACTTTGGCCGGTGATTCCACCTCTTTTCGGTGTGGGGGAGGCACTGGATTTCATGATGCTCACATGATCTATGTCGGTTAAAGTTAAAGTTCCCAATGAATGAATGAGGCCAGCCTCAAATGATGCACATAATGAAATGAATGATACCAAAGGTGTTAGGATAGGATAATCAAAAGGTGAGTTAGATTCAAGTAATGACATTAGGTCATTCTTGGTCATTGCACAACTAACCTAATGAAAGTCTTAAACTACATCCTAGGTATAGCTGGTGTTTACACTGGCCTATGAATGAAATGAAATGGAGTACGTATGAATGAATGAAGCAGACTCTGTGTTTGCTAATGAAGACTCCCTAGTTGAGGTCCCATATGTTGAGCCCACATTTCTGGGATGTATTAATATCAAGTCCATGATTCCAAGGTCTCATGGCATATGAATGAATGATATGCACGAAGTTATGTGCTACATGCAAAATGTACTGTATGCTATATGATATGTGCTATGTGTAAATGTTATGTGTTGTGTGCAAATGTGAAAAGTATGATGATGTATGTTATTCTCATGTCATAACTTTCCTATTCCAAATCTGGGAAGCTCACTGACTTTCCTAATCTAAATTTGGAAAGATCATTTACTTTCCTAATCCAAATTTGGAAACTTTCCTAATCTCAATTTGGCAAGTCCACTTACTTGACTTCCAAAAATCATGTTGTTAGGAAAGAGCTATTATTTCTCATGCATGTCCTTGGTGTGTGCTTGCATATACCCATACTTAGTACAAGTGTGTACTAACCCCATACAAACTCTACTATTTTAGGTGCAGGCACAGGTGGACGATAGAGCTGCAGGATCATCGTTGCAGTTATCTGGACATCCAGCATTCATCCGGAGTTGGTAGGTCGTCATGCTTTCGAGGATGCTACTGTTTTATGTTCTAGCTTAGTTTTAGAGTTGAGCTAGTGGAGCATGTTCCACTAGCGTTTCTTTCTTATTTTATTCAGACTATGTATTGGTGCCATTTTGGCAATTATACAATTGAAATTTATTGAACTATTTCTTTCAGTTGCTTATCTCTTAATGTTAGATGGTTGATGGTGAACAATTATGTATTAATGAGAATGTTTTTATAAGTATGTTAGGAAACAAAAGTTTCAAATTTTCCGCTAAAATTAACCTATGTAAAGTAAGAATAACGTAAGTAGGCTTGTCTGCGACCTCTGAGAGGTCAACGACGCCGGTCTCGTCTGGGGTCTAGATTCCAGTCGTGACACACCTGCAGCAAGAATTACTTAGTAGACTTGGGAACCCATTTCAATTTGAGTTCCTAGAAGGCAGATAAAGGAGTAATCAAGGTGTTTCTCGCCCAGTGAGGTAAATTTAAACTCTTTTTGATCAAGGGTTTTTGAATAGGACCAGGTCCCCCTTTTGAACTCCTTTTCTTTTCTGTGAAGTTTGAGAATCTTTCATGCGACTCTCTCCAGGCTGTACATTCACTTTTTAAGTGCCCATTTCTACCACAGTGAACACAAATCAAGTTATCTGAAACAAAGACATATTTGCTGTGAGGATTGAAAGGAGGAGTAATATTCAAACTTCCCAGACCCCTTTTGTTGTAGTTGCTTTGATTTGTCACATTTGAAAGCAACTTAGAAGATTTTGTCCATTTAAGGGAATTTGCAAGGTCATCCTTAAGTTTGACAATATCTTTCTCTAAGCTTTTGTTCTTTTCCAAGGTGAAAACAAGGTTAATCTCTGAGTTTTTCAGTTTTTCTTCCAGCTCAACATGTAGACTGGCAGACTTTCCTTTCATTTTTTCAGACTTCTCATTCATCAGATACAATTGATTTTTGAGTTCTAGTTTTTCAGATTCTAGAACAATCATTTTGCATTCAATTTGACCCATTTTCTCACCAATTTTATCTCTGTTTTCACTTAGACTTTCAAATTCAGCATTCATGGAGTCTCTTTCAGAAGTTAATTCAATCACAGAATCAATCATCACATTTGCTAATATTTTCAGTCTTTTAAAAGAATAAGTATTCAGATTTTGCTTAATATCAAGAAGTGTTACCTGATCCTCAGCATCTTCATCATCTGACTGAGCCATTACAGCAAACATTTCATCGAATATATTATTCTCATCATGAATTGCCACCATTGATGCATTATTTGGTTCATCAAGATCTTCTGACTCACTGGAAGAGTCTCCCCATGCAACAAGAGTTTTCTTGACAACATGATTAGCTGCAGCTTTTCGATCACTTTTATCAAGTACCAGGTCCCTACGTTTTTCTTTCTCACCTCTTGGTCTTTGATAGTCCTTGTTTTCAGTTTTGAGTAACGGACAATCTCTTATAAAATGTCCAGCCTTTCCACACTTGTGACAAGTATCACTGGTTGTTGCAGCTCTAAGAGAATTTCCTTCCTTTCTGAAATCTTTGTTTTTTTCTTACAATCTTTTGAAATCTCCTGTTAAGGTATGCCATATCATCATCTTCACTGGAATCTTCTTTAGGCTTGAGTTTCAGCATAAGAGACTTATCCTTCTTGGTTTTCCACCAGCTATAGAACTGATGAATCGAGGTGGTCGAGTTGAAGATTGACCTTCTTCTAGATTAAGTGGAGCGGCCATTCTAATGCAGGAACCACTCTCTTGGTGTTAACCAGCTAGACAGAACCCGCTCTGATGCCACTTGTTAGAATTTGTGCGTCCACTATCAGTCAATGGACCAGGTCCCTTGACTCACTCAAAATATGAACAACTATAAATAAAGGCAGAATATCAACACCAGCAGTTTACGTGGAAACCTCCTTGCTCAAGGGAGTAAAACCACGACCTGTCTCACAGGATTTCCAAAACCGTTTCACTAGTCTTCGCAAGCAAAAGTAAACCGGTTACACAAAATGTGAGAAAAAGTTTTTAATCTCACAGATAAGCAATAGATCTATTGCTTGATGAGCCTAAGTAGATGTTACTCTACCCACTAAGCTATCACTCTAGACAACATAGGATTTTCTAAGCAATCTCAAAAACTGCCCACTAAATCACTAACCTACTAATGATTTAGAATTTCAGATCAAACAACTATATGATTCCTTTATAAATGGAGGAACAGATTTACAATTTACGCGCAGAAGAAATAATCCTAAGACAACTAAGCTTCCATCTCTTTCAGATTTGAGTTGATCTTGAGGATGTTTCTTCACTCCTTTTGTAAGCCTTTGCAAGAGTTCTTGAGATCTTTTTCAAGTTGCAAAAACTAATTGTGAATATAGGGATGTTTTATTTATGTAGAAAGGGCACAAAACGTAAAACAATCCCATTGGCTGAGGTTTCTGCCACGTCTGCCACTTCTGCCACTGTTGGAGACTGTGCACCAACTTTTTGTACTTTCTCCAGCTGGCAACCAAAAAGCATATTGAGCCAAGAACCAGGTCCCTTCATAAGGTCCCTGAGTTTGTCAAATCATCAAAACTACAAATAACAGAACGGGATTGCAGAAAGAAAGAAGGCACATCTCTCTTCAGCAAGTCTTTCATGTCTACATGATAAGAGTCTACCTCGCAAGCTATGGGCAGAAGCATTTCAATGTGCATGTCATGTCATAAATCGTTTACCTCCTCGGCCTGGTAAGGAAAAGACTCCTTTTGAATTTCTATCTGATCAAAAGCCAAATGTTAGTTACTTTCGGGTCTTTGGTTCTATTCTCTATGTTCATGTTCCTAAATCAAATAGAGCCAAGCTTGATCCGAAAGCAAAGAGATGTATGTGCGTTGGTTATGATTCATAAAAGAAATGGCAGAAGTGCATGGATCCAGAAACCAAAAAGTTTGTTACTTCTAGAGATGTTGTGTTTGATGAAGTGTCATCTTGGTATACATCACCAAAAACAAATCTGGAGAATGTCACACTTGATTATTACCAAATTGAGTCATTGTTTCCTAAATTAATACTCATGGAGTTGATGAATCCCCTAATCCAGGTATGGAACCCTCGTCTTCAAAAAATGGAGAGGAAATGGTTAGAAGATCTTTGAGGGAGAAAATCACACCATATAATCTCAAAGATTATCAAGTAAAGCTAAACCACTGCACTGTAACTTCATTTTTCTTTACTGGAGCATTTGATGAAGAACCCATGCTACGAGGAACCTAACAACTGTCAAAAATGGGAAATAGCAATTAAAGTAGAAATTGATGCCTTGAGAAAGAATGATACATGGGAGCTTGTACCAAATCAAGAAAGCAACAAACCAATCATTTGTAAGTGGGTCTATCGATTGAAAAAGAAATCAGATATCACAATTGAAAGATACAAAGCTCGTCTCGTTGCTCGTGGATTTCTCAAATTTATGGGCAAGACTATGAAGAGACCTTCAGTCCTGTGGCGAAAATGGTAACTGTGAGATCAGTTTTCTCACTTGCTTCTTTCAGAAATTGGAAGCTATGACAACTTGATGTAAAGAATCCACCAAAAAGAAATAAAAAAAAAATACCCTAAACCAATAAAAGTACTTTTTTTTGGCATAATTCAAATTTCTCAAAAGTAGTGAACAACAAAACATTTTAAATCAGACTAGAATTAACCTTTAAACAACAATGTTTTTTTAGTTTTTTTAAAAAACTAAACACATAAAAATCCTTTATTTTTCATAAATTAATATTCTCAAAAGCAGATTCATTCAATTTATCAAACATCACAACTGGGCAGATATAGAAATACCAAAAATCATGAAAAAAAAATGTAAAATTGAGCATAACTTTGAGCAATTTAGCAGAAAAATAGGTTTCTCCAATAACCGAATCATCATTCACATCTTTGTATATACACAAACAAACAAACTGAGATTATAACAATCTGTATTTATTGGGAAGGAAGAAATCAGATTTAAGGTAGAAGACAAATGATGAGTTTTTGGAAGTTTTAACGACGAACTTTTGAACACCTATACGACGTCGTTACATATTTATTAAATTTAACTAGTTAATATATGCCCCAGTTTTTTAAATAATAGATATCCCCTCATTTTTTTCTAATTGATTTTTCTAAGTATATTTATTAAATTGTCTCATTCTAATTTATTTTTTAATTTATAATATATGTAGAAAGTTTCCTATGAAAAACATTATTTTCATGAAAAGAAACAGTGAAAAATGTCAATGAAGTATATGAGACAAAAGTATTATGTAATGAAATAAATAAATAAATAGAGTTAAAAAAATTCATTAATAATAATAAAAACTATATGTGATAATTTAAAGAGATAATTTTAGGTTAAGAAAACATAAAAGGGAGAAGACACAAGTACCCCCTAGACTACGACCTAAATCTCGGAGACACACTTTAACTAAATTAAGGTCCTATTACCCCCACCCTAACTCATTTTTTTGGAACTTTGTATACCTTTTGGCTTATATGACACCCCCCGTTACTCCACGAAGTTGAGGTATGTGAGAAACATTTTGATGCCACATAAGCCAAAAAGGTGTACAAAATTACTAAAAATGGGTTCACGGAGGTAAAAGGACTTTAGTTTAGTTAAGGTGTGTCTCTGAGATGTGGGTCATAGTCTAGGGAGGTACTTTTACCTTTTCCCAACATAAATATCATATTTTTATGTTATACCTATATTTTGCATAATTCCGCGCACCAGATTTGTATGAATTGATGGCAGGAGCAACAACTTTGTATAAATCTTTGGCAAACCGCTCGTTCGTATAAAAGTTCAGCGATTGTATATGTATATCGGTTAGATAATTGTATATATGTAACTACTATGTATATATATCAATAAGTGTGTTTGTATATCTACATAAAATTTAAATTTGTATACAATTGAATCAAACTAAAATGTATATCAAATCTCTCTTTCGCTTTATACAACACAAATTATACATTGTAATTTGTATAATTTGTGTTTTATAAAGCGAGAAAGAGAGAAAGACAAAAGATAACATAACACAGGAAATTTTGTATTTGTATAAGGGAAAATGCATAAGTACCCCCTACACTATGACGGAGATCCAGAGACACACCTAAACTAGAGTCCTATTACACCCCTAGACTAATTTAAAATGGAATAAATACACTACAAACGCTGACATGTCATAGAGAGTGTGCAGACTCTCTTGAAGGCAAGTGATGAATGCACAAATTCGGCACATGTCATTTTTTAATTGGTAACTTTGTAATAGTTATTATAGATATTTATTGATAATAAAACTTATATATATTTAATTATTTTTATTTCTTTCTTTGTAAAATATTTATTTGGGAAAATGCATAGGTACCCCCTCAACCTATGCCTGAAATCTCAGACACTCACTTATACTATACTAAGGTCCTATTACCCCCCTAAACTTATTTTATAAATAATTTTTTACCACTGTTCGGCCTACGTGGCACTAGTTTTATAAAAAATGTCAACACACGCTGGGCCCACAAGATAGTGTCACGTAGGACGAAAAGGGGTAGAAAATTATTTATAATATAAGTTCGAGGGGGTAATAGGACCTTAGTGTAGTATAAGTGTGTCTATGGAATTTCGTGCATAGGTTGAGGGGGTACTTGTGCATTATCTCTATTTATTTTAATTTGTTTTCACTTTAAATTTATTTATTTATTATCTTTTCATTTTTAATTATTTTAAATAAATTGTGTATATTTTAAAAATAATAATTTAAAAGTGTTCTTTAATTTTAATGTTTTAATGTTTTTATGTTTTATTTAATTTTCCTCACTTATTTTGATATTCGTTCAAAATTAACTTATTTTAAATGCAACATATTTGAAATAAAATCAAAACGAAAGACAAAGAAAATAAAATCAATAGAAAAATAAAAGAGAAAAAAATGAATGTAAGTAAAAAAAATATTTTCGCTACAAGGTAAAAAAATGTTAACTTAATTTAACTACAAGATAAAAAAAATAAGAATATTTTTCTTTGAAAAAATTAAAATTTTATTTTTAAAAAATATTGCAAAATATCATTTTTAAAAAATTAAGAAATTTTTTATAATTTTTATAAAAAATAATTTATAATAAAAAAAATTATTTACACACATGGCAGACGAGTGTGTACAAACACAACCAACTTGGGTGGTTGAAGGTGCCACATCAGCACAAAAGTTGCACAAAAATATGAATAAAATGAGTTCAGGAGGTAATAGGATCTTAGTTAAGTGTAGGTGTGTCTCTGAGATTTCGGTCATAGGATAGGGGAGGGGGATACTTATGCATTATCCCTTTGTATAATTATAAGTGTATAGGACAAAAATATATGTATTTGTATTTGTATATATGCAGTTTTTCTCGCTTTATACAAACACAAACACAATTTATATATTTGTGTTTTTATAAAGTGTGAGAGGCGAGGGAGAGTGGCGAGGAGATTCTTTGGGAGAGAGGCGAATGAAAAGATATGTTTATATATAATTATATCTTGCTTTATACAAAAAACAAACATAATTTATACATTTCTGTTTGTATAATATTAGAAAGGCGAGAGAGACTGACGAGCGAGATAAGGAGAGTGGCGAGCAAGACATCTGGGGAGATAGGCGATGACAAAGTTTTTATTACAGATTAGAATTAAATGAAACTGTGGTTATAACATTTAATTTGAATTAATAATTTGCTATTTTATACCATTTTCTTAATTTAAAGGGGGCACAAATATACCTCTAACTATGATAAATGATATGCATATACTTTCCGTTATTCGTTAAAGTTATATATATTCTGTCAATATTTCGATATGTGCATAGCCATAAAATTAACGACTTGACATGTGGTTTTTCTCAATAAGTTATCCAATTTTTATTAAATTCTTACCTAAAATTCAATAACTAACCCATCTTCCAAAATTATCCACCGTGATCCGAATCAACACTATGACCCAATAATAACTCAATGTCCTCTCGGGATTTTGCGTTAAGTTCTTTCATGGAAAGATTGCGAGTAGAGAGAAGAAAACAAAAAAATTAAGACGATTCTCTCATCGGAAACAATGGATATCTCAGATGGAATAGAAATCATACAAAGTAAAATTTAGGCGACTCATGTTCATAATAACAATCATATTGATGTTAATAATCATAAGAGAAAATTATGCGGTAAAGCAAAATTATTCATCATCGCAATAGTTTGCTATAATTACCACTCGCGACTAACATTAACCATTAATTATGTGCGTTGATTTCGAGCTTGTATAATTAATCACATTTGTATAGTTCGCAACAAACAATTGTTCATTTGATTTGTATTTTTATACGCTAGTTTGTGTTTCTATATGACGACGATGTCCTTTGGTTTTTCAGGTTTTTCTCCATATACATTCAATTTTTTTGTGTATAACTTTTAAAATTTATATATACCTGTAGTTTTCAGATTTTATGTAACTATAATTTATATAGTATAATTGTATAATTATTTAAAGTTCATATGTTTAGGTTTATATCAATTTGTTATTATTAGTTTGATCATATTTGTATGATATCAGACTTTATATTACTGAACTATACAAAAATACGTGAATTATACAATAGTACCCATGTATTATACAAACGAGATGCGAATCATACAAATTATTACCCTCTCTCGCTCGCCTCTCTCCTCCCTTTCTCAATCAAAGTTGCCTCTCTCCTACCTCTCCAAATGTCAATCGTCTCTCTCTCTCTTCCATCTCTCAATCTCACTAGATTGATATACAAATACATATGTATACTGGTTACATATATATAATTATATAAAAGATATACATATACAATTAACCACTCTCTGATCTCTCTCACTCGCCTCTCTCCTCTCTCTCTCTCAATCTCGCTCGCCATTCTCCTCCGTATAACATGTCGCTATGAATTTTAATAAGCAAATTATAGCTATGGAGCGTAATTAAACTATTTTGAGTGGCTATTGTGAAAGTTCCCCTAATCATAAAAACATCTAATGATGAATTAATAGAAGAAAAATCAGTGATTCACAATTCCTATAAAGCTCTAATGTGTATTCTCCTTTCGTCAAAGTTCAAAGTCCAAACCCCTTCCAAGAAGAATTAATGGGAATTTATAAGTTGGAAAATCCTAAATAGATTAACCAAGCCCATGAAGGATTAGGTAAAATTTGGACTCTTACTAAACTAGAATTATAAGTATAACTTACATTGTAACACCCCAGAAATTTTTTCGAACTCAGACTCTAACCGTTAATCGTAGTGAGTGAGATTTCACCAAGAAATTAAAAATTTCTTAAGGCTAAGGTCAGGTCACTAGATTTAGCACCAAGAATTCCAAAAAAGAATTAAATTGGAAATAGCAAGATATGAAATTTTGCAAGTTAAGCTAAGTATGAGTTTTGGGTCAACTTTAAACGAGCATAAATCCTAGAAAAAGATGAGTTAGGTGTTCTGCAAGATGCCATAGGTAATATCTTTGAATTATCTTTCCAATGCCGCCAATTTTCCTAAGTTTAGAGTTCGGATGAGTGAGATGACCTTTTGAAGTTAGGCTGTCCAATTAAGAAAAGTTAGCCAAAAATAGTGAGGGATATTTTGGTCCTTTCCTTACCCAATCAGATTTAACTCGTTTTAAGTCATATTTTAGGAGTCTAATCCTTTTAGGGTCATTTTTATAATCCTAATAAACACCTAGGGTTTTAGTTGAGAGTTCAACTAGAGGAAAGAAAAGAAAAGAGGAGAAAAGAGGCCCTTGCCTTGATGTTCTTGAGTCTAGTTGTGGATTTTCGCCATGGGTCTAATCCCTAAGAGGTATGTAAGATTCCATATTTTTGGATTAGTTCACCCATACACCAATCATGTATTTTTTTTCAGCGAATTTTCATGCTTAAAGTTCAAAGATTAGAGTTCTTGATGAGTTCTTGAAAGGTGTTCTTGAAGTTCATTTTAAATCTTGTTGTGTTGGAGTTTTGATGATTTCTTGAGATAAAATGAGTAATTTTATTGTTGTATATTAGAGTGAAATTAAGTTAAGTAATCGAATGCAAGTGATTGGGGAAGAAACCATTCGAATTTAGGCGATTTAGAATGAGAAAACGAGCAAAAGTGCTTGACAGAATTTTTCTGGGTTGGGGCCTGGTGTAGCGCTCCTGACAGAGCGCCCCAAACCCATCTCTGTACGTCAGGGGTTGGCACCGCGCGCCACCCATAGCCCCAGGGTCATTGGCCCCTCCAGTTTGCCTCGGGTTGCTTCGTTTGAGTTCGTTTAAAGTGTATCTTCACTCTTTTTTATTCTAAACACTTGGAAATCATTCATAACATGAATCATAACCTTGAAATAATAATTCAAATTCAAGGTTAAGTTAAGCTCAAGTTTTGAGAGTTCTTCTGAACCTTTTGAGAGGTTCCTTCGAGTCCTTTTGAGGAGTCTTCAACAACTTCTAGTAACTTGTTTCAAGACTCAAGTAAGTGAGAATGAGAGTGAGGAGAATATATTCATGAGTATACAATATCACCAAGATCATTAATATCATGAACCATAACTCTTGAATTCATAATTAACATTAAAGAGAGAGTTAAGAGTAGAGTTCAAGAACGCCTTAAAGTTCAATTGTGAATTCTTTGAGATCCATCATTGATTGAACTAAGTTTTGAGGAAATAAAAAAGAGAATGAGAAGATTCATATACATGAATTCCATCTAGTTACTTAGACCTTCGAGTCGAATTGTTCATGTCCATAATTCTGCATGATTCATATAAGTCGAACAATCTTGAGTTAAAGAGTACCTTTCAGTTCTTGAGTTGAGTAGTTCATGCTCATAATACCGCATGAACCCTCCAAGTTAAAAATAATGAAATCATCCATGAACATGAGATCATGAATCCTTAATCCATACTTCAATTCAAGGAAAGTTAAGATTCAAGTCAAAAATTTAAGAAGCAAGTCAAAGTGAGTTCTTAAAGTTTCCAAGAGTTTTTAACAAACCTTTTTAACTTTGTTTTAAGACTCAACTTACAAGTTAAGCAGGAGTAAAGAGTTGAGTTTATTATCAAAAGTTATAAGGGGACTAAGTAATCCCTAAGAGTTACAAATGTTTTCACATTTAAACAAGTAAAGTCCTTCGGCTTAGTTTTCACACAGAAGTAGTAGCTTCATAAAATGAAGCAAGCAGGGAAACTATGATTTCCAAGAGAGCTTTTAAAGCTAAGTTTTGAGAACTAATCTCAAACCACAGAATCAGTATGTTTTTAAACATAAGATCCAGTATATTTTTGGGAGTAGTATTGACCACCGATATGGGGGAGAGTTCAAATAACTCACAAACCTCATAAACTATGTAGCCATCGTGGGTAGAAAAGAGTCATACTTTTTAGATGATTCTTTTTCACAGTTTACTAGTGGATCCATTAGGATGTTCAGGTCCTATGCCCTCGAAAGGTTAGAATGGCCGGGCAGCGTGGACCGAGTAGCGCTGTATCATCACTATAGCTCTTAAGTGATGGTTGTCGGTTAGAGAACCTCCCACAGAAGTTATAGTATTTTTATATACATCAGTAAATTGTATTTTCATATACATTTCAGAGTTATGTTGTATCCTTGTTATACACACAGAGTTGACATCATGTTTTTAAGCATCTTTTCTATATATTGCACTTGTTTTAAACTGCTTTATATTGAATGAGTTCAGTTGAGTATCAGGATTTGAGTATCTTAAGTTGAGTATCTTGAGTTAATTTGTGCTTCATTGAGTCGAGTATCATATCTTTGAGTTGAACATTTAATCTCTTAGTTGAGTATCTTATTCTTGAGTATTCTTGAGTATTCTTGAGTGTTCCTTGCGTTTCAAGTTTGAGAAGAGGTAAGTATGTTTCCATATTTTACTTAAGTATCAAGTTTATGTTATGTTTTAGAATTCCCCTTACATGCTCGTACATTCCACGTACTGAGCAAATTGGCCTACATATTCCCATGATGCATACACAGGTATACTAGATCATCAACAGGAGCTTCGTTGATACATCCGATTGTTCAAGTTAGCTATGGTGAGCCTCCTTGCTTCCGGAGGATTCCCATTACTTTTTAGTTTAGTCAGGATGTCATGGGTCTTGTCTGACTTCCATCTTTATCAGTTAGAGGCTTCATAGATAGTCAGTTTAGTTAAGAAATCTGTATTATTCATTTATTTAATAAAATGTTTTAATACTAAAGTTGCCTATTTTATAGCTAATGGAATATGTTATTTTATTCAAAGTTGTTCAATTGATTTTATTGAATTCTATTCCAGTTTTAAGCTTTTGTATACTTAAGTTAGTTTTCTGCTTGTATTCAGCCAGGATGAGGGTTTGCTTGGGACCAACAATGGTCTTTGAGTGTCGGCCACGTCTAGTGTGTAGACTCGAGTCGTGACAAACTTGGTATCAGAGCAAAGGTTTAAGTGTCCTAGGGAGTCTATGAAGTCGTGTCAAGTAAGATCTTCTTTATTGTTGTGAGGGCCCCACTTCTATAAATGAGGGACTACAGACATTTAAGAAAAGTTTCCCTTCTCTCATACTCTTAATTGTGCAAAAGAGCTAAGTCGTAGAGATTTATTCTAACTGTGTGTTTCTCAGAATCAGTCGACTACCCATCATACTAGAGGTGGTTGAAAAGCAGTGTCAGTTCTATGTTAATGAGTTGTTCTTAGCAAGAGTTTTGAGGAAATCATGAGACTCCTAAGGAGCTTGAGAGAAGCCCAAGATTAAGTTAAGAATTCAGTTTCATAGGAATGCACCCATATTCATATGAATCGTGCGTTTGAGCTAAAAGCGAGTTGAATTCATTTCCTTAAATCTTGTTTCAGCTGAAATCCTTATGAGAAAGTATGTTAGAGGTTGGGTATTATTTTCACCCGTAAAGGTAGTATGAGCTACGAGATAATGAGCACTAGTAGTGAAAGAGACCAGAGTTAGAGGAAAGTATGCAGAAGTTTAGAAATCTTAGAAAGGGAGATTGTGTTTTGAAGAGCTATATTACTATAGTCATGCACCTAGTAAGTTAGTAATGAAAAGTTTTCCCTTATGGGTAGACTAAGAAGTGAAGAGTTGTGAAGAGCTCAAGATAGGAGGTAGAGTAAGTGTTGCAAGTCAACATGGGTTAGAATATACCTTAACTAAAAAGGGGTTAATTTGTCATTGTGTTAGTAATGACCAAGTGTAAGTGGTGAATATATATAGAAGATTTAGAGTATTCATAATGAGGTAGATTATTATAGGCTTATGAATTTTGAAAGGAGAACCCCATGGTATTCAGAAGATGATAGAGTTATTTGAGAGATAATGTGCAGTAAGCGAGTAAGTAGTATTTAAGTTGTGAAGTAGAATGTGATGGTAATTCGAGTATGCAGATTGAGAGGTAACGATTGACTTATTGTCATGAAGTCCTAGTGGGCAAGTATTTCCAAATTGCCATAGTAGTAATGAGCTATGGTGTAGTAGGTGAGCAATCATATTGATATTCGGGTTTGGTAATAAACACTAAGCTTGAACTTGAGATGATTTTCATAATCCAAAAGAATGGCAACATGAGGGCGATGATGTTAGTCTAGATATGTGATCTGGTAGATTTGAGATAGAATATGTGAGATATTGAGATGGTTGTTGCATTGAATATGAGTAGTAGAGACCCTAACCTTGAGATAAGGGCAGTGAAGAGTGGCTAAGTGACAAATATAAAAAGACCATTAAGAGAATGTACACCAGTTAGAGATGTGGAATAAGTCCATAGCTTTCAAGTGTTAGCTTTAGACCTAAGGGGGAGATGATAAGATGAGAAATCAAGCAAATTTTTTTTAGAGTAAGATATTAATAATTTCCAAAGAGTTTGTGGGATATCTTTTAGAGTTTATTTTAGTTCATGGAGTTGTTAGATTACTAAGCTTAAATGTGGTGGTAAAGAGTAATAGTTTGAGATGAGATTCCTTATAGAGAGGTATACAATCAGAACTCAAATATTTGATTTAATCTTGAATATACTAAGAGAAGACCATTATATGTAGATCTTAGTAAGAGCAAACCATTATGTACCGAGTCCAATTGACATTCGAGGACGAATGATCCCAAAGGGGGAGTTATTGTAACACCCCAGAATTGTTTTCGAACTAAGACTCAAACCGTTAATCATAGTGAGTTAGATTTCACCAAGGAATTAAAATTTTATTAAGTATTAAGGTTAGTTCACTAGATTTAGCACCAAGAATTCCAAAAAAGAATTAAATTGGAAATAGCAAAATCTGAAATTTTGCAAGTTAAGCTAAGTATGAGTTTTGGGTCAACTTCAAACAACCATAACTCCTAGCACAAGATGAGTTAGGTGTACTAAAAGATTCCATAGGGAATATATTTGAATTATCTTTCCAATGCCACCAAGTTTCCTAAGTTTAGAGTTCGGATGAGTGAGATATGACCTTTTGAAGTTACGTTGTCCAGTTAAAACAATTAGCCGAAAATAGTGAGGGGTATTTTGGTCCTTTCCTTACCCAATCAGATTTAAATCATTTTTAGTCATATATTAGGGGTATAATCCTTTCAGGTTCAGTTTTATAATCATAATAAACACCTACGGTTTTAGTTGAGAGTTCAAGAAGAGGCAAGAAAAGAAAAAAGGAGAAAATAGGCAAGGATGAAGGCGTTCGTCGATGTTCATGAGTCTAGTTGCTGATTTTCGACATGGGTCTAATCCCTAAGAGGTATGTAAGCTTCCATAGTGTTAGGTTAGTTCACCTACACGCCAATAATGTATTTTTTTTCCGCAAAATTTCATGCTTAAAGTGTAAAGATTAGAGTTTAAGATGATTCATGGTCGAAACACGTGTTTAAGATTATTCATGGTCGAAACGTCTGGGTACGACTCCCCAAGAACCAACCAAGGTCCCTTGAGGAGGACCCTTGCACGTAAAGTCAAACACTGCCTGGGCAGTGTGCACCCTTGAGAGGGCACAGACAGAACGTGTGTGGATCGACGGGGCGTCGATGCCAACGTCGAACAACACATAGAAAATTTGTTTGGGGTTCTCACCTGCACAGTCTCTGACCAAAATCACGATTGTGAAGCACGGAAGGGGGTAGGAACCGTCGACTCACAAACGGATCATCGATTGGGGTCTCGTCTGTGAGGGGTCCAACTTCTTGCACGTTTTCACTTAACTCCTATTAATTAATTATGGGGTTAGGTCGTTAGTTAGGCATTAGGGAAGCCTAATTATGTTATTTAACCCCCCATATAAGAAGCCCAACCGCATTAGACTAAACACAACTCACAAAACAAAACTCTCCTCCTTCTCTCTTCTTTCTCTTTGTATTGAAAAACTCCAATGCAGACCAAGCTAGGGGAGGGTTTTAGGGGATGTAAAGCGATGAATTCACCATCAAATCTTAATCAAATGTTGAGGTATGGAATCTAATTCACCTTTGAGACCTCTTTCCTAAAAGGTTCCTTCAAAGTATTTTCAAAAGTTGAGTTTTCAAGTGGGTTTCATCCAATCTCGAAATTGATGTTATGAACTGAGTTGTTTATGATTTATTTTGGATATTATTAATATATTAATATGTAAATTAATCTGATTATTATATATCTTGATTGTTTGGTCTAGTTTGTAGAAGATGACCTTCACCCTTTAACCCTAGGTTATAATCTTGATGGGAATTAGGTTATATTGGTTCAATTGACTTGTTTATTGGTTGAATTACTACTAGATAATGTTGATATACTAATCATGAATGAATTAAGGTGAATTGTAGTGTTTTCATGCTAGTTCTTGAGAATTAATCTAGGTTTTGAAGTGAATTGACCTAAGTATCTTATCTTAAGCTATGATCTAGTATTTGAATTGTGATGTAGTGATTCATCTATCCTTATTATCATGTTGGTCATTGAATTATGATGATGTTATGCCCTAATTGTGTTGAGTTAAGGTTTTTATGGTAAGACCTTGATGATGGATGATGGAGGAGACTTGGTAAGTCTAATGATCCCTACTCTTTACTTCAAATTATGGTTAATTGTGATTAAGTCATGATATTGTGTTGGAGTATGCCTTGTATTAGGATTGATAGGATCGTATGATGTTGAATTTAAATGTCATGACTATGGTTGTGAGGTTGATTAAGATGTAAAATTTGTAAGGATGGTGATGACTACCAATGTACCTTATCATGAATGAATATGTAAATGTGGTAACCTCACTTATATGAATTATAATGAAAGGACTATATTCATGCAATTCTTATTGAGCTATGATGATTAGGATTATACAAGGGCTAGACCCTATGACCTACAATAAGTTAAGATGATTAATAAAGACATTGAAGACATTTCAAAAGGGACTTAGCTTAGCACCGAGTGAACTTGACAATGGGAGGTGATGACTTCCCATAGAGGAAGATTCACCCTTTAGTTCTACATGTGGTGTTGACTCCCCAATGAGGGATACTCATCCAATTTATTCCCATGCGAGGAGGCCCCAATTTCCAAGTGGTATATAGAGGGAGTTTAAATATCTCTTAGTTCTTGAACTATGTTGCCCCCATAGGAAGATTAGTTAGTGGATCCACCTAGAAAGCTACGTTTATGTTTGGTTTTACTTTTGCCGGTAGACCACCTTCCATCGGTGTACGGTTTTACAACATCGAATTCCACATTAGCTCATGTGGTCTATGTCGGTTAAGGAAAGTGTTCCCTAAACAAAAAAATGAAGTAATGGAGTATAGACTAACTAGGGTGACTTTAGAGGTTAGAGTTAGCCTAGGTAGGGGCATGGGACTCTACCTATGCCTTGCACTAGTTTGCATTGATGGAAGCTTTAGGAGGTTGATATTATATATGTATATGATAATGATGTAAATGATGATAATATATTGACTTTACATGTAAATCATATTATATATTAATGGTTATTCTTATGAACATTTATTTGGTCTACATTGCTAAAGTATGATCTTATGTATCCTTAAAGGTTATATTATGTGAAGTTGGACATTGGTTATGGTTCTTGTTGGGTTAATTGATTTAGTAAGGTTATGGGGCTTTGCTTGGTAATTGCACTTGTTGACTTTATGAGGATTCTTGAGTAGTTGTCTTGCTTTATTATGATATGATGAACTCTTATTGATGCTTGTGATATTGTTACTTGATGATAAGGTTGTATTAGATTATGGATTCAAGTATGTTGATATGCATATTACTTGTTTTGACTTAATGAATGTATATTGTTGATTGGTATGGGTTGCTTGATTGTGCATAAGACTTTCAAAAGATAAAATAGCATGATTTACATAAATATCCCTTTTTAGCATGATTTGATATTATATGTGCATATGGTCTCATACTTAGTACAAGTGGTGTACTAACCCTATTTTCGCCCTTTTACCAAACATTTTAGTTTCCGGTCGTTGAAGGCTCATTTGAGACGACTTGAAGAATACTTGGACATACTCAATCATCCAAGTGGGTAGGTCCTCACTTTTCGAGGGCGATGTCAATATCGATCTTATGAAGTTATTTTACTTTTAATACTCTTATGTTCTTTCTATTTTCATTGGAGTACGAATTGTATAATCCTATATTTGGCTCTTTCACATTAATGTATGGGCTATGCCCAATTTGCTATAATCATGCGATGAGACAATCTTCAAAGACTATGTTCTATCTTATATATATATATATATATATAGATATATATATATATATATATATATATATATATATATATATATATATATATGAATGTGCAATAAAAGTAGAAGACTGTGTAATCTTCTTATATGAAGGGTCTATGTATACTCGATATGAATATAAATATTATGTGTATGTAGATGTCTATGTAAACCTCCTTGTAGAAATAATTAAAAAGTTTTAAATTTTTCGTATTTTTTACCTATGAATGTAATGATGAATGCTAAGAGGATAGTCTTAGTCCTTAAAGAGGACGACGACGTCGGTTACGTCTAGGGGGTGCTTCCCGGATGTGACAAACTTGGTATCAGAGCATGAGGTTGAATATCCTTGATGTTAATGTTTCTCTCAACCACGTCTATGTAGATTCGTACTCATAATTGTGAAGTGCGCCACACTTATGTATAGGAATTTATATTATTCTTAGGAAACTCTCTCTTTCTTGGAAATCCAATATCGTGCCTCTAGAGTATACTTATTGTGTGATTTCACCAAAACCTTGTATTTTGGTTATAAGAAATGAATACTCGAACGAATGTTGCTCGAAAACTTGAGGAAGAGATTTCCAATGCGGGATTTCCTCCCCGTGGTGATCAAGTTCCTCCTCTTGTAGAAGATGGTAATGTTGAACAAGCTCCGGCCAACCCCCTTCTTTGACGGATGGTGGCATAAGGGGTGACCTCTTACAAATGGCCCAAGCCATTACTACTCAAGCCCAAGATGCCACTACTCAAGCCAGCTATGACGACCTACGCTAATCGAAAGGTTGTACCCAAGCAAATCAACAAGTTACTACCATGTCCTCTCGTCTAAGGGACTTCACTAGGATGAATCCTCCTACTTTCTATGGTTCCAAGGTTGAAGAATACCCATAAGAGTTCATTGATGAAGTCTACAAGATACTCCTTGCTATGGGGTTGACTACTAGCAAGAAGGCCGAGTTAGCCACTTACCAACTCAAAGATGTGGCTCAAACTTGGTATGTCCAATGGAGGGATAATAGGCCTCTAAGGGGTGGACCGGTGACTTGGGAGATCTTCAAGAAGGCTTTTCTTGATCGGTACTTTCCTAGGAAGATGAGGGAAGCCAAAGTGGAAAAGGCAAGGTCTAGGAGGAAGAGTAGAGATGCTAATAGGGATAAATCTTTTGATGGTGGCTCTTCTAAGGGTTGGCTTGAGATTAAAGACAAGCCTAAGTTCAAAAAGAAGTTTTCTAGTCAAGTTCTATCCAAGTTCCCTAAGGCTCGTGATGATAAGGTGTCTAAACCTAGATTCCAAAAGGGAAGGAGTGGAAACTCACCAAATGAGAAGCCTACATGTGCCATGTGTGGAAAGGGTCATTTTGGTGAATGCTTGGTTGAGACGGGTAATTGTTTTATTTGTGGCAAGAGTGGACACAAGGTTCGAGATTGCCCTACATGAAGGGTCAAGACAAGGGTGGTCAAGCTCAAGCAAGTGGTTCTAGTGATGCTCCTAAGAAGAACCGCTTCTATGCTCTCCGCACTAGGGGTGAGCAAGATACCTCTCCCTATGTGGTGACCGGTATGTTGAAAGTCTTTTCTAATGATGTATATGTTTTACTTGATCTCGGTGCTACTTTGTCATTTGTTAAACCTCTTGTAGCTAAAAAGTTTGACATTTTACCTGACATTTTGCATAAACCTTTTATAGTGTCTACTCCGGTGGCTGAGTCAGTTGTTGCAAAAAGGGTGTATAGAAATTGTCCTATAATGTTGTCCAATAGAGTTTCTTATGTTGAACTAGTAGAACTTGATATGCTTGACTTTGATATCATATTGGGTATGGATTGGTTGCATGTTTGCTTTGCCTCTATTGATTATAGAACAAGGGTAGTCAAGTTTAAATTTCCAAATGAACCCGTTGTAGAGTGGAAGGGGGGAAATTCTATTTCTAGAGGTCATATCATATCTTGTTTAAAAGCATGAAAAATGATCTCAAAGGGTTGTCTATATCACATAGTGAGAGTCCAAGATTTAGACTCCAAGATTTCTCCCATTGAGTCGGTCCCCGCAGTGAGTGAATTTCTGGAGGTCTTTCCTAATTATCTTCGTGGTATTCCTCCCGAACAGGAAATTGATTTTGGTATTGATTTGCTACCGGATACAAATCCCATTTCAATTCCTCCTTACCGGATGACTCCGGCCGAATTGAAGGTGTTGAAGGCTCAACTCAAAGATTTACTAGACAAAGGCTTCATTAGACCTAGTATTTCTCTATGGGGTGCCCCAGTTTTGTTTGTGAAGAAGAAGGATGGGTCCTTTAGAATGTGTATTGATTATCGCCAACTCAATAAAGTCACTATTAAGAACAAGTATACTCTCCCTCGGATTGACGACTTGTTAGATCAACTCCAAGGGGCAAGCTACTTTTCTAAGATTGACTTGAGATTGGGGTATCACCAACTTAGTGTGAGAGGTGAGGATATACCAAAGACGGCATTTTGGACTAGATATGGCCACTATGAGTTCTTACTAATTTCCTTTTGTCTCACTAATGCTCCGGCGGCGGTTATGGACCTAATTAATAGGATGTTTCGAAGTTACCTAGATTTATTTGTCATTGTTTTTATCGATGACATATTGGTATATTCATAAAATGAGGGTCATCACATGGGTAATTTGAGAGTGGTGTTGCAAGTACTAAAATAACTTCAGTTGTTTGCCAAGTATAGCAAATGTGAGTTTTGGTTGAGGTCGGTGGTGTTTCTTTGTCATATCATTTCTAGTGAGGGAGTTGAGGTTGATCCAAGGAAAACGGAGGCGTTGAGAAGTTGGCCTAGAACATTGACTCCAACCGACATTAGGAGTTTCTTGGGTCTAGCAGGTTAATATCAGAGGTTTGTGGATGGTTTTGCGTCCATTGCATCTCCCTTGACTACTTTGACCCAAAAGAGTAAGAAGTTTGAGTGGTCGGAGGCATGTGAGAAGAGCTTCCAAATCTTGAAAAATAGGCTTACTTCCGCTCCAGTGTTGACTTTACCAGAGGGTACAAAAGGATTCGTTGTGTATTGTGATGCATCCCGAGTGGGTTTAGGGTGTGTGCATATGCAACATGGAAAAGTAATCTCCTATGCTTCTAGACAACTTAAGGTGCATGATAAGAATTATCCCACTCATGATCTTGAGTTAGCGGCCGTGGTATTTGCCTTGAAAATATGGAGGCATCACTCTTATGGTGTTCATGTTGATGTTTTTATCGACCACAAGAGTCTCCAATATGTGTTTACTCAAAAGGAGTTGAATCTCCGATAAAGAAGATGGTTAGAGTTATTGAAAGATTATGACATGAGTGTTCTCTATCACCCCGACAAGGCCAATGTGGTTGCGGATGCTCTAAGTCGTATGACCATGGGTAGTGTGTCTCATGTAGAGGAAGACAAGAAATACCTAGTGAAAGATGTTCATAGGTTGGCTAGATTGGGGGTTAGATTGAAAGATTTACCAAATTGTGGTTTTATGGTCCATCATAACTCAGAGTTATCTTTAGTTGTTGAGGTGAAGTCCAAACAACACCTTGATCAACCATTGATGGAGTTGAAAGAATCGGTTCTTGGTAAGTTTAATGAGTCTTTCTCCTTAGAGGGGATGGCGTTTTGAGGTATCAAGAAAGGTTGTGTGTTCCCAATGTTGATGATTTGAGGAACCGGATTCTTGAGGAAGCTCATGGTTCCCGTTATTTCGTTCATCCGGGGTCAATAAAGATGTATCATGACTTTAGGGAAGTGTATTGGTGGGAAGGTTTTAAAAAAAGACATAGCGGAGTTTGTTACTAAGTGTAGAAATTGCCAACAAGTGAAAGCCGAACATAAAAAACCAGGTGGTTTACTTCAAGAAATCCAAATTCCTACTTGGAAGTGGGAAGACATCAATATGGATTTTGTGGTAGGTTTGCCTAAAACTCAAAAGAAATATGACTCCATATGGGTGGTGGTGGATAGCTTGACCAAGTCCGCTCTCTTTCTTCCCGTCAAGTCTACTTATTCGGTGGAAGATTATGCAAAGATCTTCATAGATGATATTGTGTGTCGTCATGGTATTCCGTTATCCATCATATCGGATAGGGGTGCACAATTCACATCTAGGTTTTGGAGGTCATTCAAAGAAGAGTTAGGTACAAAGGTGAAGTTAAGTACCATTTTTCATCCCCAAACGGATGGTTAAGCGGAGCGTACTATTCAAACCCTTGAGGATATTCTTAGATATTGTGTCATCGATTTCAAAGGAAATTGGGATAAGCACTTGCCTTTGGTGGAGTTTGCTTACAATAATAGTTTACATTCATCCATATATATGGCTCCCTATGAAGCCTTGTATGGTAGGAGGTGTAGGTCTCCTATTGGGTGGTTTGAAGTCGGTGAGTCTTTAATTCTTGGTCACGACTTGATTTATAAGACTTTGGAGAAGGTCCATATTATAAGAAATTGCTCGCAAACAGCCTATAGTCGACAAGAGTCTTATGTTGATCATAGCAGATGGGATTTAGAGTTTGAAGAGGGTGATAAAGTGTACTTGAAATTTTCACCTATGAAACGGGTGGTTAGATTTGGTAAGAGAGGGAAGTTAAGTCCTCGTTATGTGGGTCCCTATGAGGTCTTGCAAAGGGTTGGTAAGGTTGCCTATGAGTTAAGGTTGCCTAGTGAATTGGCTTCGGTTCATCCGGTTTTCCATGTTTCTATGCTTAAGAAGTGTATCGTGATACCGAGTCCATTCTTCCTATTGAGGGTCTTGGTGTGAAGGATAACATCTCCTATGAGGAGGTTCTGGTTCAAATTCTTGATTGGCAAGTAAAGAAGTTGAGGATAAAAAAGGTGGTTTCCGTAAAGGTGTTATGGAAAAATCATCTAGTTGAGGGTGCAACATGGGAGGCCGAGGCCGACATGAAGTCCCGTTAACCTCACCTATTTTATAACTATGGTTAGTTACTTCTATTAATAATGAAAATAATTACTAGAAATTGAAGTTTCTTGATTTTTTGTGAAGTCTTGCAAAATGTGCATTTTTGAATATCTTTACAGTGACTTACATGAAATTATGCATTTGAACTTGAAATTTTGCTCTTTGGCTTACTTGATTTATGTTGTGCATTTTGATATGGTGAGTCTTTATGAAATGATATATAGCATGTTGATAAGTTGAACTTTGGCATAATTGACTCATGTAAAGTATGTTGAGCTCATGTTGTTGTTGTGAGAAGGAAATTCCTCATCGTGTGATATTTGAGCCTATTTTGTGGTAATTGAAGCTTTTGAGTTGCCTTGTTTAACTAATATGATTTATGTTGTCATGTGTTGTTGTTGGTTGGGCTACTAGTCTTGAGAATATTCCTTCCTTCAAAAGAGTTTTAGTGTCATTCAGGGACAAATGTTTCTAAGGGGGGATAATGTAACACTTCGAAAATCCAAGACGGTCTTAAAGACTAACATAAGTGCCATCGGGTATAGACACTGTTTTAAGAGTCATTTTAATGAATATAGGTCATTTAGAAAGTTTAGAAACCAAAACGTCCAAGAACGTCCATGACGTCCGGAAATTAGTTCAAGGAGGTACTATTGTGCCTTAGCCTATTTGACTAGCATTTAGGAGTCGGAAATTTATAAGAATTGGTGGAAGTGTATCTAACACGTGTTTAAGATGATTCATGGTCGAACGTCCGGGTACAACTCCCCAAGGACCAACCAAGGGCCCTTGAGGAGGACCCTTGCACGTGGAGTCAAACACTGTCTGGGCAGTGTGCACCCACGAGAGGGCACAGACGGAACGTGTGTGTATCGACGGGGCGTCGATGACAACCGTCGACCAACTCTTAGAAAATTTGTTATGGGTCGTCATGTGCACAGTATCTAACCAAAACAACGATTGTGCAGCATGAAAGAGGGTAGGAACCGTCGACTCACAGACGGACCGTCGATCGGGGTCTCCTCTGTGAGGGGTCAAACTTTCTGCACGTTTTCACTTAACTCCAATTAATTAATTAAGAAGTTAGGTCGTTAGTTAGGGGATTCGGAAAGCCTAATTAAGTTATTTAACTCCCTATATAAAGACCCAACCCCATGAGACTAGACACAACTCACAAAACAAAACTCTCTTCCTTCTCTCTTCTTTCTCTCTCTATTGAAGAACCTCATTGAAGACCAAGCTAGGGGAGGGTTTTAGGGGCTGTAAAGGGACGAATTCACCATCAAATCTTCATCAAACGTTAATGTATGGGATCTAATTCACCTTTGAGACCTCATTCCTCAAAGGGTTCCTTCAAAGTATTTTCAAAGTTGAGTTTCAAGTGGGTTTCATCCAATCTCAAAATTGATGTTATGAACGGATTTGTTTATGATTTCTCTTGGATATTACAAATATATTAACATTTACTCTAACCTGATTATGATATATCTTGATAGTTTGGTCTAGTTTGTAGAAGATGACCTTCACCCTTTTACCCTAGGTTATGATCTTTATGGGAATTAGGTTATATTGGTTCAATTGACTTGTTTATTAGTTAAATTACTACTAGATGATGTTGATATACTAATCATGAATGAATTATGGTGAATTGTAGTCTTTTCATGCTAATTCTTGAGAAGTAATCTAGGTTATGAAGTGAATTGACCTAAGTATCTTGTCTTAAGCTATGATCTAGTATTGAATTGTGATGTAGTGATTCTCCTAGAGTTATTATCATGTTTGTCACTGAATTATGATTATGTTATGCCCTAATTGGGTTGAGTTAAGGTTTTTATGGTAAGACCTTGATAATGGATGATGGAGGAGACTTGATAAGTCTAATGATCCCTACTCTTTACTTCAAATTATGGTTAATTGTGATTAAGTCATGATATTATTTTGGAGTATGCCTTGTATTAGGATTGATAGAATGGTATGACGTTGAATTGAAATGTCTTGACTATGGTTGATTAAGGTGCAAAGATTATAAGGATGGTGATTACTACCAATGTGCCTTATCATGAATGAATATGTAAATGTGCTAACCTCACTTATATGAATTGTAATGAAAGGACTATACTCATGAAATTCTTATTGAGTTATGATGATGATGATTATACAAGGGATAAACCCTATGACCTACAATAAGTTATGATGATTAATAAAGACATTAAAGACAGTTCAAAAGGGACTTAGCTTAGCACCGAGTGGACTTGATAATGGGAGGTGATGACTTCCCATAGAGGAAGATTCACCCTTTAGTTCTACATGTGGTGTTGAATCCCCAATGAGGGATACTCATCCAATGGATTCCCATGAGAGGAGGACCCAATTGCAAAGTGGTATGTAGAGGGAGTTTACATATCTCTTAGTTCTTGAACTATGTTGCCCCCATAGAAAGACTAGCTAGTGGATCCACCTAGAAAGCTACGTTTATGTTTGGTTTTACTTTTGCCGGTAGATCACCTTCCATCGGTGTAAGGTTTTACAACACCGAATTCCACATTAGCTCATGTGGTCTATGTCTGTTAAGGCTAGTGATCCCTAAACTAAAAATGAAGTAATTGAGTATAGATTAATTAGGGTGACTTAAGAGGGTAGACTTAGCCTAGGTAGGGGTATTGGACTCTACCTATGCTTTGCACTAGTTTACCTTGATGGAAGCTTTAGGAGGTTGATATTATGTATGCATATCATACGGATGTAAATGATGATAATATGTTGGCTTTACATGTAAATGATATTATATGATGATGGTTATTCATATGAACATATTTGGTCTATATTCGTAAAGTTTGAATGTGATGTATCCTTAAATGTTATGTTATGTGAAATTGGACATTGGTTATGGTTCTTGTTGGGTTACTTGATTGAGTAAGGTTATGGGGCTTTGCTTAGTCATTGCACTTGTTGACTTTATGAGGATTCATGAGTAGTTGTCTTGCTTTATCATGATGATGAACTCCTATTCATGCTTGTGATATTGTTACTTGATTATAGGGTTGTATTAGATTACGGGTTCAAGTATGTTGATATGCATATTACTTGCTTTGATTTAATAAATATATATCTTGTTGATGAGTATGGGTAGCTTTATTGTGCATAAGACTTTCAAAAGATAAAATAGCATGCTTTACTTAAATGTCCCTTTTTAGCATGATTTGATATTATATGTGCATATGGTCTCAAACTTAGTACAAGTGGTGTACAAACCCCATTTTTCTCCCTTTTCCGAATATTTTAGGTTCCCATCGTTGAAGGCTCATTTGAGACGACTTAAAGAAGACTTGGACATTCTCATTCATCCAACTGGGTAGGTCCTCACTTTTCGAGGGCGATGCCAATATCGAGCTTATGAAGTTGTTTTACCTTTAAGACTCTTATGTTCTTTCTATTTTCATTGGAGTACGAATTGTATAAGCCTATATGTGGCTCTTTCACATTGATGTATGAGTTATGCCCAATTTTCTATAATCTTGATAGATGGTATGAGATGAGACAATCTTTAAAGACTATGTTCTATCTTATATATATATGTATATATATATATATATATGAATGTGCAATAAAAGTAGAAGACTATGTAATCTTCCTACACGAAGGGTCTATGTATACTCGATATGAATATATATTATGTGTATGTAGAGGTCTATGTAAACCTCCGTGTAGAAGTGATTAAAAAGTCTTAAATTTTCCGTATTTTTGACCTATGAATGTAATGATGAATGCTAAGAGGCTAGTCTTAATCCTCAAAGAGGACGACGACGCCGGTTACGTCTAGGGGGTGCTTTCCGGATGTGACAAGAGTAACGTTCAACTAATTAAGAGAAATATTTACTTTACTTGATTTAGCAAGTCTCTCCACACAGACAGTATCCCAATGTACATTCAATGTTTGTTAATAAATTCAAACATCTTCCTTCACATGCACTATTAGAATCACTTGCATTCACATATAACAATATCCTCTTCTCTGAGTTTCTCATGCCTATAAGGCATGAGAAAATTCCAATTAAAAATGACTACCTAAAGCCAAGATCAATGATAATTGATAACCATTCAACTCCCACTCAAAGTCAACTAATCAAGGTATGCATCATTTAGGACACAATTTTCTCCGTCTTCTTTTTGGTGATTTTTAAGGATTCAAGTTAAAACATTTGAAGCTTCAATTTTGGAAGTCAAATAATTATAAGCTACATATAAGAAGTAGGAGACAAAAACTTTCTAAGAAATAAAACAAGAACTTATTTCACTTTCACAAAAAGAAACTAAGTTTTTGTGTCTCATCCTATAGAACAAAGAAAAAAAAAAAACAAGTATATTCAACATTTGTTTCAACTCACAAAAAGTTCTTCCTTTTAAGCTTGACCAAATAATCACAATCCGCAATTCAAATTTCTTCATTACTCATTTTCTTGTCATTGAAATCGTACTCACACGACATCTTTCGCATAACATGGAAAAAGTTACAATGTTTATATATGTTTAATCTCTTTTTTTATTAGTGGTTTTAAAAGTTTTATCTTAGAAGTGAAAACAATGGCAATAACCAATCTTTTTTTAAAAAAAAATAGTAATGTTAACATAATGCAATAACCAATATATATTGCCATGTTATAGTATCCAAATCTTAGATACGCAAACTAATTGTTTGGACCATAATCAATATGTCATCCAAGTGGCACTCACAATTGCAGACATCATAGCAATAATTCAGAAGTATAAGCAACAAATGTATGACTATAGCTCTTTCTAGCTGCAACGAGTCAGTATAGTCCAAAAGAGTGTAGAAATGATTTACATTTTTCAATAAGCCCACGTTTGTTGAGAGAAAAACCATATTTTGTTGAGAAAAGATTAGTTATTGAGGAACTACAGCTTCGAACTAGTTAGTTATGAAGGGCAATAATAAAATTGGTCTAGTCTAGCCATGTGTTGACTCAATATCACTTGTTTATATATTCTATACCATTTATAGCACTAGAGTATACTAAAAATGATGAAACTCATTTATGTACTAATCAGAAGACACTAATATCTTCACATACTAATCTTTTTTTTCATTAGTTCTCTGGCATATTGTTGTATCAGTTCTCTGGGTATTATCTTCTTATGATTTCAAAAGTCTACAGAGCCGCACAAAATCATATCCACAATGTTACATGTCATCATCACTCCAAGCGACATATAAATGATCTGACACATTTGGAATGAAGAATACATCATCCATGAATGATAAGCTTTAGATCTAAACTCTTGAATCTTCCAGTTTCACTCAAGGGAATTGTTGTTGAGTCTTGCAAGACTTAAATAAAAAAATCATTTGTGAACCAAGTAAGAAATGCTAGGATCTAACTCATCAATAATAAAAGTTGATTCTTGCACTCTCTTTTCTTTAATAATATTTATCTATTTTCTTTTGTATCCATCTTAAAAGGGCTTTGCTAGAATGAAAAATTCTCTACGTAAGCATTTAAGTTAATATGTTACCTTACGTTCATATCTCATATGTGATTAATGACTTACCAAATTTTCTATTTTTGTACTTTCTTTTCACAAGGTAAATAATTTCATTAATGTTTGAGTCAGTAGGTATTTGAATACAATAAGTATACCTAATTAAAGAAAAACCCTATAAAATATATGGGTTATTACGAAAATCACCTTATCTTCTACACAACATGAGACTTCCTGGGTGCACAAAGAGAAAATAATATAGGAGGCTTCTCCTCAACTTAATAAAATTCATCATCTCTGCACCTTCAATAGTTCTCTCCACTACATCTTTATTTCTATTTCTAAGATCTCCTTTAATGGATATTATTTTATATCTCTCTTTCCCTAGTAATATTATTGCCGCTTGGAGTAAGTAGATTAGAAATACAATAGTTCCTCAAGAACACACAGTAAGTCCATGCAACATCACATTTTTTTAATTTAACAATAGGCTTGAGAAATAGTAACAAATAACATTAACTTACGCGTACCACATTGTTCTCTTTGCCTGAATGCGACATCTATCCAACCTCTTGCGGAAATACGGAAACTCCAAAAATTTAACAAAGTAAAACGTTTTCATCAGTTTCATATTTGTTACAAAATGTACATAACCATATCTAATCATAATATTCATACCATAATCATAGGTTGAGATCCTTAGGGATCTTAGAGATATTTATGGATATTTTCTGATTTTATTTCCTTAGATAGATTTACTTGTACACCTATAAATAGCTCTTATTCTTGGAATAAGAGAACAACGAAATTGATCCACTAGATTTGTACTTTACATGGTATCAGAGCGGGTTATCCTTCTTTGTCTAAGTTAGATCAGAACTCCTCTGATATACAAAACACCAGACTCCAGTGGTCAAAGGAGAGCATGAACTCCTTTGATATACAAAACACCAGACTCACACACCAAGAAAGTTGTTGGAGACATTGCATATCTTGAAAGCACGTGAAGGTGCGTATGTGGATCTATCTAGGTCTGGTTCTCTGTTACGATTTCGTCTTGACATTTCTAGACGATTTAAGGTGGTCCTCTAATTACGGACCATGTGTTGGAGAAGAAAATCCTTGAAATAGAATTTGTGCACTCTCATTGGTCAGGTTTGACACTCCTCTATTTGTTGTCTTTTAGTCTTCCATTATGATATATGATTGGAGGTTGTTTGCAAAGTGCAATAGTAAGTTTAGTGATTGCTCCACAATTTGTGAACTTGATATTGTTTTGGAGGCTCTGCCGCTCATTTGGAAAATTGTTTTGAAGTGCAA
The DNA here is from genome assembly GCA_022817965.1 of Solanum lycopersicoides. Classification (NCBI taxonomy): domain Eukaryota; kingdom Viridiplantae; phylum Streptophyta; class Magnoliopsida; order Solanales; family Solanaceae; genus Solanum; species Solanum lycopersicoides. Next base: position 30,271,466 of record CM040626.1, read on the forward strand.
TTTCCAGTTTGGTTGTCAACCTCAAGATTCTGTCTGCCCGTTAGCTACTATTTGTCTTTCCTTTTGGTTATAGTGTGACTTTCAGATATAGCCTACTTGGAATGTTGTATTGGTTTCAACATCAATTTGATCTGATACAATGAGCATTTTAGTTGAAAAATAAGGCTAATCAAGGTGAGGTTGTTGCTGCATCTAGTCCATTATCTTAAAAAATGGTTTTGATTTCGGTTGAAGAGTTCTCTAAATTCTCTCAATATAAGAAATTATTTAAGGAATCCACTTCAGTTAATGCTTTTCCCAAGTCAGATAAAGCATGTCTCATCACTTCTTCAAATAAATGGATGATTGATTCAGGTGTCACCAATCATATGACAGGTAATCCTAATATTTTTTCTAGTTTTCAGCCACATAAAGTACCCTCTCCAGTTATAGTAGCTGAATGATCAACCTGTAATGTGTATTAAGTGTACTAAAATTGGCCTTTAATTTGATTTCTATTAGTAAAGTTACTAGAGACCTTTATTGTTATATCACTTTCTTTCCCAATCATTGTTTGTTTCGTGATCTTACTACAAATGAGGTTATTGGTAAATGACATGTTTCTGATGATCTATATATCCTTGATGAATGTGAATCTTGATTTTTTGCCTTCTCAAGTGTTGTATCTCCATTTGAAGCACATTCTCGATTAGGACATCCTTCTCTACCTTTGTTGAAAAAGCTTTGTTCTGAGTTTCAGCATATTTCTTCATTGGAATGTGAGTCATGTAAATTTGCAAAATACCATCGCATCTCACTAGGTCCAAGGATTAATAATCTATTCGAGTCTGCTTTTGAGATAGTTCATTTAGATCTTTGGAGACCATGTCCGATTGTTTCTAAAACTCGGTATAAACATTTTATTACTTTTGTGGATGATTTTTTTCGAATGACTTTGATTTACTTTATGAAGAGTTGATATGAAGTGTTTACTCACTTTACTGCCTTCTGCGCTGAAGTCAAAACTCAAATTAGTGCCTCAATTAGGATTCTAAGGAGTGATAATGCTGAAGAATATATGTCGGAATTGTTTCAGTCTTACATGAGAAAGCTCGGTATTCTTCATCAGTCTTCATGTGTTGATACACCTTTCCAAATTGGAGTTGCTGAGAGGAATAATAGACATTCACTTGAGACAACTCATGCACTTTTGTTCCAATTGAAAGTCCCTAAACAATTTTGGGTTGATGCAGTCGCTACAACTTGTTTTCTGATCAATCGTATGTCATAGACTGTGTTGGCAGGTAACATGCCTTATAGTGTTTTTTTTCCCAACCAAATTGCTATTTCCGGGTGGAACCTAAGATGTTTGAAAGCACATGTGATGTTCGAGATGTTCGACCATATGTTACTAAATTGGACCCAAAGGCGTTAAAATGTGTTTTCTTTGGCTATTCAACCAATAATGTGAACCAACAAAAGAGCTTCAAAAAAACAAAATAATTCAAAAGTAAAAATCTCTCATATACAGAATTTGTAAACCATAGAAATCTCTTTAAAACTAGGTATATGTCTAGAATTAACCTGTGAACAACAAAACATTTCAGATCAAACTAGAATGAACCCTTTGAACAACAAAAAGAAATCAAAAAAATACCCTAAACCAATAAAAATACTTCTTTTTTTTTTTGCATAATTCAAATTTCTCAAAAGTAGTGAACAACAAAACATTTTAAATCAGACTACAATTAATCCTTAAACAACAAAAAAATTTTAGTTTTAAAAAAAAGCCTAAACACATAAAAATCCTTTATTTTTCATAAATTAAAATTATTAAAAGCAGATTCATTCAATTTCAAACATCACAACTGTGCAAATAAAGAAATACCAAAAATCATGAAAACAAATGTAAAATTGAGCATAACTTTGAGCAATTTAGCAGAAAATAGGTTTCTCCAAAAATCGAATCATCATTCATATCTTTGTATATACACAAACAAACAAACTGAGATTATAACAATCTGTATTTCTTGTGAAGAAAGAAATTAGATTTAAGGTAGAAAACAAATGATGAGTTTTTGGAAGTTTTAACGACGAACTTTTGAACACCTCTACGACGTCGTTACATATTTATTAAATTTAACTAGTAAATATATGCCCCAGTTATTTAAATAATAGATATTCCCTCATTTTTTTCTAATTGATTTTTCTAAGTATTTAATTCTACTATTGCATTAGCAATTTTTGCCTTTGTATTTTACTTCTTTGAAATTATCCTATTTTTATTTTTTAATTTATAATATATGTAGAAAATTTCCTATGAAAAACATTATTTTAATGAAAAGAAATAGCAAAAAATGTCAACGAAGTATATGAGACAATAGTATTCTATAATGAAATAAATAAATAAATAAATAGAGTTAAAAAAATTCATTAATAATAATAAAAACTATATGTGATAATTTAAAGAGATAATTTTAGGTTTAGATAACATAAAAGGGAGAAGACACGAGTACCCCCTAGACTACGACCTAAATCTCGGAGACACACCTTAACTAAATTAAGGTCCTATTACCCCCACCCTAACTCATTTTTTTTTGTAACTTTGTATACCTTTTGGCTTATATGGCACACCCCGTTAATCCACGAAGTTGAGGTACGCGAGAAACATTTCGATGCCACATAAGCCAAAAAGGTGTACAAAATTACTAAAAATGGGTTTACGGAGGTAAAAGGACTTTAGTTTAGTTAAGGTGTGTCTCTGAGATTTGGGTCATAGTCTAGGGAGGTACTTTTACCTTTTCCCAACATAAAAATCATATTTTATTGTTATACCTATATTTTGCATAATTCCGCGCACCAGATTTGTATGAATTGATGGCAGGAGCAGCAACTTTGTATAAATCTTTGGCAGACCTCTCGTTCGTATAAAAGTACAGCGATTATATATGTATATCAGTTAGATAATTGTATATGTGTAACTACTATGTATATATATCAATAAGTGTGTTTGTATATCTCCATAAAATTTAAATTTGTATACAATTGAATCAAACTAAAATGTATATCAAATCTCTCTTTCGCTTTAACACAAATTATACATTGTAATTTGTATGATTTCTGTTTTTATAAAGCGAGGAAGAGAGAAAGGCAACAGATAACTTGAGACAGGAAATTCTGTATTTGTATAAGGGAAAATTCATAAGTACCCCCTACACTATGACCGAAATCCCAGAGACACACCTAAACTTAACTAGAGTCCTATTACACCCCCTAAACTAATTTAAAATGGAATAAATACATCACAAACGCTGACATGTCATAGAGTGTGCACACTCTCTTGAAGGCAAGTGATGAGTGCACAAATTGGACACATGTCATTTTTTAATTGGTCACTTTTTAATAGTTAGTAAATATATTTATTGATAATAAAACTTATATATGTTTATTATTATTGTTTCTTTCTTTGTAAAATATTTATTTTAATTTGTTTTCACTTTAAATTTATTTATTTATTATCTTTTCATTTTTAATTATTTTTAATAAATTGTGTGTTTTTAAAAAATAATAATTTAAAAGTGTCCTTTAATTTTAATGTTTTAATGCTTTTATGTTTAATTTAATTTTTCTCACTTATTTGGATATCTGTTCAAAATTAACTTATTTTAAATACAAGACATTTGAAATAAAATCAAAACGAAAGACAAAGAAAATAAACTCAATAGAAAAATAAAAGAGAAAAAAATGAATATAAGTAAAAAAAATTAGTTTCGCTACAAGGTAAAAGAAATGTTAACTTAATTAAATAAAAGATAAAAAAAATAAGAATATTTTTCTTTGAAAAAATTAAAAATTTTATTTTTAAAAAATATTGCAAAATATCATTTTTAAAAAATTAAGATTTTTTTTTAAAAATAATTTATAATTAAAAAAATCATTTACACACATGGCGGACGAGTTTGTAAAAACACAACCAACTTGGGTGGTTGAAGGTGCCACATCAGCACAAAAGGTGAACAAAAATACGAATAAAATGAGTTCAGGGCTAATAGAATCTTAGTTAAGTGTAGATGTTTCTCTGAAATTTCGGTCATAGGGTAGGGGAGAGGGGTACTTATGCATTATCCCTTTGTATAATTATAAGTGTATTGGACAAAAATATATGTATTTGTATTTTTATCTATGCAGTTTTCTCTCGCTTTATACAAACACAAACGCAATTTATATATTTGTGTTTGTATAAAGTGTGAGAGACGAGGGCGAGTGGCGAGCGAGATTCTTTGGGAGACAGGTGAACGAAAAGATATGTTTATATATAATTATCTCTTGCTTTATACAAAAACAAACATAATTTATACATTTGTGTTTGTATAATGTTAGAAAGGCGAGAGAGATTGATGAGCGAGATAAGTAGAGTTTCTGTTACATATTAGAATTAAATGAAACTGTGGTTATAACATTTAATTTGAATTAATAATTTGCTATTTTAGACTATTTTCCTAATTTAAAGGGGGGGGGCAAATATACCTCTAACTATGATAAATGATATGCATATACTTTCCATTATTCGTTAAAGTTATATATATTCTGTCAATCTTTCGGTATGTGCATAGCCATAAAATTAACGGCTTGACATGTGGCTTCTTCCCAATAATTTGTCCAATTTTTATTAAATTCTTACCTAAAATTCAATAACTGACCCATCTTACATAATTATCCACCATGATCCGAATCAACACTATGACTCAATTATAACTCAAATGTCCTCTTGGGATTTTGCATTAAGTTCTTTCAAGGAAAGATTGCAGGTAGAGAGAAGAAAACGAAAAAATTAAGGTGATTCTCTCATCGGAAACAATGGACATCTCAGATGGAATAGAAATCATACAAAGTAAAATTTAGGCGGCTCATGTTCATAATAACAATCATATTGATGTTAATAATGATAAGAAAAAATTATGCGGTAAAGCAAAATTATTCATCATCGCAATAGTTTGCTATAATTACCACTAGCGACTAACATTTACCATTAATTATGTGTGCGTTGATTTCGAGCTTGTATAATTAATCACGTTTATATAGTTCACAACAAACAATTGTTCATTTGATTTGTATTTGTATACGCTGGTTTGTGTTTCTATATGACGACGACTTCTTTTGGTTTTTGAGTTTTATCTCCATATATATTCAATTTTTTTGTGTATAACTTTTAAAGTTTATATAAACCTATAGATTTCAGATTTTATGTAACTATAATTTATATAATATGATTTTATAATTATTTAAAGTTCATATGTTTAGGTTTATATCAATTTGTTATTATGAGTTTGATCATATTTGTATAATTTTAGACTTTATATTACTGAACTATACAAAAATACGTGAATTATACAAAAGTACACATGAATTATACAAAAGAGATATGAATCATACAAATGATTACCCTCTCTCGCTTGCCTCTCTCCTCCCTTTTTCAATCTCAGTTGCCTCTCTCCTACCTCTCCAAATGTCAATCGTCTCTCTCTCTTCCATCTCTCAATATCACTAGCCTGATATACAAATACATATGTATACCGGTCACATATAAAAGATATATATATATATATATACAATTTACCACTCTCTGATCTCTCTCACTCGCCTCTCTTCTCTCTCTCAGTCTCGCTCTCCATTCTCCTCCGTATAACATGTCTCTATAAATTCTAATAAGCAAACTATAGCTATGGAGCGTAATTAAACTATTTGAGTGACTATTGTGAAAGTTCTCCTAATCATAAAAACATCTAATGATGAATTAATAGAAGAAAAATCAATGATTCACAGTTCCTATAAAGCTCTTATGTGTATTCTCCTTTCGTCAAAGTTCAAAGCCCAAACCCCTTCCAAGAAGAATTAATGGGAATTTATAAGTTGTAAAATGTCATAAATAGATTAACCAATCCCATGAACGATTAGGTAAAATTTTGACTCTTACTAAACTATAATAATAAGTATAACTTACATTGTAACACCCCAGAAATTTTCGAACTAAGACTCTAACCGTTAATCGTAATGAGTGAGATTTCACCAAGAAATTAAAAATTTCTTAAGTTTAAGGTTGGGTCACTAGATTTAGCACCAAGAATTCCAAAAAAGAATTAAATTGGTAATAGAAAAATCTAAAATTTTCCAAGTTATAACCAACAAAGGATACTATGAACAAATGCTAATTGTGTCATACTAAAAAGGATACAACTCTTCGAAAAAGTCACAAGACCTACAACCATCACTATGAGCCTAAGTGATGCTACAACGTCTTACCTCACGTTGCAAAAGGGTCGTCCTATACCTTGTCGTAAGTATAGAACTTTAACTACTAAGTGAATCCACTAGTCTATGCTAAAAAACACTAAGAAATAATCTAAAAAGTATGATCATTCTTCTGTCCATGTTAGCTAAATGGTTTATGGGGTCTTGAGTTAAAACGAACTTGCGTCCCTATATCGATGCTTAATACTACTCCCAAGAATACTTAACTCATATGTTTTTCAAACAACTTCTTCTCTGGTTTGAGGTAATTGCTCAAACTTAGCTTTAAAAGCTCTCTTAGAAATCATAAATTGCTCTTTACTAAAACTATCCAAAGGCTATGTTGGAAGTCTCAACTTCCTTTCTTGCTCAAAATATGAAAAAATTTGTAACTCTTAGGGAATACTTAGTTCCCTTATAACTTTTGAGAAATGAACTAAGCTCTTTACTCTTTGATTAAATTGCAACTTAACTCTTAGGAAATACTTAGTTCCCTTATAACTTTTGAGAAATCAACTCAACTCTTTACTCTTTGCTTAACATGCAACATGATCATTAAAACAAAGTTAAAATGTTTTTTAAAAAAATCTTGAAATCATTAAGAACTTACTTTGACTTGCTTCTTAACTTTTCGACTTGATTCTTAACTTCTTCGACTTTGATCTTAACTTTCCTTGAATTGTATCATGGATTCAAGGTTCATGATCTCATTTTTATGGATAATTTGATGATGTTTAGACGTACCTTAGAGTGTTAGAATCAACTATAAAACGTAGGTACATCACTTAGAACTAGTTCGAAAAGATGGGGGAAGAATGGGGTGAACTGGTGTTCTTGGCGCTCTAAGAGGCATGGGGCGCCAGGCCCCAAAATTCAGAGGCCAGGTTGAGTCTCTATGTCTGGCACGACGCTCCAAGGCCATACGGACAGAGATTCTCATGTGAAGCTATGGGTGGCGTGGCACCCCAACCCTCGTACCCACGTGTTCTCGACTTTTATACTTCGTTTTTCATCTCTAAACCCTCTAAGATCCCATGGTTCTTTCCCCAAACACTCAAGATCATTAGTTACCTAAATACCCAATACATTTAACTAAAAAAAAACCAAGAAACATGAATCAAATCAACACTAGGCATTCAACAACTCAACCAACAAGAATTCAACAATGTTCTTCAAGAACTTCAGTTTTATCATTCAACCAACTCGAAAATCACTGAATTGAAATAAGTTTTGTGTGTCGGTGAACTAACCAATACTAAATAATCTCGTATACCTTGATAGGGATCACCCTGACGAATTTCACTCGCAAGCTTGACGTTCTTGGAGAAATTCTTGAATTCTCTCTACCTTCCTCTTCTTTTCTCTCTTCTCCAAGCCCTAAGTGTAGTTCTTATTTCCCAAAACTGAATTAAGACTTTTTGTTACCCCAAATAAACCCCTAAAATGAAATAGGAAATTAATTGGTAAAAAGACTAGTTTGCCCTTCCCAAAATCCGGATTGGGACTTTCCTCAATCCAACAACCCAACTTCCGAAAGACATAACCCCCTCATACGATATAGAATCGCGCAAACTCAGCGGTGTTGGAAAGATCTTTCCAAAAGGCTTTCCAACCATATCAAGGATTACCTCTAACTCATCCTTATCTATAAGTTATGGCCGTTTGAAAAAAGACCAAAATTCACTTTTTTAACTTGGACAAATTTTTCTTTTCATTCCAGAAATGATTATTTTTAGTTTCTTATCTTATTCTTAGCTATTTCAAGTTGCGAGATGTTACACTTTAGATCTTTATAGATTTTTTAATTTTTTTGGGGTAAATTGCTCTCTATTTTCCCAACTAAGCAAGCCAATCGTGAATGATGAAATAGGTTCATCGACGTTAGACTTATACTTTGCGTCTAGCAATTGATACTAGTAAACCTAATATGAACCAATACCATTATAGTTATTAATTATCACTTCCTTCGAGCTGCTTAAAAGTTACCAGATAAAAAGGGAACATTAATGAAATAACTATATTTAGAAGCCCATAAGTTTTTTTTTTTTTTAAAATAAAAATAAATTGGTAGTATGCGTATATTTTTTACAGTTTACAAAAAATTGATAGAAACAAAATATTGGTCGGTAGCAAAGCATCCACTTCCCTTGTTTTCAATTAAGATGCTTCCCATCAAATCTAGACCGAACATAATGGTGTGACTTAACAATAATTAATGAAGTTGGTAAAATCAATTCCAGGGGATTAATGTCAAAGGCCAATGTTCTTTCAGTTTAGCAGTAACTTGAATCTGCAAACTTGGTTTGATGGAAAAAGCAATTTAAAAATCATTTGGATGCTATAAATTATGTTCATGAGAGTAGTGTATGTATGAAGTTCCTTTCTAAGTCATTTTTCCGGGACAGTCGTGCATCCTTGGAAGATATTTTTGTACATTTAATATAACTTTGACTAGGATCACAAAATTTAAAAATCTTTTTTATTTTTTCTTGATCCAGGAATCTAGTCAAACTATTAATTTTTGTACTTGATAGTACTATATTATTTTACTAAAATCTATTTTATCGTGCAGTGGCATTTTCATTGATTGTTTTCCAAAGAAACGCCATGAGAAGGAAGTTGAGACGAGAGAGCGAGTACAATTTATATACTTGATCAGAAAATCCTCCTCCTCTGTGTTTCCTCTTCTTCCTCACCGTCGAGATGGTTAATGGAAATAAGAAAATAGCTCATACTGCAACATAGTTGAGGAAAATGTATGCTCTAATTAAGAGGATGTTTGGAGAATTGAATGCCAGGCTTGACATATTTGATCATAAAATTTTAGAGTGAAAAAAAAAACATTAAATCGATGCTTCAGGTACAATTGGTTTTACTTCTCTAGAGTTGATCCCAAAATAAGATTGTTTTGTGATTTTAAATCTTTGTTCTATTATTTCTGATTTACTTAAGGAGCAAGGGGTTTCGAGTGTGTTTTAAGAGGACATGTCCTGCCTCTAGACAAAGTAAGAATACGTGGAATGTCCTGCCGCTAGATAGAGTAAGAATAAGTGAGAGGAAGCAACTTAGACATGCCTCAAGTTTAGTTGATAGGGGAATTAGGTATTTTGTTGAGTTGAATGGACCCATTTTTCAATGTATATAATATGGGTATTATTATTTCTGGAATATTAACTGTATAAAAATTATATACTCTAATATAGATATACACACAATGGCGCATAAAAGGGTGTGTTTGGTATGAAGGAAAACACTTTCCAATTTTCTCATGTTTGATTGACTTAAATATTTTTCGAAGGAACTAATTTCCTCAAATTTTAGGAAAACGAATTCCCTTCAAAAATTAAGGAAAATATTTTCCAAAACTCTCCTTTACCTTAAAAAACATTTGTTTTCATACCCCAACCTCCCCATTCAAAAAATAATAATTAGAAAAATTATTTTTTTAAAAAAAAATATTTTGTCCCTACCCAAATCAGCCCCTCCCCCAACCAAAAACAAAATGACAACTTAAAATTTTATTTTGCTGTAAAATATTAGCAATATACTACAAGTAGTATAGACAAGATATATGGATGGTAAATCTTATTTTTGTCTTTACAGTGGTAAAAGAACAACCCTATTTATATGTTGAGAAGTCACTCCAAAAGTCACCATATTAAGTGTCATAATAAATAGATACATTCTTATCCAAAAAAAAGTTCATAGAACCTAGGGAATATGAATAGTTGTTCATGTTTTAACTCAATGGAAAATCCACCCAGTCAATGAAATTGTACACTCCCCCTTGGATGTCCATAGACAATGTGTCTCAATAAAACCTTACCAGGAAAAATCCAATAAAAAAAATCCTATTGAAATAAAATGAGTAAACACGTCTCATAATACGCCTTGAGTGTTGTCTCATTAAAAACCTTACAGGAAAATCCAATTGGAACAAAATCATGGTTAAGAAAAAGAGTACAACGCGTATTTCACTCCCCCTGATGAAAGTTTTACTTGATATCCTAAAGACGATGCATTTCAATCTCAAATTTCAACTTCTCAAATGTTGATTTATCAACGCCTTAATAAGTAAGTCTGAAATCATCACTTGAATTGATCGGTTGAACTTCTATGTCACCATCTTATTAAAGATCATGTGTGAAGAAAAACTTTGGTAAAATGTACTTTGTCCAGTTTCCTTGATGTACCCCCCCCCCCTTCAATGGAGTTATACATACAACATTATCTTCATACATGATGACTGGAATATCCCATTTAAAGAATAATCACATACTTTCGAGCATTTGCATAATCAGTAATCTATATGTGCACTTATTGCACTAATACATGATACTGTTCAATCATTTTTCATGAGAGTAGAGCTGATCCTTTTTTATGTTAAGAAATCTCACAACCATTGGGGTACTCAATGAAATTGCTTTAAGACATTTTAAGTCCTTCAAGGATTTCCGTGTAACCTTCTTCGTTTAGCCTAGACATGACAATCATTCATTACCTATATTGAAGAATTTCATCAGTTGCTAGATTGAAACAAGTCTTGATGCATCCACCACGTAAGAGTATATCTTATTTAATAATTTTAGGACATTTTCAAGAAACTCTTTATGCCCCAAGACACAAATCTCACTTTATATCTTATGGTTATACTTTTGCACAATAATTTATTTGTACCCCATTGAAATTATATATTGATCCATGGACTATAAGTATAAAACATCACTTTTCAAAGTGAAACATCAGATACTTGAATTGTGCATTTCATTTGGACATTCATTTATCTGTCCACATTATATGACAAATATGAATTCAAGATCCTCTTCATAATCTGTAGCATTGAGTGCTACTTTATATCATAGAAACCATTGATGGTCTTTCGATTCAATTCCAATATGACATAATTTATCGAGATCTCTTCATATTTCATTATTTCAGGAACCTAAACCTTTGCCAATGTTTTATGGAATGTTATGATATCTTTCTCCTTTTAAAGAATTTGCCTTATTATCACGATCATCTTATCATTTTCTCCTCTCCTTAAGAAGTTTTTCATTTGGAATTGATTGGTCTATCACTCTTCAGGCGTACCATAGATTTTTATTTCATGGACTTCTCATTGGAGAATTTACAACAGAATTATAACATAGGGCCATCAAATTCATGTGGCAACAAATTTGCAACATTATGCATATGATCTTGAACTTCAAGTTCAATTTTTTTAACTTGTATCTAAATAATTCATCTCATAAGTTTCAGCTGTCAAATTATCTCTCCCCATAATGTTAGAAAATCTAACATTCACCCCAACCTCATTTGGCGATCCATCTTTGTGCGTGGTGGAGTAATAAAATCAGATACGACACATTCAAGTATTAAATGAAAATTATTTGGTTCCTGACCGTGAATCAATTATGATGGGGAAACCTTGTTGGTGTGATGCATACATGTGCTGCTACATGTTAAATAAACTCATCTCATATCAAATCTTATTTGAAAGTTTTGTTCGAATACCCATGGTTTAGCTATAAATAGAGAAATACAAATTATGTTAAACCAACCAGCATCAACATAATTTCATAATTTGAAACTGTGCTTAATTTAATAATTTGAGAAAACAACCTTACAAATATCAATTTGTAAGTTGACAACAAAGCACATGTGAGTATCCTATAAATGCAACCATCATATAGATGCAAACGGTCCACATGACGGGTGCACGGACCCACATTTACCTTCGTATATGTTCCAAAAACCTCGGGGAATACAATCCCAACCATAACAGGTACAATGATACAATGATCAAATTATCAGAGAACAAGTAACACAAGAGAATTCTTGAAGATTTTTAAATTGTTCCATCATATAAGCAACATGGATTCTCAATTATTTTTGCATCACATTTAAACCATAATGGTCAACCGGTCGTGCCAACTTATTTTTATTTCAGTACACTTATAATTTATCTTTGCATGTGATTCTATCAGCTTGCTCATGTTTGTGTGCAAGAAAAAAGAGAGGGAAAAAATGGGTAATCTTTTACATAAGTATTTATGACCCCCTCCGGTTGTAGTAATATTAAATTTTTTCATAATTTATAGTCTCAATATAATAATTTTTTCTTTGCAATTCATCCGAAACTTAAAAGTTTCTTTTGAGACTTACTACAACCTCATTATTTCTTCCGATAATAACAAAACTCGTTAGAGATTACAATTAATTTTTTGTACTATCACATATTTCACGACACCATCCGTATGGTTAACATCTCGTTCAAGGACTAAAATTATATCATTATTCTCATGGTCAAAATTATTACAACCAAGACATGTTTCCTGCTTAACTTTTTTCATACCTTAGGTACACATTCTATATCTATATCTATCTATATCTATATCTATATTTTCTATATTATATTATATATTATATTTAGATTACCTTAAAAACATGAATTCCTAACCTGAATGTTAATTTATTATAATATCATTAACTTAGGTTGTGCCTTTTTTGATGAGTTGTGACTTTTCCGATAAGTTGTGACTTTCTTCAAATTAGTTGTGATTTTTCCAAAGAGTTGTGACTATTTTCAATAAGTTATGAATTTTCCAAAGGGTTGTGACTTCTCTTAAAGGTCATGAATTTTCGGATAAGACACAAAAAAAAAATTGTTCAAACTATCCTTAGTTTACCATAAATAGAGGGGCTTGCTCTCATTTTTCTTTCATCCTCTCTTCTCACTTGGTTATCTTCCTCTTCAATCATCATTATTCACATATTTTCTACATTTTAATTATCACATTGATGTATCTTCATGTGTTTCTATAGATAATTTTTTTTCTTTTCCATTTTGCATGACTTTGAATTTAAAGTTTCACGATTTCATAAAAATTTCCAGCTAATTACCATATCATTTCTTAATTTTAGGTTTGCATATACTTTATTGATGAAATTTTCTTTAAATTTATGTTTTTAATTTGCATGTTTCTTCAAAAAGAATTGGAAGTATTGTATATCTATCTTCAACATGTGTCTTCAAAGAGAATTGGGAAGCATTGTATTTCTCTCTTCAATCTCTCTTTTTCTTTTTAAATTCTAAAGTTTATTAATCATGATGTGCAAAGAGTTACATTTTGATCTTAACATCCAAAACATTATACAGATCATAGACAAGAAACTAACACTGTTCCTACACAAAATAAGTGATAATTGGTATTTTTCTTTATGTATTTGGATTTTTAGAAATTTTTGTTGCAGGGATATTTTGCATTTAATTAAAATTTAGTAGAACGACGAGTGAATATAATTTTCAGGTTGATATAAGTGAAGATTATGGTACTTCTTACTTTAGTCCAATTTGATTTAAATTAATTTTTCGTTATTAGTTCATATTTGTTCTCCTAAACTACATTGCCCCTTTCTTCTCCTCGAATATTTCAGGTTTGCTCCTTTATTTTATTAAAATTTATACTTTTGAATACTTATCGGTAAGCATTTTTTATTTTTTGACATCATTTCTTGTGGAATTATCTATATGTGCAGTTATATGTTAGGTTGAATGCCGCGTGTGAAATTTAGGATATTTGATGAACAAAATTTTTTTGAGTAATAAAACTTGTAAAAAACTCCTCTTGAATTATTAAATTGCATAAAATTATTTGTTTTTTCATGATTTTCTAGCCAACTTGATTTTTGCATGTTCTTGATATTGGTCGAGTCTAAACAGTAACTTATCTTTTTTGATTAATAAAGAAAATGATAATTTTCTAATGACATCTTTATGTTATGATTTTGAATGGGTTGTGATTAAAATATATAAACATTACCAAAATGTAACATAATTGTAGATATATGTCCCTTTCTTAATTTACAAAAGTACCTTAAATTCTATTGTTTCAGTATCCCTTTATTTCAATTAGTAGGGAGACACAAACTAATTATTAGAAAAATCACCCTAGATTATAGAGTAGATGAACCGAGGAGGTCTCAAGGACTAATCTATTTTTACCATGAGTTTGGTTAGCCAAATCCCAAACTCTAGCTAATTAAATTTTATAACAATGGGTGGCTATTAGGACGACATTAGATATATGATAGGTTTTTATTTACTATATTGAAAATAATATTTGCTTGATTGTTCATTTCGTTATCGTATTGAATCATACAATAAAACTTTGTGATCCTTTTCCTGAGAGCTTTTTTTTTATAGATATTCATGGCGATTACTCAAAATATATTGATTTGGAAGGAGATAGGCCAATAGAGGATGTTTCACTTGAGGAAATTTAGGTAACTGGATAGCAAATATATACGGATTTACAAAATTCCTTTTAATGAAAAGTTATCTTACAAATCAGAAAAGGGGAAGTGGTTTAAAAGCAGAAGATGAAGAAACTGAATACCAAAATATGAACTTCAAAATTCACCTAGCTTTCTGAATTACTTTGTTTATATATTATATTATTTAATTTAATAAGAACCATACTTCACTTGGAGAATTACAATGAGTATAATATTGTTATTGTTGTTGTTGTGATTTGATAAGAATCTTTGCTAAAATAAAAATATTTTATTGCATTCGCATTTATTGTTTGAAGCGAGGTTATTCTTTTTATAATATTGTTTTGTGTTTCGGATGAGAAGAAGAAAAGTAGCCACTATTATAAGTCTTTCATGCATAGTCATTATGTTTGAATCATTAAAGGTTGTTAGTCTCACACTTGAGTATGAATGTAGGTTGAATTCCACTAATGTGTTGATGTCTTGATTTTTCTTCAATGTTTTTGTTTATTTTCATTTACTTTTGATCTATATATTATGATTTTGTAATGGGTTGTGATAAAAATATATAAACTTTTCAGTAATATGGAATAACATTTTGGTGTTGTCTCTATACTAAATTAAAATCTAATAATTGTCAAAAATGGGAACATAAAATAAAAGTCCTATTTATTTATATAGGTATAAAATTTATTAGAAATTCAGCTATTGGACATTAATTCTTTAGTTATAACATTATAAATGCTCTAAGTTGTTACTAATTATTGCAAACGTTATTCACACACTTTTACATTCTTTCGTTATAATATTATGAATTATCATAGTTATTCCATTAATTATATTTATATTTCATCTTTCCTTATATTAATCTTTCACCAATAGTTTTTCATATTATTCTATCGCCCCTATATATGTTATAACACGGTGTTGAAGTGTATGAACTATATCTTTTTGGAATGTAAGATAAACATGTGATTATATATATGATTTCAAAGATTAGCTATGGACAGCCAGATAAGTATGTTTGATTTTTGTACAAAATCAATCGAGAAGTCAAATATAAGAGCCAACAACACAAACGACATCGATTATGTTATGAATTATAAAATAAAAATTAATAAAAAACTTAGTTCTAAAAAATACATCTAAATAGTTTAACGTGGAATACATCTGTGAAGTACATCTGGTTAGATGAAAAAATATTGTGTATAAGGTAATATTAATAAGATACGACTAATTATATGATTGAACCTCATCAATTTGAAAAAGATATATACATTATTACATTTAACTAATAAAACACTTAATTGACGATCCTCATATGTTCTCGTGAATAAGAGATATATCTGGTGATTCGCATTGAAGATTCACAAAAGAATCTGAAATATTACTTTGAACAAAATTTGTTATTCAAATCTTCACTTAAATAAGCAATGCTATTTACCGTAACATATATTTTCTGAATTTGGAATCACGTGCAACGCACGTGTCAAAAAACTATTAAATGATAAATTTGTATTGCAACGCAGTAATATTATTTTTGTCATGACCACAACCTTTATAGGAAATAATTGTTTTTTTCTTTTTCCCTTTCGGTAGTTCAGAATAAACATACCATAATATTTATAACGTATAAACGTACATGATCATTGACCAATTCTTCCAAATAAAAGTTAATATATTGTAACATCTCGTAACTTGAAAAATTTAAGAATAAACTAAGAAACCAAGAAAAATCATTTCGAAATAAATAGGGATATCTGGAAAATTTCTAGATTTTAACTAAGTTTTGGTCATTTCCAAATGGCCATAAATTCCTTCTCATGAGAAGTTAGGGTGAGTTCTTTATATGGATGAAAAGCACTTGGGAAGATCTTTCTAATGGCGCTGGGTTTGCAAAATTTCAAGGTCGTATGAGGGAGATATGACTTTCGGAAGTTGGACTGTTGGAATGAGGAAAGTCCAATCCGGATTCTTAAAGGCTATTTTGGTCTTTTCATTACCCAATTATTTAATTTTGTTTTTGGGTAATAAGTTGGGTTCTAAGCTGATCCTATTCAGTTCACACTCTTAGAAAACAAGATAGGGTTTTGAGAGAAGAGAAAAGAAAGGATAAAAGAGGAGAAATGAGAAGAAGAAGCAAGAACATCAAGAATCGTTGTGTGGATTTTGTCGGGGGTGATCCCCTTAAGGTTGTGAGATCTTCTATGTTGGGTTCTTCCACCCACACTAATTTGATTCAATTCAAGAAGTTAGTGTAGATTGGATGATGAACATTGATATTTTGATGAACACTTATCGAATTATTGATTGAATGGGTTGTAGCATGTTCTAGTTGATTGGATTCGTGTTTCCGTGCTGTTTTACGAGTCTAAACAATTAGGTATTGAGTATATTAGTGATTATAAGTGTTTGGTGGAAGATCCATGGAAGTTTGGGAGGTTTAGAATTGAAAATCGGAGAAGAAAAGTCAGAAAAACTGTCTGGCCCTGGGGTACCGCACCTACCAGAGCCCCTCAGGACAGACTCTGTCCGTCAGGTTCTAGTGCGTCGTGCCAGCCAGAGCGCCTAAGGACAGCGTCTATCCGTCACGCTCTGGCGCCCCACGCCTCTCACAGCGCCAGGGTCACCTGGAGTTCCCATTTCTTCCCTATCTTTTCGTACTAGTTCCTAAGTGATGTACCCACATTTCTTGGTTGATTCCAACACTCTAAAGTACATCTAAACATCATGAAATCATCCATAAACATGATATCATGATCCTTGAATCCATAATCCAATTCAAGAAAAGTTAAGATCAAAGTCAAAGAAGTAAAGAGTCAAGTCTAAAAGTGAAGAAGTCAAAGTAAGTTCTTAAAATTTTCATAGTCTTAAACAATCATTTTAACTTTGTTTTAAGACTCAAGGCACAAGTTAAGAAAGAGTACAGAGTTGAGCCCATTCTCAAAAGTTATAAGGGGGACTAAGTAATTCCTAAGAGTTACAATTGTTTTTCACATTTAAACAAGTAAAGAGCCTTCGGGCTAGTTTTTAGATGTAAGTAACAACTTTATGAAACGAAGCAAGCAGGGAAACTATGACTTCCAAGAGAGCTATTAATCCTATGTTTTTAGAACAAATCTCAAACCACAGAATCATTATGTTTAAAACTTAAGAGCCAGTATATTTTTGGGAGTAGTATTGAGCACCGGTGTGGAGATGCATGTTTCAGTTTAACTCTAGTCTCTATAAAAACCATGTAGACTTCATGGGTAGAAAAGTTTACTAATGGATCTGTTAGGAAGTTTATGTCCTATACTCTGCCAAGGTTTGGATGGCCGGGCAGTGTGGGCCGAGTAACATTGTATCATCACTATAGCTCTTAAGTTATAGTTGCCGGTTAGATAAGCACCCACAGAAGTATGGTATTTTCATATACACCAGTTATTTGTATTTTACATACATCTCAGATATAAATTGTATACTTGTATACATTAAGATTTTACAACATGTTTCGATAATTTTTCTTTATATTGCATTTACTTTTAAACTGCATATATTGAATACGAGTGATTAAATTCTGAGTTGAACAAAGGCAAGGTAAGTGATCTTTCTTACTCCTTTTCAAGCTTAAGTGTTGTTTAGCATTCTGACTCGCATACTCATACATTAATGTATTGATGCCAGTTGTCCTGCATCGTATCATGATACAGACACAGGTAATAACGATCGACATCCAGCGCATCGTTGATCCAGTTGAGAACTCCAGAGTCAGTTGGTCAGCCTCCTTGCTTTCCAAAGGATCCATTCATTGCTTCTAGTCTATTTTATTAGGATGTTGTGGGGTCTATCCTAACATCCATCTCAGTTATAGAAGCTTCATAGAGACATAGACAGTTAGATTATTAAGTTTGATAGCTCTTTTATCTTACATTTAAGATGTTTTAACTTTGAGACTCAAGTGCCATTTTGGCTAGAGTATTTCATTTTGAGTATTTTACTTGAAAATGTTATTTACAGTTAATATTAAGTTAAGTTAAGTCTTCCGCTTAGTTAAGTAAGCCATGCCAAGGGCTCGCTCGAGGCCAGCAATGGTCATCGAGTGCCAGTCCCGCACAGGGTGTAGGATCGGGGCGTGCCAAACATGGTATCAGAGCATTGAGTTCAAGAGTCCTAGGGAGTCTATGCTGTTGTGTCCGTAGAGTTTTAGTCACCGATGTGAAGCGCATCACATCTTTGATTAAGCGGATAAAATATTTTGGAATTTATTCACTTCTTTCATATTCCTTTTTGTACGTTAGAGTTTATCTTAAAATTCTCTCTCTAATTTGTGAGTGTGCGTGTTTTCAGATTACAATGCCTCCATGAAGAGCAGTAAGAGTTCATCCAACTAGGAGAAATGTAGAAGCTTGGGAACAGGAGTTACCCAATGCTACGAATGTGCAACCCCAAAGAGAGGTTACCAACGCCGAATTCCGGAAAGCTATTCGGATGTTAAGTCAAGTAGTAACCAACCAAGTCAGGCAACATATAGAGAGGAGCTCGACAAGAAAGGGATGACACCTCCAGGGTTCGTGAGTTTCTTATAATATATCCTCCTAGCTTCACCAGATCAAGCACTGCTGAGGATCCAAAAAAATTTGTGGAAGAGTTGAAGAAGGTATTCGAGGCAATGCATATGGTTGATGCCGAGAGGGTTGAGTTAGATGCATATCAATTGAAGAGTGTGTCTAGGACTTGGTTTGATCAATGAAAGGATGGCAGAGGTGAGGATGCACCACATCCAAGTTGGGCTTGTTTTGAAGAAGCCTTATTGGGGCGTTTCTTTCCCCATGAATCGATGGAAGCCAAGGTACGAGAGTTCCTTACTCTAAAACATGACTCCTTCAGTGTGCACGAGTATGGGTTGAAGTTCACCCAAATGTCTCTCTATGCTCCTTAGATGGCTAAGAACATGAGGAGCATAATGAGTTTGTTTGTTGCTCGCTTGGGTCGTGCATCAATCAAGGAAGGCAGAGCTGCCATGCTAATTTGGGACATGGACATTTCAAGGTTAATGCTCTATATGCAGCAAGTAGAGGAAGAGAAGCTTAGGGATAGAGAAGAGCACATAAATAAGAATGCCAAGACTTGGAATGAGTCTTGGCAGCAGCAAAGTTGTTCGAATCGGCCACAATTTCAGAAACAAAAGGGGCATGCACCATCATCTGCTATTCCACCTGAACCTAGAGATAGAGTTGAGTATCATGGTTAGAACTCCCGAGCTAAGCCTGTATATTCACAGGGTAGTGTGGCTCAAGAAGGTAATAAGCCTATTACCTGCGCCGATTGTGGAAGGAATCACCCTGGCATCTGTCGTAAAGGCTCTGCGGGTTGTTTTAAGTACGGTTAGACCGTGCATTTCATGAAAGAATGTCCAAAGAACAAGCAAGGCGGTGGTATTGGGGGTAATATAGCTCAATCTTCATCAGTTGCTCCACTAGACAGGGCTGCACCTAGAGGAGCCACTTCTGGTACTAGGGGAGGGGCAAACTATCTCTATGCAATCATTAGCCGCCAAGAGCAGAAGAACTCTCAAGATATTGTCACGTGTAAGATCAAAGTCTTTACTTTTGATGTTTATGCTTTGTTAGACCCAGGAGCAAGCTTATCTTTTGTAACTCCTTATGTTGTAAATCAGTTTGAGATTCTTCCTAAAAAACATAGTGAACCCTTCTATGTTTCGATACCTATTGGGGAGTCTATTCTAGCAGAAAGAGTATATCGTTATTGTCCTATTTCAATCAATCACAAGAACACCATGGCTGATCTAGTAGAGCTAGACATGGTAGATTTTGATTCCATTTTGGGTATGGACTGGCTTCATGCATGTTATGCGTCAATAGATTGCAGAACTTGAGTTGTCAAGTTTCAAACTCCAAATGAGCCAGTCATAGAGTGGAGTAGTAGTTCAACAGTGCCTAAGGGTCATATCATTTTGTACCTTAAGTCGAGGAAGTTAGTTTTAAAGGGGTGTATCTATCACTTAGTTCGAGTTACTGTTTGAAGTGCTAAGGTACCTTTCATTCAGTCAGTTCCAATAGTCAGTGAGTTTCCAGAAGTCTTTCTTGATAATCTACCCGGAGTCCCTCTTGAGAGAGAAATAGACTTCGGCATAGACATCATTCCAGATACTCGTCCTATATCTATTCCGCCATACAGAATGGCACCAGCAGAGTTAAAAGAACAACTGAAAGATCTGTTAGATAAAGGTTTCATTAAACCAAGTGTCTCACCTTGGGGCGCTCCGGTCTTGTTTGCAAGGGAAAAAGATGGTTCCCTTAGGATGTGTATAGATTACCACCAATTAAATAAGGTGACCATCAAGAATAAATATCCTCTCCCAAGGATAGATGATCTTTTCGACTAGCTTCAGTGTTCTTCTTGCTTCTCAAAAATTGAACTCGGGTCATGGTATTATCAGTTGAAAGTTAAGGAATATCACATTCCAAAGACAACTTTTAGAATAAGGTATGAGAATTATGAGGTTTTAGTTATGTCCTTTGGTTTGACAAATACATCTGCACCATTCATGGATCTTATGAACAAAGATTCTTCAAACCTTATTTAGATCTGTTTTTCATCATCTTCATTGATGACATACTATTTATTCAAGGAGTGAAGAAGATATTCTAGTCACCTCAGCATAGTAATATATAATTTGAAAGATAGGAGGTATATGCTATGTACTCCAAGTGTGAGTTTTACTTAAGTCTGTGGAATTCTTAGGCCACATCGTTTCTGGTAATGAGATTAGAGTTGATACCCAAAAGATAGAAGCAGTTCAGAGTTGGCCTAGACCCATATCTCCAACAGACTTAAGAAGTTTCTTCGGTTTGGCTAGATACTATATGAGATTTGTTGAAGGATTCTCATCTATATCATCTCCTTTGACTAAGATAACTCAGAAAACAATCAAGTTTCAATGGTCTGAAGCTTGTGAAAAAAGCTTTAAGGAGTTGAAAAAGAGGTTGACTATCGCCCCGATTTTGACATTGCTAGAGGGTAATCAAGGATTTGTGGTGTATTGTGATGCGTCAAGAGTTGTCTTGGTTTGTGTGTTGATGCAAAATGGCAAGGTTATAGATTATGTTTCTAGACAATTAAGATTTCATGAGAAGAATTATCCAACGCATGACTTGGAATTGGCTACTGTAATTTTTGCTTTGAAGATATGGCGTCACTATTTGTATGGTGTCATGTGGATATTCACTGATCCCAAGAGCCTTCAATATGTATTACCTCAGAAGGAGCTAAGTCTCAGAAGAGAAGGTGGTTAGAATTACTCAAGGATTATGACATGAATATTTTTTACCACCCAGGTAAGGCTAATATGGTTGTTGATTCCTTAAGAAGGTTATCCATGGGGAGTACTTCCCATGTTGAAGAAGAGAAGAGGGACTTAGCTAAACATATGCACAAAATTGCACGTTTGGGAATCAGACTTATGGATTCCACTGAAGGAGGGATAATGGTGACTAATGGGGCTGAAACATCACTAGTCTATGAGGTGAAAGAAAAGCAAAGACCAAGACCCCATTTTACTTGATTTGAAGGCCAATGTTCATAAGCAGAGAGTATTGTCTTTCAAACAAGGGGGAGATGGTGTGCTGAAATACCAAGGTAGATTATGTGTCCCTAAGGTTGATGGACTCCAAGAGAGGATCCTGGAGGACGCTCATAGCTCCAGATATTCCATTCATCCGGGATCCACCAAGATGTACCGCGACTTGAGAGAGGTATATTGGTGGGAAGGCATGAAGAAAGATATTGCTGATTTTGTTGCCAAATGCCCAAATTTCTAGCAAGTGAAGGTCCAAAGGCCTGGAGGTTTGTCTCAGACTATAAAACTTCCAGAATGGAAGTGGGAGATGATTAACATGCACTTTGTCACAGTTTTTCCAAGATCTCGCATGCAGCATGATTCTATTTGGGTGATTGTCGATAGAATAACAAAGTCAACTCATTTCTTGCCGGTAAAGACTACCTATTCGGCCGAGGATTATGCTAAGTTGTACTTTCAAGAAGTGGTAAGACTTCATGGAGTTCCGATCTCCATTATTTCAGATAGAGGTGCCCAATTTAGTGCACAATTCTTGAAATCTTTCCAGAAAGGTTTGGGTTCAAACGTGAACTTAAGCACTGTTTTGCATCCTCAGACAGATGTAAAGGCAGAGAATACTATCCATAACTTAGAAGATATATTGAGAGCTTGTGTGATCGACTTCAAAGGGAATTGGGATGATAACATACCTCTCATTGAATTCGTATACAACAACAGCTACCATTCGGGCATCCAAATGGCTCCATATGAGATAATTTATGGGCGAAGTTGTAGATCTCCAATTTGATGGTTCGAAGTTGGTAAAACATGGCTGATAGGACCAGATCTAGTTCACCAAGCTATAGAGAAGGTGAAAGTGATTCAAGAGATATTAAAAACGGCACAGAGTCGCCAAAAATCCTACACAGATGTTAGGAGAAGGTCGTTAGAGTTTGAGGTGGATGATTAGGTGTATTTGAAAGTTTCACCCATGAAGGGTGTTATGAGGTTTGGTAAGAAGGGGAAACTTACTCCCTGATATATTGGACCTTATAGAATATCCAAAAGACTGGGCAATGTGGGTAATGAGTTGGAGCTACCCCAAGAATTAGAAGCGGTTCATATGGTATAACATGTGTCTATGTTGAAGAAATGCTTGGGTGATCCTTCATTTTGTACCAACTGAGAATGCTGGGATTAAGGATAACTTGTCCTTTAAGGAGATTCCGGCTCAAATTTTGGATCGTCAAGTTTGCAAGTTGAGGACAAAGGAAGTTGCATCAGTCAAAGTCCTTTGGAGGAACCATTTCGTTAAGAAAGATACTTGGGAAGATGATAAGGATATGAAGAATAGATATCCACATCTCTTTGAATCCGGAGAGAATGCATATCAAGGTATTAAATTCTCTTCCTAGCGCTTTATAAGACTATGTGTAAGCATGTTATTACTTTTTTTAGTTGTTGAGTGCTGAAATGATGTCACTACCCTTAGCTTAGTGAAAGAGTTCTCATTCAAGGACGAATGTTCCCAAGGGTGAGATATTGTAACATCTCGTAACTTGAAATAAATAAGAATAAACAAAGAAACCAAGAATAATCTTTTTTTGAAATAAATAGGGAAATCAGGAAAATTTCAGATTTTAAAAGTGAGTTTTGGTCATTTGCAAACGGCCATAACTTCCAGCTCAGGAGGAGTTAGGGTGAGTTATTTATATGTATGGAAAGAACATGGGAAGATCTTTCCAACAGAGCCAAGTTTGCAAAATTTCAAGGTTGCTTGAGGGAGATATGACTTTCACAAGTTGGGCTGTTAGAATGAGGAAAGTCCAATCCGGATTTTTAAATGTTGTTTTGGTCTTTTCCTTATCCAATTATTTAATTTCGTTTTTGGGTAACACTCATCGAAAACAAGATAGGGTTTTGAGAGAAGAGAAAAGAATAGGAGAAAGGAGAAGAAGAAGTCAGAACGCCAAGAATCGTTGCGTGGATATCGT
Organism: Solanum lycopersicoides; assembly: GCA_022817965.1. Lineage (NCBI taxonomy): Eukaryota > Viridiplantae > Streptophyta > Magnoliopsida > Solanales > Solanaceae > Solanum > Solanum lycopersicoides. The sequence goes on from CM040626.1 coordinate 30,295,565, forward strand.
CGGGGGTGATACCTTTAAGGTATGTGAGATCTTTCTGTGTTGGGTTCTTCCACCCACACAAAAATTTGATTCAATTCAGCAAGTTATAGTAGATTGGATGATAAAATTGATATTTTGATGAACAATTATTGAATTATTGATTGAATGGGTTGTAGCATATTCTAGTTGATTGGATTCGTGTTTCCGGTCTGTTTTACGAGTATAAACTATTGGGCATTAAGTATATTAGTGATTCTATGTGTTTGGGGGGGAGATCCATGGAAATTTGGGAGGTTTAGAGTTGAAAATCGGAGAAGAAAAGTCGGAAAACCCGTCTGACAGGCCCTGGGGGGCCGCGCCAGCCAGATCGCCTAAGGACGGCCTCTGTCTGTAAGGCTCTGGCTCTCCGCGCCTCTCAGAGCACTAGGGTCACTTGGAGTTCCCATTTCTCCCCTATCTTTTCATACTAGCTCCTACGTTATTTACCCACATTTCTTGGTTGATTCCAACACTCTAAAGTAAATTTAAACATCATGAAATCATCCATAAACATGAGATCATGATCCTTGAATGTATAATCCAATTCAAGGAAAGTTAAGATCAAAGTTAAAGAAGTAAATAGTAAAGTCTAAAAGTGAAGAAGTAAGTCAAAGTAAGTTCTTAAAGTTTTCAAAGAGTCTTAAACAATCATTTCAACTTTGTTTTAACTCTCAAGGTACAAGTTAAGCAAGAGTAAAGAGTTGAGTCCATTCTCAAAAGTTATAAGGGGACTAAGTAATCATTAAGAGTTACAATTGTTTTTCACATTTAAACAAGTAAAGAGCCTTCGAGATAGTTTCAGACAAAAGTAACAACTTTATGAAATGAAGTAAGCAGAGAAACTATGATTTCCAACAGAGCTATTAAACCTATGTTTTGAGCACTAATCTCATACCATACAATCAATATGTTTAAAACATAAGAGCCAGTATATTTTAGGGAGTATTATGGAGCACCGATGTGCAGATGCGAATTTCAGATTAACTCAAGTCTCCATTAAATCCATCTAGCCATCATGGATAGAAAAGGGTCATACTTTTTAGATGAACCCTTCTCACAGTTTACTAGTGGATCCATTAGGCAGTTCAGGTCCTATACTCTGGCAAGGTTAGAATGGCCGAGCTGCGTGGGTCGAGTAATGTTGTATCATCACTATAGCTCTTAAGTAATTATTGTCGGTTAGAGATGCTCCCACAGAAGTATTGTATTTTCATATACACCAGTTATTTGTATTTTAAATATATCTCAGATATAAATTGTATAATTCTATACATTCAGAGTTTACAACATGTTTCAGTCAGTTTTCTTTATATTGCATTTACTTTTAAACTGCATATATTGAATAAGAGTTAGTAAATCCTAAGTTGAACAAAGCCAAGGTAAATATTCGTTCTTACTCCTTTTCAAGATTAAGTGTTGTTTAGCACTCCAACTCACATACTCGTACATTTAATGTACTAATGCCAGTTGGTCTGCATCGTATCATGATGCAGACGCAGGTAACGAGGATTGACATCCAGCGCATCGTTGAGCACTCAAGAGTCAGTTGGTGATCCTTCTTGCTTTCTAGAGGATCCATTTCATTGCTTTCTAGTTTATTTTATTAGGATGTTGTGGGGTCTGTCCCAACATCCATCTCAGTTATTAGGGGCTTCATAGACATATAGACAGTTAGATTGTTCAGTTTGATGTCTCTTTTATCCTACATTTCAGATGTTTTAACTTTAAGACTCAAGTTCCATTTTGGCTAGATTATTTCATTTTGAGTATTTTCCTTGAAAATGTTCTTTACTGCTCATATTAAGTTAAGTTAAGTCTACCGCTGAGTTAAGTAAGCCAGGCCAAAGGTTCTCTCGAGGCCAACAATGGTCATGGAGTGCTAGTCCTGCCCAGGGTGTAGGCTCGGGGCGTGACATATATTTTCCTCAAACCTCCTATATGATGAGTTGTGACATATTTTCAACCATACATGAATATGTTCTACTTTATATTTTTTTTCTTCATATATTTCCACATTGACATGTTTATTACAAGTCACGATCTCTTCATGTGTTGGCCATAACCATTTATACATGTCATATTTTATATTTGACATATTTATATGGCCCACATCAACATCATTTTGAAAGGTAAAATGCACCATTACTTTATATTCTTTTATTTTGATGGAGGATTTAGAAAATTTATTAGATTAGGTCCACAAAAATTGAATGTCAAATGACCTCTCATACCAAATCACAATAACTTCTTTCACCCTTTGAAAGACCATTTTGAGACGATAATAATTAGCTCCACATTTATAATGACTATTTGGAGAACCTATAAAGTTCTTCCTTTCATAATTGCTGATGAGCCCTCGAATTGGACTCATTTAGGGCTTTATTTTAATGTAAATAGTATCCTCAATTGCTCAGTTTATCTCAATATTTGATGAAAACTCTTAAGTTTCACGTATTTGAAGTTTTAGTGCGGGCATGGACACTTAGGTGCAAAATGGAACAAAAATGATGAAAAAGAGCTGAAGTTGAATCCTGATCATCGCCAAGCACGCTTGGCGATCCGCCAAATAGAGACTTTTCACCCTTTGTTCCATCAGCAAAGCGGAAATGGATTCAAAAGGCGATAAAAAGAAGCAGTTGGTGCTTTACTAAATAATTCTGTGAAGCACAACTATTCCACCCAATGTTACAACATGCATGGACGATGAAGGCAAAGCACAAACGACGACGAAGTAGAATAAAGGTGAATTGCCGAATCACTCGGCGATTTACGACAAATTCGCCGAACTGATTCGCCAACACTTAATCTTAAGTCTATAAATGCTAAAGTATTTATTTATTTTAGAGAGTCCGATCATTATTACTACTTTAACTTTTAGAACTCTAGTTTTTATATTTTTTTCTCTCAAGTTTGGAGAAGGTTTTATGGCAGACTTGAAGAAAGAGGTTCTTCTTACTGAAATTGGAAATGGGACTTCAACATTCTTCCTCCTTTGCTCATATTACAGTTTAATTTCTTATACCCATTTGATTTCTTTATTATTTTAGGTGTATTTGATTATTGCTTGATGTGTGGCTAAAAACCCATTCATAGGGTGTGATTTACAAAATATGCGTTGATATTATTGTTGGGTCTTGCTAGCTGATAGATTCGATGCAATTTAATGGTGATTTCACCTAGTGGTTGTGGTTTAAGTTAATGGGTTTGTAGTTGCAAGTACAAAGCCACCTATGTATTTTCGGCTTGCTCGAGAGAGAGGTCGCTAAACCAAGACCACTAGATTGATATCCTAAGGAGTTAGGTGGCAAGAGGCTCACGCCGAGAGGGTAGCTTCATATCCAAGCATCTTTTATCGAAAGCGGGGTGTTGATAAGGCGTCTACTTGATAGATTAGACGAATGGGTGTCCGAGAGGAACACATTTGGTAAGGGGTAAGTTGCCTGAGAGGGAATTTTCTTTCACCTAAAGCTTAGCCTAGTTACCATTGTTTTGCTAATTTTCCTATCACAAGCATGTACCCATTAGTTTATGTCAACATATATTGCGGTCACACCTCAAGAACTTTCGTCCATACTTGATTTCCCTTTATTTTACTTGTTTTGTACTACTTGTGACAAAAAACCCTTTTGTTATTTGACACTTTGGTGTCACAAATTGAATTTACGTTGTTTTATTCGATAATTTCTTAAGATATTACTATTTAGAACGGAATTATAGTTAGCTACTATTTTCACTACCACTCCCTTGGGACACGACTCCAACCCTTGGTTGGGTTACTATTCTTGTTTCAATTCGTAGACACTCGGACTGTAGGATAGTGTCGTTGATCACAAATTGCTAAAAATATAATAAAGCATCAAAATGGAGCCACTTCCGGGAAGTGGTGTCACGTGAAAATGTAGTTTCTTAGAGTTTTTATTTATTTTTAGTGTAGTGATTACTAATTTAATTTTTTATTTTTTTGTTAACTGTGTTAATATTTCTCAGAGTATGAGTATTAACAATTGTAACACGATGGGATGGCCTACACTAGAAGTAATGATCGGGAGACATAGAATCCTAACCTTCAAACAAATGGAAGTTGAAAGTATTCACACGTATTGGTCTAGATTTAAAGGGTTTATCACTCAAAGTCTGGATCATGACTTCCCCGACATAATACTTATCGATTTCTTCTATCGATGTCTAAGCCCAAGAACCAAAAGGTTGGTTGATAATCTCACTCCAGGGTGGTCAAGCTAAACAGTCATATACAACAGTTGTACAACTACTCTACGACGTGTCTAAGATGAACCCAGAAGTTGAAAAAGACTTCATATTGTCCACACTAATAACCTAAATGGATGAGATAGCAAAAAAGTGACAAAGGTTGAAGCTCAGTACAAGTGAAAAGATAAGTATATTCCCCCTCATGAGCGAAAAAACCCTAAAGATTGTGAGGCAAAACGTATTGAGGAAATGTTTCAACCATCCTCATTAAGGTCACCAAACATTTTCAAGTAATGGTAAATATGAAAGGAGATATTAAAGGGATGAAACGGGTGGTTTGGTCTCATTCTGGACCTTTCCAAGTGTTTGAAAATAACATGGGTAAAGAGTTTCTATTGCTCCACTCGCAAGAAAGTAGAGACCTACATAGTGGTGGTGTGCGAAACCACCAAAATAGAGC
>CM040626.1:30302751-30431026 GCA_022817965.1 Solanum lycopersicoides
TGCAAAAGATTCTATTGAAAAAGGAATCTTAATGATTCACTGGTCGGGATAGCGGAACGAACCATACATTAATTCATGTATTCTGAGATCTGAGAAGTCACGAGTTAACCCTACAAATGAAATAGGGATTGAAAGAGTAAATATTCGCCCACGAAAACTTTTTTATTGCAAAATTTAGGACAATACAATAAAGGAAAAAATAAGGATTTGGTATAATAATACAATTTTTTTTTATTTCACTTTAGGAAACTACAAAGTTTAGTTATCTATTCAAACAAGATATACAAATTACTAATAGATTTAATGAAATCTCAAAGAAGCCCACGTTCAAGGTATTACTCAGTAAATACATATATATCTTATATATCTTAACCTAAGAATTACTATTCTAGCTTAATTCAAATTGAATTTTTTTGAATCCTTTTATTTGCGAGGAGCGGGATGAGAAGAAACTCTCACGTCCGATTCTGTAGTAGAGATGGAATTCAGAACCAACCATCAACTATAACCCCAAAAGAACCAGATTTCGTAAACAACATAGAGGCAGAATGAAGGGAATATCTTATCGAGGTAATCGTATTTCTTTCGGTAAATATGCTCTTCAGGCACTTGAAGCTTCTTGGATTATAGCTCGACAAATAGAAGCAGGCCGACGGGCAATGACACGAAATGCACGTCGTGGTAGAAAAATATGGGTACGTATATTTCCAGACAAACCAGTTACACTAAGACACGCAGAAACACATATGGGTTCAAGAAAAGGATCCCCTGAATATTGGGTAGTTGTTGTTAAACCGGGGCGAATACTTTATGAAAAGGGTGGAGTAACAGAAAATATAGCCAGAAGGGCTATTTCACTAGCAGCATCCAAAATGCCTATACGAACTCAATTTATTATTTCGTAATGTAATAGAAAAAAATGTAGAAAGGGCTCTTACATATGAAAGAAAATCGCATGTTTCTTTTTTTTGGACAAAAATATTTTTTTTTTCTTCGCCCTTTGAATTCAAAGAACGGATTAAAAAAATGATTCAAACTCACACCCATTTAAATGTAGCGGATAATAGCGGGGCTCGATAATTGATGTGTATTCGAATCATAGGAGCTAGCAATCGTCGATATGCTCATATTAGTGACGTTATTGTTGCTGTGATCAAAGAAGCAGTACCAAATATGACCCTAGAAAGATCAGAAGTAGTCAGAGCTGTAATTGTGCGTACCTGCAAAGAACTCAAACGTGACAACGAGATGAATACGATACAATGAAAATGCTACAGTTGTTATTGACAAGAAGGAAATCCAAAAGGAACTCGAATTTTTGGTGCAATCGCCCCGGAATTGAGAGAATTAAATTTTACTAAAATAGTTTCATTGGCTCCCGAGGTATTATAAAATAAAACTGTAATCTGTTTCGAGTGGGGTATTTGAAAGAAGTAGATTAATTAGTAGATTGTGTCTCACGCATATATCTTTAATAATTCATATCATATTCAAATATAAATAAGTAAAAAACACGTTGATTATATCAAATTTCGAGACCCCAACAATTTTAGTTCATCATGGGCAGGGACACTATTGCTGAGATAATAACTTCTATACGAAATGCTGATATGGATCGAAAAAGGGTGGTTCGAATAGCATCTACTAATATTACCGAAAATATTGTTCAAATACTTTTACGAGAGGATTTTATCGAGAACGTGAGAAAACATCGAGAAAACAACAAATACTTTTTGGTTTTAACCCTGCGACATAGAAGGAATAGGAAAAGACCCTATAGAAATATTTTAAATTTAAAACAAATAAGTCGACCTGGTCTACAAATCTATTCTAATTATCAACGAATTCCGCGAATTTTAGGTTGAATGGGGATTGTAATTCTTTCTACTTCTCGACGTATAATGACAGACCGAGAGGCTCGACTACAAGGAATAGGTGGAGAAATTTTGTGTTATATCTGGTAATCCTTTATAATATGCAAATTGGATTCGAAACTTCCTATTTGCGAAAAAAGGGGGGAGAGTTTTCTAATATTTGTCGCGTTAGTGGATACCTCAAAGGATCTTTGTTTTATAGCGATACTACCAGGAGATAGAGTCAAAATTGAAGTAAGTCCTTATGATTCAACCAAAGGACATATAATTTATCGACTCCACAACAAAGATTTGAAGGATTAGGTTTTCAACTTCACCATTCCTTTCGTGGGAATACAATTCGAGATTAAAAATTTCAAGAAACTTATTTTCTTCCAAGAAATAGATTCAGAATTAAGGTAAGGAATGACAAATATGAAAATAAGAGCTTCCGTTCGTAAAATTTATGAAAAATGTCGACTAATCCGTAGGAGGTGGCGCATTATAGTAATTTGTTCCAACCCGAGACATAAACAAAGACAGGGCTAAAAGGTACTCTTTCCCACGTTTGGTGACTTCCCTTCTGTGTAGACTGCCTAGACTTTCAAGAAGATCCGATGTACAAATAAAGAATCTGTTTTGACATGAAATGGATATATCCATATATCTCTGACTCATATTTACGAGATGATAAAATATGGCAAAAGCTATACCAAAAATTAGTTCGCATCGGAATGGACGTATTAGTTCACGTAAGGGTGCACGTAGAATACCAAAGGGAGTTATTCATGTTCAAGCAAGTTTCAATAATACCATTGTCACTGTTACAGATGTACGGGGTTGAGTAGTTTCTTGGTCCTCAGCTGGTACTTCTGGATTCAAAGGTACGAGAAGGGAACACCATTTGCTGCTCAAACCGCAGCAGCAAACGCTATCCGTACGGTAATGGATCAAGGTATGCAATGAGAAGAAGTCATGATAAAAGGTCCCAGTCTCGGAAGAGATGCAGCATTACGAGCTATTCGTCGCAGTGGTATACTATTAACTTTCGTACAGGATGTAACTCCGATGCCACATAATGGTTGTAGACCTATGAAAAAAAGACGTGTGTAGAACTGAACATTGAAGAAATCTCAAGAGAAATAAAAGATTCGATGATCTAATCAAATAATAGTACTATGGTTTGAGAGAAAGTAACAGTATCTACTCGGACACTACAGTGGAAGTGTGTTGAATCAAGAACAGACAGTAAATGTCTTTATTATGGACGCTTTATTCTGTTTCCACTTATGAAAGGCCAAGACGACACAATAGGCATTGCGATGCGAAGAGCTTTACTTGGGCAAACAGAAGGAACATGTATCACACGTGTAAAATCTGAGAAAGTACCACATGAATATTCTACCATAACGGGCATTCAAGGGCGTTATTTGGGAGGCAACCCAAATCCATTTACTTTCTTTCTTTTTGATATCTTCATAAAATAAGTGTGTGTCAGTTTTAAGGGTTCACGAAGGAAAAGTGCTTAAAAGATGCAAAGTGACGGGGAACAGGTCGTTTTGGCGGAATGCTGACAGGTTGGGCGTAACTAATCATTCTCGTTGTTTGAGTCAATGCACCTCAAAGGTTGAGTCTGTAAATCTCGGTGGAGTAAACAATTTTGTCGGCGACTTACCAACCCAGTGGGAGATCTCGACAAAGACCACAGATGCAACTTTAGCAAGAGACTAGGAATCCAGTTATATTTGGCAATAAAATAGATACTCGGCGCTTCACTGAGTCATTAATCTAGATAATTTAAAATCGTTGAATGAGCATAAGATGGACGGTCACAGGCACCAGGCTTAAAAGTCCTATTTCAAACATTTCCTTTCACTTTGTCCCTTTTACAAATGCACATTCGCACTCTAGTAGTTATATTTCTTACATTTTATAGTATTTTAAGTGTGGAATTATGCTTGGATTCGGAATGCATTGTCGCCTAGCATCTCGAGTACATATTAATCAACACAAAAGGTTTGTTCCAACACCCTAAGTCCCTTTTAATGAATTTTATTCTCGAAAGTAATATCACTATATTGTCCAATACCATGCCGACACATCGGGCTGAAGCCCAAAAAGATAAAGATACTGAGTAGACAGGACCCCTCTCTACCTTCTTGTTTATTTTTTCTCTAATATCTACTTTTCGATACTTTTATATATATTTGAAGACAAATATTTCTTTTGTGGTGGGATGAGGCCCACCTTTGTGTGAGCTTTTGGCAACTACTCTTGTTTTGTTTATTATGGATACTATGTGTTTTGTGAATATTTGGGTTGTCTGTTTAAACATTGAATTTACTATTATCACGATTGTTTGAGCTTATGCCTCTCTCTTGGGTTCCTAATTTCAAAATAGTTTTAACCCTTTCAAGAAAAAATCACTTTCGAAACTATTGTAACCTCTTGTGTTGAAAGTGATTGTTTTTGTACAAATTTAAGTCTCAGTTTCGATCAATACCGATGACTTGAAAAGTGCTCTCAATGGAACACACATGAATGGGCAGCTACAACGAGAACGAATGAAGTTACATAATCTATGTGTAAACTCTTTGAATTTCGTTGTAATTAGCCAATTATTGAATTTATTCTTTTGCAATGACCATTACACACTAGCAAAACTGTGTAGTCTTGTTTTACTTAAGTGTCGATGCCTTGTGTGATGAGCTACTTTGAACCTTGCATGAATAAACTTAGAATTTTTCTTGTTAGTCTAATTGATTTAGAAAGGTATCTTCTTGAGATGATCTAAGGAAACTTTTAAAGAGTGTAAGCCAAGTGGCCTACCCATAAGCGTGTGAAACCGTCTTGAACACCCTTTGAGCCTTACCTTTTCTTTGGAAAAACCTTGATGAAACCTAGACCTTACGTTATCCATCACCTATAATCCTCTTGAGATATGATATAAGTGACTAGCAATATAGGCCAAAAGCGTAAGTCGGGGGTGTGCTAAGAAAGGAAAGGAGAAGTCAAGAACTGCAAGAAATGTCTCACAAACCCATGGTATTGCAAAGAGATGGAAACCTCCATATATATAACAAAAAAAAAAGAATGAAAAAGAAGGTTGTGGAATAAAAGCACAAAAAGAAATCGGATTTCCAAGCAATCCATGGAGAAGAATAAAAAGATGACTTAGAGGCACTTGACTAAGGATTGATGAAGGAAAAAGGGGATGTCTTGAGAAAATCACATCTTATTGAAGAAAACTTCACTGAGCCTAAATGACAATACTTTTGCACTCATCCTAATTACAAGCCTTAGAAAGACCTTGTTGATCCTGAGTAAGCCGAATCGAAGGTCAATTGGAAAATAAGGGCAAACCTATGGGTCAAAACATGCATTGTGTTCCTCTTTTTAAGTGTGAGCGTTGCATCTGATTTCTGATCTTAAATTGATTAATCTTTGCGTGTGAAAATGAAATTATTCTTTTTGTGAGGGCATTTAGATACTTTTGTTGAGCTTGAACTTGCATTGGTAACAAGTATTGTTAGCCAGAGAATCTTTGGTAATGGTGTATCACAACTTGAATCTTTGAGTATACAATTGAGCTATGCATGAGTAATTCGAGTCTTGTTATGTATGTTCATGACTGAGTCTTGTGTAGCACTATATGAGACATCCTATTTGAATTATTGAACTTTAGTTTTACTTTAGGACAAACAAAAGTTTAAGTTGGGGGTGTTGATGATTCCTCAAATTATAATCATTTAGGGCTTTATTTTGATGTGAATAGTGTCCTCAATTGCTCATTTTATCTAAATATCAAATGAAAACTCTTAAGTTTCAGGTATTTGGAGTTTCAGTACGAGCATGGACACATAGGCGCAAAACGGAACAAAAAGGATGAAAAAGATCTGAAGTTAAAGCTTGAGCATCTCCAAGCATGCTTGGCGATCCTCCAAATAGAGACTTTTCACCCTTTGTTCCATGAAGGAAAGCCTGAAGAAAGTGGATTCAAAAGGCGATGAAAAGGATCAGTCGGTGCTTTGTCGAATAGTTCCACGAAGTAGAGTTATTTCGCCCAATGTTACAACATGTATCGACGATGAAGAAAAAGCACAAACCGCGATGAACTAAAAAAAAGGCGAATTGCTGAATCACTCAGCGATTTATGACTAAATTCGCGAACGGATTCGCCAACACTTAATCTAAAGTCTTTATTATTTTTAGAGAGTCCGAACAGTATTACTATTTTTCACTTTTAGAACACTATTTATTATATTTTTCTCTTAAGTTTGGAGAGGGTTTTGTGGGAGACTTGAAGAAAGAGCTTCTTCTTCCTCAAATCGGAGGTGGGTCTTCTCTATTCTTGTTCCTTTACTCATATTAAGTTTTAACTTCTTATACCCATTTGATTTATTTATCACTAGTAAATGGGTCCGCACTTCGCGCGGTTATAACTTTCGTTTTAAAAATATTTTAAACTTTTCTTGTATGTTGATGTTATAGTATTTTTATATGAGTATTTTTAAGAGTATAGAGGCTATTCAATTCTAGTTTACAATTTTGTTTTATTAAAAGTAAAGGAAAAATTACAATTCATAAAACTATTTTTTCCTAGTTTACATTATTTCATTTTACCATTATTACATAGCATCTTTAATTAGAGAGTCACATGAATATTTTTCTGAATTTTCTACTTTGCAAATTTCTCTAGTATAGACCTATCAATTAAATTCAAAATATTAAATATTTTTAATATATACATATAGCTAATGTGTTTATCAAGAGTAAAGGTTCCATAATCATATAATATACCAATAACTAATATGTAGTCATAATGTGTTTTCCAAAATCCAAATTTCATATATAATATAGTTATGATACTGTTTTATAATTGAAATTGTGCACAAGTAAAACATTAAGGAATTCTTGAAAGGATTAAAGAGAAGTAAGGGACAATGAGAAAAAGTTCAAAAGAGTACTTTGGTGTGAAAGAATAATCATCATTGTGTATCATAAAATAATAATAATTTACTAGTTTTAATTCTATCATTTGACTTTCTATTTTTTTTCACTCTTATTAATATTAACATTATTATGACAACAAAAAAAATTATATAAATTTTTAGGCTTGATCTATTGGAGAAGAAAATATTTCTTTTGAGAATGTTGTAAATAAATGTATTCTTTCAAAATGTGAATCTTCCATAGGTGGATTTACATTTAGTCTGTACTAACAAATACTTATAACAATAACTTTCCAGAAAGATAAACATAAACAACAAAGTTAAAACATGCACTCAAAAACAACAATTAATATCATAAGCATAAATTAATGACAGTAAGAAAATATACCAAGATTTGCAACAATAGAAGGAAACAGAAAGGAAAAATTGTGCCGACTGAATGCACAATGTCTCCTTATTAGTGAGCCACTCAACAGGAGGAAAGTACACAAATATTTAATTGTCCAAAGAAGAAGAAGTTCATAATAAAATATTTAACTATGCGGAAGAAGAAGAAGAAGAAGAAGAAGTAGTTCAGAATATTTCATATTTAAAAATGAGAGGAAACCCCTCTATTATAGACAATAAAGAATAGTGTGAATAAATATTTATTGTGCCTTACCAGAACGGTCACAACTTTTTAGAAATGTCACAACCTTTCATAAAGATCGTAATTCTTCAAACAAGTCGCAACTTTTCATAAAAGTTACAACTATTGATAAAAGTCACAACTTTTGATAAAAGTCACAACTTTTGATAAAAGTCACAACTTTTGATAAAAGTCACAACTTTTGATAAAAGTCGTGACTTTTCATGAAAGGGAGAGACTAATTTTGGAAATAAATAAATTAAAAGAGAATTCTTATTTGTGGTGGCGCCATGTAAGCGGGCCTAGGTGTGTTTGATTATTTCTTGATATGTGGCTAAAACCCCCCATTCTTGGGCTGTGATTTAGCGAATATGTGTTTATCTTATTGTTGGGTCTTGCTTGCTGATAGGATTACATGCATTTTAATGGTGATATAACCTAGTGGTTGTTGTTTAGATTAATTGGTTTGTAGTTGCAAATACAAAATCACTGATGTGTTTTCAGCTTGCTCGAGAGAGAGGTTGCTAAACCAAGATCGCTAGATTGATATCCTAAGGAGTGAGGTGGAAATAGGCATAGCCTGATAGGGTGAGCCCCTAGATTCATATCCAAGCACCTTTCATCGAAAGAGTGTGTGTGGACAAGGCGTAGGCTGGATAGATTAGATGAGTGGGTGTCAAAGAGGAACCCATTTGGTATGGGGTAAGTTGCCCGAGAGAGAATTTACTTTCACCTAAAGCTTAGCCTAATAACATTGTTTTGCTAATTTTCCTATCATAAGCATGTACCCATTAGTTTATGTCAACATATATTGCGGTCACATCCCAAGAACTTTGCCCCATACTTGATTTCCCTTTATTTTACTCGTTTTCTACTACTTGTGACAAAAAACTCTTTCGATATTTGACACTTTGGTGTCACAAATTGAATTTACGTTGTTTTAATCAATAATTTCTTAAGCTATTACTATTTAGAATGAAATTCTAGTGAGCTGCTATTTTCACTACCACTGCCTTGGGACATGACCCCAACCCTTGGTTGGGTTATCATACTCGCTTCGATTCGTAGACAGTCAGACTTTAGGCAAGTGTCGTAGATCACGCATTTCCAAAAATATAATAAAGCATCAATTTCCACAATGATGACGATTATAATTTTTTTCCTTTGATGCCCTAATTCATACATTTAATCACTTTTAATCTTTCATACTTATTATTCACTACAACCACATTGGTAAGATAGAATAGAACATTTGGGCAGATTTGAAACTTATCATATATTGTTACCTCATTCGTTTAAGGAAATTGAGCAAATTCAATGGGACGAATTTAAGACTTCTCAAATAATATATATGTTATTTTTGCGTTAGTTTTATCATTATTTTGGTGCATTGAGACTCAAACTCAATGTCTTATCCATATATGATGTGTTAGGACATAATTCTATGTGACTCAAATCTAGTACCTTATCATCATGGTGCATCAAAACTCAAATTGATGTCTTATCCTCTTGGTGCAATAGAACTTAAATCTACCGTCTTATCCTCAAATATTTTTCATTATGTGCATACGGACTTTAACCTGATGTCTTACCCTTTTGGTGCGAGAGGACTTGAATCCATTGTCTTAATTACCCTCTAGTAATTATAAATATTTAAAAAGTTCCACATAATTAACAAATAGAAAATCAACATGAAAATTTACTTTTTTATTCTTCAATTCTTTTATGTTCCTGCTCAGAAGTGTTTCAAGTCCAACTGTTTTCCGAAGTATTACAATTTTTAAAGCATATTCGTGGTGAAAACGTGTTACAAAATTCAACCTCATAATAATAAAATATAATGAGAAGAATACAAGAAATGTAGATGAAGAAGACGAATTTGTGTCTTACAATGATGAATAATATCTCTATTTATAGGTTGAGAAATCACTTCAAAAGTCACTATATAAGATGTCATCATAAATAGATACATTTTTATGTAAAAACGTTCATATAACCTAGAGAATACGAATAGTTTTTCATGTGTTAACTCAATGGACAATTCACTCATTCAATGAATTTATAACATATTTGAAATAGTTAGAATTTTAAAGTGTTTTGTTTGTTTTACCTTGTCCCAACCCCTAACTACACCTACCCCTGCCCCCCTGGCCCCCCCCCCCCAAAAAAAAAAAAATATTTATTTTTGAAACAAAAATCATTTTTTTCAATAACCCACACCTATCCCAACCCCCTACCAGCCTTTGCCCCCCCACCCCCTCCCTCCCTCCAAAAAATATAACTGTTTTAAAAAACTTTTTTCAAATTTTAAATTTTTGCATTGTTTTACCAGCCCTTTCAAAACAAATAAGGTAACCGTTAGTTTTTAAATATATTTTTTAATTTTAAAAAATTATTTTTTCACCCCACCCTACCCCGACCTCCTCTACTAGCCCCGCCCCTCTAAACAAAAATATTTTAAAGTTTGTTTATTAAAATATTTTTAATTTTTTATCCCCCCCCCCACACACACAAAGAAATTTTAAATAAGAAATATCATATTTTAAAGGTTAGGTCCCTAGTGAGGTGTGGTTTGGATTCCTGTTCGAAAGTTAGAGTAGAAATTCCGATATGAAAGTCAAATCTTGGGTCTCACATTGATTTTTGGTTGTGGGAGTCGAATTCTAATTTGAAAGTCGGGTCTCAATTCGAGTGTCGAAATCGGACCGTGAATTGATTGATCATGTACAAGTTCGAGTATCGAGGTCAGGTTCTAGGTTGGATATCCAATCCCAATTTGTATGTTGAATGTTGGGTCTTGGGCCGAGAGTTGGGGTCAGATCCTGGGTCATATCTCAAGTTCATATTTTAGATCTTTCGTCGGGGTTGTGTCATAGTTCGCATGTCAAGGTCATGTCCTAGATCGATTATCGAGGTTTGTTTTCGGGTACAAAATTAGTCTCTACTCTTAAGTTAAAAAATAAAAAGATATTTTATTTAGAATGTTAGTTTTTCATTCACAAACTAAACACTAAAAATATTTTCTACTCTCCAACCAAACATGAGAAAATCATTTAGAAGTCTACTTGTTTCCAAGGAAAACATTTTCCGTCACCCTAAATCAATACTAGTTAATTGAACATCTTGTATTTATCTCAAATTAAACTAATTCATCATTAATTATATATTAAATTAAGATAAAAATAACAATTTTACTATATTTTATTGATAATTGTGTATTTCAAGTGACATGCAATTATCAGAGTGTTTTAAATAACAAATGTCAATTTAAAAACTCAGTATATTTCATGATATCACGCCCCGAGCCACCCTGGGCGAGACTTGCACTCAAATACCATTGTTGGACTCGAGAGAACACTTGGTCTGACTTACGTAACCCAGCGGAAGACTTAACTCAGTTAGACAGGCTCATTTAATAAATGAATGAATAATAAGTTGTCCAAAATGGCACTTAAGTCTCATAACAAAATATCTGCAATACAACGATGAGAGACTCAAAACTAACTGTCTTACTATCTATGAAGCCTCTATAATAAAGAGGGATGTTGGGACAAGACTCTCAATCGTCCTAATAACTGAAAACCAAAGATAATAATTGAATGATAAAGATGTCCTCCGAAATGGAAGGAGGCTCACCACTAATTCTCAGTGCTCGACTTGATCAACAAGGCATTAGATGATGATGATCCTAGTTACCTAAACTTGCATCATAATACGATGCAGGCCAACTGGCATCAGCACATTGAATGTACGAGTATGCGAGTTGGAATGCTAACAACAACTTAAGCTTGAAAAAGAGTAAAAAGGAACACTTACCTTGGCTCTTCTCAACTCCTGAATAACATGACTAATATAAAGCAATAACACACGTGCCGTATATAAAAGCTTCTAAAACAATGAAAAGACTTAGTTCGTTAAAGAAAATGCAATAACAAACTCAACTTTCCTTATATAGGAAGTAGTATAGTTTATGTGGGAGATTCTCTAACCACAACCATCACTATGAGCCTATGTGATGGTACAATGTCTTACCTCACGTTGCAAGAGGACCGTCTTATATCTTTCCGTCAGTATAAAACCTGAACTACTAAGTGAATGTATTAGTCTATGCTAAAAAGAACTAAGGAATCATCTAAAAAGTATAACCTTTCTTCTGTCGAAGTTGACTACATGGTTTGTGGGGGTTTGAGTTAACATGAACTTGCGTCCCCATATCGGTTCTCAATACTAATCCCAAAAATACATAGCTCATATGTTTTTAAAACAACTTCTTCACTGGTTTGAGGTAATTGGTGAAACTGAGCTTCAAAAGATCTCTTGGAAATCATAGTTTCCTCTTATTAAAACTAGCCAAAGGCTCTGTTGGAAGTCTCAGCTTCCTATGTTGCTCAGAATGTGAAAATATTTGTAACTCTTAAGAAATACTTAGTTCCCTGATAACTTTTGAGAAATGAACTCAACTCTTTACTCTTTGCTTAACTTGCAACTTAACTCTTAGGGAATATTTAGTTCTATTATAACATTTGAGAAATGAACTCAACTCTTTAATTTTTATTAAACTTGCAAGTTGAGACTTAAAATAAAGTTAAAACGTTTGTTAAAGACTCTTAAAAACTTTAAGAACTTATTTTGACTTGATCCTTAACTTTTAGACTTGACTCTAAACTTCTTCAACTTTGATCTTGACTTTCCTTGAATTGGATTATGAATTAAAGGTTCATGATCTCATGTTTATGGATGATTTTTTTATGTTTAGACGTATCTTAGAGTTTTAGAATCAACTATGAAACATAGGTACATCACTTAGAAACTAGTTCGAAAAGATGGGGAAAGAATGGGGTGAACTCGCGTACTTGGCACTCTGAGAGGCGTGGGGAGCCAGGCCCCAAACTTCAAAGGCCAGGTTGGGGCGCTCTGGCTGGCAAGGCGCCCCAAGGCCCTACGGATAGTGATTGTCCTATGAGGCTATGGGAGTCGTGTCTCCCCAACCCCTTTACGCAAGTGTTCTCGACTTTTCTCCTTCGTTTTTCATCTCTAAACCCTCTAAACTTCCATGGTTCTTTCCCCAAAAACTTAGGATAATTTGTACCCTGAATACCCAATAGATTTAGCTCGAAAAACAACTCGGAAACACAAATCAAATCAACACTAGGCATTCACAACTCAACCAACAAGAATTCAACAATGTTCTTCAAACAACTTCACTTTTTATCATTCAACCAACTCAAAAATCACTGAATTGAAAAACGTTTAGTGTGTAAATGAACTAACTCAACATTAGATTATCTCACATACCTTGATAGGGATCACCCCCCACGAATTCCACTCGCAACTTCACGTTCTTGGCGAAATTCTTAAATTATCTCTACATTCCTCTTGTTTTCTCTCTTCTCCAAGCCCTAAGCGTGGTTCCAATTTCCCAAAACTAAATTAAGACTTCTTTTTATCCCCAATAAACCCCTAAATGAAATAGGAATTAATTGGTGAAAATACTAGTTTGCCCTTCCCTAAATCCGGATTGGGACTTTCCTCAATCCAACAACCCAACTTCCGAAAGGCATAACCACTCATACAACATAGAAATCGCGCAAACTCGGCGGAATTGGAAAGATCTTTCCAAAGTATTTCCAACCATATCAAGAACTACCTATAACTCAATCTGAACTAGTAGTTATGGACATTTCAAAAAGACTAAAACTAACTTTCTTAAATTAGATAAATTTTCCAGATTTTTCCTTTTCTTTACAAAAATGATAATTTTTAGTTTCTTATATATTCTTCGATATTTCAAGTTGTGAGATGTTAAAATATCTCCCCCTTGGGAACATTCTTCGCTAATGTGATTTCTTTAACTAAGCTAAGAATAGTAACCTCAAGTTCAACACTCAACAATCAAAAGCAAGTAACAATATGATTACTCATAGTTTATATAATACTAAGAAGAGAATTAGTACCTTAATCTGCATTTCGTCCGAATTCAAAGAGATGTAGATATATTTTCTTTATATCCTCTTTAGCTTTCCAAGTAGGTTCTTCAATAAATTGGTTCCTCCGTAGGACCTTGATTGATGCGACCACTTCTGTTTACAACTTGCGAACTTGACAATCCAAAATCTGAATCAGAAGACTCATAGGATAATCTATCCTCAATCCCAACATTTTAATTTGGTACAATCAATGAAGGATCGCCCGTACACCTTTTCAACATAGAGATGTGAAACACTGAATGAACCGCTGCAAACTCTTGCCGTAGCTCAAACTCATAAGCTACATTGCCAATGCTTTTGTCTATGCGATAAGTTCCAATATACCGGAGACTAAGTTTACCCTTCTTACCAAACCTTATAAAACCCTTGATGGGTGAAACCTTCAAGAATATCCAATCATCAACTCCAACGACCTTCTCCTAGCATCTGTTTAGGATTTATAACGACTCTGTGTCGTACTCAATCTCTCTTTAATCATCTTCAGCTTCTCCATACTTGGTGAACCATATCTTGCCCTATCAACCCTGTTTTACCAACTTCAAACCAAGAACCCTATAAGAGATTTGCATCTTCTCCTATAAAGAGATTCGTATGGAGCCATTTGGATGATCGAATGATAACTGTTGTTGTAAGCAAACTCAATGAGAGGTAGGTAATCATACCAATTCCCCTTGAAATCAATCACGCAAGAACTCAACATGTCTTCTAAGATATGGATAGTACGCTCTGCTTTCCCATTATTCTGATGATGAAAGGCAGTACTTAAGTTTACCTTTCAACCCAAACCTTTCTGAAAAGATTTCCAGAACTGTGTATTAAACTGTGCACCTCTATCTGAAATAATCAAAACTCGGATTCCATGAAGTCTCACCACCTCCTGAATGTATAACATTGCATAATCCTCTGCCGAATGAGTAGTCTTTACCGTCAAAAAGTGGGCTGATTTTGTTATTCTATTGACAATTACTCAAATGGAATCATGCTGCTTGCGAGACCTTGGCAAGCCTGTGATGAAATCCATGTTAATCATATCCCACTTCCATTTCAGAAGTTCAATGTTCTGCACCAAACTACCAGGCCTTTGTGTTCCAGTTTCACTTGCTGGCAATTCGGACACTTGGCAACAAATTCAGCAATACCCTTCTTCATACGATTCCACCAATGTACCTCTCTCAAATCGCGGTACATCTTTGTGGAACCCGGATGGATGAAATATCTGGAGCTATGTGATTTCTCAATGATCTTCTCTTGTAGCCCATCCATCGTTGGTACACACAACCTACCCTCATACTTCAACACACCATCTCCCCCTTGTTCGAAATCTTATATTCTTTCCTTATGTACATTTTCCTTCAAATCAAGAAAAATGGTGTCTTGGTCTTGTTTTTCTTTCACCTCTAACACTAGTGATGATTTAGCCCCGTTTGTCACCACTATTCCTTATTCCGTGGGATCCATAAATCTAACTTCCAGGCGTGCAAGTTTGTGCACATCTTTGGCAAACTCCCTCTTTTCTTCCTCAACATGGTTAGTACTCCCCATATATAACCTTCTTAAAGCATCAACAACCACATTAGCCTTACATGGGTGGTAAAGAATACTCATGTCATAATCCTTGAGTAATTCTAACCATCTCCTCCATATGAGATTGAGCTCTTTCTTGGTAAACACATATTGTAAACTCTTGTGATCAGTTAATATATCAACATGAACACCATGCAAATAGTGTCTCCATATCTTTAAAGAAAAAACTATGCCAGCCAATTCTAAGTCATCTTATGAACTTTCAACTTTCTTGAGGCATAAGCAATAACTTCGCCGTTTTTCATTAGAACAAAACCCAAACAAACTCTAGATGTATCACAGTACACCACAAAACCTTGAGTATCTGCCAATAAAGTCAAAACCGGGGTAACAGTCAACCTTTGTTTCAATTTCTGAAAGCTTTTTTCATAAGCTTCAAACTATTGAAAATTAACTGTCTTCTAAGTCAGCTTGGTCAAAGGAGATGAGATAGATGAAAATCCCTCAAAAAACATTCTATAGAAGCCAGCCAAAACCAAAAAACTCCTTATATTAGGTGGAGACGTGGGTCTAGGCCAACTCTGAATTGCTTCTATCTTTTGGGTATGAACTTTAATTCTATTGTCGGAAACTATATGGCCAAGAATGCCACAGTCTTGTGCCAAAACTCACATTTTGAGAACTTCGCATATAACTCCTTATCTTTCAATGTCTGAAGAACTATTATGAGATGACTAGCATAATCTTATTCATTCCATGAATAGATTAGTATGTCACCAATGAGGACGATAACAAACATATCTAAATAAGGTTTCAAGATCCTATTCATAAGATCCATTAATGTTGCAGGTGCATTGTTCAACCCAAAAGCCATGACAAAAAATTCATAACACACATATCTGGTTCTAAAAGTTGTCTTTGGAATATAACATTCCCTAACTTTCAACTGATGGTAGCCTGATCTAAGATCAATTTTTGAGAAGCAGAAAGCACCCTGAAGCTGGTCGAAATGATCATCAATCCTGGGAAGAGGATATTTATTCTTGATTGTAACCTTAATCAATTGGTGGTAATCTATACACATCGTAAAGGAACCATCTTTCTTTCTCACAAACAAGACAGGAGCACCCTAAGGTAAGACACTTGGTCGATTGAAACCCTTATCTAACATATCTTTCAACTGATCTTTCAACTCTTCCAACTGTGTTGGTGACATTCTATATGGCGGAATAGAGATAGGACGAGTATCTAGAATGAAGTCTATGTCAAAGTCTATTTCTCTCTCAGGAGGGACACCGGCTAGATCCGACTAGATCATCAGGAAAAACTTCTGGAAACTCTTTTACTATAGAAACTGACTGAATGATAGGTACATCAGCACTTGAGTCATTAACTTGGACTAAGTGATAGATACAACCCTTTGAAACTAACTTTCTCGCCTTAAGGTACGAAATAAAATGACCCTTAGGCACAATTGAACTAATAGTCCACTCTTTGACTGGCTCATTAGGAATCTAAAACTTGACGACTCGGGTTCTAAAATCTACTGATGTATAACAAGAATGAAGTCAGTTCATACCTAGAACGACATCAAAATCTGCCATGTCTAACTCAGATAGGTCAGCCATGGTGTTATTGTGATTGATGGAAACTAGACACTCACGATAAACTCTTTCTTCTAGAGAAAACTCCCCAACAGGTGTAGAAACACAGAAGGGTTCACAAAGTTTCTCACGAACAATTTCAAACTTATTTGCAACATAAGGAGTTACAAAGACAAAATTGCCCCTGGGTATGGCCAAGCATAAACATCAAGAGTAACGACTTTGATCATACCAGTGGTAACATCTAGAGAGTTATCTTGCTCTTGTCGACTAGTGATAGCATAGAGGCGATTTTCTCCTCTGCCAACGCCAGAATTATTTCCTCTAGGTGGAGCAACTAATGAAGACTGGGCTCTATTTCCGAGATTTCCACTACCTTGTTTATTTTTAGGACATTCTTTCATGAAGTGTCCCTCTTGCCCACAATTGAAAAAACCTGAATAGCCATCACGACACTTACCGACGTGGTTTCAACAACACCTACCACATATATGAGCTCAACTACCTCCTTGTGCCACACTACCTTGGAACTGTGCTGGTCTAGCCTTAAAGTTCTGTGAATTCTAGTCATTATACACACCTCTGTTTCTGGGCGCAGGTGTACTAGCAGATGATGGTTCATGCCCTTTTTGTTTCGGAAAAGATGGACAATTCATACTACTTTTCTGCTGCCCAAACTCATTCCCAGTCTTAGCTTTCTTGCTTTTATACTCTTATTTGTCACTTCATTCTTCAACCTGCTGCACATAGACCATCAACCTGGATATGTCCATGTCACATGTCAGCATCGCAGCCCTACCCTGTTTGCTTGATGAATGACCCAAGCCAGTAACAAACAAGCTCATTCTGCTTCTCATGTCCTTAACCATGTCAACAGAATAGAGGTACAGCTAAGTGAACTTCTACCTACAGTCGTGCACACCACACCTTAAGAGTTATGTTTCAGTGTAGGAACTCTCGTACCTGAGCCTCTTTCAATTCTCGGGGAAAGAAACGCCCCAAAAAAGCTCTTTCAAAACAGGCCTAACTCGAATGTGGCGCATCCTCATCTCTACCCTCCTTCCACTGATTGAACCAAGTCCTATCCATATTTTAAGTTTATATGCAGCTAACTCAACTCTTTCGGCATCAGCAACATGCATCACATCAAAAACCATCTTCAGTTCCTCAACAAAATTCTCCGGATACTCAGTAGTGATCAAACCCGTGATACTTGGAGGATTCATTCTCAAGAATTCACGGATCCTCGAAGCATCAGCCTCTTCTTGACTAGATCCTCTTTGCCGCCAACTTGATTAGTTACCACTTGGATCAGGATTCGGATAGCCTCTCGGAATTCAGCATTCGTGACCTCGCCTTGAGGTTGCACATTGGGTGCATTGTGTACCCCCTTCTCTTACGGAGCAACGTTTATCCTAGAAGAGAGACCTCACACTGCTTTTCATGGAGTCATGGTTATCTGAAACACGCGCAAGCACGAATAAGAGAGAAACCTTTAGAGATAAACTCAAACGCACAAAAGAGAGTGAAAAAAGTGAAGAAATTCCCAGATGTTGCTGCCTCCTAATTATAGATGTGGTGCGCTTCACACCGATAACTAAGACTCTACAAACATGGTTTCATAGACACCCTACGACTCTTGAGCTCTATAATCTAATACCAAGTTTGTCATGCTCCGAGACTACACCCTGAGTGGGAGTGGCACTCAAAGACCATTGTTGGCCTCGACTGGACCCTTGGCATGGGTTACTTAACTTAGCAGAAGACTTAACTCAATTAATCAGTCTTATTTATTAAGTGAATGAATAATAAGTTGGCCAAAATGGCACTTAAGTCACATAACAAAATATCATCAATAAAAAGATGAAAGACTTAAAACTAACTTTCTAACTGTCTATGAAGACTCTATAATAAAGAGGGATGTTGGGATAGGACCCCCAATCATCCTAACAACTGAAAACCAAAGACAATAACTGAATGATAAAGATGTCCTCTAGAATGCAATGAGGCTCACCACTGACTCTAAGTGCTCGACTAGATCAACGAGACGTTGGATGATAATGATCCTGGTTACCTGTGTCGCCATCATAAGATGATGCAACAACAACTTAAGCTTGAAAAAGAGTTAGAAGGAACACTTACATTTACTCTGTTAAACTCATGAATAACTTGACTTAATATAAAGCAATAAGACACATGCAATATATAAAATTTTGTAAAACAATGAAAACACTTAGTTCGTTAAAGAAAATGCAATTAGAAACTCAACTTCAGTTTTATAAGAAGTAACATAGTATCAGTGGGAGATTCTCTAACCGGCAACCATCACTATGAGCTTAAGTGATGGTACAACGTCTTACCTCAAATTTCAAGAGGGTCGTCCTATACCTTGTCGTCAGTATAGAACTTTAACTACTAAGTGGATCAACTAGTATATGCTAACAAGCAACAACGAATAATCTAAAAAGTATGACCATTCTTCTGTACATGTTAGCTACATAGTTTATGGGGGCTTGATTTAAATGAACACGCGTCCCCATATCGATGCTCAATACTAATCCCAAAAATAATTAACTAATATATTTTTAAAACAACTTCTTCTCTGATTTGAGGTAATTAAACATAGCTTTAAAAGCTCTCTTAAAAATCATAAATTTCTCTTTACTAAAACTAGCCAAAGGCTATGTTGGAAGTCTCAACTTCCTTTCTTGCTTAAAATGTGAAAATATTTGTAACTCTTAGGGAATAATTAGTTCCCTTATAACTTTTGAGAAATGAACTCAACTCTTTACTCTTTGCTTAAATTGCAACTTAACTCTTAAGGAATACTTAGTTCCCTTATAACTTTTGAGATATACATTCAACTATTTACCTTTTGCTTAACTTGCAACTTGAGACTTAAAACAAAGTTAAAATGTTTGTTAAAGAATCATGAAAACTTTAAGAACTTACTTTGACTTGCTTCTTAACTTTTAGACTTGACTCTTAACTTCTTCGACTTTGATCTTATCTTTCCTTGAATTGGATTTTGGATTCGATGTTCATGATCTATTTCTTATGGATGATTTCATGATGTTTCGACATACCTTAGAGTGTTAGAATCAACTGGTAAACATAGGTACATCACTTCGAAACTAGTTCGAAAAGATGGGGGAAGAATGGGGTCAACTGGTGTCCTTGGCGGTCTAAGAGGCGTGGGGCGACAGGTCCCAAACTTCAGAGGCCAGGTTGGGGCGCTATGTATGGCACGACGCTCCAATCCCCTGCAGACAGAGATTCTCTTGTGGGGCTATGGGTGGCGCGGTGCTCCAACCCCCTTACCCACGTGTTTTTGACTTTTCTCATTCATTTTTCATCTCTAAACCCTCTAAACTCCCATGGTTCTTTCCCCCAAACACTTAGGATCATTATTAAACTCAATACCCAATACATTTAACTCGAAAAAACCTGGAAACACTAATCAAATCAACTCTAGGCATTCAACAACTCAACCAAAAAGAATTCAACAATGTTCTTCAAGAACTTCAGTTTTTATCATTCAACCAACTCGAAAATCACTGAATTGAAACATGTTTTTTGTGTGGGTGAACTAACCAACACTAAATGATCTCACATACCTTTATAGGGATCACCCCCGACGAATTCCACTCGAAAGCTTGACGTTCTTGGCAAAATTCTTGAATTCTCTCTACCTTCCTCTTCTTTTCTCTCTTCTCCAAGCCTTAAGCGTAATTCTGATTTTCCAAAACTTAATTAACACTTGTTTTTACCCCCAATAAACCCCTAAAATGAAATAGTAAATTAATTGGTGAAAAGACTGGTTTTCCCTTCCCTAAATCCGGATTGTGACTTTCCTCAATCCAACAACCCAACTTCCAAAAGGCATAACCCACTCATGCGATATAGAAATTGTGCAAACTCGGCTGTGTTGGAAAGATGTTTCCAAAGTTTTCCAACCATATCAAGAACTACCTCTAATCATCGTGATCTAGAAGTTATGGTCGTTTGAAAAAGCCCAAAACTCAATTTCTTAACTTGGACAAATTTTTCTGATTTTTTCTTTTGTTTCCAAAAATGATTGTTTTTAGTTTCTTAGCTATTTCAAGTTGCGAGATGTTACACTTTAGTTCTTTATAGATTTTTTAAATTTTTTTTTTGGGTAAATTGCTCTGTATTTTCCCAAATAAGCAAGCCAATCGAGAATGAGGAAATAGGTTCATCGATATTAGACTAATACTTTGCATCTAGCAATTGATACTAGTAAACTTAATATGAACCAATACCATTAATAGTTATTAATTATCATTTCCTTCGAGCTGCTTAAAAGTTACCAGATAAAAAGGGAACATTAAGGAAATAACTATATTTAGCGGCCCATAAGTTATATTTTTTTAAAAAAGGTAAAAATAAATTGATAGTATGTGTAAATTTTTTACAGTATACAAAAATTTGATAGAAAAAAATATTAGTCGGTAGTAAAGCATCCACTTCCGTTGTTTCACGATGCCTCCCATCAGATCTAGACCGCACATAATGGTGTGACTTAACGATAATTAATGAAGTTGGTAAAATCAATTCCAGGGGATTAATGTGTAAGTGATTTTAGTTTATTTGTTTAAATTTTAGTGTATATATATATATATATACATATATATATATATACATATATATATATATATATATATATATATATATATATTGTTGAAAATATGCACAAGTTGTCCATCCACAGATGGATAAATTTATGAAATATAACGTGAGAGCATGAATGAAAATAAGACGAGAACGAAATTTGCGCATCAAGCCTCATGAAACTTATTACTAAAAATTATTGGTACTCATTAATCATGAATTTCCTTAAAATTGTTGAACTTCAAATTTACCTTATCTTATTTGTGTCTCGTATCTGATGATGCATCTTTGGGGCCTGGTGGGCTCACATTGTGGTATCAATCTCTTAGTCATGCCTGACTTGTCGCTTATGACTTATGTCACTTTATGGTTCATCTTTCTATCAATCTTGTGTAGTTTTACCCTATATTGATTTTCACACCTCTATCCTACCCCCGGACATTGTCAGCACTCAAAAATCATTGTTGGTCCCAAGTGAAACCTTGGCCTGGCTGACAATTGAGCAGAATACTAAACATACATGCAGAAGCATTATAAAATGAACATTTAAAACAATTAAATATATATCATACAAAAGTCTGAAATAAATTTGAATATGAATAATGATAATAATGTTTAATTGAGAATATGTCTAATGATATTGCAGAAATAAAACTGTTAGCTACTTTTAGGATTTTTTAAATTATTTATTAGAGTCCTATGTGACTTGAATTTAAGAATTAGTTCTTTTATTTCTTATATTGAATTTTACCGATATGTTAGTAACATATTTTTCTAATTTTTAGTTCGAAATTATATCTATAAATGTAAGTCTTTGGCTTATTAATAAAATAATTCCCTTTTATAATATTGTAGTATTTTTTTCTCTCAAAGTCTTGCTCTGTTATTTTCTTAATTTCATTAGTAAAAAACCAACAATTGGTATCTAGAGCCTTCTTTTTGAGGGACCTGTGAGTAGAAAAATGGATTCCAAAAATAGTTTTTCATGAATGACTCCTCCTATTTTTTATGGTGAAAATTATCAACTATGCGATGAGACTTATGAGAACGAAAACATAATTGGAGGCTCTTGATCTTTGGAAAGATGTGGAAGAGGATTATCAAATCAATCAGCTGCCAAATAATCCCACCGTGGCTCAAATCAAGAGTCACAAGGGAAAAAAACAATGAGTCGAAGGCAGAAGCAACTTTGTTTGTTGCTTTTTCGACAACTGTTTCAAAGAAAATCACGACTTTCACATCACCATAAGAGATTTTGAATTATTTTAAGAAAGAATATGTTGGAGATGAAAGAATACGAGGAATGAAGATATTAAATTTAATGAGGGATTTGAATTGCAGAGAATGAAAGAATTAGAGATAGTCAAGGAATACTCTGACAAATTGTTTGGTATTGTCAACAACGTATGATTACTAGGCACTGAATTTAAAGATACAAGAATTGTTGAAAAATTTCTTTTTACAATGCCCGAAATATATGACACATGTATAACTACCTTGGAAAACACAAAAAATATGTCCAATATTACCTTGGCAGAATTGTTAAATTCTTTGAAGGCTCAAGAACAAAGGAGACTTATGAGGCAAGATGCCATGGTTGAAGGAGAGCATTAGTAGCCAGCCACAAAACTCAAAGCAAGGGTAAATTTTTGAAAAACTTCCTATTTTGTCAGTACTGTAGAAAAAGTGGACATCCTCCATCTATAAATGTTGGAAAAGACCAGCTACATAGTGCAAGAACTGCAAACAAGTTGGTCATGAAGTTGTGATTTGCAAAAGCAAATTTCAAAAGGATGAAATAGTTGCCCAAGTCACTACTTAAGAACAAGAAGAAGACCACTTACTTGTGGCCACTTGTTTCTCAACGAAAAACTCTGATTTTATGATGATTGATACTGGATGTACAAACCACATGACATATGAAAGAAATCATTATAAAGAGTTCATTCCTATGGAAAATAAGAAAGTCAAAATTGGGAATGGTGATTGTATTCCTGCATAAGGAAAAGGTTCTGTTTTCATTAAAACAAATTCAGGTACAAAAATAGTTTCAGATGTTCTTTATGTGCCTGGTATTGATAAAAGTTTATTTAGTGTTGGTAAGTTAATAAAAATTATTTAAATAATTTTTTGGAGACAAATAATGTCGTATCTTTGATTCTAGTAAGCAAGAGATTTTACATGTTGAAATAAGAGGTAAGAGCTTCTCATTTAATCCAACAGAAGATGCACACAAGCCTTGCAAGACAAAGGATGAATTAGCAAATTTGTTCACAAGGTCAATTTCATATTAGACTACAATGTACAATTCCTGGTCCAAGAAGGAGTATTGAGAATATGTCTAAGGATGTTGCAGAAATAAAACAGTTAGCTACTTTTAGGATTTTTTAAATTATTTTATTAGACTCTTATGTGACTTGAATTTAGGAATTAGTTCTTTTATTTGTTATTTGAATTTTACTGATTAGTTAGTAGCATATTTTTATATTTTTTAGTTAGAAATTATATCTCTAAATGTAAGTCTTTGGATTATTAATAAAATAATTCACTTTGATAATACTGCAGTATTTTTTCTCTCAAAGTCTTTCTTTGTTATTTTCTTAATTAATTTATTGAAAACCCAACAACTTCTGAATACAAAAGACTCAATTGACTCATTTACTTTGTCTATCTATGGAGCATCTACGAACTAAATATAGGTGTTGGGACAAGACTCATGACTACCTTACTATGCAACCAACAATGACTGAAAAATTAAATAAACTATACTATCTAAATTAGAGCCCCTCGAAGTGATGAGGTCTCACCAAATGCTAGTGGAAAGTGATCTTATTGAACGTCTGCTATAAAATTTACCTTAAACTGCATCACAAAATTATGCACCGTCAAATGGTGTAAGTACATGGAATGTACGATATGTAATAAGACTCAATGAAATAAATTATTGAACTTAAAGTAAAGCATGAACATGTGGTTAAATCGTTAAATCTCTACAATGTGATATGCAATAATAGCAAAATACAAAAATAATATATTTTATTTTTCTTGGAGAGTTTCTTTAACCGAAAATCATCACTATGAGCCTCGTGATGATAAAATATATAGCCCATATTGCCAGTCATCCTTTACCTTTCTGGAGTTTAGGACAACAAAACTTAACATATGGATCCATCTGAAAAGCACTCAACAAGGTTGTGAGGAGTCACTCCAATCAACGACATGATTCTATCAACACTGTGATATAATTTATGGGTTTTGAGTTTTGAACTCTTACCCAAGTCGGTGCTTAATACTGTTGACCATATCATATATGATTCTAATATACTTGGGACAATATTCTAATTAAGAACAATCACACCATTGATATTGTGAAAGATATGATATGATATGATATTGTGCTAGTATCATGCTTGTACCTTTGTATATAAATAGTCGATAGTTTATCAATTGTAAAGGATAGAAATACAAAATAGTTTTCAACTCTCTCTGGTCTCTGATTTCTCAATCGTTATCATGGTATCAAGAGCCTGATTTTTTTTCTTCCAAAAACTAGATTAATTTCCTCCTTATTGTTTTTTTTCATTTCTATCATCGGAAATCTCTTGTATTTCTAATGGAGTCACATTTTCACGACATTTTGTCTACCAAATTTGATGGAAAAAATTATCCGATGTGGGAATTTCATTTCCAGATCTTTGTGCAAGGGAAAAGCTTGTTCAGAATCCTGGATGGATCAACAACTGAAACAACCGAAGACAAGGAAAAACAAGTTTGGCACGCTAACAATGCTCTTGTAATTTTGTGGATCCTCAATTTTGTACATGAAGATGTTGCACTCAGTTTAAGTCCATTTGACAGCAAAGATATGAAAGCATCTCAAAAAGGGTATTCTCAATGTAATCATGCTTAGGATTATGAGTAGGAACATACTCTTTCAGAATACAAACTGGGAGATAAAGACATTCATAGTTGTTATTCGGGACTGAAGGTAATTTGGTCACAACAAGACCAAAGCTTTGGAGAAAACCTTTGTTCCACAAGCTTCAAGGAAGTTATGTTGGAGGGATAAATACTCGAGTTGTGCAATTTCTTATTAAATTGAGACCTTACTTTGAGCCTATTATAGCTAACATTCTTAACAGAGAAACTCTTCCGGATATCGATGTAGTTTTTGGAGAACTCATTCGTGAGGAGAGACGCGTCAATACTCTGGCAGCCATGTCTTCGTTATAAACAATTGAAGCGACTATGTATACATCAAAAGGTACCCTTAAATCATATACTAAGCTCATTTCAAAAATTTGGACCACAATGCTTTGAGTGCAAATAGTATGGCCATATTGTGTCACATTGCAACAAAGAAACGTATGCAGTTATCATAAGAAGCCAGACCATATAAATTTGGAGTGCAAAAAATGCCCAAATACGCGTCAAAGCAAACACAAAGCTTATCAGGCGTCTGAAGATTATGGGAGTCAAGTAGAGATCACACCATCTTCTTTGGATCCGAAAGCACTTCAAAAGATGATACAATATTCAGGTGCACCTTCTCTTCCTAGGGCTATTCCATTGCTCTCATTGTTGCCTATCCCAGTAAGAATTTAAAAGTTTGGCATATAGCTTGGAAGTGTCTAACCATATTACAGGAGATATCCATAATTTACACTCTATATCAACTCCATCAGAAAATCATCTTATTTTGAAAGCCAATGGTGATACTTTACTTGCCTCTATGATTGGAAAATCATCTTGCTTCATAATATCCTTTTTGTCCCTGAACTTTCTGTTAATCTTATTTTGGTTAGACAGTTGGTGATACAAAATTGCCTTGTTGTTTTTATCACATATTGGTTGTGTTGTTCAGAATCTGGAGAAAGGCAGGTGATCGCCAAGGGTCGTCAAGTTAGGAGAATGTTCCATGAAACGCCTCTCCATGCATGTTATTTGTCTGCCACGAAAGGAGATATCACTAACTCGAATAAATTGTGGTACTTGTGGCATCATCGTCTTGGACATCCACATGCTCAAAAACATTCTTCCATTTTATGATATTATCTTCATTTGGATAAGAATTCATGGGTTTTGTCATCAAAATTGCATTGTGAAAATTGTGTCAAATCCAAAAGTCATAAACTACATTTTCCTTGTAGTACTACTTCATACAACTATACTTTTTATTTAACAGTGATGTATGGGGTCCTTCACCAATTACATCTAGATTGGGGTATTGATATATTATCTTGTTTATTAATCATGGTTCTCGATACACATGGGTGTTCTTTTTTATAAATATAAGTGAAGTTCCTAAATCAAACAACAATTTTTCACCTATGTTGAGTTTAAGTTCAATAAATGAATTAAAAAAATTCGATCTAATTCGGGTGGGGAATACATGAAGTCAGAACTCATAGATTTTTTAAGAGAGATGCATAACTTCAAAACACTCTTGTTCATACACACCGGAGGAAAATGCGGTTGTCGAAAGAAAAAATAAGCATGTTTTGGAAATCACATTAGCTCTTCTTGATACATCAAATGTTCCTAAAATATTTTGGGTTGAAGCAATCCAAATTTCTGCCTATTTAACAAACAGACACACCATTACCATCAACAAAGAATCCATTATTTTGGTAAACTCCCTGATTGTTCTTATCTAGAAATTTTTGGTTGTTTGTGTTTTGTCCATTTACCTAGACATGAACATCATAAATTATTGGAAAGCTATGAAGTGCACTTTCTTAGGTTATAATGATGTTCAAAAGGGCTATCTTTCTTATGATTCTTCTAGATGACAGTTGCGGGTTTCCAGACATGTAATTTTCTTTGAGCATATGTTAGCTTACCCTAATACCTCTTCAACAAGATCATACAATGTCTCCTTTCTATACAAGTTTGAGAATCAGCATATACAAAATCCTCTATCTCCCAACGAAGGCATTACTGATGATCCTGGTCAATCAGATGCATTTCCTACGGATAATTCAGGTAGTAGAACTTTGTCACATAATTCATTGAATACCTCCTTCACTGACTCATTTGACAAAAATGTTTATTCTGATGGTGAACATGTACCAAGGGACCAAATAAATTCTTCCATTCCTTCTCTTTGTCACTATGAACGTAAAACATCAGCCCCAAATCGATATGGATACTCTTAGCTAGATACGGTAGATCGTATGCTTTACTTGCTACTTAGAATTCTATTTTTATCCCAACTATTTACCTACAAACATCATGTCATGACTGCTTGAAAAAGGAAATGGAAGAGAAACTTTTGGTTTAGAAGAAAATCATACATGGGATTTGATATCTTAACTGGTTGAAGCTTCTGCTATTGGGAGAAAATGGATTTATTCTTTAAAAATGAAGTATGAGTGCACATTAGAGAGGTACAAAGCTCGACTAGTAGCTCAAGGATATAAACAAGAATATGGTTTGGACAATGAGGAGACTTTTGCTCCTGTTGCAAATATGACGACAATTGGTGTGTTGCTCACTATAGCATCCATCCAACCGTGGAAACTTCATCAAATGGATGTGAAAAATGCATTTTTGCATGGTAAACTACATGAGTTTATATACATAAAGCCTCTCCGAAGGTACAACCAAGCTCAACCTTATATGGTTTGTCGTCTTCAGAAATCTATTTATGGTCTCAAGAAAGCACCACGTGCATGGTTTGAGAAGTTTCAATCTACCATCATAAATACTAGATTTTCTCAATATGTTTACAGTTATTCATTATTCATCCGGCACTCCAATACAAGTATGACAATTATATTATTGTATGTGATGAAATGATTATAACTGACAATGATGAGAATGAAATTGTGCAACTCAAGAATCTTCTTAATTCAACTTTCAAAATGATGGACCTTGGCATTTTAACATATTTTTGGGGGTTGGTGGTTGAATTTTTTTTGGATGGTATCATGCTAAGCCAAAGGAAGTATGCAAAGGATCTTGTCACACTAGCATGTCTAAGTGATCAAAAAGTAGCTCACAAACCCATGGAGATCAATATGATGTAAAAAATGATGATGGTGACCCTCTTGCAAAACCAACATTGTACATGAGTCTCATTGGTTGTATAATTTAGTTGACAATAACAAGACCTGAAATCTCTTATCCAGTTCAAGTCTTGAGCAAATTTGTTACAAATCCTTGTCAGCATAGTTTTTCTGCCCTCCTCAAAATCATTAAATAATATGATCGGAGTACAATGAATCAAGTTCTTTTCTTTCTTTCAACATCATCTCTAAATCTCGAAGGGTATGCAGATGAAGATTGGGAAAGATGACTAAACTCTCGAAAGTTTATGACAGGATGGTGTATGTTAATCAGATCGTCACTTGTCTCATGGAAGTGCAAGAAGCAGCCAAGAATTTCAAAATAATCAACAAAGGCAGAATATAGATCAATGTCAGTTGCTTTCTCTGAAATTTTATGGATACATTGGTTGATGGAAAAACTTCATATCTCTATTGATAGCTCCACAACATTACATGTTGACAATACTAGTG
Source organism: Solanum lycopersicoides (assembly GCA_022817965.1). Taxonomy (NCBI): domain Eukaryota; kingdom Viridiplantae; phylum Streptophyta; class Magnoliopsida; order Solanales; family Solanaceae; genus Solanum; species Solanum lycopersicoides. Next base: position 30,331,455 of record CM040626.1, read on the forward strand.
CAATAAATATAACAACAAATCTGGTCCACCATGAGAACACAAAGCACATTAGGTGGACTGCCATTATATTCGAGAACTTGTTGTTGATCAAATCATTAGTCTTTGACATATCACGTCGCATGATCAATTGCAGACTTATTTACAAAAGTGAAGACTAGAAGAACATACCAGTTCTAATTATCCAAATTAATGCTTCTTGATAAGTAGCATCAATTTCAGAGGGGATGTTGACCATATCTTATATTATTCCAAATCATATCTGTTATGATTCCAAATATCTGATATGATTACTAAATATCTGGAATAATATTCTAATTTAACTAAGCACAATCAAACCATTTATATTGTGCAAGATATAATATGATTATGCTAGAATTATGCTTGTACCATTGTACATAAACAAAAGGATGGTTTATCAATTGTAAATGATAGAAATACAGAATAGTTTTGAACTCTTTTTGGCCTCTGATTTCTCAATTGTTATTAAATAGTACTCCCAAAACATGCAATAATGCTCATACTGTAAAGATATCCCCCTTTAGGTGAAAACTTAAAATCTGATACTTTAAGTTTATGCTCAATAATACTTCTGTAAAAATAAACAGAACTGAACTTTAATGAATTGACTATGCTTTTGTGAAAATTATATTTTGACTCACTGTTCTGCATACTCAATTAACGATTCAGTGATTTTACTTTAAAGACTGAATGAAAATCCTTTCTCCAAAACTAATTATGCTTTATTTAAACTAGCCTTGTTTTCTTCATGAAGATAATGCGTAAGAACTGATATATCAAGGCTTTTATAAAATTCATAATTAAATATGGTTCATGGGGTGAAATAAGCATGATAATGATTAAGAATCGTCAAATAAATTAATATACTGAAACAGACACAACAAAATCAATAATTCATGATCAGAAAGTAAGTAGAACCCTCAAATGTAGTAAGCCTTGGGTTTGAAACCCTAGTTGAACCTTGCTAAATGAAATTTAGATGTAGGGTGTAGGAAGAACTCATTAACTCATTATGATTGTCTTACATACCTTAAATCAGTCTAATTGAAATTCTAAGTTTGAAGAGGAGCCATAAAAGTCTCTTCTTGAACTTAAGGATGAGTTCTTCTTTTCGCTGGATATGAGAGAGATTTGATGTAGAATCTTATTAAGAATTTGTGATTAGAGGATTGAATTTTTTTTAAAATAATTTAGATACATTAGAGTAGCAACTTTGGTATTAAAGATGAAGGAGATAAGAGAATTCGACAGAAAATAAGCCAGGTCGTCCAAGATGAATTTTATAATGACCCACCATCTTAACTTAATATATAGAGCATTTTGAAATATGTACTCTCAAAAAATTAGTTTGATGCACGCGGTGCGCCCACCCGGGCTTCAGTACAGATGGCCTAGCGTTTTGCGCCCATGCTACCAGGCACGTGGAGAGCACAATATATTTGGCATCTCTTTAGTAAAATCAGATAATGTTTTACTCACGAGTCGGGTTGACGAGCGGTCAGTGAAGTTGGAAAGAATTATTGGGGACCTTTTATTTGATAGGTCACGGGTCACCTGGATCTTACTATTTTGAGAGGTATGGTCGTTTGAAGTTTACCCTTGTAGGAACTCATGTGAAAACATAGTTCATAGAAATATTTTCAACATGGCTTGGTGTTTGAGGTTCCTTACGACCCTTAACCATATCTGATATACTCACTACACTTTGTTAAGGACCTTAATATATATGCACAACTTAGAATTCAATGGGTTCAGACCTATACACATACAAAGGATGATTCGAATCTTTACTTAGAAGTTGTTGGACGTTACATGGATTGTCCCGCATTTTTTTGGGTACTCAAAGAATTGTGACAGAAAGATGGAAACACTTCAATTATTTGCCAAAAGCAAATTAAAAGTCCTCTGATATTTCTTGATGTGACACATGTCCCTCGACTTTAAATGCTCTGAGTACATGTCTGTAATACCTAGTTATTTGAAATAACTAGAAAGAGCTAGAATTAGAAAGAGTCATTTTTTGAAAGAATGAAAAATTTTGAAAATGGGTTAAGTTATGTTAAGTTTGAGTTTTAGTTCAACTTCAAACAACTATAACTCATAGCTCATAATAAGTTAGGTGTTTTACCAGACACCGTAGGAAAGATCTTTGAATTATCTTTCCAATGCAACAAAATTTGTTCAATTCCGAGTTTGTATGAGGGGATATATCCATTTGAAGTTGGGTTGTCTAGATAAGGAAAGTGAAAACCAGATTTTGGAATGATATTTTGGTCTTTTCCATACCCAATTAAATTATTTCATTTTTCGTAATTACTTAGGGGTCAAAACTGAATTTGGTTAGTTTGCGCTTTTGAATTTGAGTTGAGGTTTTGAGAGAAGAGAAAACAAGAGGAGAAATGAGGTAAAGTAATTTTCAAGTTCTTGAAGCTAAGGTCGTGGATTTCGTGAAGGGGTGATCCCTACGAGGTATGTGAGATCACACATCATTTGGTTAGTTCATCCATGTGTCAATCATGATTTAATTCAGCGTAATTTTATTCTTTTGAAAGAAAAGATTATGAGTTCTTGATGAAATTCGCTTAAGTTTTTGTGTGTTCTTGTCGTTGAAGTTTATTGAGTTTGATACATGACGTTAGGTGTGATTTCGAGTAGAATCTTACATATATTGATGATCTAGTCGAATCTAAGTGCTTGGGGAAAGAACCAAATGAGATTAGGGGGTTTAGAGTAGAAAAATGAAGAAGAATAATCGGGGAATTTCTAGATAGGGAATTGGGCTCTCGGGCATCACGCCACTCAGAGCTCCCCAACCAGACTCTTAAGTTTGGTATCAGACACCCCGCGCCTCTAAGAGTGCCAGGAACACCAGTTCTACCACCTTTTCCCACTTTATTTTGTACTAGTTTCGTAGCAACGTACCTATGTTATCTAGTTGACTTTTAAACTCTAAGGTACGTCGAAGCATCATGAAATCATCCATAAACATGAGATCATGAGCCTTCAATCCATAATTCAATTCAAGGAAAGTTAAAGAGTCCAGTCAAGAGGATAAGTGTCAAGTCAAGACAAGTTCATAGAGTTTTCCAAATATCTTTTACAAACGTTTTAACTTTGTTTTAAGGCTTGAATTTGAATTGAGTAAAGAGTAAGAGTAAAGTTTATTTATTCAAAATATTATACGGGAACTAAGAATTCCCAAGAGTTGAAATGTTTTCACATTTAAACAAGAGAGGAAGTACCGATTTCCATGAGAGCCTTCACCTAGTTTTTGAGTAATTATCTCAAATCACATAAACAACTTTGTTTTTAAAACATATGAGTTGAGTATATTTGGAAGTAGTACTAAGCATTGATATGGGGATGAGTTCATAATAATTTAATTTTCCATACACCATGTACCCATCATGGGTAGAAAGGATCATACTTTTTAAATGATTCCTTAGTGCTTCTAACCATAGACTAATGGATCTACTTAATTGAGGCATTCTATAACACAGAAAGGTATAAAACAGTTTTGAAGCGTGGGCAAGACCACTATTAGAAAAACAGTGAACACCGACTTAAAAATTACCGACCTCAAATGGAGGTCGGTTATTTCTGACTTCCGGAGGTCAGTATTGTTAAAAACAATAAAAAAATTACAAAAATTTTAGAAAACCGATTACAACTAGTCGTTTTTTATGCAAAATAAATCGGGAAAAAAATAAGTCCGACCTCATGAGGTCGATATTTTTCGCAGAAAAAATGACTTACAATAAAAACCAACCTCTTGATGTCGGTATTAAATAAAATAAATAAATAATAACCATACTTTATTTTTTCTCAATTAAATATAAAAAACAAAATTTAGAAATATGTTGATTTAATATTATTTAAATCGCCTTCTAGAGAACGATTTTGTGTAAAATAAAAAACAAAAAATATTATAATATCGACATCCGGAATTCGGTAAAATTAAATAGTATATAATTATATTAATTTTGATTAAATATTTATATAATGACTTCCAAAAAAATATTAAATTAATATTTTTAATTAAGTTTAAATAAATTGTCCGGATGACGGTTTTACATAAATTAAAAAATAAATTAATATAAAATACCGACCTCATGAGGTCGGTAATTTTATTTCATCCAAATACCGACCTCATGAGGACGGTTTTGCGTAAAATAAAAAAACAAAAATATTATAACATGTACTTCCGAAAGTCGGTAATATTGAATATTATGCAATTAAATTAATTGTAATTTAAATATTTATAGCGTGGCTTCCAAATATTTAATATTTTTAATTAACTTTAAATAAATCGTCCTCCAGATGACGGTTTTATATAAGTTAAAAAATAAATTAATATAAAAACCGACCTCCCGATGTCAATATTATTTAATTATTATGATTACTTTTTATTTATCTTAAAATTTAATGTGATACCGACGTCATGAGGTCGTTATTTTTTTAATTATATCTAATTATTTTTAATAAAAGAAACATCCGGAGGTCAATTTATTTAAAATATTTCTATTAATCATAATTTTGCTATTTAGCATAATACTAAAATTTCATTTGAAACTTACAATTAATTGTTCAAAAGGTGTAACAATTTTGTATACTTTTATAAATAAAAAGTTTGACTTGGTGGAAAAAATAAAAAATATATCTACAATCCATATTTAGACTATGAAACTACATTTATATGAATTCGGATATAATTATACTTATATTTCTAGAGTAATGTACAAATCTATTAGTTCATTGTCTAATCATGAACTTAATATACAATGTTATAATGTAGAGGTGAAGAGTTAACATATAATCCATTCGAGTATGAAATGCGAGATAGTATTATTATATACTATCGATCTTGAATGTATGTCAAGTGTCGTGATCACTTCCTAATTATGATGACATGTAAAGGATATTTTATCTGAGTATAAAATACTTGATTAATTATATATGAAATAAATTATCAATTAAAGAAATATCGATGATTAATTTAAAGAGATTTACATATTAGATTTCATATTGATTAACTTTTATTGATCGATAAAATTGTAATGACCCTCAAAATTAACTAAGGTAGATAGAGATTCACATGTGTCTAAAAAGGTTCATAACATATTAATAAAGTGTTTTACAACATGTATAGTTGATTTGAAGTGGTTTGGAGGTCAAACGTACAAGACGTTTGAAAGTTTTGCCTTGAAACGTGCTTGTGTGTCTTAGTGTGTTTTGGCTCGTTTTATGTGTTGTTTGGAGTTTAAATTGATGTGAGAGGTTCCTAACATGTGTAATAGAGTATTTTAGGTAAAAACATCCGGGAAAAACTCCCCAAAGACCAACCAAAGGGTCGTTGAAGAGGACCCAACCTTGGGCCAACAAGCTGCCTAAGGCAGCAACTTTTGTTCCTTGGTGAAATAGGTCCGCGTCGCGGACATGGTCCGTGTCATGCACACAACGCAGACTCAACTGCCCCGGAAGTTATTTTTGAAAAAATCGTGTGGGGACAGCTCCGCGTCGCGAACTTGTTCCCCGACGAAGATTTCGAAAATGAAAGTTGAAGTTTGACATGTCTAAAAGTCCAAATGAGTATGGGGTTGTTTTGGTAACTTTGGGTGGCGGTTATAAGCTAATTTTAAGACCTATTTAACCCCTTTCCCAAGTCAAAACCCCAACACCGAATAAGAAAAATCAAAACCCTAAAACTCTCATCTCTTCCAAATTCTCTTAAACCTCCATTGGAGATCAAAACTCAATATCTATCTAGGGGCTGGATTTCTATGGTTTCTTCTCCAATTATGCATGGCTATGCCATCAGTAAGACATGGTAATCGTTTATCCTTAGTTAATAATCCATCTAAGGAGTTCAATCAATAATTTTCAAAAGTTATTCAAAGACCAAAATTCCCAATTTTTAATCTAGCCATGGGTTCATTGTCAAATTGATTTAAAAGTCATTCTAATGATGGATTTATGTTTGATTGATGTTTTAAATATGAATTTCAATCCAATTTTATGAAGAACCCATGATCCTCCTAATTTCTCAAATTGGCCTATAATGTGGGTCTTATGATCTTAATTTCATGTTTATAGAATTGTGATTAGATTGTATTGAATTTCTTATTGCTATAACCATCTATATCAATTGAATATGAATTATGGAGGAATGATCAAAGATGATCATTATCTTGGAGATTTGGTAAGTTGACCTATTTCCTCTAACTAGCTTAGAATGCATATTGAATTATCTTGATTGGTATGATCCACTTATAGTGGCGGTGTTTACATTCTTGTACATTTTTATGTGATATGATTATGGCCTTGAAGGAATTTTATATGATATGAATTGATATTATGATGTCATGTTTAGGAAGTTGAAAGATTTTGCCTTGATTCTAATATCATGTTCCAATTCATGTTATGTGAAGTTATATGTATAGACTTCCACAGTACTTGTATGAGCTAGGTGTGGAGATGATGTAATGTGTATATGTGTGATGATCATATTAGGGTTAGGTGTTGTCTCCATGACTAATGATGATGAATATTCTTGTAGCATGACCCTAACTTATGAAATCCCTATATGAATGTGTGATCAAATTATGTTAGGAGTCTTCTATTCTATTGTTGAATATGTACTTGCCTTCTATGCTGTAATATCAGTTTGTGTAGTAAATAGTCTTTAATAATCTAGATGTGTTTGACTCAAGACTTGAAGAATGTTGTACATGTGTTATGATCTTTAGAGGGTGGTTTCCTAAATGCTATGTGATAGCAATTATATGATCATATTGACCAATGTACACACACTTCATGCATATCTATGAGTAGGATAGATTCATGATGACTAAGGAAAGGATAGTTCTCCTATGCATCATTACCTATTTCTATGCATGTAAAATATATAATTAATGAAGTTATGAACATGTGTGCCTAAAGGTGTTTGTGTGAATGTAGATCTCACATATATGCACACACACATGCATGTATGAATGAAGTATGTTAATGGTAGTCTCATGAATAAGGGAGTCTCTTGAAAGGTATTACTCAATTGTACTCTAAACTAGACTATATTATGAATATTATATGATTATGTGAAAGGACATTCTCACATAATGTAGGTTCTTGATGAAAGGACATTCTCATCTTAGATACCTTCGAGCTATATAATATATGAGGGAGTAAGTCCCTAAAGCGTAATCTTTATGAAACAATGTTATCTAATGGCTTAATGATGTTTAAAAAGGGAGTTTAAGCTTATCACTGAGTGAACATGACAAATGAGAGTGGGAGCTTCACGTTAGTAAGTTCGGCTTCCCACAAAGAGAACCTTCACGTTAGCAAGTTCGGGTTCCCAACCTAGATGTTGTCTCATGAGATGGAAACCTCCACTCTAGTAAGTCAAGCTCGTTTCTAGAAGTAATATCCTTGTTCCATAACTACGTGCCCCCGTAGGTTTTAGCTTAGTGGATCCACTAGAATAGCTATTTTGTATGATGGTCCTACGTTGGCAAGTAGTACCCTCTCTTTTCGGTGTGGGAGTAGAACACCGGATTTCATGTAGCTCAAATGGTCTATATCGGTTATGGCTATGACTCCCGAATGTTAAGAAATGAAATAAGATAAGAATATGAATTCTAATCAAATTTCTTGAGAAGTGTACTTAGTATATGGAGGACTATAGACCCTACCTATGCATTGCACTAGATGACTTCAAGAAAAGATAGGGTTGGAGCTTCTTATGAAGTAAAGACTTATGTTATGTATGACTTGTATGAATGCATGTTAAGTGACCTTGTTATGTCAAGACAGGAATAATGACTATGTATGTGAATTACGCTTGTGACTTCTAAATGAGTTTACTTAGTACATGTGGGGGTATGGGACTCCATGTGTAATTGCACAAGTAAGATTGTGAAGGGGTTATGAGGGTGGTTTACCTATGATATGAACTAAATGAGTTATGACTACGGTTGTAGTAAAGGGAAGAGTCCTTATGTGATGCTATGAAGTATGTGGCCTTATGTCTAGTTATGAATGACAGTGTTATGACTTATTAAGTATGTTATGTCTAGTCTAGGGTGACTACTTAGGTACACTTAGTGGAAGTAGTATTATGGGATGTTATCTATACATTGCACTAGTGTGACTTAGGAGTTGTCTTAGGTGATGGTCCTTATGTGAAGTTAATGTCTATGAGGTTCTTAAGACTTACGAATATATGTGGTTGTGTTATGAATCATATTATGAAAGGTTAGTGTAATGTGACCTCAAGGTGATACATTGAACTAAGTACCCTTGTGGGTTACTTAAGGAATGAAGTAGGATAATGGAGAGGTAATGTATTGTATGTATTGAATATGCCTCAAAGTATGATAAATGGCTTTATATACTATTATAAGTAGTATCCATGTCTATATGATGTATGTGAACTATGTTGAGCTTATATGTGCCTATGTGTATGATGTTTACTAAAACGACATGTTGCATGATTTCAAATGAAATGTCCTCTTTAAATGCATGTTTTTGCATGGTTGTCATTCTTAGTGCATTCTTTTTCATCTTTTTACACAAAGTGTAGATGGTGATGGCTAGAGGGTGTCTCCTACGTGGAGAGCTTGGGTAGATCTCCCAAGATCAAGTAAAGGGACCCTTATGATTCAAGGGTTATATATGTAAAGATGTTTCTTTAAGTTGATGTAATAGCTTAGAATTATATTTTATGTTGTTAAGGGTCGTGTCCTATTCTATTCCATTGAGTTGTGTCTTAAGATGTAAAAGAGACTTAGAATCTAATTATGTACTTATGATATTAATTATATATATATATATATATATATATATATATATATATATATATATATATATATATGAAGTAATGTTCTAGCATATAATGTGCTATCAAAAGTTTTAAATTTTCCGCTATTTTTATGTTGATGCGATGAATGAATGCTAAGAGGCTTCTTGACGCCGTGTACCGATGTAAGAGCACTCTAACTTTTAGGGGGGGTACTTCGGGTCATTACAAAAATTAAATTTATATAACTGGGAGGCATATAATTTAATTTTTAAAATTAACTTGATCGGTAAATTATTAAATACCGACCCAAAGAGGTCAGTATATTTAAATTATTATTTTATTTAAATAATATCAAGTTTACGATGTCAGTGTTTATTAAATATTGTTAAATATAGATAATTAATAATACCGACATCCCGTGGTAGATAAATTAAACCCTTCTCTTATAAAAAGAATAATGATAATATCAAAACCCTAAGTCAAGTCTCACTCCTCTCTCATACGCCGACCCCCACCCATCCCCATCGGCGCCCATCCCCACCCATCCCCGATCGCCTCCACGCCACCATCCTCGATCGGCGCAATGCCACCATTGCAGCAGAAGCTGGACAGGTCGCGCAGCAGCAATAGGAGGTCGAGCCGCCTCCATCGCCACCGGCGCCGCCTCCTTATTAGCTTTGTCAGTTCGCGACACCATTCCGGACATTCTTGCTCAAGGTGAATTTTTAGAACCTCCATAACAGATCACTTTGTTTCCATTTAGTTGAAGTATCTCAAAATTATAGTACTGATATACTTAGTTCAATCATTAAAGTGAAAACTAGTTTCTTATAGGGACCCAACCTGCACTTTTTTGTTGCCTTTAGAATAATGGTGTTGCTTAGCGTGTCACAATTGTTAGTATTACTTTTTCCACCTGAAAGAGATTACAAATATACAACCTGGACTGACATGACAATATGCCAAAAGACAAAACTAAATATATTGTTTGATGGAAAAAGAACACAAACCACTAAACAGGTAATCAAAATGAAAATCCATGTCTAAAGCATAGTTATTGATGTAGCAGAGCAAGAAATCATAAGAAAGGGACTCAATATATACAGAAATTTTCGTTTCTTGAATTACATTCTACAAATTATTTATCTAACAAAGATTCATTTACAGCATATTCTAACGTTCCTACTCCCGCACTCTATCAAAACTTCGTCCAGTCTTATTCAGGCGTAAGTCATACTTAATATAGTAATAACTCGATTCTCAAAATTGGCAAGAAGTCAAGACAGTAGGGAGAAACCAATTGACAGGAGGCCTCTCTACATTTTTCTGGGAAAATGGTGGGCCACAGAAAGGAACGTACTATTACATGTTTGAGGAGAAGTTGCTTGCAGATACATACAGTTGCTACTCTCGATTTGCCTCAGAGTGGATTCCTAGCTATTCTTCGGCAGATTATATATTGAAGGTTTCTATGCTTGTCTTGAAAATAGTAGTGTGTTGGATGAAATTGTTTCTTTCATAGGAATTCTCATTTCTAACAAAAATTCTTCTCTACTATTGTTCTATTTAAAGGTGCTATTGTTTGGTCGAACGGTGTTTGAATGATGTAAAAGGAACGTCGAGTCAGTACTCGTATCCTTCCTCTGTAGAGAAGCTACTTAAGGTACTTCTGTTTATTCCTTTACTTTCTTACAGTTTGTGATTAAGTTCATAATATGTTACTTGATGATGTGAGCGAAAGGATTAAAATATTGTGTATGTTTCTCTAAACTGATATGTTCTTATCATAACAGTGATAAATATGATGCAGTCTTTATTTTGAGGCTATAAAGGTTCTATCCACCTTGTTTAGTATCCTAAATGTATAAAATTCGTAATCATTGGTTTCACATAATTATGCTTTTATTTTTTAGAAATCTGAGAAGCTAAGCGACTAGTTTCATGGGGTTGATGTTAGTCTCTTCTCGGACATGATCACTTGAGCATTGTGTGTGGATATGTTACATAGCTAGGGATGAAAAAAATCAGCTTCTATGAAGTAAGAAGATAAATTACATGGCTTCAAGTAGATACAAAAAAATACAAGAGTGCCCCATTGAGATAACAAAAAGAGATTGGTTAGCTCCAGATAAGTAAATTAAGTTAAATCTAGGGAGCTAACAAAATTGGCCTCAGCTATTTACAGTGGTCAATTTTGACCAACTAGATCGTTTGTAAGACATCTAGCCTTCAACAAGTAATTTGGAGTTGAGATGCAATCAAACATATCCTGTTCAAAGATACATGGCTATTGATATTTTATCACTTAGATTTCAACTTGAAACTGTGGCTTTAGCACATATGACTAGCTAAATGCTTAAGTCAGAAACCTCCCCGACAGACCATTGCTAACTTATTTTGTATTAACTGCTCTACATAGGAGAACCATGAGGATAGACCATTCTTCTTGAGTTTCATGTTCTTAAATGAAGCCACAACATTGTGCCAGCAAACTTTTAATCAAGTGTATTCTCTCTCAAGAAAAATAATACCTTTTAGTGATACTTTTTGCCCTAATGTCGCTTGGTGGAGGAATGATTGTTCATTTCCTTTCTCTGTTACTAATAAGTGAATGCACCTTTTCAGGAGTTAATGAGTTTTGTGACTGGACCAAACCCACAAAAAAGTACACAGTTATAGTTCTTGGAATAACTTCTCCAAGTGCTTCTCATACCCATGTGTTGCAGTTCATTTAGAAACCATTAAATTGTAACCATCATTCTGAAGAATATTACATTATAACAAAATTAACTTTTAGGGACATTTCTTTAGAGGCAATAAATTAAATGCCGCTAAAATATTCTCCCGCCACAAGTATTGGCGGCATTTGAGCAATTGACGGGAAAGAAAGATTAGTTACTTGCATTTAAAATTAATCTGCTATACAATTTTTCACTAAATACATTCCCTTAAATCTGTTTCCCTCCGAAACATTCCCCTCTACCGCTACAGTTACCCACACAGAATAGGGCATACCTCTCTTCCTCATCTTCCATGGCGCGCACCTCGTCTCTTCCTCAGGTAATCGTCTCTCACTCTCTGTACTCACCATTTGTTTTTGCAGATCAATCTCTCTCTCCTTCTCGAATTTTTCTAGGTCCTGCACTCTCTATATGACTCATCTTGTTGCTCGATTATTGATTTCTTTTCGATACAATTTGTCGTGAAGATCAAAATGTGCAATTTTTATGTATTTGACATTAATTCTTTTGAATAAATAAAGTTTTTCTCATAAATCTATTTGGATGATGATAACTTTTAGTTTTCAATCTTAATTGTGATCTATACTCTTTGATTTTTCTGTCGATTTGCGTTGTCAATTGTTGAGGTTTCTCAAAATCTAGTGCCTGCTTATTGTTTTTGTATTGACTTGATGTAATTTTACATTCCTCCATGTAAGCACCCAAAAATGTTATAAGTCAAAATAGAGCCTCACATGTGCGCCATAAGCTTATGAGGTCCTAAAATGACCAAATATAGTGTTAAAAGTTGGTATATAGAGTTTGAGAGAGTTTGGAGGTGAAACGTCCAAGAACGTCTTGTGGCGTTTGAAAGTTAGCCTTGCGACGTGCTAGCGTGCCTTAGTGTGTTTCATGAAGTTTTATGTAGTGTTTTGGGCTCAAATTGATAAGGAAGGTTCCTAACATCTAGAAGGACGTATTTGGGGTGGAACCGTCCGGGCAAAACTCCTCAAGGGCCAACCAAAGGGTCCTAGAGGAGGAACCAACTTGTGAGATGAAACTGTCAAAAACGGTCACAAGCGAAGGAGGCAATCGACGCCCTGTAGGTCAGTCGACGATCCGTCAATTGAGGGCGTGGGTGGTTACTTAGTCTAGGAGATTAAGCTCTCATTTGGAAGTCTCTGACCCAATCTACAATTGCGAGTACGGCCCGTCGATGGGTTGACGCCCCATAGGTGTGGCCGTAGTTGGAAACCTGCAGTTTTCTGCAGGGTCTTGGCCAAGGGGGGCATTATGGTAAATTCCTCGCACATCCAAATAAATGCATGGGCGGTTATTTTAGGTAGTTTTTGGTATTTTATGACTATTTAAAGAATAATATAGCTAATTAGACCCTAGACTCCAAATCAAAACCTCTTTCTTACCAAAGAACTCTCAAGAACACAATAGAAGAAGAAGAGAACTTGGAGGCTGCTCTTAGGACGAATTTCACCAAGGATTCAAGCTAGGATTAAGGATCTAATCTAAGGTATGTGAAGCTTATTCATCTATAGATTCTTCCATTCATGGAGTCCCCCTAGTTTTCCTCAATTGTGAATCCAAAGAACCCCAATCTAGAGAGGGTTGTGATTGCATTGTGGTTAAGGCTTGATTATCATCCCAATATAGTGGGTAGCATTAAATTATGTTCATATGATGGTTATATGATGTTTTTATGAAGTTTTCATGATGAATTGTGGTAATTGATGTTGATGGTGATCATGGTGATTTTTAGGCCATTCGAGGCTTGATGAAGGTTCTAAGTTGACTTTCTTAATTCAATTATATTATATGCTATTTGATCATGATTGAGTCACCTAGATATGAATTGAACTAGGCTGAATTGATCTAGGTTGGCCTTGACTTGTAAAGTTTGAATTAAACCTATGTGATCATGTATGCCTAGACTTAACTTCTAATGATCTAAATGAATGAAGAAAGCATGTAATTGAACATACATCATGGTGAGGTGATGTTAACAATCAGGGGATGTTATGCCATTGATGCTAGGGCTTTGTGGGTAAATTCATTATGAAGGGATTGCGATGATATTTTTTTCTACACTTAGACATGACAGGAGAAATACGTTCTCTCACATAGATGAATTCTAGGTTAACTTAAGAACCTAAAGTGTATCAAGACATGATGAAATAGAGTAGCTTGAAGTTGTATTGAATAGCCTCTTCTATGTAATAGACTTTGTGAGACAAGACAAATGTATAATAGCTTGAGATGTGAATCTCATGATAACTTGAGATGGTATATCTCAAGGGTAGCTTGGGATAGTAAATCTCAAGGAGGCTTGAGTTGAAATACTCATGGTAGCTTGAGATGATTGAATATCATGGAAGCTTGAGTTGAAGTACTCATGATAGCTTGAGGTGATGAACTTCATGGTAGATTGGGATGGAGGAAGTAAACTCTCTCATGTTTAGATTGGTCTTGTATTGCTAGGATGCTTGATCATTGTAGCTTGACTTTGTTTGGCAAAAACCATTCATGGTAGCGTTAGGGGAAAGGCATATACTCTCCTAATGGTAGCTTGACTTGCATGTAAGGTGTATTTCATGAAATAGCTTGGGATCAGTTTCATATGGTAGCTTAGGGTTGAGGATTCATGCTCCCCCATGGACTAGCTTGCATCTAGATAATTGGTTGCATGGTGGTTAGGATGGTTATATCCTTCCTTAGTTAGCTTGGATTAGGTTAGGCTAGAGAAGTACTTAGTGTGTATGGTAGTATGAGATGTTATCCATACATTGCACAAGTATGACTTGAAGCTACCTATGACATGACCCCTACATGATGTATGCTTAGCTTGGATAGTGACTATAGTTGCATTCCATGACATGATTGACTTAAGATGATAGTTCCTTGTAAATAAGAAGTAGGTCTACTAGAGACTCCTAAACTAAAATTAAAGGGAATAATGTGACTTCAAGATATGCTTAGTGTGTGAAGTAGTATGGTATGCTTCACATGCATTGCACAAGTGTACTTTGAGGTGTCCTAGGGGCATAGTGCTCATATGATATGATGAACCTATGTCTTAATTATGAAAGTTGATTATGATCAAGAATGACCAAAGATATGTACTTAGATTTGCTAGTAGTATGGGATGCTACCTTAGCTTTGCACAAGTATACTTGAAGGTGGCTTGTGAAGTAGTTCATTTAAATGACATGGACAATAAGTTAAGTATGAATTCTTATATGCTTTATGATGCTTTATTATGCTTATGATATTCATGTCATGCTTATGTCTTTATCTCTTATAATGTTGTCTATTATTGACTAACCCTTTGAGATATCTTATGTTTGGTATGATAGTTTCCATACTTGGTATATTTCGTACTAACACATATTTTGTCTACATTCTAATCCAATGAAGAGTCTTGAGGAGATTGAGTTGCCTTGAAGGGTAAAGTTTCCAAGGCTTTCAAGAAGTGAAGATTGGTGAGTCCTCGTAACATCCGAGGACACCACCGCTATGTTGTCTTTTATGTTCTTTTCAATGTTTAGACTTTTATGGGCTGTGACCCAAGACTATTGCATTCAAGATGTCATAGATGGTTTTTGAGATGTATGTTAGAAGTTTTATGAAATTATTCCGCATTATGTTTTGAAAGAAAAGTCACTACTTTTCGTATATATGCAATTAATGATGTCTAAGGTCTTGTACAAGACCTCCGAGAGGTCAAGTACGCTGTGTTTCGACTTGAAGGATGCCCTAACTTCTAGGGTGTACTTTGGATCGTGACACTCCAAGTTCTAGGTTATTGATGCACATATCTGATGAAATATTAATATCATATGTGAACACAGTAAATTGGTGATATGTCTATGAAAAAAATTAAAGTAAAAATAACAAGTATTGAAGGCTAGTAGTTCTGTTCTAACTTTGCTTATCTGAAGACTTTTGAGTGAGAATTTAAATTTTCATTTCAGATAGAAGCAAGAGGCATCTTACACTATCTCAGATGCTCTGCTGTTAGTATTAGTTGCAGAACTCTTCTATCTATTGCTTGATTATCTGGTTCATGGATATCAATATACTAGTTTCTGGACACGTGCCTTGCACGTGTGCCTTATGCAATATTATATAAATATTTAGAATGATTAAAATTCAATGAAAACATGTGTATAATGAGTACTTAACTGCAACAATATCAAATAAATGTAATGACAATGATATTTTTTATTATAGAAAACTAAATTAAAGATGACTAATAGAGAGAAAATATGTATAAAAATAAACATAAAAGAAAACATAACATACACATTCATTTTAAAACTCTAATCATAAGTTCATAACAATATACAAATGAAAAAGACTACAAAATCGATATATAATTTTCTGATATTTTCTCGACACCTTCTCTCATATTCAACCAAAATTCAAACGTCTTCTCCATCAAGTCAAACTAAAGTATGATTCAAATGAAAAAAATTACTTCATTTTATAAAGTGATAAAATCATATTAACGTAAATATATCATATAATTATGTTGACGGTTTCACTACTTTAACCTTAAATGAAATGGATAATCTTGGATGTGAGTTTTATGAAATAAGAAAGACGAATTTATATAGATAAAGATAGAGGAATATCAAAACACATCTAAAAGTTTTAAATTATACATTTAAAGGTTATGAATATGATCACAACACAATGTTAGATAGACAATAAAGTAACACAATCAAAATCTTTCATTCAAAGTAATAATCTTTTAGCAACCTTTACTAAATTATTTGTAGTTAAATAAAAACATATTGCATAAACTATTCGAGTATTATCAAACTTGTCATGTATTAATAAAAGTTGTCAATTAAGTAGCACTTAAAAGAATAATAACAAAAAATAAAGAATAAAAATTCATAACAATGCACAATGATACAGAATTACATAAAATTATGGGTTGCATATCAAATTTATTTTGGACAACCATACATTAACTACAAAATGGAAAAGAAAAACCTAAAATCATAACCTAACATAAAAAAAAATCTAAATCAATATATATGTCATACCTTATATTTCGTTCTAAGTTTAACACTTGAACTATATTGTAAGAAAACTTCTCTTTTTAATTTCAAATCAATCTGTTATTCTCCTCATTTATCTTCTTCACGACATGTATCCATATCAACATCTAGGAAGAAGAAAAGAAAATAGTAGATGATAGAAAATAAAAAAAAAATGATAATCTAGGGAGCAATTTACAGATATTTGACTGTCTTTTCACCAACCAAAATTTATTAATGGAGAACATTGAATTAGGGGTGTGCATTATTTTGATTAAACCAAAAAATCAAACCAAATACCGAATTCTAATTTGGATTGGTTTTTTGGATTCTTGGTTTGGTTTTGGATTTATAATTTACATTGTTTGATTTTTTTATTTGGTTTCGATCTAGAAAAATGAAGACTGAAAACCACAAAAATCCAATTTATATATATATATATATATATATATGATTTATATTAAAAAGTATATTTAAGAAATTTAATATTATATATATATAAAAAATTGCAAATATAACTTTGTTATGTTTCTAATTATTGACATAACTACAAAACCAAAAAAATCCAAACCAAAAAGAGAAAAACCAAACCAAACAAAATTTATTTTGATTTGGATTGGGTTGCACTTTTTCAAAATCGAAAGTCGAAATTTAAATTGTATAGTATAAAACCGAACCCAAAAGCCGAATGTACGCCCCTACATTGAATCATGATACATTAATTTTATTTTGATTTAAAATTCAAAGAGTCACCGAATTGAAAGATACATTAACTCGTGATATTTAGATGACCCTGATTATGGTGTTGTGACTTGTGAAATTTTTGAGAATAATACTAACAAATGTCGGCTTTAGGACAAAATACTCTTAATAGATTTTTAATTGCTACATTATAAATCCTTTTGTCGTTGAAACAAATCAAAGATCTTTCAAAATTTTCATTAATTGTTGATTGCATGATCTTTCATTTAACCTGTAATTCACATTTGAAGAACAGAAAAAGCCCAGTACCCCAGGTTCCTCTTACATCTTAACCCCTGAGGGAGAACATGTGGTAGTTCTACAGTACATTTTTTATAACATTACTTATAAGTACTTACTGTCAAATATAATTACATAATAAGTAATTTCTGATAACATTGCTTATTTTGAATTTCGTTACAGGAATTACTGCCCAGATGTTCCAATTTAAGCATTGGGTAAAGAAGTGACATTCTTTTACCAACAACCAACTTTTCTTTTTGAATCAGGAAATATTCTTCCTCCATGTCATTCTTCCTCCATCTCCAGTCAGCAGTGATGGATCTGATCAGGAGGGTGATGAGAATGATAATTCTGATAAGGAGAGTGAAGGTGATGAGAATGATAAGTCTGATAAGGAGAATGAGGGTGATGAGAATGATAATTCTGATAAGGAGAGTGAAGGTGATGAGAATGATAAGTCTGATAAGGAGAATGAGGGTAATGAGGAGTAGTTGTATCAATTTGACATGTTAGACTTCTATATTTTTGGAATTGTTTGATGGTATTTTAGTTCATTTTGAAGTTGCATGAAGTTTATTTTGACATAGTTTAATGTATAAGTTGAAAATATTGTGTTATTTTGGTTGGATGAAGTTTATTTTAAAATAGCTTATTTGGAATTCTTTGGGTTGGATGAAGTTTATTTGTAGCAAAATGCTGCTAATTTTGTAGCCGAAATACCGACCTCCAAAGGTCGTGATCTAAAAAATATGAAATAAAAATACTGACCTCTGGAGGTCGGAATCTCAAAAATAAGAAATAAAGATACCGACCTCCGGATGTCGGAATCTCAAAAATAAGAAATAAAAATACCGACCTCCGGAGGTCAGAATCTGAAAAATAAAAAATAAGGATACTGACCTCCTGAGGTCAAAACATCAAAATAAAAAAAAATGCCGACCTCCGAGGTCGGAATTTAAAAATTAAGAAAATACCGACATTCAGAGGTCGGTATTCCAAAATTTCAGAATTAAATATTTTAATCTCAGGAAGACGGAAATAATAAAAATAAAAAATAAAAAACTATATAAAAGTGACCTCAGGAAGTCGAAAAATAAAATGATGAATTTTACCGACATAAATTAAAACTGACCTCGAGAGGTTAGTAAATACCGACCTCCAGAGGTCGGAATTGAATAGAGACCAAAATTTTACCGACCTAAGTTGGGATGTCACTTTTTTGGTCGGTATTCAGGGAATAAAGACCTCCGGAGGTTGGTATTTGTAGGTCGGTATTCACTATTTTTTTTAGTAGTGGACGTTGTATCATCACTTAGTCTCATAGTGGTGGTTGTCGGTTAAAGAAATTCACACAGTATTATATTACTTTATTATATGATTTAACTGAGTTGTTATTGTATCTCTTTAAAACATCGAGCTATCACCTACTGTTTTAAATGATTTGTATAAACTGAACCCTTACTGTTGTTTTTACTTTGCATTTGAGTTGAATATTCATGAGCTGAGAAAAACTAAGGTAAGTGTTCTTTTCGGATTCCTTTCAAGCTTATGTAATATTTAGTTTTCCCCTCACATACTCGTACATTCAATGTACAGATACCATTTGGACTACATCGTTCTATAATGGGAAACTAGGGTCAGCATCCAACGCCTCATTAATCCAGTTGAGCACTCAGAGTCAGTTGGTGAGCCACCTTCCTTCAGGAGGATTCTCTTTTATTGTTTGGTTAGTAAGTTGTTAGGATGATATGGGGTCTTGTCCCGACATCCCTCTTTGTATTTAGAGGCTTCATAGACAGTTAGTTATGAGTTCTTTAGTCTTGTATTTCAGATGTTTTGCTATAACACTTGAGTTTCCACTTTGTCTAGTTTGAATGTTTATCCTTAAACGTTCTAAGTTTATTTGAGACAATTTCTTTTGAAAGTACATTTGAATCCTTAATGATTTTGTCTTCCTCTATGAGTTAAGTCAGGCAAAGGGTTCGCTTGAGGCCAACAATGATTTTTCAGTGTCAATCCCTCTCAGTGTGTAGGCTCGGGGCATGATAGTGTCTTCCTGTTATTGGTTAAAAACCATGGCCGACAACCCAGGCAATTCTGACGTTTCTTTTCAAAACTCTATATTTCTTCTTCAATTTTCAGTTTACTTCATTCACACCTTCTCCTTAGAATATTCTTGTCATTCTTCCGACTTTCAAGTTTTACCTGAGTTTCATCAGAGATTACCACTTCTTAACTAACTTTTGACTTGATTTATCTAGAATCTACAACATAATTAAAACTTAATAGGGGAGGGTGCTGGGACAAAGTCGATATTAGAAATTCGAAGGAACAAACCACAATTGAGGACGAGAATCATTGTTGGAGAATGAAGATGTTGGGTGAATCTTTTTACAAATGACCCATGAATATTTACAAATGATCTGATATAGTTTTTTATCCAAAAATATTAACCCCCTTAAATTTTAAACTAATACTATTTTAGTTCTACATAAATGGAAATATTTATTCACGTGGACAGTTACTTGGCATCTTTTATAAATACAACTAGTAAATGGGCCAGCACTTCGCGCGTTTAGAATATTCTTATTTAAAATCTATTAGAATAATTTATTTTTGTATTTTGATGTTATAGTCTTTTTATATAAATCTATTTTTAAGATTATAGAGGCTATTCAATTCTAGTTTATCATTGTTATATTAAAAGAAAAGGTAAAATTACAAATGATAACACTATTTTCTCCTAGTTTACGTAATTTTATTTTACCGTGGTTACATAGTGTCTTTAATTAGAGAGTCAAATAAATATTTTCTCAATATTCTTCTTTGAAAATATCGTTAGTATAACCATATAAATTAATTTCACAATATTAAATATTTAAAAAAACATATATTTATAAAACTAATGTGTTTATCAAGAGCAAAGGTTCCATAATCATATCAATAGGTAATATGTAGTCATTATGTGTTTGAAAATAAAGATGAAATCTTCCAAAATAAAATTTTCATATGTAATATAGTTATGATAATGTTTTGGAATTGAAGTTCCGCACAAACAAAACATTAAGGATCCTTGAAAAGTATGAAAGAGAAGTAAGGGATACTGGGGAAAAAGTTCTAAAAAAGTACTTTTGTGTGAGAGAATAGTCATCATTGTGTATCATATAATTATACTCCCTCCGTTTCAAAAAGAATGATCTGGTTTGACTTGACACGGAGTTTAAGAGTATAAAGAAGACTTTTGAATCTTGTGGTCCTAAATTAAAGTTAGGTCAAATGTACAAAATTGCCCTTTGATCTTGTGACCTTAAACATGCTACGTGGAAAGCTGAAATTAAAATGTTACCAAAAAGAGAAAGAGATTATTCTCTTTTAACAGACTTAAAAGGAAAGGAGATCATTCTTTTTTAAACGGAGGGAGTAATTAATTGCTAGTTTTAATTCTATCATTTGACTTTTTCTTTTTTTCTTTTTACTCCTATTAATATTAACATTTTTACGACAACAAAATAATATCATATAAATCCTTAGGCTTGATCACTTGTAGAGGAATAGATTTCTTTGGAGAATTGTAAATAAATGTATTCTATAAAAAGTTATTTGTGAAACTGCATAGTTTGAATTACATATAGTTTGTACTAACAAATACTTATAACAATAACATTACAAAAACATAAACAACAATATTTAAAATATGTAGTAAAACCTACAATTAATATTATAACCATAAATTAATGACTGTATAAAAAAACATACCAAGATCTGTAACAATAGAATGAAACAAAAAAATAAAAAAATCGAGCCCAATGAATGTAGAGTGTGTCCTTGTTAGTGAGTCACTCAACATGAGCAAAATACACAAATATTTAATTATGCAGAAGAAAAAGTTCTGAATCAAATATTTAACTGTGCAGAAAAAGAACTTCAGAATTTTCGTTATTTAAAAATGATAGGAAACCCTTCTATTTATAGCTATTAAAGGGTAGTGTGAACAAATGAAAATTGTGCCTTACTGAAAAGGTCACAACTCTTCGAGAAAGTCACAACTCTTCAAAAAAGTCATAATTTTTGGAAAGGTCACAATCATTCATACATGTTACAACCTTTCATAAAAGTTGACCCTCTTAATGAATGTCACAACTTTTCGTAAAAGTCGCACCTTTTAAATAAAAGTCACAACTTTTCAATAAAAGTAACAAGTTTTCATAAAAGTGACAACTTTTCATGAAAGGTTATTCAATTCTAGTTTACCATTTGTTATATTAAAAAAAAAAGGTAAAATTAAAAATCATAGTACTATTTTGTCCAAGTTTACATAATTTCATTATACCATGGCTACATAGTGTCTTTTATTAGAGAGGCAAATAAATATTTTCTCAATTTTCTTCTTTGCAATTTTTTTTACTCTAACACTATCAATTACTTCCAAAATATTTTATATATATACATATATATATATATATATATATATATATATATATATATATAACTAATATTTTTATCAAGAACAAAAGTTAAATAATCATATGATATACGAATAAGTAATCTGTAGTCATTAAATATTTTAAAATTAAAATATTATCTTCCAAAATTCAAATTCGATATGTAATATAGTTGTGATAGTGTTTTGCAATTGAAGCTGTGCACAAACAAAACATTAAGGATCTTTGAAAATGATAAAGGAGAAATAAGGGAAAATTGGAAAAAAGTTTAAAAGAAGTAATTTGGTGTGAGAGAATAGTCATTATTGTATATCATATAATTATAATTAATTGCTAGTTTTAATTCTATCATTTGACATTTTATTTTTGTTGCTCCTTTTAATTTTGACATTATTATGACAATAACAAAAAAATCATATAAACTAATAACCTTAGAGAAACATAAATAACAGAGTATAAAATATGCAATAAAAAACAACAATTAATATCATAAGCGTAAATTAATAATTGTAAAAAACATACCAGGATACGTGACAGTAGAATGAAACAAAAAGGAAAAATCGAGTCCACAAAATACAGTGCGTCTCCTTGTCTGTGACCCACTCAAAAGGAGCAAAGTACACAAATTATTAATTGTAAAGAAGAAGAAGAAGAAGAAGAAGAAGAAGAAGAAGTTCGGAATCAAATATTTTACTTAACTGTGCAGAAGAAGAAGTTCAGAATTTTCGTTGTTTTAGAATGAGAGAAACCCCCTCTATTTATAGATAACAAAGGATAGTTCGAACAAATTATAATTATATCTTAATCAAAAGTTCATAACTCTTTGGAAATTCAAAACTTTTCGGAAAGGTCACAACCTTTCTTGAAAGTCGTAACTCTTTGTAAAAGTTACAACTTTTCAATAAAATTCACAACTTTTCATAAAAGTCACAACTTTCATGAAAGGGAAATACTAATTTTGGAAATAAATAAATTAAAAGGAAATGCTTGTTTGTGGTGGCGCCACATAGGTGGACCTAGAGTTATCTATATATATATATATATATATATATATATATATATATATATATATATATATATATATATATATATTCACAACTTTTCATAAAAGTCACAACTTTCATGAAAGGGAAATACTAATTTTGGAAATAAATAAATTAAAAGTAAATGCTTGTTTGTGGTGGCGCCACATAGGTGGACCTAGAGTTATCTTTATGTATATATATGTATATATATATATATATATATATATATATATATGATATGTGATATGATTAGAGAGTGCACACTACATACAATCATCTATTAAATGATATGTGTTTTAATACATATATGGTTATAGTTTGGGTAGAAAAAAAGAAAACCCGATAAATGTAGTGTGACTTTGACCATTTAACTTTACTTTTTTTTAAATATCTACTTTCAGTTGTCGAATTTAAAAATCAAGAGATAATTTATCAATTAGTTCTTGGTAATTTGACCTTCACCAACAAGGTGATCAAAAGTTCATGTAATCAACCAACTTAAGTATTAAGATTTGTTCCCTCTAGTCCATATTAAGTGAATAGTCATAAGTTCTTTTTATAGTTCAAAATAAGTGATTTTTTCAAAGTTATTTGTTAATTGGGTTTTTTTTTCTTCACATTTATCCTTTCTTTCAATGATGTTGTTAACTACTTTACATTTTTAGGAGAATAGTTTAGGAATAATAATAAAAATAATTAAAAATAGCCTTTAATATTTGTCCTTATTATTTTTCATATATAGGAGTGTTACATCCCAACAATTCACCTAATATAGACGAGAGGAAGTAGTATTCATTCCCCCAATATATTTGTCAACATATTATATATATTATACTCAAAATATGATATAGTAAAATTAGGGAAAAGTTACAAGTAACCCACCCCCCTAAACTATGAACGAAATCTCAAAGACATACCTTAACTAAGCTAAGGTCCTATTACCCCCGAACCCATTTTTAAAAAATAAATATATACACCTTTTTGACTTACATGGAATCCAAATATCTCTCACGCGTCTCAATTGCATGGAGTCACGCAGTGTGCCATGTAAGACAAAAGTTGTACTAAATTACAAAAAAAAAATGAGTTTGGGTGGGTGGGTGGGTAGGACCTTAGTTTAGTCAAGGTGTGTCTCTGAGATTAATGTCATAGTCTAGGGGGGCTTATGACTTATCCCAATTTAATTATGCTTTTATTTGTTTCTCATTAAGGAATGTGACAGTTGTGCACCAACTCATACATGAAGAGTATAAAAGTTCTTAAATAATAGAAAAAAATACTTATTATAGCCTTTGCATTTCACAAGGTTTTACGGTTTTGATTTCCTTTATTCCTTTTCTTTTGAATTTTAAACTTTTCATCTTTGTCTAGGGTTACCAAGAGACCGAGTTTATTCAAGTCCTTAATCTCCTCAGGTATATACTAAATTCAATCAAAGCTTCTCATGTTAATTGATATACACGTCCTCACTATATATGATAATGATTTATACTATGTTTTTTTCTTAATTTAGGTAAATATGCTCATTTGTGTTAGAAGAATTTTTATTGTGTTTTTTACTCTATGTTAATTACATGTTCTCCTTGATTGTATCGATGATATCAAATTCATATCAATTACCCTTCGTTTCCACAGTTCCAGGAAGGCGCTGACCACCCAACAAGAAAAGGGCTACCTCAGAAAAAGTTCCCTACTTGTGGTAGAGTGAATACTACCTACTGTGGAGCCTTCGAGGCTCTCCCACATTAATATCTAGCTTTTGCAGTGTGAAAGAATGAATATTTAGAGTCCCCAAAATTTGTATAAGAAAGTTATTGTTTGTCTTGGGAAATCGATAACTTTTGAGTCGAGTTAGGTGTAAATGTTCATTATATTCTTTGTATATTAAAATGTAACATGGAAGCAGAATGTATCGGGTTCTACTATAAATAGTTAATCTAGAGTTAGCAGATGGTTTAAACAGGAATCTCAGTTAAATTATAGTAGGGGCGGAAGGAGGTTCAAAATATAAATTTTAAGATAAATACTAGAATGTATACCTAAGATATAAATATATGATACAACATCTTTTGAACCCCATTTGCCACTACACTTTTATCTTCCCTTACGTCAAAGGGGATTTAACAATTTACATATAACTAGGAAGATTATGTTTCCTTTAATTACACACTATAATTTTTTAACGAAGGGGATCAAACAAACAACATTGTCAATGCCTAGTTTCACCTCTTAATAATAGTGCTAACTACTTCTAACAACCTATTTTAAGTGGAATTGTCTTATGTAAATAGTACTTAATAAGTTTAATAAAAATATATAGGCTAAGTTGATTGTTTTCTTCTAAAATTAGGGAGGAAGTAAATTCAATAATAGTGCTAACTACTAACTGTAATGACCCATTTAATAGTTTTGAGTGCTAGAGCTTTTTATTCTTATAAAATACTTTTCGATAGCCTTTGAATGAGTTTTTTGGACTATTCATAACTACATTTATGAATTTAATGGGGTAGTTTTTATAATTAATTTAGTTGGTGGTTAAGGAAAATAAATGTAAACTTAATAGTGGGTTACTTTCACACTTTTAAAGTTTCTCTTATATAATAATTAGGGAGTAAATATTCTGTAGAAAAAATAAGGATTTGAGAAAAGAGAGCGGCTACGTAAAAATTAATCGTGGGTCTTTCTGTTGGTACGTTTCTTCGTAAATTACAATCTAATTTTGCAACGAATATTGTACTACTATAGCATCGAATGGATGGAATGGATATTTTTTTTAGTTGGTAATTGATCGTTATAATTAAATTAGGAAGGGAAATTTGGCAATGTTGAAATTGAAATTTGGAATTTGGAACTTTGGCAGTATATTCTTTGACAATTTGAGAGGGCAAATGTTAGGTCATTATTGGCTTATGACGGATAAGGTTTAAGGTTATTGGTTAGGTTAGAATGACTTAATATATAGATATATGTTGTTGGTAGAGAATTATTAGAAATTGTTTAAATTTAATTTCTTTAAAGCTTAAGGACATAGTATGATACTCTGTTATAAAGATTGATTATTATGGGGAAAAAATCGTGAGTACATAATAATTTAATAACGATGATTAATTGAGGGTTATGGAAAATTATTAATTACTATGTAGAGTAGAGAGTCGATCTTTCTTCTGCAATTTTACTTACGGGTGGGTTGAAGTTAATGAGTTCTTAGTTAGTTTCAATGTAATAGATTTTTGTTATGATGCTAGGTTTTGGTAGAATTTTTTATATATTGGTATAAGTAATTAGATTTTGGTGTAATAATGTATTATATAAAATAATTAGATTAAGTTATTGAGAGAAAATAAGACTTAACTCTAGACTTGCTATTTGAGAAATACTACACTTGATACATTAGTTGGTATAAATTTTAGGAATTTGGTATAGTAATATGAGTGTTTACGTATTGGTTTGTTGATATATTATGCATACTTGAAACAGTGAAAACATTCTAAGGCATTGAGAAAACGAAACGCACCGGGGAAGTAGCTTTATTGACTTCAGTTCTTTGGTGGAGGTAGGTTATGGTTTATTTTATTTGATAGATAGACTCTTAATAGATCTTGATAAGTATTGAGTAATATGGTGAAGTCCCAATTTACTTTATTGTGTGTTCTGTAATTGGTTTAAAATCCAGAGACTGTGAAATTAATAATCTTGATCCTTCTCTATCGAAGTGATATTTTGAATAAAGAAGGCCTGATAAAACAGTGTTAATGCACTTAAAAGTAGGGATAATAAATGATAATTGAACAATATTGATTGATATGAGTGTCACGTTTCGACATGGTTTTATGGATCATAGTGTCACATTCTGACATAGTATTATAGATCGGAGTGTCACGTTCCGACAGATATTATGGATCGGAGTGTCACATTTCGACACGGCATTATTGGATCGGAGTGTCACGTTTCGACACGGTATAATTGGATCGGAGTGTCACATTCTGAGATGGTAAAATTAAAGGAAATAAATATTGAATTTACTTAATGTACTCAATCTCAAAGAACCCATTTCTCAAATGAATGTAGTGTGGAGGCATGAGTACCCATATGTGTGCTTGATATTGTGATTGATTGTGTACTTACTTCAGTGTTGTTATCACTGGTTCATGTTGTTTGTTGCTTGCCACCTGCTAAGTGTCATAGTTGACTTTATACTATTAATCATTGTATATTAGTTTCTATTTTGGGTTGGCCTATGATACTTACTCAGTACATGTTGCTCCATACTATGCCCTACTTATGTTTTCTTTTTATGGAGTGAAGCGAGTGTACCAACAACTTTGGATTGCCCTCATCTCTAGCCATTCTGTAGCATATTAGGTTCCAAGTTGAGCTAGTCATTCAAAATCGTATTGGATTTTCTTGGTGATGACATGATGTCCTTAGTTTTCGGACATAAACTATTTTATTTATTTATTTTGGTGTCTTTAATACTCTTAGACTTAGTATTTGAAGATAAGATGTCCTTAATTTGACGACTTTCAGGTTTTGGGAATTACATTTAGTAGACTTTAATGGATTTGTGTTTCTTATACTAATAAGATTTAATGTTCCGCATTATGATTAATATTTCATAAGTTGAGTGTCACATTTGGACATAGTATTATGGATCGGAGTGTCACTTTTCGACACGATATTATAGATAGGAGTATCACGTTCTGACACGATATTATATGATCGGAGTGTCATGTTTTAACACGGTATAATTGGATCAGAGTGTCACATTCTGACATGGTAAAATTAAAGGAAAAAGATATTGAATTAACTCAATGTACTCAATCTCAAAGAACCCATTTCTAAAATGAGTGTGGTGTGGAGGCATGATATTGTGATTGATTGTGTACTTACTTTAGTATTGTTGTCACTGGTTCATTTTGTTTGTTGCTTGCCACCTAGTAAGCGTCATAGTTGACTTTATACTATTATTCATTGTATATTAGTTTCTATTTTGGTTGGCCGATGATACTTATTCAGTACATATTGATCCATACTATGCCCTACTTGTGTTTTCCTTTGTTTTCCTTTTATGGAGTGCAGCGAGTGTACCAATAACTTCGACTTGCCCTCATCTCTAGCCAGTCTATAGCATATTAGGTTCCAGGTTGAGCTCCTCATTCAAGCTCGTAATGGATTCTCTTGGTCATGAAATGATGTCCTATGTTTTCGGACATAAGCTATTTTATTTATTTATTTGGTGTCTTTAATACTCTTAGACTTAATATTTAAAGATAAGATGTCCTTAATTTGACCACTTTCAGGTTTTGGGAATGACATTTAGTAGACTTTAAGGGATTTGATTTTCTTACACAAATAAGATTTAGTATTCCACATTATGATTAGTATTTCATAAGTTGAATTATAAATAAAAGTTGGGGTTGGATTCATTGGTTCTCCAATCTAGGAGTTTAAGTGTGGGTGTCACTCATGACTCGTTTTGGATCGTGAAAACTTAGTATCAGAGCGTTAGTTTCAGTGATCTCTATCACACAAGGAAAAATCTAGTAGAGTCTTGAAGAAAGATATGGGAACTCCTTTACTTTTCTTCGACAGGATATTAGATATTAGGAAAACTTTATTCCTTCTTTCTTTCGTGCTACTACTTGAATTTAATTGGCATCCAGGTGATACAAATTGGTATCTGAACTTCTTCACTTTATTTCGCATATGATTAGTACTGGAGTATTGAAGTTGAAATAGCAACATCAAAATGAAAAAAAATGTGTCCTTGAAAATATGTATATTTTCTCGATTGACTACATGGCCAGTAATGACTAGTGATCAACATAATTGTTTTTATTAAGTTTATGAAGTTGAAACCCTCATTCTTCACAGGTATTGATTATGAAGATGCTTAAACTTTCATTGTATATTATTTTGACATGTTTCATAAAATGAATATAGTTTAAGAGGCTTAGTGTTTAGTTTGTCACATACTAGTTTCAGAGAGACGCAAAATATTGTGGTAGTCTCATGTTGACTACCGATTATTAAAGGAACTGCCTATGACTTAAGGCAACATTTTGTAGCTTCTTCATCCAATTAAATACCCCAAATCTAGAGCGATAAGAGGAGAGATGGTTTCTAAAATAAATAGAAATGGAAGATAGGTGTTGTAGCCTATTAGGTCAATTTTTGTACTTTATTTTGATATGTGAAAACATGCAAGAAGTTTCATAAGGGACAACTAGAAAATGATCATTATTACTTTAGAAAATAAAGTTAGTACAACTTTCATATTATGTATGAGTTGTTTAGTGAATGATGAAATCAGGTTGCGCCAATCGAGGTCAAAATCTTTACTACGATCCCATGGATTGATTTTATATTAAGGAGGGTGAAATTTATTAAGTGTGTTACTTTTGTTATCGACCTGATCTAAGAAAGAATTCAAATTGCTTGGGGTTAGAGCCAAAATGGATTTATAATATTTTATATATATTCAATGGGTATAATTATTTGAGTTATGTGGGTGCAATCTTCTTGATAAAGTATGATGTGTTCTAGTGATGGATTTAACGACCTTTCATGGTACGGTACGATACTAGTGTTACGTGGCAATACATCGATTGTCAAGTGTAAATACTAACTACTTAAGGAGCTATCAGTGGTATGACATGTTTAGATAATGAGATTCGATGTTGCTTTTACAATTGACAAACCAACTAGTTTGTTACTACGGACGCTCGGATTAAGCATTATTTTAAACAAAAATTTTAGTGGTGAATCTTTTGTATGATATTAATACATTTAGGTGGTGAAATGTATCATGAGGGTTCTAGGACTAGTGATTTTATTTTAATCTCCAAAGGAGTGGATTGACGCCGGAATGACAAACTTATGAATAAGAGAGTCAGTGAATATACTAGGGTGAATTCGATTGAAGATTTTAGTTCAAAAATATATGTATAAAATTTTTGTTAGTCTTTTGGAACTGACTGGTATGACTCGTGGTGATGACAAAGGTTTACTGAGCGTGATGGAAATATTAATTAGTGATGGATTGTGATTGAGATGCAATTGTAGAATACGTATTGTTGGTTAAATAAATTTTATATGGAAATAATGACTTGTGAGTATCTAAGTTTGCAATTTTCTACTATTTAGTATATAACGTGTTTGAATGGAAAGTTTTGAGAGATGTTGGTGTACCTTTCAAATATATTTAAAGGAGCTAGATTCATAATGAAAATGAAATAAAAATTAGTGGGATGAGTGTAGCCTTATAAAAGACGTGCGAGTAAGAATATTTTCTCCTATTACAAGGACTTAAAAGGTATCTTCAATGGGATTGAGAATTGTGTTCAGTGATGCTTATTTTCATTCGCTCTGGGTATAATAATAGTGTCATGTGTTCATCAGATTGGTTAAAAAGCTAGTGGATAAGACTTGATATAAAAATGTACATACGTCCAACTCAAGTTTGATGATAAGTTCCTTTGTCATTTGAGTTTGGTAATGAGTACCTTTGGATATTTAGTGAAGGATATGATAAGATCGATGGAGAGGGGATTAATGATATGCCAAGATATATGAATACATAAAAGTCTTCAAGGTATGAGTTAATATTGACATACAAGGGGATTTAATTACACAGTTGGATTCACAATTCAATTTTTGTTTGTTTTGTAAGTCTACATTCGTAGTGGTATATTTTGTCAAGATATAAATTTGCAAGATAAGCATTGATCGTTCAATTAGGTATTGAGTATTTGAAAGGACTTTTGCGTAGTTTTGGTCATGAATAAGTTTGTTTCTTTTGATTTTTTAAGGACACAAGGAAAGGTTTCACTTAAAGTGTAGGTTTATAGTATAAGGTAAAATTTCATGGGTTGTTTGTTAAAGGATGAGATGAGTAAGCGAGCTAGAGAAATTAACAAGAGTCTAATACATAAATGTGTCGAGATATTTAGAATTTCATGATACATTGCATAGACATTTGATGGTAAATAGAGGTTATGAGCTTATAATACATAGAATAATTAGAGTGACCAAGAATTTATCTTAGTGTTGGCATT
The DNA here is from genome assembly GCA_022817965.1 of Solanum lycopersicoides. Classification (NCBI taxonomy): domain Eukaryota; kingdom Viridiplantae; phylum Streptophyta; class Magnoliopsida; order Solanales; family Solanaceae; genus Solanum; species Solanum lycopersicoides. Next base: position 30,362,564 of record CM040626.1, read on the forward strand.
AGGTATATGATGGTTTAGAATGGTAGCTAAAGCATGGTATGTGGAAGTGGTGTGAAGTTGACTTTGAGTGTGATTTAATAGTTTTATCTCGATGGAAAGGTACTATCAAGTTATAAAATAGTGCTATTAGCCTTGTTTGGGACTCGTATTTGTCATAAAATGCTTAAATAGAAAGAGAGACAGCTATAGTTTGAACATGTGTTTGATAAGAATACTTTGATACTAATGATGATTTGGGAGTAAGGTCGATGATCGGTGTGGTTATGTTTTTTTTTTAGTATTAAGAATGTTGAGTTAAGTGGATGCGGCGTTCAATAAACCAAGTATGTGTGCAATCATAATAATGACAAAATTGGTGATTGTGGTGGTTAAAAAAATAAATCAAAGAGATAGAGTCAGATGAATAAAAATGTTTGATACAGGCACTATTAGGGGCGTCTAATGGGCGGGTTGGATTGAAATTGGAAAGATTAAAATGGATTGAACAGAAATCGGGTTCAGTCTTGACCCGCCCAAGTTTACTTTGGTCTCAAATGGGTTGGGCTCAAATGGGCTAAAAATGGGTTGGGTATTGACCCATCCATTTTGACCCGATTAATCTCAATAGCATAACATATTGATATTTAACTTTTATAATTCACAATTTGGATTTTCGATCAAGAATTTTTTGTTAAAAAGATAACAAATGGATAGATAAATCCTAAAAGATGTTAAATCGATAATAATTCATAACTTTAATATAGGAGAATATCTTAACAAAAAGTTTTAAAACGGGTTGAAATTGCAGATTGAATTGGGCTCAATTGGGAATTTTCTTCAAATGGGCTAAGCTGAATGGGGTGAGATCGAACCAAATTCAAATTATCTTGAGCCCAACCCTTAAAATTCTGGGTGGGTTGGGCGAGTTACCTATGTTTGAGTTCATTTTTGACACCCCTAGGCACTATGGAAGGAGTATCTAGAGTTATACGACCTTAGTTATGTACATTCTTATGTGACGAACTACTTCATTCTGGTCATGGTTTAGAAAATAATTCACTTTCTCCATCCGTGTATGTTTTCGCATTTATGAGTGAGTCTGTCGTAGTGGATCAGGTGTACCTATCCTGTGATGTGCTCTTGATTGGGTAGGATGTTTAGGCATACTTGGTTATCTCAAATGACATATTTGGTGTTGTCTTGGAGCTATTAAAGTATACTAGCCATTCTACACATACAATTTTGCTTATGAGAATTTGTAGGAGAGCAACCATAAAAATTTACAGTTGTTTAGACTTAAGATTTATCTCATCATCGGTATCATATTTTGACTACGTGTAGATATCCAATTGGTTGGTTTGATACTTTTGATATGAGACCTTAAATACTAATATTTTGAAGGAATTTTTAACACAACTACCCTTTCTTACCCTCACCTTCTTTTGATCGTTTGAGGATGAACGTGTGTACATTGGTATCTAATGTAACGACCCATTTGTTCGTTTTGAGTAGTAGAGATTTTTATTTTATAAAATACTTTTTGGTAGACTATAAATGCATCTTTTGAACTATTTGTATCTACATTTTTGAATTTAATGAAGTAGTTTTAAATTTTATTTAGTTGGTGTTTAAGGAAAATAAATGTAAACTTAATGGTCGGTTACTTTCACACTTTCATAGTTTGTCTTATCTAATAATTAGGGAAAAAATATTTTGTACAAAGAATGAGGGCTTGAGAAGAGAAAGCAACTACATCAAAATCAATCGTGGGTCTTTCCGCTGATACGTTTCTTTGTAAATTACAATCTAATTCTGGAACGAATATTCTACTAATATAGCATCGAATGTATGGAATGGATATATTTTTTAGTTGGTTCTTGGTCGGTATAATTAAATTAGGAAGGAAAATTTTGCGATGTTGAAATTGAAATTTGGAATTTGGAACTTTGGCAGTACGTTCTTTGACAATTTGAGAGGGCACATGTTAGGCCATTATTGACTAATGACGGATAAGGTTTGACGTTATTGGTTAGGTTAGCATGACTTACTATATAAATATATGTTGTTGGCTAGAGAATGATTAGAAATTGATTAAATTTTGTTTCTTAAAAGCTTAAGGACATAGTAGGATACTCTGTTATAAAGATTGATTATTATGGGAACAAATCGTGAGTACATAATAATTTAATAACGATGATTAATTGAGGGTTATGGAAAATTATTAATTACTATGTAGAGTAGAGAGTCGATCTTTCTTCTGCAATTTTACTTACGGGTGGATTGAAGTTAATGAGTTCTTAGTTAGTTTCAATGTAATAGATTTTTGTTATGATGCTAGGTTTTGGTAGAATTTTTTATATATTGGTATAGGTAATTAGATTTTTGTGTAATAATGTATTATATAAAATAATTAGATTTAGTTATTGAGAGGAAATAAGACTTAACTCTAGACTTGCTATTTGAGAAATACTACACTTGATACATTAGTTGGTATAAAATTTTAGGAATTTGGTATAGTAATATGAGTGTTTACGTATTGGTTTGTTGATATATTATGCATACTTGATACAGTGAAAACATTCTAAGGCATTGAGAAAAGGAAACGCACCGGGGAAGTAGCTTTATTGACTTCAATTCTTTGGTGGAGGTAGCTTATGGTTTATTTTATTTGATAGATAGACTCTTAATAGATCTTGATAAGTATTGAGTGCTATGGTGAAGTCCCAATTTACTTTATTGTGTGTTCTGTAATTGGTTTGAAATCCAGAGACTGTGAAATTAATAATCTTGATCCTTCTCTATCGAAGTGATATTTTGAATAAAGAAGGCCTGATAAAACAGTGTTAATGCACTTAAAAGTAGGGATAATAAATGATAATTGAACAATATTGATTGATATGAGTGTCACGTTTCGACATGGTTTTATGGATCATAGTGTCATATTCTGACATAGTATTATAGATCGGAGTGTCACGTTCCGACAGGATATTATGGATCGGAGTGTCACATTTCGACACGGTATTATTGGATTGGAGTGTCACGTTTCGACAAGGTATAATTGGATCGGAGTGTCACATTCTGAGATGGTAAAATTAAAGGAAATAAATATTGAATTTACTTAATGTACTCAATCTCAAAGAACCCATTTCTCAAATGAATGTAGTGTGGAGGCATGAGTACCCATATGTGTGCTTGATATTGTGATTGATTGTGTACTTACTTTAGTGTTGTTGTCACTGGTTCATGTTGTTTGTTGCTTGCCACCTGCTAAGTGTCATAGTTGACTTTATACTATTAATCATTGTATATTAGTTTCTATTTTGGGTTGGCCTATGATACTTACTCAGTACATGTTGCTCCATACTATGCCCTACTTATGTTTTCTTTTTATGGAGTGAAGCGAGTGTACCAACAACTTTGGATTGCCCTCATCTCTAGCCATTCTGTAGCATATTAGGTTCCAAGTTGAGCTAGTCATTCAAAATCGTATTGGATTTTCTTGGTGATGACATGATGTCCTTAATTTTCGGACATAAACTATTTTATTTATTTATTTGGGTGTCTTTAATACTATTAGACTTAGTATTTGAAGATAAGATGTCCTTAATTTGACGACTTTCAGGTTTTGGGAATTACATTTAGTAGACTTTAATGGATTTGTGTTTCTTATACTAATAAGATTTAATATTCCGCATTATGATTAATATCTCATAAGTTGAATGATACATATAAGTTGGGGTTAGTTTATTAGTTCTCCCTCCTCGGAGGTTAAGTATTGGTGCCACTCATGACTCGTTTTGGGTCATGACAAACTTGGTATCAGAACGTTAGGTTCGGTGATCTTATCACACAAAGACAAGTCTAGTAGAGTCTTGAAGAACGGCATCGAAACTCCTTTACTTTTCACTCTAGAGGATATTAGACTTTAGGAAAACTTCATTCTTTCTTTCTTTCGTGCTAATACTTGAATTTAATTGGTATCTATGTGATACAAATTGGTATATGAACTTCTTAACTCTATTTCACATATGGTTAGTACTGGAGTATAAGAATTTGAAATAGCAACATGAGAAAGAGAAAATGTGTCCTTGAAAATAGGTATATTTTCTCGATTGACTACATGACCAGTAATGACTAGTGATCAACATAATTTTTTTATTAAGTTCATAAAGTTGAAACCCTCATTCTTCGTGGGTATTGACTATGAATATGCTTATACTTTCATTGTTTATTATTTTGACCTGCTTCATAAAATGAATATAGTTGAGAGGCTTAGTGTTTAGTTTGTGACATACTAGTTTCAGAGAGATGCAAAGTGTTGTGGTAGTCTCATGTTGACTGCCGATTATTAAAGGAACTCCCTGTAACTTAAGGCAACATTTTCTAGATTCTTCACCCAATTAAATACCCCAAATCCAGAGCGATAAGAGGAGAGATGGTTTCCAAAATATAGAAATGGAAAATATGTGTTGTAGCCTATGAGGTCAAATTTTGTACTTTATCTAGATATGTGACTACATGCAACAAGTTTCGTAAGGGACAACTAGAAAATGATCATCATTACTTTAGAAAATAAAGTTATTAAGGCTTTCATATCATGTATGGATTGTTTAGTGAATGATGAAATTAGGTTGAGCCATCGAGGTCAAAACCTTTACTACAATCCCATGGATTGATTTTATATTAAGGAGGGTAAAATTTTCAAGTGTGTTACTTGTGTTATCGACTTGATCTAAGAAAGAATGCAAATTGCTTGGGGGTAGAGACAAAATGGTTTTGATAATATTTTATAGTTATTCAATGGGTAAAATTGTTTGAAATATTAGGGTGCGATCTTCTTGATAAGAATAATATGTTCTAGTGATGGATTTAATGACCTTTCATGGTACTGTATGGTATTAGTGTTACGTGGAAACTAATACAACGATTGTCAAGCGTAAATACTAACTACATAAGGAGCTATCAGTGGTATGACATGTTTAGATAATGAGATTCGATCTTGCTTTTACAATTGAGAAACCAACTAGTTTGTTACTACGGACGCTCGAATTAAGCATTATTTTAGAGAAAAATTTTTGTGGTGGTGATTTCATTTTAATATCCGAAGGAGTGGATTGATTCTGGAATGACAAACTTATGGATAAAGAAAGTCAGTGAATATACTTTGGTGAATTCAATTGATGATTTTAGTTCGAAAATATGTATAAAATTTTGGTTAGTCCCTTGGATCTGATTGGTATGACTTGTTGTGATGACAAAGGTTTACTGAGCATGATGGAAATATGAGTTAGTGATGGATTGGGATTGAGATGCAACTGTAGAATACAAATTGTTGGTTAAATAAATTTTATATGGACATAATGACTTGTGAGTATCTAAGGTTGCGATTTTCTTCTATTTAGTAAGTAACGTGGTTGAATGGAAAGTTTTTAGAGATGTTGGAATACCGCTCAAATAGAGTTTAAAGGAGTTAGATTCATCATGAAAATGAAATAAAAATTAGTGGGATGAGTGTAGCCTTCGAAAAGAGGTGAAGTAAGAATATTTTCACTGATTGCAAGGACTTAAAAGGTATATTAAATGGGATTGAGATTGGGTTCAGAGATGCGTAATTTCATCCGCTCAGGGTATAGTAATAGTGTTACGTGTTCATCAGATTGGTTAAAAAACTAGTGGATAAGACTTGATATAAAAGTGTACACACATCCAACTCAAGTTTGATGATAAGTTCCTTTGTGATTTGAGTTTGGTAATGAGTAAATTTGGATTTCTTGTGAATGATATGGTAAGATCGATGGAGAGGGGATTAATTATATGCCAAGATACATGAATACATAAAAGTATTCAAGTCAAAGCTAATATTGATATATAAGGGGATTGAATTACACAGTTGGATTCACAATTAAATTTTTGTTTGTTTTGTAAGTCTACATTCGTAGTGGTATATTTTGTCAAGATATAAATTTGCAAGATAAGCAATGATCGTTCAATTAGGCATTGAGTATTTGAAAGGACTTCTGAGTAGTTTTGGTCATGAATAAGTTTGTTACTTTTGATTTTTTAAGGAAACAAGGAAAGGTTTCACTTAAAGTGTAGGTTTAGAGTATAAGGTAAAATGTCATGGGTTATTTGTTAAAGGATGAGATCAGTAAGAGAGCTAGAGAAATTAACAAGATTCTTATACATAGATGGGTCGAGATATTTAGAATTTTATGATGTATTACATAGACATTTGATGGTTAACAGTGGTTATGATCTTATAGCATACAGAATAATTTGAGTGACCAAGAATATCCCTTAGTGTTGGCATGAGGTATGTGATGGTTTAGAATCATAGTTAAAGCAAGTTATGTGGAAGTGGTGTGAAGTTGACTTTGGGTGTGATTTAATAGTTTTAACTCGATGGAAAGGTACTATCAAGTTTTAAATTAGTGTTATTAGCCTTGTTCGGAACTCATATTTGTCATGAAATGCTTAAATGGAAAGAGAGATAGCTATTGTTTGAACATGCGTTTGATAAGAATACTTTGATACTAATGGTGGTTTGGGAGTAAGGTCGATGATTGGTGTAGTTATGATGTTATTTTAGTATTAAGATTGTTGACTTCAGTGGATGTGGCGTTCAATAAACCAAGTATGTGTGCAATTATAATAGGGACAAAATTGGTGATTGTGGGTAGTTAAAAAAATAAATCAAAGAGATAGAGACAGATGAATAAAAATGTTTGATATGTGCACTATCGAAGGAGTATCTAGAGTTATTCGACCTTGGTTACATTCTTATGTGACCAACTACTTCAATCTGGTCATGGTTTAGAATATAATTCACTTTCTCCATCCGTGTGTGTTTTCTCTTTTATGAGTGAGTCCGTCGTAGTGGATCAGGTGTACCTATCCGGTGATGTGCTCTTGATTGGGTAGGATGTTTAGGCATACTTGATTATCTCAATAGACATATTTGGTGTTGTCTTGGAGCTATTAAAGTATACTGGCCATTCTACACGTAAACTTTTGCTTATGAGAATTTATAGAAGAGCTATCGTGAAAATTTACAGTTGTTTAGACTTAAGATTTATTTCATCATCAGTATCATGTGTTGACAACGCTTAGATCTCCAATTGGTTGGTTTGATACTTTTGATATGAGACCTTGGATACTAATATTTTGAATGAATTGTTGACACAACTACCCTCTCTTACCCTCACCTTCTTTTGATCCTTCGAGGATGAACGTGTGTACATTGGTATCTAATGTAACGACACATTTGGTCATTTTGAGTAGTACACCATTTTATTTTATGAATACTTTTGTATAAACTCTAATTGGATATTTTGGACTATTCGTATCTACATTTTTGAATTTAATGGGCAATTTTTATAATTTATTTAGTTCATGGTTAAGGAAAATAAATGTAAACTTAATAGTCGGTTACTTTCACACTTTTATAGTTTGTCTTATATAATAATTAGGGAGAAAATATTCTGTAGAAAAAAATAAGGGTTTGAGAAAAGAGAGCGGCTACATCAAAATCAATCGTGGATCTTTCTGCTGATATGTTTCTTTGTAAATTATACTCTAATTCTGCAAAGAATATTGTACTACTATAGAATCGAATGGATGGAATGGATGTATTGTATAGTTGGTACTTGGTCGTTATAATTTAATAAGGAAGGGAAATTTGGCAATTTTGAAATTGAAATTTGGAATTTGGCACTTTAGCAGTATGTTCTTTCACAATTTGAGTGGATATATGTTAGGCCATTATTGGCTAATGATGGATAATGTTTGAGTTTATTGGTTAGATTAGCATGAATTTATTATATAGATATATGTTGTTGGCTAGAGATTGATTAGAAATTGGTTCAATTTTATTTCTTAAAAGCTTAAGGACATCCTATTATTCTCTGTTGTAGAGTTTGATTATTACGGGAACAAGATTGTGAGTAGATAATAATTGAATAACGATGATTAATTGCGTGTTATGGGCAATTATTAATTAGTATTTAGAGTATAGAGTTGATCTTGCATCTGCAATTTTACTTTGGGGTGGATTGAATTTAATGAGTTCTTTGTTAGTTTCGATGTGTTGTATTTTTGTTATGGTGCTAGTTTTTGGTACAAGTATTGATATATTGGTATAGATAAGTAAATTTTAGGTGTATTCATGTATTATATAAATATAATTAGATTAAGTTGTTGAGATGAATTAAGACTTCACTCTAGACATGTAATTTGAGAAATACTAAACTTGATACATTAGATGGTATCAAATTTTAGGAATTTGGTTATAGTAATATGAGTGTCTAGGACTGGTTTGCTTATATTTTATGCATACTTGATAGATTGGAAACATTCTGAGGCATTGCGGAAAGGAAAACACTAGAGATGTAGCTTGCTTGAGTTTATGTCTTCGGTGGAGGTAGGTTATGATTTATTTTATTTGATAAATAGACTCTTAATTGTGATTCATATGCATTGGGTGATATTTTGAAGTTCCCTATGTACTTGATTGTGTTGTTGTGTGTTCTGTGATTGGTCTAAAATCCTGAGACTGTGAAATTTATAATCTTGACATCTCTCGCTCGAAGTGATGCGTTGAATAAAGAAGACTTGATAAAATATTGTTAATCCACTAAAAAGTGTGCTCATAAATGCTACATTAACAATATTAACGGATCAGAGTTTCACATTCCGACATGTATTATAGATCAGAGTGTCACTTTCCAACACAACATTATGGATTGGAGTGTCACGTTCCGACACGGTATTATGGATCGGAGTGTCACTTTTTGACACAGTATTATTGGATTGGAGTGTCACTTTCCAACACGGTATAATTGGATCGGAGTGTCACGCTCCGACACGGAAACATGAAAGGAATAATATATTGAATTAACTTAATGTACTCAATCTCAAAGAACCCCTTTTCCAAATTAGTGTTGTGTGGAGGCATGAGTCCTCATATGTGTGCTTGATATTGTGATTGATTGTGTACTTACTTTAGTGTTGTTATCACTGGTTCATGTTGTTTGTTACTAGCCACTTGCTAAGTGTAATTGTTGGTTTTATATTATTTTTCATTGTATATTAGTTTCTATTTTGGGTTGGCCGATGATACCTATTCATTACATGTTGCTCTGTACTGAGACATACTTATGTTTTCCTTTATTTCCTCTTATGGAGTGCAACGAATGTACCAGCGACTTTGACTTGCTCTCAGCTCTAGCTAGTCACCAGCATATCAGGTTCCAGTTTAAGCTACTCATTCAAGCTCGTGTTGAATTCTCCATTAGATTTAGGACATAAACTATTTTATTTATTTATTTTTGTTTCTTTAATACTCTTAGACTTAGTATTTGAAGATTAGATTTCCTTAATGCGATGACTTTAAGCTTTTGAAAATTACATATAGTAGACTTTAATGGATTTGTGTTCCATACACTAATAAGATTTAAGCTTCTGCATTATGATTAGTATTTCATAAGTTGAATGATAAATATATGTTTGGGTTTGATTCATTGGTTTTCTCACGTAGGATCTTAAGTGTGGGTTCCACTCATGACTCGTTTTGGGTCGTGACACTAACTAACATTTCTATAAAATAGGGGTGAAGTAAATTCAAAACATAACATTAATTGGTTGAAACAAAAAATGAGATGTATAATTTTTGTCAGAGATTGTTTGTGGAAGGAGATTGCCTTTTTTTTTATTCTTCTTCCTGAACTGGTGAAAACCTTAATTTTTTACCAACTAAAAGTATTTGATACCCATATTAGGATTGGCTTGTTGTGGGATGTACTTAAAAGAACCCTTCAAGGCTACAATTTATTTGATGGCACGAGTAATTGTTGGGTTTAAAAAGATGTGAATGAAATTGAAGAGTTTTAACTTTTATACAGAGTTTTGACTTTTCTGAAGTTTTGCGGATTTTCTGAAGAGTTGACACTTGGATGAAAAAATACAATTTTTTCGTAAGGTTGTGACTTTTTTGAAGGATTGTGCTTTTTCGGATGAGTCACAACAAGAAGCCATTCAAACTACCATCTATTCTCTATAATAAATATATGGGTTTCTCTTATTTTTAAATAACAAAATTTTGAACTTCTTTCTTTTCTACTAAATACAGTATTCTAAGTGAATTTTACTGTTGTTGATTGGTTTGCTGACACCGTGGTTTTAAGTATTAATACTCCGGTGAGTAACATTATTCTATTGTGAGAGGATATATTCCATCAACCTTGAGTACTTGAGGGGACTAATTTTCTTAAGAAACCATTTTGCATTCAGTGGGGTCAAATTTATTATTTTGAGAAAATATTTTGTTTATTATTTTTAATTTGTTTCAGATTCTATTTTCTTTATTGGTTTTAAGTTTCTAGTTTTGAAAATATTCTTTAAATTTTGTTGTTTCTTACCAAGTTCTTCAAAATTATTTTTTTAAGTATCTTAGTAATATTTTCACACAAACGGTGGCTTTGAAGTTTAGGTGTTTCTGTCAGGCTTATACACAAACATTCTACTGATATGCTCTGATGTCTCCTTGGGAGGTAATGTTTTTGTAGCTCATGCCGAAAGGACTAGCATTATCATGATCTGAAGCATAACTTCTTCGGATCAAACATTAGCTATCTTATTTTCCCGGGGTATATGCCCAACTTTTTGATTTTCTCGTTTAGCTATTTTTTTCTCCAATATTTTATAGCAAAAATTGTTTTCTTTCTACTGTGGACTTCTGACGTTTCCTTATTTTTATGGTTTCAAATTTCTATTGGAATCAAAAAAGTTAGAGATTTCCAGCTAAATGTCTGCCAATGAGGAGGTTGGGGAGAGTCGTGTGCATGTTGTATATAATGGGAGAGCTTCTAGAATCAGTGAAATTAGGCTTGAACTTTATCCTGTTTTTGAGTCTTACTCTGGCGAAGGCTTACCATATGCTCCTGTAGATTTTCCAAATGCTGGTGATAAGTGGGGTTGGCGGGCAGGGAAAAGAGTTTCAAGTTCATGCACCTTTAGAGATAGATATTTGTATCTTTCGAAGCATTTTAAGACTCCAAAAGGTGGAAAGAAAAATGCTTTTCAAAGTAAGATTTCGATTGAAAAGTATCTCCAGTCTGAGTATCCTGACATGGATATAAACCAAATTTTTTCCTCATTTAGTTGGATCATTCCTTCGAAGAAGTCGCCAAGCTCAATAAGTTAGCTTTTCGGTATATAGCATGTAGATGTTTATTCGGTTGTTTGCGTCAATTAAAAAAAAACTGAACACATCTTTTTATTGACCTGATGCCAAATTCGTTTTCTTTTTAGTTACATATTTATTTTGACTCAGATATGATAGAGAGGACTACATCTTTAGGGACAGAATTGCAGTCTTTACTGTCTGATTCTCCTATAAGAGCCATTACTCGTAAGGCTGGTAAAAGAATTTGTAGCAGTTTATCAACAGAAAATCCTTTTTCGGCCATAGTTTGTGATATCTGTTGCAGTGAGCCGGGTTTTTGCCGAGGTTTTCGCTGTATACTTTGATGCAAAACGATCATTTCGGACTATGATGGGTACATTTATGTTCTATGTGAAGCAACAATAGATGATACATATGTTGACATGTTTCCCATCTAGACTGGCTCTACGAGCTTACATGGCTTGGAAAGTTAGAGGAAGCTTCAATTTGGATGCACAATATTTATGTCGATACTGTGATTTAAGGATAGATTTGGTTCCACATGCTCTGAATCTTATAAACACCTCCATATCTATTTCTTCTCGTGCTGAAATTGAAAAGATATTGAATGTTGGCATTTGTATTTTGTGTGCCTCACAAAAAAGAAGTGGAAAAGATTTGTTGCATCATATTGAATCAGTCAAGGCAAAGGTATAGCTAAATGATGAATTGTACTTTTTTTCCTTATAATGCTATCTGTTTTTCTGTTTGATGTTTACAATTACCAAAATGACTAATTTGATAATCATATCAGATTACGAAAGGAGTATGCATTCAAGATGCGTTCAAAAAGGAAGGTTTTACGGATAGCACTGGTAACTTCTCTCCCCTCTCATCATTTTGTTTGTGTTGATCAGTTACTTTGACTTGAATATTTGTATTTGAGCAAGACATTTCATTATGTGCAAATGTTATTCTCTTTCTATAAGTATTGTTTATTTCAGGACATAAATATATACATTTGTTAATTTTTTCAAGTAAAATACCCTACAGTTTAGACGATTAGATTAAAAAATCTTATTATATAAGGTGTAAAGAGATAAAAGACACAATTGATACAAATATTGTTTTACTTGTTCAAATCACCAATGTCGGCCTAATCGAGTCCCTCATTTTCTTTAGAGCTTAAATGTTTCTAATTAGATAAATAGCCTATTTCGAAATCCTTGACATGAAAGATTACAGTTCACTTGTTGGTAACATCCTCTACTTGTATAATTTTCTAATATATCCTTTTCTTTTCTTTTCACTAGTTAGATCTATTAAATTCAATGTTTTTACAAGAAGAAATAGTGAGGCTAGTATAAGTGTGTGCTAGCTTGTTTCTATCATTGGAAAAGTCATTCTTCCTTGATTCTGATAGGATGTGCTTTCCTTCTAGTAGGTTTTTCGCTCGTCTAGACTTCATTTTTACGCGAGTCAATCTCCTCGATTCTGGTATATGCGTTTATCAATCTTCCTTCATTATGGTAGTGTGTGACTTCCATTCGTGTTTAGATTTATGCTTTCTTTTTACAGATTTTTGGATGTGTCTCCTTTTTTTCTTGCACAAATCATTTAGTATTACTGTCATTATTACAACATAGAGTTAACAGGGCTAACAATATGTTTTATTTGATTCTGCCTTAAACTATACTACTAAGATTTACTGGAGCGTATCCATTGGGCTTTTATATCAAGATATTGTTGTTATTGTGCTTGTGATTCTTCTTAGTAGGATTGAAGTGCAACTATATGCTAGTTTAAACTGATCAATGGTGAGAAATAACTATGTTGTAGCCAAAAATCTTCCTGTTGAATTAGGTTCCTTATGCATTTACTTTACTCACGCCGTTCATTATAAATTTGCGGCACTAATGCCGGAGTAGGACTTTTTTGTATGCATGTGGAAACATTCCTTAGTTAATTAATAAGTTGGCACTTGTGGGTTGTTCTCACCGCTACTTCTGAATCATTTTTAATGCAAATTCTAGTTAGGGTACTCCTCACAGTGGCTGACAATTTCTAGTTTTGAAGATATTTTCGGAGTGGTGGTGAGATCATGTTTTTGGATCACCCTTAGTTACATGTGATATTTTCAATCCTTATTTCTTACCAGAGACTTATAATGTGTTTCATACTCTAAAGTTGTATTAGATGATTTTTATACTTATGCTACCTGGTTTTTGGATATTCTTTGTTGTTTTTTCTATCATTTGTGGCCTGACCACCCTTTTGGAGTCTCGTATATATGTGTGTTATTTTGGCTTACACATTTTTTTTGTGGGTGGGAGAGTGGGTGGGTGGGTGGGGTGGGTGGGTGGGGGTTGGAGTGGGTGCCATCATAACCTCGACTTCTGGATCATGAAACAATGTGTGTCAATATGACATGGGACATATTTTAAGAGACTCGAACACTCTTATCTCAATACAACCTTTCATTATTCCCTGAGAAGAGCAAATCTTGTATTATTTATTTAAAGTGGAACTAATACGAAAACTCACTTAAAATATAGGATTTATTTTAATTCTCATATCTAACTATAACTCACTTTCATTAGGATGCAAATATCGTTAATAAAATACGAAACATTAAATGCTGAATAATTGTAGGTAGAGGTGTTCATGGGTCGGTTATTAATTAAAAACAAAATAACACCAAATTAATTGATTTTAAAATTAGTAAAACCAAACCAAATTCATATCCATCACCCTTCATGTCCACAGTTCCACGAAGGCGCTGACCACCCAACTCGAAAAGGTCTACCTCAGAAAAAGTTACCTACTTGTGGTAGAGTGAATACTACCTACTTTGGATCCTTTGAGGCTCTCCCACTTTAATAGATAGGTTTTGCAATGTGGAAGAATGAATATTTAGAGTCCCCAAAATTTGTTTAAGAAAGTTATTGTTGGTATTGGGAAGTGGATAACTTTGGAGTCGAGTTTGGTGCAAATGTTCATTAATTTCTCTGTATATTAAAATGTATCATGGAAGCAGAATGTATCGATTGCTATTTATAAATAGTTGATCTAGAGTTGGAAAATGGTTTAAACATGACTCTCAATGAAATTATAGTACGGGCAGAAGGAGATTCAAAATATAAATTTTGAGATAAATACTAGAATGTATAGCTAAAATTTAAATATATGATAAAACATATTTTGAACCCCATTTGCCGCTACAGTTGTATCTTCCTTACGTCAAAGGGGATTTAACAATTTACATATACCTAGGAAGATTATGTTTGCCTTAATTACACACTATAATTTTTAACGAAGGGGATCAAATTAACAACATTGTCAATACCTAGTTCCACCACATAATAATAGTGCTTACTACTGCTAACAACCTATTCTAAATGGAATTGTCTTCTGTAAATAGTACTTAATAGGTTTAATAAATTATATAGGCTAAGTTTATTGTTTTCTTCTAAAATTAGGGTGAAGTAAATTCAATAATAGTGTTAACTAGTAACTGTAACGATCCATTTAGTCTTTTTGAGTAAGAGAGCTTTTTATTCTTATAAAATACTTTTCGTTAGACTCTAACTGAGTGTTTTGGACTATTCATAACTTCATTTATGAATTTAATGGGGTAGTTTTAATAATTTTAATAGTTGGTGGTTAAGAAAAATAAATGTAAACTTAATAGTGGGTTACTTTCACACTTTTATAATTTATCTTATATAATAATTAGGGAGTAAATATTCTGTAGAAAAAATAAGGGTTTGAAAAAAGAGAGCGGCTATATCAAAATCAATCGTGGGTGCTTCTGATGGTACATTCTTTGTAAATTACAATCTAATTTTGGAACGAATATTGTACTACTATAACATCGAATGGATGGAACGGATGTATTTTTTAGTTGGTTCTTGGTCGTTATAATTAAATTAGGAAGGGAAATTTTGCAATGTTGAAATTGAAATTTGGAATTTGGAACTTTGGCAGTACGTTCTTTGACAATTTGAGAGGGCACATGTTAGGCCATTATTGGCTAATGACGGATAAGGTTTGAGGTGATTGGTTAGGTTAGCATGACTTACTATATAGATATATGTTGTTGGCTAGAGAATGATTAGAAATTTTTAAATTTTGTTTCATAAAAACTTAAGGACATAGTATGATTCTCTGTTGTGAAGATTGATTATTATGGGAACAAAATCGTGAGTAGATAATAATTTAATAACGATGATTAATTGAGGGTTATGGGAAAATATTAATTGCTATGTAGAGTAGAGAGTCTATCTTACTTCCGCAATTTTACTTGCGGGTGGATTGAAGTTAATGAGTTCTTCGCTAGTTTATATGTAATAGATTTTTGTTATGGTGCTAGGTTTTGATAGAATTTTTTATATATTGGTATAGGTAATTAAATTTTAGGTGTATTAATGTATTATACAAAAATAATTAGATTAAGTTATTGCGAGGAAATAAGACTTAACTCTAGACTTGTTATTTGAGAAATACTAAACTTGATATATTAGTTGGTATAAAATTTTAGGAATTTGGTTATAGTAATATGAGTGTATACGGATTGGTTTGCTGATATAATATTCATATTTGATACAGTGGAAAAATTCTAAGGCATTGAGAAAAGGAAACGCACCGTGGAAGTAGCTTGCTTGACTTCAGTTCTTTGGTGTAGGTAGGTTATGATTTATTCTATTTGATAGATAGACTCTTAATAGTGCTTGATAGGCATTGAGTGATATGGTGAAGTTCCCGATTTACTTGTTTGTGTATTTTGTGATTGGTCTGAAATCCAGAGACTGTGAAATTAATAATCTTGAGCCCTCTGTATCGAAGTGATGTTTTGAATAAAGAAGGCTTGATAAAATATTGTTAATGCACTGAAAAGTAGGGATAATAAATAATAATTTAACAATATTGATTTATTTGAGTGTCACATTTCGACACGGTTTTATGGATAAGAGTGTCACATTCCGACATAGTATTATTGATAAGAGTGTCACATTCCGACACGATATTATGGATTGGAGTGTCATGTTCCAACGCAGTATTATTGGATCAGAGTGTCACGTTCTGACACGGTATAATTGGATCGGAGTGTCACATTCTGTGATGGTAAAATTAAAGGAAACATATATTGAATTAACTTAATGTACTCAATCTCAAAGAACCCATTGTTCAAATGAATGTGGTCTCATGAGTCCCCATATGTGTGCTTGACATTGTAATTGATTGTGTACTTACTTTAGTGTTGTTGTCACTGGTTCATGTTGTTTGTTACTTGTCACCTGCTAAATGTCATAGTTGACTTAATACTATTATTCATTCTATATTAGTATCTATTTTTTATTGGCCGGTGATACTTACTCCGTACATGTTGCTCCATACTATGCCATACTTGTGTTTTCTTTTGTTTTCATTTTATGGAATGCAGCGAATGTAACAACGACTTTGACTTGCTCTCAGCCCTAGCTAGTCACCAGTATATCAGCTTCCAAGTTGAGCTACTCATTCAAGCTCTCGTTGGATTCTCTCGGTCATGACATGATGTCATTGGATTTGGGACATAAACTATTTTATTTATTTAATTTGGTGTCTTTAATATTCTTTTACTTAGTATTTGAAGATTAGATGTCCTTAATGTGATTACTTTCAGGTATTGAAAATTGTTTCTTACACTAATAAGATTTAAGCTTCCGCATTATGATTACTATTTCATAAGTTGAATGATAAATATAAGTTTAGGTTGGATTCATTGGTTCTCTCACGTAGGAGTTTAAGTGTGCGTTCCACTCATGACTCCTTTTGGGTCGTGATACTAACTAACATTTATATAAAACAGGGGTGAAGTAAATTCAAAACATAACATAATAGGTTGAAACAAAAAATGAGCTCTATAATTTTTGACAGATATTGTTTGTGCATTTCTCAAAGGAGATTTCTTTTTTTATTCTTCTTCCTGAACTGGTGAAAACCTTAATTATTTACCAACTAAAAGGATTTGAGACTCATATTAGGATTGGCTTGTTGTGGG
This sequence comes from Solanum lycopersicoides, assembly GCA_022817965.1. Classification (NCBI taxonomy): domain Eukaryota; kingdom Viridiplantae; phylum Streptophyta; class Magnoliopsida; order Solanales; family Solanaceae; genus Solanum; species Solanum lycopersicoides. The sequence continues at coordinate 30,379,747 of CM040626.1, forward strand.
ATCTACTAAAAAGAACCCTTCAAGGCCACAATTTATTTGACGGCACGAGTAATTGTTGGGTTTAAAAAAATGTGAATGAAATTGACGAGTTGTAACTTTTATAAAGAATTTTGACTATTCTGAAGAGTTGCGACTTTTTTGAAGAGGTGACACTTGGATGAAAAGTTACGACTTTTCATTAAGGTTGTGACTTTTTTGAAGAGTTGTGCTTTTTCTGATAAGTCACAACAAGAAGCCATTCACACTACCATCTGTTCTCTACAAATAGATGGGTTTCTCTTATTTTTCAATAACAATTTTTTCAACTTCTTTCTTTTCTACTAAATATAGTATTCTAAGTGAATTTTACTGTTGTTGACTGGTTTGCTGACACAGTGGTTTTAAGTATTAATACACCGGTGAGTAACATTATTCTATTATGAGATGATATATTACATCAACCTTGAGTACTTGAGGGGACTAATTTTCTTAAGAAAACATTTTGCATTCAGTGGGGTCAATTTTATTTTTTTGAGAAAATACTTTGTTAATTATTTTTAATTTGTTTCAAATTCTATTTTCTTTATTGGTTTTAAGTTTCTAGTTTTGAAAATATTCTTTAAATTTTGTTGTTTCTTACCAAGTTCTTCAAAAGTATTTTTTTAAGTATTAGTAATATTTTCACACCAAAGGTGGCTTTGAAGTTTAGGTGTTTATGTCAAGCTTATACACAAACATTCTACTGATAAGCTTTGATGTCTCCTTGGGAGGATAATGTTTTTGTAGCTCATGCCGAAAGTTCTAGTATTTATCTTCATCTGAAGCATACCTTCTTCAGATCAAATATTAGCTATCTTGTTTTCTTGGAGAATATGCCTAACTTTTTGCGTTTCTCCTTTAGCTATTGTTTTATCCAATATTTTATAGCCAAAATTGTTTGCTTTCTACTGTGGAATTCTGTCGTTTCCTTATTTTTATGGTTTCAGAATTCTATTGGAATCAACGGAGTTAGAGATTTCCAGCTAAATGTCTTCCAAGGAGGAGGTTGGGGAGACTCGTGCACATGTTGTATATAATGGGAGTGCTTCTAGAATCAGTGAAATTGGTCTTGAACTTTATCCTGTTTATGAGTCTGACTCTGGCGAAGGCTTACCATATGCTATTGTAAATTTTCCAAATGTTGGTGATAAGTGGGGTTGGCGGGCAGGGAAACGAGTTTCAAGTTCAGACACCTTTGGATAGAAATTTGTATATTCTGAAGCATTTTAAGGCTCCAAAAGGTTGAAAGAGAAATGATTTTCGAAGTAAGATTTTGGTTGAAAAGTATCTCCAGTCTGAGTATCCTGACATGGATATAAACCAATTTTTCGCCTCATTTAGTTGGATGATTCCTTCGAAGAAGTCGCCAAGCTCCAAAGGTTAGCTTTTTGGTATATAGAATTTAGATATTTATTCAGTTGTTTGCGTCACTTAAAAAAACCTCTTAACACATCTTTTTAATGACCTGATGCGAAATTTGTTTTCTTTTTAATTAGATAATGATTTTGACTCATTTATGATAGAGAGGACTACATCTTTAGGGATAGAATTGCAGTCTTACTCTCTGATTCTCCAATAAGAGCCATTACTTCTAAGGCTGGTAACAGAATTTGTAGCAGTTTATCAACAGAAAATCCTTTTCCGGCCATGGTTTGTGATATCTGTTGTAGTGAGCCTGGTTTTTACCGAGGTTGTTGTTGTATCCTTTGCTGCAAAATGATCAGTTAGGACTATGATGGGTACAATTATGTTCAATGTAAAGCAACAATAGATGGATACATATGTGGAAATGTTTCCATCTAGACTGTGCTATACGAGCTTACATGGCTGGGAAAGTGGAGGAAGCATCAATTTGGATGCACATTATTTATGTCGATATTGTGATTCAAGGATGGATTTGGTTCCACATGCTCTGAAGCTTATAAACACCTGCACATCTATTTCTTCTCGTGCTGACATTTAAAAGATTTTGAATGTTGGCATTTGTATTTTGCATGGCTCACAAAAAAGAAGTGGAAAAATTTTGTTGCATCATATTGAATCAATCAAGACAAAGGTTATAGCTAATTGATGAATTGTACTTTTTTTCCTTATAATGCTATCTGTTTTCCTTTTGAGGTTTACAATTACCAAAATAACTAATTTGATAATCATATTAACTTACAAAAGGAGTCTGCATTCAAGATGCATTCAAAAAGGAAGGTTGTGTGGATAGCACTGGTAACTTCTCTCCCCTCTCATAATCTTGTTTGTGTTTATCAGTTACTTTTACTTGAATATTTGTATCTGAGCAAGAAATTTCAGTATGTGCAATTATTGTTCTCTTTCTGTAAGCATTGTTTATTTCAGGACATAAATATATATATTTGTAGATTATTTTCAATTTAACTACCCTACAATTTAGACGATTAGATTAAAAAAACTTATTATGTAAGGTGTAAAGAGATAAATGACACAACAGATACAAATATTGTTTTACTTGTTCGAATCACCAATGTGATGTCTAATTGAGTCCCCTTCGTTTACTTAGTGCTTAAATGTTTCCAATTATATAACTAGCCTATTTTGAATTCCTTGACATGAAAGATTACAGTTCACTTGTTGGTAACATCTTCTACTCGTATAATTTTCTACTCGATCCTTTTCTTTTCTTTTCACTAGTTAGATCTATTAAATTCAATGTTTTTACAAGATGTAATAGTGAAGCTAGGATAAGCGTGTGCTAGCTTGTTTCCATCATTGGAAAAGTCATTCTTCCTTGATGTAAATCAATCTTCCATAATTCTGATAGGGTGTGCTTTCCTTCTAGTAGGTTGCTCACTCGTCTAGATTTCATTTTTACGCGAGTCAATCTCCTCGATTCTGGTATATTTGTTTATCAATCTTCCTTCATTCTGGTACTGTGTGACTTCCTTCCGTGTTTAGATTTATGCTTTCATTTCACAAATTTTGGATGTATATATTTTTTTTCTTGCACAGATCATTTAGTATTAGTGTCATCATTACAACATAGAGTTAATAGATCTAACAATATGTGTTATTTTGTTCTGCCTTTAGCTATACTACTCAGATTTACTGGAGCGTATCCATTGGGCTTTTATATCAAGATATTGTTGTTATTGTGCTTGTCATTCTTCTTACTAGGCTTGAAGTGCAATCATATTTTATAAGGAGGGCAGGGGTGGAGTGGGGGGGAGGGGATGCCAGTTTAAATTGATCAATTGTTAGAAATAACTATGTTGTAGGCAAAACTCTTCCTCTTGAATTAGGTCCCTTGTGCATTTACTTTACTTGCGTCGTTCTTATAAATTTGCGGCGGAGTGGGACTTTTTGGTATGCAGGTGAAAGCGTTCCTTAGTTAATTAATAAGCTAATTAATTACTTTTACTCAGTTGGCTTAGCAAACTGAGCACTTTTGGGCTGTTCTAACCACTATTTTTGAATCATTTTTAATGCCGATTTTAGCTAGGGTACTGCTCGCGGTGACTGATCATTTCTAGTTTTGAAGATCTTTTTGGAGTGGTGGTGAGATCCTGTTTTTGGATCACCATTAGTTCCATCTGATATTTTCAGTCCTTATGTTATATCAGAGACTTATGATGTGTTTCATACTCTAAATTTGTATTAGATGATCTTTATACTTATGCTACCTCGTTTTTGGATATTCTCTGTTGTTCTTTTCTATCATTTAAGGCCTGACCACCCTTTTGGAGTCTCATATATATGTGTGTTATCATCGGCTTACACACATTTCTTTTTTTTGGGGGGGGGGGGTTGGAGTGCATTCCATCATAACCTCGACTTTCGAATCATGAAAAAATGTGCGTCAATATGATAGGGGACATATTTTAAGAGACTCAAACAGTCTTATCTCCAATATCACCTGCCATTATTCCTGGAGAAGAGCAAATCTTGTATTGTTTATTTAAAGTAGAACAAATACGAAAACTCCATTAAACTATATGATTTTTTTTAATTCTCATATCCAACTATATTTCACTTTCATTAGGATGCAAATAGCGTCAACAAAATAAGAAATATTAAATGTTGAATATCTGCAGGTAGAGGTGTTCATGGGTCGATTATTAAGCCATTTCTATCGCAGTGATGTTTTGAATAAACAATACTTGATAAAATATTGTTAATGCACTGAAAAGTGGAATAAATAAATAATAATTTAACGATATTGATTGATCTGAGTGTAATGTTCCGACACAGTTTTATGGATCAGATTGTCACATTCCGACATAGATTTTGGATCAGAGTGTCATGTTTCGACACGATATTATGGATCGGAGTGTAATATTCCGACACAATATTATTGGATCGGAGTGTCACGTTCTGACATGGTATAATTGGATCGGAGTGTCACATTCTGACATGGTAAAATTAAAGGAAAAAGATATTGAATTAACTTAATGTAAGTAATCTCAAAGAACCCATTTCTTAAATGAATGTGTTTTGGAGGCTTGAATCCCCATATTTTTTATTGATATTGTGATTAAATTGTGTACTTATTTTAGTGTTGTTGTCAATGTTCATATTGTTTGTTGCTTGCCACATGCTAAGGGTCATAGTTGATTTTATACTATTATTCATTGTATATTAGTTTCTATTGACAGTTGCTCAGTTTATGTTGCTCCATACAATCCCTACTTGTGTTTTCCTTTGTTTTACTTATATGGTGTGCAGCGAGTGTAACAGTAATTTTGAATTTCCCTCATCTCTATCAAGTCAGTAGCATATTAGGTTCCATGTTGAGCTACTCATTTAAGCTCGTATTGGATTCACTTGGTCATGACATGATGTCCTTTGTTTTCAAATATAAACTATTTTATTTATTTATTTTGGTGTCTTTAATACTCTTAGACTTATTATTTGAAGATAAGATGTTTAACATCTCGCAACCTGAATTAACTAAGAATAAGCTAAGAAACCAAGAATAATCATTTTTGGAAATAAGTAAAGTAATTTGGAAAATTTTCAGCTTTCAAAGTGAGTTTTGGTTATTTTCAAACGAGTATAACACCCTCAGTAGGAGTTAGGGTGAGTTCTTTATATGGATAGAAAGCTCTTGGGAACATCTTTCCAACGGCTCCGAGTTTGCGAAATTTTGAGGTCGTATGAGGGAGATATGACTTTCAGAAGTTGTGCTGTTGGACAGAGGAAAATCCAATCCGAATTTTTTAAGGGTGTTTTAGTCTTTTCCTTATCCAATTATTTAATTTCGTTTCTAGGTAATAAGTTGGGGTCCAAGATGATCCCATTCAGTTTACGCATTTAGAAAACAAGTTACGGTTTCGAGAGAAGAGAAAATTAGAGGAGAAACGAGGAGAATAGAGAAGAAGAAGCAAGAACGCCAAGAATCGTTGCGTGAATTTCGTCCGGAGTGATACCTATCGAGGTATGTGAGATCATTCGGTGTTGGTTCCTTTCACCCACAACCCAATTTGATTCAGTACAACAAATTAGAGTTTATTTGAATGAAAATCTTGAAGTTCTTGATGAAAAGTGTCAAGTTCTTGTTGGTTGAATTGTAGTTGATCTCTAGTAGTTTTGATTCATGTTTATGGACTGTTTTCGGGTCTAATATATTCGGTAATGAGGTATGTAGGTATCCTAAGTGTTTGGGGTGGTATCCATGGAACTTTAGGAGGTTTAGAATTAAAAAATGCAGAAGAAAAGTCGAAGGTCCCGTCAGATAACCCTTGGGGCGCCGCGCCTGCCTGAGCGCCTTAGGGAAGCCTCTGTCTGACAGGACCTGGAGAGTCTCTCCTCTCAGAGCTCCCCAGACCAGGGTTTGTCCATTGGCCCTGGTGCCCCGCGCCTCTCAGAACGCCAAGACCCCTGGAGACGTCGTTCTTTCCCTATCTTTTCGTACTAGTTCCGAAGTGATGTACCTATCAACCTAGTTGATTTTAACACTTTAGTGTACATATAAACATCATGAAATCATCCATAAACATGAGATAATGATCCTTGAATTCATAATTCAATTCAAGGAAAGTTAAGATCAAAGTCAAGGAATTTAAGGGTCAAGTTTAAATGTTAAGAAGCAAGTCAAAGTAAGTTCATAAAGTTTTCAAAGAGTCTTAAACAATCATTTTAACTTTGTTTTAAGGCTCAAGTTATAAGTCGAGCAATGAGTAAAGAGTTGATTTAAATTCTCACATGCTATACGGGAACTAAGTATTCCCTAAGAGTCAAGTTTCAAGTTAAGTAAATAGCAAGAGTTGAGTTCATTTATCAAAGGCTATAAGGGAACTAAGTATTCCCCAAAGGTTTACAAATGTTTCATATTTGTGTTAAAAGGAAACTAAGAGTTCCAAAAGAGTTTTGACCTAAAAGGGGAACATTCATTCCAAAAGGAGCTTTTTAAAGCTAAAGGTATTCAATAAATTATCTCAACCCAAAGGAAGGAAATATTATTAAAAGTATGAGCTAAAGTATATTTTTGGAGTAGTATTGAGCACCGATGTTGGGATGATATTAACTCAAGTCTCCATGTAAACAATGAAGCCATCATGGGAATTGACGGGACATACTTTTTAGATGATCCCGTAAGTTAATCTAGTGGATCCACTAAGATAAGTAAGGTCTTATACCTATGGAAATGTTTAGGACAACTCTGGCAGAGTGGTAAAGACGATGTATCACCACTTTGGCTCATCGTGGTGGTTGTCGATTAGAGAAACTCCCACAGAAACTATATTACTTTCATATATAAGTAAAGTTGAGTTTATTATTGTTTCATCTTTAATGAACTAAAAGTTTACACTGTTTTACCAGTTTATATATATATATATATATAATATATATTGCATATGTTCATAATGCTTTATATTGAGTTCTTATGAGTTGAGCAGAGCCAAGGTAAGTTCATCCTTACTCCATTTAAAGCTTTTTAGTTGTGTTTAGCATTCCAACTCGCAAACTCGTACATTCAATGTACTGATGCCAGTTGGCTTGCATCATTTTATGATGCACACACAGGTAACTAGGATCAGCACCCAACGCTTCGTTGATCCAGATCGAGCTCCAGAGTCAGTGGTGAGCCTCCTTGCATTCCGGAGGACATCCGTTTAATTTCCTTAACTAGTTTAGTTGTTTTTAGGATTTTGTGGGGTCTGTCCTAACATCCATCCCAATCTGTTTAGAGGATTCGTAGACAGTTAGTAGTTTAGGTTTGGAGTTTATTTTCTTGTTAAGACTTAAGTGCCATTTTGACCAGCTTATTATATAAAGTCTTTCTTTGAATATGCTTTATCTCTTGGTTAAGTTGAGTTGAGTCTTCCACTGAGTTAAGTAAGACAGGCCAAGGTTTTTCTTGGGGGACAAAAATGGTCTTCCAGTTCCGGCCACGTCCATGGTGTAGGCTCCGGGTATGACAAATTTGGTATCAAAACACAAAATCCAAGAGTTCTACGGAATCTATGAAACCATTTTTGTAGAGTCATAGTCATCGGTGTGAAGCGCGCCACATCTATGATTAGGAGGCTACAACATTTAGGAATGTTTCACTTCTTTCATTTCCTTTTCGTGCGTTAGAGTTATCTCTAAAAGTCTCTCTCTAATTCATGCTTACGCGTATTTTCAGATTTATCATGCCTCCACGAAGAGCAGACAAAGGTCGACCTGCCCGAATAAATGTTGATGAACAAGGTGTTCCGAATGCACCAGATGTGCAACCCCAAGGAGAGGTTACAAATGTTGAATTCTGGGAAGCTATACGGATGTTAAGTCAGGTAGTAACCAATCAAGCCGTGCAACAAAAAGTAGCTCAACAAGAAGGGGCTGACACCTGGAGGGTTTGTGAGTTTTTGAGAATGAATCGTCCTAGCTTCACCAGATCAAGAACTACTAAAGATCTGGAGAACTTTGTGGAAGAGTTGAAGAAAGTGTTTGAGGTAATTCATGTGGTCGATGTTGATTGGGTTAAATTAGGTGCATACCAACCGAAGAGTGTGGCTAGGACTTGGTTCTACCAATGGAAGGGAGGCAGAGCTGAGGATGTACCATATCCAAGTTGGGCTTGCTTAGAAGAAGCTTTCTAGGGGAGGTTCTTTCCTCGAGACTTGAAGGAAGCTAATGTACGAGAGTTCCTCACCTTGAAAAAAGACTCCATTAGTGTTCATTAGTACGGGATGAAGTTCACATAACTATCTTGGTATGCTCCGGATATGGTGAAGGACATGTGTAGCAGAATGAGATTGTTTGTTGCTGGTTTGGGTCGTGCTTCAAGTAAGAAAGGTAAGGCTGCCATGTTGATAGGTGACGTGGACATATCCAGGCTTATGATTTATGTGCACGAAGTTTAAAAGGAGAATTTGAGGGACCGATAAGAATACAAAAATAAGAAAGCAAAGACTGGGAAAGAGTCTAGCCAACAAAAAGGTTGTTCAGGTCGACCACAATTTCAGAAACAAAAGGGGCATGCACCATCATTTGCTTGTGCGCCTGCGCCGAGAAACTGAGGTTAGTATAGTGGCCAAAATTCATAGAACTTCAAGGCTAGACCAACCCAAGCCCAAGGTAGTGTGGCACAAGGAGGTAGTGGGATTGCTGCATGTGGTAAATGTGGTAGAACCCATCCTGGTAAATGTCGTGATGGCCAGACAGGTTGTTTCAAGTGTGGTCAAGAGGGTCACTTCATGAGAGAGTGCCCTAAGAATAAGCGAGGTGGTGTAAATCCGGGCAATAACGCTCAATCTTCATCAGTTTCTCCACCAGATAGGGCTACACCTAGAGGATCCACTTCTGGTACAGGCGGAGGGCCAAACCGCCTCTATGAAATCACTAGCCGCCAAGAGCAAGAGTGTAACATTCAAGATATGTACTTGTCTAGTGAAGAGTCTATTAGGTTTTAAGAATATGTATTGGGCTACATAGGCATCCCAATGCCCAATATTGAGTAATATTGGGCATGTTAGAGAATATTGGCTTAAGGGTGTTAGCCAATTTCTATGTATTCACAAGTAACTTAAAATACAATCCAAGCTTGTTTAGGAATTGTACCTGCAATGAAGAACCTAAGCTAAAATTCTTATATTCTTCTCTTACTCACATTAGGTACGACGCATCCAAGTGTCAAGCCTAGGTACCATAGCACATGGTCATTTAAAATGATCATGTAGATTAAGAAGTGCCCAAGGACATAGTGAGGATCCTTTGGGCAAGAAGTGAACTTTCCAAGTGCAACTAAACAGTGCACGGTTAGGAAAGTGCACGACAACCCATGTGCAAGCACATGTGCTACCGGACGAGAGACCAAGCCCAACCGATTCGGTTAGGGCGGTTAGGGGACAGGCACGCGTCGGGTCAAGCCACGTGGGGCCAAGATTCCTAACCAATCCTAGGTTCCAACTAACTGACCTAACTAGCTAACTAACCTAGGACTAACTAAAATGAACTAACTAGTGTGCCCAACATCCTAAGACCTTACCGGGTGACACTAGCCGAGTAGCTAACTAAAGAAACATCCTAGTACCTAACCTAGGATAGTCCAAAGGGGTTAGTTATGGTCCTAGCGACTTAGGGGTGTCACACACCCCTTTTATTTTTCCTCATAAAATTTTGATTTATTATTTTGAAAGAAAAGAGTTTTTTCCAATTAAAGTGACATTTTGAAAAGGGATAATTATTATTCAGAGTCGCCACTTGGAATTGAGTTTTGGTGTTTCAAGTCACCTTATTTAAATCCCTAATCAAAAGGAAATTTGACTCTATTTTTAATGGTCTGCGAACTAGAAATTGGGATAAGGAATTCTGTTGATCGAGGGGAAGGTGTTAGGCACCCCTCGAGTCCCGTGGTTCTAGCACGGTCGCTTTATTGACTTTAGTATGACTTGACTTAATTTTTTAGATATTATATTATTAGCTTACTAATAAGAAATGTTATTTACCCTCAGATTTATTTTAATCTTATTTGAAACTGTCGCAATATTTTTTTTTATTGTCTTATTTTCTATGTGTGTCCACTAATTTGAAATTTAAGAATTTGTATTTTTATTTTCCTTTTCTTTTTTAATTTTTTTTTGCGCGTATTTGTATTTTTTAACTATGGATAGAATATATAACTGTATCTAATCGTTAGAATTATGATTTTATTTAGGAGTTAGATTTTTAGAGTTACGGTAATTTCAGAATTGTTTTTTTTTTGTTAGATTTAAAATAGGAGATAAATTTTTATGAAATTTATAATTAGTTTTAACGTAAAAACCTAAAAATATTAGGACTAGTTTTTTTTAGGAAGATTTTTCTTTTTAATATTTTTTCTTTTTTTTTTCTTCTTTATTTTTTTCACTTTCTTTGGCACGTTTTTTTTCTTACCCTTTTTTTTCTTCACTTTTTTAAAATATATTTTGTATTTTTTTTATTCTGTTTTTCTTTTTTTTTATGTTCTGTTGTCTTTTTTTTTCTTGTTTTTTTTTAAAAATATTCTGTTTCTTTTTCTTATCACTTTTCTTGATTTTAATTTTTTGAATCTTTTTTTTTCTTTCGTTTTGTTAACTTTTTTCTTTTTTTTATTTTCCCTCTTTCATGTATATTTTGCTTTACATTCTATTTATTTATTTATTTATTGTTCTTTTTTTTTTCCTTTTTTTTTGTGAAATCAAATAACCAAAAAACAAATAATTAAATAAAATCTTAACTTAAGTACTAATTAAGCAAAAATACATATATAATTCATGATTAGAAATTTTCAATAGACTAACACATTTTTTATATTTTTAGTTATGTTTTTAGGGGATTCAAAAGTTATTCAAAGAAAATAATCTCATTCACTTGTCAGTTGAATCGGTCATCAACGAATGGGCTAAAGTAAAATTTAAACAAAATAAAGTTCATGACTATCCACATATAGTATATCAAGAAAATTGAACCTTTAAGCATGCAAGACATAATCATGTGTTCTACCATTGTTGCACTATAGTTGACGAAACAAAAATATTGATTAATATAATTGATATTATAACATCAAAGAAATATCAATGGGTTTCAATTTACTGAATTTGAACAACTTCAATATATGGGATTCAATTCTTGCACAATAATGACATAAAATTATACAAAAATAAAATACCAATAAATGTTACCTCTTGTGAGAATTAGTTCACGAGAAGAAAGGACTAACAATCAGAAACCACGAACTTGAAACCGCGAAAACAAACCTCAAGACTCAACCTTTATTTGTTAATCAGAAAAATATTTATAATAAGAGGATGAATATTATAGATTATAAGCGTGGAGGAGTAAGTTGTTGAATTTTTTTTTTCTGCGTATATCAATCTGTGTCTCCGTCCTCCCTTTTTTTTTCAACTGAACGTGTTTTTTTTAATAGTTTTGGGTGAGAGTCTGATGCTAATTAAAAGGAATAGTGATGTAGTGGGATTAGGTTTAGTTTGAAATCTAGTTGAGAATTTTAGGGTTTAGATAAAGGAAAAAAATAATAAAGTAAATAAATAAATGATAATAATAATATTAGTAAAACAACAACAAAAAAAAAAAAAAAAACAAATGTAAAGAAGAAGATAGGAAAAACGTTTAACTGATGTTAACTTTTTATTTTATTAATTATTATTATTTTTTCCTAGAAAAGGTCGTGCAAAAAGGAGAGAGAAAAGAAAAATAAAATCAAAACATATATAAAATAAACTTGATGGAATGAGGATTTTTAGGAAATAAGTTAAGGAAGTTGGGGATAATTATGATAAAGGGTTAGTAATTTGAAAATTTTAGGACTCTTTATTTTTTCTATATTTTCATAATATATACTATTATTATTTTTAAAGTAGATAAAAATTAAAGAATTAAAACAAATACCTTAAATTCACAATTTCTTTTTTTTTTAAATTGAACTTTAAACATAATTTATTTTTTTCATTTATTTTAAATATAACCCTTTTGAAATAATAATATTTAAGTATTAAAATTGGTGTAAAATCTTTATGTTTTGGTAAAAAATTAGGTGTTCACAGTATGTCCCTCTTTTCTTGAAAACATGAAGAGTTTCATGCAAAGACGTGAACAATGTGACTAATTTTTTTACTGAAATATTTATGCCAAAAATGTGAAAATTAACAAAAGAGAAGAGGTTTTGACTGCGTCCTAACTTTTGAAAAACTACCTATCCTAAGTTGATGATAAGGAGTCAGGCGTAGTTCCAATGAGTTAGATAGTCGAGTGAGGTTTTGTCGAGATTTCGGTTCGTAGCTCCAGCTATTACATAAAAAAACAAAATGCAGAATGAGAGAAAGGAAAGATATGAAATCCTATCTACTCCAATAGTGCTGAGTCTTCAATTTGAATTCTCGGTTATCGCTTCACCCTCTTTGGTAGGTTCATCGATTCCAAACTTTGATCTTGACATCTGAGTTTAAGACTTGAAACTTCATGACTTGACTTCAGCCGTTGACGTTCTTCCGCATGATATTCTTGAATATTTTTTTTTTTCTTGAAAGGATGAATTCTTTTATTCTTGAACTTCAAATTTTTGTACTATGTAGAAACCTGCACGCCATAAAACAAAACAAACAAAACGAAATAAAATTTTCTAACTAGTTTGCACTAGGAAATTTTGTGAGTTATTGATGAAATCTATAAAAGTCTATACTAAGAATAAAAATAATGTTTTTGTAGCCATTACAAAATGTAAAAAATAAAATAAAAGAGAGTTTTATGCCCAAAATGCGATCAGGGTTTATTATACCCTTGAAGACATGAAAAACAAGATAGGGGTTATTGCGCCATATATGCAACCAGGGGTTATTGTGCCATGTGAAACATGAAAAATAAAATAGGGGTTATAGTGTCCCATATGCAATCAGGGGTTATTGTGCCCTGTGAAAACATGAAAAATAAAATAGGGGTTATTATGCCCTATGAAGACAAAAATAGAGGTTATAGTGCCTTATATGCAACCAGGGGTTATTGTGCCCTGTGAAACATGAAGAATAAAATATGGATTATTGTGCCCTATATGCAACCAGGGGTTATCGTGCCCTGTGAAAACATGAAAATTAGGATAGGAGTTATTGTGCCCTATATGCAACCAGGGGTTATTGTTCCCTCTGAAGACACGAAGAATAAAATAGGGATTATTATGCCCTATATGCAACCAGGGGTTATTGTGCCCTGTGAAAACATGAAAATTAGGATAGGGTTACTGTGCCCTATATGCAACCAGGGGTTATTGTGCCCTGTGAAGACATGAAAAAGAATATAAGGGTTATAGTGCCCTAGATGCAACCAGGAGTTATTGTGCCCTCTGAAAATATGAAAAATAGAATAGAGGTTATTGTGCCCTATGAAAACATGAAAAATAAAATAGGGGTTATAGTGCCCAATATGCAACCAGGGGTTATTGTACCCTGTGAAGACATGAAGAATAAAATAAGGATTATTATGCCCTATATACAACCAGGGGTTATCGTGCCCTGTGAAACATGAAGAATAAAATAGGAATTATTGTGCCCTATATGCAATCAGGGGTTATCGTGCCCTGTGAAAACATGAAAATTAGGATAGGGGTTATTGTGCCCTATATGCAAGCAGGGGTTATTGTGCCCCGTGAAACATGATATATATATATATATTCGTTTCACTTATATTATTATTATTATCATTATTATTCAACATTATTTTAATTTATTTTTATTTGTACATTTAACAAACTAAAAATAAAATAAAATGCCCCAAATTCTATTAAGAGAAAAAATTATCATTTTTTATTGTTGTTATTATTTTATCGTGCATATTGTATGAGAAGTAAGGATTCAAGAACTTACCATCGTGGCGTTTGTCTCTCGCAAACTATTTACATGATTCTGCTTTATACTTGTTTGAAGTCAAAGAATGTATTGTTAATCTTTCTAAATAGTGGTTGGTTTGTGACTTCAAGTATCTTGTGAAGCTTGACTTTTTGATCCACCCTGCTTGGGAGATTCATTCCATTGATGATTATGCGAATATCTTGAAGATACTTTAAAGACAGTCATTATCTTTCCTTGAAACACTTCTCATGAACATTCTGACTCATTACCATTTTCTGCATGTTGTGTGGTTCATTCGTTCTCAAACAACTCTCTTGCTTTATAAATTTTTCACACGGTATCGATTTATGATATTTATTTTCTCGATTGGTTCAATGCCCTGGCTAATATGGTGCATGTCCCCAACATTCAACTGGAAATACCGTAGTCAATTTTGCGGCTTTAATTTTATTTTCTCACTTGACACGAGTTGATGCTGAGAAAAACTCAAAGAATAACGAACACAAGCACAAATGACACTAATGAAAGGGTTATGAAGGAAAAGTTATATCTTTAGAAGTAGTAAATAAATAAGAGATTGTTTAGAAGGAGTGAAAAGAATCTTATATGAAAGTACGTGACGAGTTTAATGAAACATGACATGCATTTGGACTGAACGTTTGATATTTTTGACTTGTCTGAATCTCAGGAAACAATGTTGTACCTTTCAGTCTAAACTTGACTTTTATCATGATTGCGCTCACGCCAAGACAGAATGTCATCATTTGATCAGTAGCAACTTTCGTGATTTTCCACCAATAAGACATTCTAATCTTTGTCACTCAACTAACCATCGTCTTATAGTGCCTGTGAGTGTTGTACCTTTCAGTCTAAACTTGACTTTTATCATGATTGCGCTCACGCCAAGACAGAATGTCATCATTTGATCAGTAGCAACTTTCGTGATTTTCCACCAATAAGACATTCTAATCTTTGTCACTCAACTAACCATCGTCTTATAGTGCCCGTGAGGGTTTTAACTTATAAGTCTCTCTCATCTTTCTTTATTTTCTTCTTTATGATTCCCCATAGTTTGCAATATTATGTCCCAACCTTTTGAGAGTTGAAGAATATGATTATCGTTTTATTGAGTGATTAGACCGAACCACAATGAAGATCTGCCTACGTATCCTCATAGGAATCAGGTCAAATGTAGTTCAAAAACTTTTTTTTTCTAAGATAAAGCACCAGACCAGCGGTGTTTGAGATAAAAGGGGATACATCTTTCTCCTCTCATCATGAGAATGTCAATCATGACAAGGAGAGCTAAATGTAGTATCTTTTGACCGAATCTGCATTGACAATTGTGTTGATCGCCTTTACCTCCATATCTGCCAATTGCAAAGCACCTTTGGATAACACTTGCTTAATAACATAAGGGCCTTGCCAATTTGGGGCAAACTTTCCCTTGGCCTCGTCTTGGTGGGGAAGGACGCGTTTAACAACAAGTTGACCCACTTCAAAATTTTTTGGGCGTACTTTCTTATTATAAGCCCGAGCCATCCTCTGCTGATAATAACATTCGTTTGGTGAGATAAGTACTGCCCCAATTCCTACTCCGTTTTTGTTGACAGCCCCATCAAAATATAATTTCCACACGGGATCATCATTAAGAATTTCTTCCTCAATAGAGTTGATCTCTTCATTAGGGAAGTATGTATTTAAGGGTTCGTATTCATCATCAATCAGATTCTCTTCCAGATGATCGGCCAACATTTGTGCTTTCATGGCGGTGTGAGTGACATACACAAAGTCAAATTCTGTAAGCAAAATCTGCCATTTTACCAACCTACCCGTTGGCATGGATTTTTGAAAAATATATTTCAAAGGATCCATTCGAGATATGAGGTAAGTGGTGTAGGACAAAAAATAGTGCTTCAATTTTTGGGCAACCCAAGTTAAAGCACAACATGTCTTTTCTAATAGAGTGTACTTTGCCTCATAGCTTGTGAACTTCTTGCTCAAGTAATAGATAGCTTGTTCCTTTTTCCCCGTGACGTCGTATTGTCCTAGAACGCAACCAAAGGAATTATCCTTCACTGAGAGGTATAAAAACAAAGGCCTACCAGGTTCTGGGGGGACCAGTACCGGAGGATTTGCTAAATATTCTTTAATTTTGTCAAAAGCCTTTTGACACTCACTTGTCCATTTAATAGCAACATCCTTTTTCAACAATTTGAATATCGGCTCGCATGTGGCAGTGAGTTGAGCGGTGAATCGACTGATATAGTTTAACCTCCCCAGAAAACTCATGACTTCAGTTTTGGTTTTTGGAGGTGGCAATTCTCGAATTGACTTTATCTTGGAAGGGTCCAATTCAATGCCTCTTCGGCTAACTATAAAACCCAAAATCTTGCCAGATGGAACTCCGAATGCACATTTAGCTGGATTAATCTTGAGATTGTACTTTCTCAACCTTTTGAAGAATTTTCTTAGATCACGCACATGGTCAATTTGCGTTCTAGACTTAATGATGACATCATCGACATATACCTCAACTTCTTTATGCATCATGTCATGGAATATGGTAGTCATATCTCTCATGTAAGTTGCTCCCGCATTCTTTAGACCAAATGGCATTACTATATAACAATATGTACCCCACGGGGTGGTGAAAGTAGGTTTTTCTGCGTCTTTTTCATCCATGAGAATTTGGTGATATCCGGCGTAACAGTCCATGAAATATTAAATCTCATGTTTAACACAATTATCAACCAGGATGTTAATATTGGGTAATGGAAAATCATCTTTTGGAGTTCCTTTGTTTAAATCTCTGTAATCAACACAAACTCTGATCTTTCCATCCTTTTTTGCCAATGGCACAACATTAGCCAACCAAGTAGTGTATTGGACGACCCTGATCACTTTTGCACTCAGTTGCTTCATAATTTCCTCTTTGATTTTATCGCTCATATTTGTCTTAAATTTTTTCTACTTTTGCTGGAAAGGTGGAAAATCAAGATGTATGGGAAGTTTGTGAACTACCAGATCAACACTTAAACCCCGGCATGTCATCGTATGACCAAGATGAGACATCTTTGTATTCAAATAAAACTCAAATTATGTCGTATCGAATATTTTGATCGACATGGATACTTATCTTTATTTCTTTCACTTCTTCGGGAGTTCCTAAATTAACCGCCTCAGTTTCACTTAAATTACGTTTAGGCTTATTTTTAAATTGATCCAAATCCCTTTTTATTCCTTCGACAGCTTCATCTGCATCATATTCCTTAGACTTAGGATTCATTGTTTTGAGATCAGACAATTCTTTATGATCTAATTGTAAACTCCGCATGCATGTCATATTATTAAAGTTAACGTAACTAAAAATGAAAATAAGATGACAAATATTAGAAAGACTAGGAACAAAGAAGATGACGAAAACTTCATTGCATTGAATGGGAAAGGATAGAAGGGTTAACAACAAAGCGAAACAACTAGAATGTTTGAATTACAGCCCTGAGAATAATCCAAAAAAAAACAAAAAAAAAACAGCAAAATAAAACTACCAGGACTCCTTCCTTGTAGGGAGAGGAGTGGCTTTCCAGTTGTTGAGTTGAACATTCGGGCCGATAAACTGCACATCCATATGACTAGTGCCCTCACCCATCTGAGTCATGTTTACCTCACAAAACGTTTCTTTGATACCTTGACACATTTCATCCACATCATTTTGGATAGGTAAGTCTGGACTTGGTTCACCTCGAGATTTAATGAAAGATTGAGCAATATGGGGGATTGGCTTCGACAGATTCCAAGCATTCCTTTTACGGTTTTTTGCCCATTCTCTATCAAATCTAGTTGGGTTAAAACCCAAACCGAATGTCTCTTGATTACCCATTGGATTGATAGGATTCACAATTCCTTGCAACGATAAACCTAATCCTTTTCCGGGTTCATAGCCGTTCTGTACCATTTGAGCCACCACCATGACTGAAGTAGATGATAGATGAGGTTGGAGGATAGGCTTTCCTTCTAAGAATTGATTTACTGTTATTATCTCCAAAGCCTGATAGTTGAGGGATTCACAACCTCTTTCAGCCTCAATGCATGGTATTGAAGGATCTCGAGTGATTGGGATATCATCTTCACCATGGACAATGATTTCTTGTTTGTCATGTTCAAACTTGACCACTTGGTGTAGAGTTGATGGCACAGCTCTAGCCAGGTGGATCCATGGCCTACTCAAAAGTAGATTGTGAATAACATGGAAAGTTATTCCAAACTTCGCTTTTCCAATTGTGACAATTAAGTAAATTTCGCCAAGAGTATCCCATTTTACACCATCAAATGCCCGTACACAAGCATTGTTAGTACGGATTCTATCAGTGCTGATTTTCAAGCTTCGTAGAATGGAAAGAGGGCATATGTCTACACTTGATCCTCCATCAACCATGACCCTCTTCACATAGTGTTCTTCACATTTCACGGTTAAATGTAAAGCCTTATTATGTCCAAATCCTTCCAAGGACAATTCATCATCAGTGAAAGTGATTCCATTTACCTCAAAAATTCGATTGGCCATCTTTTCCAAGTGACCCACCGTAATATTTTTTGAGATATGTGCCTCATTCAAGATTCTGGTCAAGACTTCACGATGTTCTTTAGAATGTATGAGTAATGAGAACAAAGAGATTTGAGCAGGCGTTTTCCTCAACTGATCAACAACAGAATAATCTTGAGCTTTCATCTTTTTCAGAAACTCTTCAGCCTCTTCCTCAGTGGCTGGTGTTTTTATCGGCAACTGATTTTCTTTTATTTGTTTGTCCTTTTTTAATTCTTCTGGAGCATAACACCTTCCGGAACGAGTTAAGCCTCTTGTTTCATTTGTTTCTTCGACAATCTCCTTTGCCTTGTGAGTAACAATGACTTTGTTGTAATTCCAGGGAATGGCCTTGGTGTTTGTGATTGGAAGTTGTGTTGCAATTTGTATCACAACTGTCTCTTTCACACTTTATTGATTTTGATCGAATGTTGAAAGTTTACCAGGAATGTAACATTTTGGTCCATTCAACGGTACGTCTCCTCTTTTTATAGATCCAAGGACATACAACACTAGCTTCCTCAAGTCTCCAGAATTCGAACGTGCACCTTTAACAATTATCGGTGCCCTTTGTGGGTTCTAAAACCATACTAGACTCTTCTTTTGAAACCTCTCTTTCTACTTTTGTTCTAATTGTTTGCTCATAATCTTCAAAAATGTCAACCATCCCCACAACATGCTCATTATTGTGAGCAGGGAGTGGATTATTGGTGATATTTGGTGCTTCCTCATTCCGTATCTCGATTACCTTATCCTCGATTAACTTCTCAATGTCTTTTTTTAGGGTCCAACATTTCTCTGTGTTATGACCTGGAGCGTTGGCGTGATACTCGCATATAACAATTGGATCAAAGCCTCTTGCATTTGGATTGACAACGTACGAATTGACAGGTTCAACCAGTCTCAATTGTATTAATTTCTGTAACAAACTCGTATATGATTCCCCAATTTGGGTAAAATTTTCTTTTTGACCTTGTTCTCTTGTATAATTTGTCCGGGGACGTGGATTGTATAACTCCTGGAAATTTTGTTGTTGGGGGAGAGAACCTTGTGGGGCAGGCCCCCGCCATTGTTGGCGCGAAGGAGGTCCAACATATGCCTGAGTGTTGAGAACTGCATATTGGGACGGGTAATAATGCTGAGGAGAATTATATTGTTCTTGTTGGACTTGACAATAAGGATGGTTGATGCCCATTTGAACACCTCTCGATCCAGATGCCATCATGGACCCTTCCTCCTTCTTTTTCCGATTGATAAAATTACCGGAATCACTTTGTATTGCTTGTGTGGCAGCTCTAATGGCTGCCTGACTTACAAATTTACCCGACTTTATGCCATTCTCTACCATTTCTCCGATCTTAATCGCTTTGGCGAAAGGCTTTCCTATTGCGGCGAGAAGATAATGAAAGTAGTCAGGTTCTTGAGCCTGGAGAAAAACATCAATTAATTCATAGTCTTTCATCGGCAGTTTGACTCTAGCCGCCTACTTCCTCCATCTTATGGCATATTCCCTAAAACTTTCAGATGACTTTTTTTTCATATTAGCTAGGGAATTGCGATCAGAAATGTCCTGATCGATAAATCATTCTGAGGCTACACCCGTTAAACTCTCTCCAAAGTAAGCCATAAGAAGTTCTTCTTTTCCTACGGATCCCCTTAACTGATTACAAAATCTTTTTAAATGAGCCACTGGATCGCCATGACCATTATATTTATCAAACTTTGGAGTTTTGAACCATATAGGCAAGTGAACATCTGGAAACATGCATAAGTCCTTAAATCAGACACTTTTGTGTCCTCCCAGACCTTGCATATTCCTTATGTTTTGTTCCAAACTCCTCATTTTCCTTGATATTTCTTCATGTTCCTCATCCTTAGTGTTTTTCTCAACCTCAACGGGAGAACTGTATTGGTGGTGGTAAGAGTTAGGAACATTGAAAGTTAATTTAGGGGCATGATCTTGGCCATATTGATCTTTGAGTATAGGGTCATCATTGGATTTTTGTACTAGTGTCGGTTGAGGAATTGTATTAGTTTGCACAGTTGGCATGAAGAGTGGATTATTCATCATTGATAGTTTCAACGGGTTTACTGAGGAAGTTCTGGCACTATTAGACGTGTTAACGTAGGGTCCAAACCCGGGTGGATAAACCGGGTCACTTGTTGACACTTGGATAGGGAATGGCATATTCACATTCAAGTATTCTCGAATTGAAGGAGGATGAGCTTGCCCATTCATCCAAGCTTCGTACATTTCTGTCATCTGTTGTCTTAACATTTTCACCGCTTCTATAGGTACCGATTCTTGCGTAACCATTTGAGTTTGTGCGTCTTCATTATCCGACTCTATTCCGTCTTTTTGTGTCATTTTTTCTTTCCCTTTTGATCTTGTGTTATATTGATGAGATGCCAGCTCTCCTCACAAACCAACCACCTTTAAACTCTTTAAATTCTCATATATAAAAACAAAAATGTGTTAGGATTCAACACTTTGAGGATATTAACCACACGTTGTATGTTATGCACCCATATTTTTCATATGTCTATAATGAGTTTTGGAAGACTTTTATGTTTCATCCCGGCTTTGGACGACTTGCTTATGTCTTTTGGTCCCCTAATTTACTCATTTGAATAATTTGAATGCATTTTGATCGAACCTATTAAAGGTTGCTTACGTATCATGTTTGAACATGAGTCAGATCAATACGTAGTTCGTGTAGAGAAGTTTCTTTGAAAAGAAAATTTGACATTTATTTAACTCAAAAATGAAAATACCATTCAAATCAAAATAAACAAAATAAAAACATCAAAGTACTTAAAGATTAAAACAAAAAGAAAAATAGTAAAAAAAATCCATCTCCGGCATTCCTTGATCATCAATTGCCCCCTAGGCTAGAGTAGACCTTGAACAAAGCTTTCGAAAGATGTGGGGATAGTGCACGCGCCTCTCGACCCAGGCTCGCATCACTCCGATGGAAATGACCACCATAAACATCAATCAAGCTCTCTGTAGATTAAAACAATTGACCTTTGGCCTCCTCCATATTCTCGTGAAAATTCTGCAACCATTCCTCAGTAGTGACAACTGTGTCATTCAAATGCTCTTCCTGAGCTTGAAGCTTTTCAATTTGGTTATGATGTTCTTCACGCTCTTCCATCCATTGGTTCCTTTCGATCCCACTTCTCCTTGATACAATGTGAAACGGTTTGCTATGTCCCTTTCTCGTTACATAGAAACTTTTAATTGATTTTGTAACCTAGCTTGTGCGTGCATTAAGGGGGTCTTTTCTTTCATATATTCTTCCTCCTGTTGCTCCATAGAACCTGTGACAATGCCCAAATCTTCATGTAGGGTTAGAATAGTAGATAGATGCTTCTTTTCAGCCCTTTTCTCAATAAATATAACTCTTTCTTCGAATATTGCATCACGACGAGCCAACTCGTCTCTAACATTTTTAGGTCATTACTTAGGATATCCAAAGTAGACCTCTAATTTCTTTCCACCTCGAGTCGGGCCTGCTTGATTTTGACTTCAATTTCCTCTTCTTGATATATGAATCCTCGCGCTGATCCTTCGTGCATTACTTTGAGAGGGGCTTGATCAAAGAAGTAATGGAGGTATAAGGGGTCAACTTCTCCTTCAACGCGATCATATACCATAGTTTTCGAAGTTAAAGTTCGACTACCACCCCAAATCGTTTGGGCTTCTGATTCTTGATCTCGATCTTCAAATGTCACCTTCCACACGAAATTCTGCGTATCCTCGGCCTTAGGCAAAATTTGTTTTTGTCCTAGTTGGCGTAGAACCCGGAGGGGTATGTATGGTTGGAACCCGCGAAGGCCTGTCAGAACAAAGAATGGACGATAGGAAGACATAACAATTACCTCACTAGCAGGGAACCTATGATAGTTCCATGTAATCTTAGATGCCGTCAATTTAAGAAGATAATGTCTCCACGCTTTAACACATTTTGGTAATTTATCTCCTAATTCTTTCATCATGTCTGGGTGGCTCAAAATATAATTTATCCAATAGGATTTGAAATCTGTTGTAAAACGATGGCGATAGAGGTGCTCCAGAAACCACATTTGCAATAGAATGCTACAACCTTCAAAAAAGTCTCCCCCCTCCTCTCTACATTTAGTCAAAGAACGATAAATATCAGCCAACATCATCGGCAATATAGTGGATTTTTTCTTCTTCATCATAACAGTGACTATTCCCGACAAAGGAATATCGATTTTTTTATCCTTCTTTGAAAAAACCAAGCTCCCAAGAATGCAACCATGAATACTTCTTGTCTATGTTTTTCCCAAGTAGGGAGGTGTAGTCCATTTTTAAGTTGTTTCCCATAGTCTGAAAATCCTTCTTTCATTCCATATCTTGAGTACATGAATTCCAAAGAAACCAATCCATTATCGAAACACTCCTTATGAGGATGAATGATGTGCATCGGGTCCAGAAATTTGCCCCCGCTGACGCTCCTAGGGGCTATCAGTATTTTAGTACGGAGATCCTTGCCTAACCCTGTCAAACCACCCAATTCTTCTAATGTAGGCGTCAACTCAAAATCACTAAAGCGAAACACATTGTTTGTAGAATCCAAAAACGGGATCAAAGCCTCGATCAAACCTCTGTCAGGACTAAATCTCATGATATCTGTAAGGAAACCAAGATGTTTGAATATCTCAGTTCGCCTAAACTCATGCATATCGTTCCACCAATCCATGAGTAGTTATGGGGTTTTATCCGTGATCATGAACTTTGGGGGATCATTGACCATTTCGACTGCTTCATCCCTTGGTCTTTTATCGCACCTCATAGATCTCATGGTTACCTGGTTGGAAAAAAGATTCGAAATTTAAAACCAAATTTAACTTATGAAATTTTGATAATTCGAAATCAATTGTTGGAGTAGTTAAAAAGAAAGGAAAAATATATAAAAAAGGTTCAGAATGCCTAAAGTGGTCATTATTTTGAAAATGAATTTTGTTGATCTCACTTAGGGAAAGCTTAGGTTATTTTCCGAAGAGAATGACCGTATAAAAAAAAAATAATAAAAATAAATAAATAAATAAATAAAATAAGATAGACATGCACAAATTTATAAGACATATATATATATATATATATATATATATATATATATATATATATATATATGTGTGTGTGTGTGTGTGTGTGTGTGTTTGTGTGTGTGTGTGTATTATTATTATTATTTTTATGCATTATTATAATTTTTTTTTATAAAAGCAAAAATAAAATTGGGGGTTATGTGGATATATATTATTTTCAATTTCTTATCTTGAGTCATTTGTTGACAATGTGTAACAATATACATTTCTTCCTTTAGTCAATGATCCTAAAGCCGATCAACATTTGTTATAGTCTTCCACATGATGCAACAAGTAGCACAAAAAAATGCACATGATCGTCTCACGAAAAGGTACCTGTCCTAGCCAGACTGGGCCCCCATGCCAAGTCTCTCTATGTTAAATGCACATGATGCAAATAAAGCGGAGCCTAGTAAGGATATCATGTCTGAAGGTTTCAGTTCTACTAAGGTTTCACTTGTGGAGAAAAGTATCTAGACTGGCTGTAAAACGGGCGGACAACTCGAGTCAAGGAGTAGCAACGTACCTGTAGCAGCGCTTTCCGGGATTGTGCATGGGTGCTCCTCATCCTAAACACGTGTGCCTAAAAATCCTTCACCATGGACCGAAGATCCACTGGCTATCTTGATAGAAGCGGGGTGCGCAGTCGTAATTCTCATATTATTATTATAGAAGACTCAGAATCGTGCGCGAGAGAAAATAGTTATAATGCAATTCAATTATTATCAAAATATTAAATAGATAAACAATTAGCACATTAAGAAAAATAAATACAATATCCACGTAAATAAATAAATCATAGTCATATATAAATCAATATTTAAAGCTCGAATTCTAGTTATTCCCCAGCGGAGTCGTCGTCTGTCACGCCCCTTTTTTTTTCTCTACAAAATTTTGATTTATTGTTTTGAAAGAAAAGAGTTTTTTCCAATTAAAGTTGCATTTTAAAAAGGGATAACTATTATTCAGAGCCGGCACTTGGAATTGAGTTTTGGTGTTCCAAGTCACCTTATTTGAACCCCTAATCAAAAAGAAATTTGACTCTATTTTTAATGGTCTGTGAACTAGAAGTTCGGGTAAGGAATTCTATTGACCGAGGGGAAGGTGTTAGGCACCCCTCGAGTCCCGTGGTTCTAGAACGGTCTCTTTATTGACTTTAGTATGACTTGACTTAATTTTTTAGATATTATATTATTAGCTTAATAATAAGAAATGTTATTTACCCTCAGATTTATTTTAATCTTATTTGAAACTGTCTTAATATTTTTTTTTATTGTCATATTTTCTATGTGTGTCCACTAATTTGAAACTTCATAATTTGTATTTATATTTTCCTTTTTTTTTTAATTTTTTTTGGGCGTATTTGTATTTTTTAACTATGGATAGAATATATAATTGTATCTAATAGTTAGAATTATGATTTTATTTAGGAGTTAGATTTTTAGAGTTAGAGTAATTTTAGAATTATTTTTTTTAGTTAGATTTAAAATAGGAGATAATTTTTTATGAAAATTATAATTAGTATTAACGAAAAAGCCTAAAAACATTAGGACTAGTTTTTTTAGGAAGATTTTTGTTTTTAATATTTTTCTTTTTTTTTTCTTCTCTTTTTTTTTTTCACTTTCTTTGGCACGTTTTTTTTCTTACCCTTTTTATTTCTTCACTTTTTATTTTTATATATTTTGTATTTTTTTATTCTGTTTTTCTTTTTCTCTTTTTTATGTTATGTTGTCTTTTTTTTCTTTTTTTTTTTTTCAAAAAAATATTCTGTTTCTTTTTCTTATCACCTTTCTTGATTTTTATTTTTTAAATCTTTTTTTATTCCTTTCGTTTTGTTAACTTTTTTCTTATTTCTATTTTCCCTCTTTCATGTATATTTTGTTTTACATTCTATTTATTTATTTATTGTTCTTTTTTTTTCCTTTTTTTTTGAAATCAAATAACCAAAAAAAATAAAATAAATGAAAGCTTAACTTAAGTACTAATTAAGCAAAAATACATATATAATTCATGATTAGAAATTTTCAATAGACTAACACATTTTTTATATTTTTAGTTATGTTTTTAGGGGATTCAAAAGTTATTCAAAGAAAATAATCTCATTCACTTGTCAGTTGAATCGGTCATCAACGAATGGGCTAAAGTAAAATTTAAACAAAATAAAGTTCATGACTATCCACATATAGTATATCAAGAAAATTGAACCTTTAAGCATGCAAGACATAATCATGTGTTCTACCATTGTTGCACTATAGTTGACGAAACGAAAATATTGATTAATATAATTGATATTATAACATCAAAGAAATATCAATGGGTTTCAATATACTGAATTTGAACAACTTCAATATATGGGATTCAATTCTTGCACAATAATGACATAAAATTACACAAAAATAAAATACCAATAAATGTTACCTCTTGTAATAATTAATTCACGAGAAGAAAGGACTAACAATCAGAAACCACGAACTTGAAACCGCGAAAACAAACCTCAAGAATCAACCTTTATTTGTGAATCAGAAAAATATATATAATAAGAGGATGAATATTATATATTATAAGCATGGAGGAGTAAGTTGTTGAATTTTTTTCTTCTGCGTATAGCAATTTGTGTCTCCGTCCTCCCTTTTTTTCGCCAATAAAACGTGTGTTTTTATAATAGTTTTGGGTGGGAGTCTGAAGTTAATTAAAAGGAACACTGATGTAGTGGGATTAGATTTAGTTTGAAATCTAGTTGAGAATTTTAGGGTTTAGATAAAGGAAAAAAATAATAAAGTAAATAAATAAATGATTAATAATAATATTAGTAAAACAACAACAACAAAAAATAAGAAAAAACAAATGTAAAGAAGAAGATAGGAAAAACGTTTAATTGATGTTAACTTTTTATTTTATTAATTATTATTATTATTTCCTAGAAAAGGTCGTGCAAAAAGGAGAGAGAATAGAAAAAAAATAATCAAAACATATATAAAATAAACTTGATGGAATGAGGATTTTT
Organism: Solanum lycopersicoides; assembly: GCA_022817965.1. Taxonomy (NCBI): domain Eukaryota; kingdom Viridiplantae; phylum Streptophyta; class Magnoliopsida; order Solanales; family Solanaceae; genus Solanum; species Solanum lycopersicoides. The sequence goes on from CM040626.1 coordinate 30,406,241, forward strand.
AGGAAATAAGTTAAGGAAGTTGGGGATAATTATGATAAAGTGTTAGTAATTCGAAAATTTTAGGACTCTTTATTTTTTCTACATTTTCATAATATATACTATTATTATTTTTAAACTAGATAAAAATTAAAAAAATAAAACAAATACCTTAAATTCACAATTTTTTTTATTTTTTTTTAATTAAACTCTAAACATAAATGAGCTTATAATTTGTAGTAATTTATAATTTATTTTTTTACATTTATTTTAAGTATAACCCTTTTGAAATAATAATATTTAATTATTAAAATTGGTGTAAAATCTTTATGTTTTGGTCAAAAATTAGGTGTTCACAAGGGGTACTTTAGTAATTACCCTAGGTCACTTAATTAATTAATTTAGCAACTTAATTAATTAAATTAGCAACTTAATTAATTAATTTAAATTCATGGTCAAACCGAGACCCTTAGCAATTTTCAGAATTTGGCTAAGTCAAATGCTCTCCTATTTTTAGTCAATATTCAGTTCCTAAGACTTAGACTCACGTTTATCCATTAGAAACCTACGACTGAAAAACAGTGAGCAAACGTAAGAAAAACCTTAGGCGATTTCAAAGGCAATTCTTCAAGCTTTCGTGCAAAGTACAGGGTGATCTTCGTAGATTCAATTCTACAGTAAGATATGGGTTTTCTATCTTGGATTCCTTTCCCCAGGAGGCTTTTCAAACGTTTTGAATTCAAGAAAACCGAAACTAGGGTTGTTCCCAATGAAATTGTCGTATTTTCATCTCCCCAGTTCTCCTTATTTCCAATTCTAGTAGTATGTATAACGTAAATCTCGAGCATGGTGTTGGTATGTGGTGCTAACTGATCATTATGTGTAGGTTTCTGTGATTTATAATGTCGAATGTGACCTATAGGTTAGATCCGTATGATTAGAGTATTATTTACATGAGATAAGATATGTTGTAATGCCTAATTGTGTTCGAGAAGATGAAATTGTTATAAGTCGTTTATGAAATTCAGTTTATTGTTGAAAGGAATGAAGGTTTTGATTATTGTGTGTGTTTACAGTAGATATGTTTGAAATTGTTTGGAATGTAATGTTTCCAAGAAGAAACAAGAATGAGAATCAAAGCTGGTTAATGAATCTTCAATGCCAAATCAACTTTATAGCTTGGCATACTAAGCACTGAATTGTTCTTATAAGCTAATTAAATGCTAAAAATTGGCTACTCAAAATGATGAGATTACTATAGTATATACATGAAGTTAATTGACTTGGCTAGTGATATTATCAAAGTTTGATTTATGCCAATAAATTGGCCAGCAATATTATTTCCAAAAATATGTAATAGAATTGGCCAATGACTAATTCATACCAATCTTATATGGCCAAGGTATTGTAATGCCAAATACATGTTAAAAGAATGAGATTTGACAAAATGTAACTCAATGAACTCATAACCCAGGGTATGCCAATGATTGGGACAAGTCCCAACATACCCTATCTAAATGAACTTGTGAACATAGTAGCACATTGAATAAGTCCTTACAACTTTCATAAAGAATGGTACAAGGCTACCAAATAACATTGAACAAGATAAGGTGAGTAATGAAATAACTAAAAGCTTATGAGTTATGAAATTGACCTAATATAGGGTATTAAAGGAAGTGAGACAAGTCTCACTTACACTTAAACGATTATGTCAAAGATACTCATATAAGAGGGTGTTAGAAACCGTGAGACAAGTCTCACTCACACCATGATGATTATGTAAGAATTAAGTTCACATTCATCAAGTAAATAAAGGGATGACCGGTCATCCATTGAGCTAAGCATACCTCATACTAGAAGCAAGCTTCCACTATGTATGTATCAACTCTTAAAGTTATAAAGTATAATAAATCTAAGCTAAGCACCGATAGACTAGCAATGAGCTTGTGCCAGCACATGTAAGCCTCATGAGACGAGACTACCACCAAGGTGGATCAGGGTCTCCAAGGTCTCCTAGTGTTTGAACTATGTCGCCAGCATAGGTTACTAGCTAGTGGATCCACCTAAGAAAGCTAGGGAGTATTCGGTTTCACTTTGGTCGGTGAACCACCTCTTTTCAGTGTGGGAAAGACACTAGATTTCATGTTAGCTCACATGATCTATGTCGTTTAAATGCTCAAGAATGTAATCGGTTTCACTTTAGCCGGTGAACCACCTCTTTTCGGTGTGGGGAAGACACTGGATTTCATGTTAGCTAACATGATCTATGTCAGTTAATGCTCAAGATTTCAGTAAAAAAGTAAGAAATAAAGAAAGTAACATGTTCAAAGTGAACAACTAATCATACAAGAAGAAATGTAAGTTCAAAGTGAACTATGTAAGCAAAAGCATAAGTATATCAAATCATCAGTGTTTGATAAGAATGAAGTTTTAACAGTTATTGGTTTAAGCCAATATTGGAGTATGAATATATGCCCCAACAACTATAGATTATGCAAATAATCAAAGAATGGGTTTAGCCAATAAAGATTGGCTTATAAAGACTTCATGCCCAGTTTAACAAGAATGAAAAGAATAACTTGTGAGTAGGGTAGTCAAATCATTTCCTTAGTCTTTTGGATTACTTACTTGATTCATTGTAGGTATGGGACTACAATGAATCATTGCACTCGTAAGTAAAACATAGGATCAAAAGAGATCATTGAACTACACAACAGAAAGAAGAAAAGACTGAAAAATAAACTAAGGCTGGGAGAGGGAGCTCTCGGCCTAAGGGGAGCAAAATTATTAACTTTTGCTTGAGTTGTTCTAAAATCATGTTCATGATTCCAAGGTATTATGTTCATATAGAAAATGATTTGTGTGCTTGAAATGAATGAAAATATGTAATATTCATAGCATGATTCATAAATAACGAATTAGGAAAGTGAAGTGATGTGCTTTCCGAAAATGGCATGTTGCTATAGGAAGAGCTTTCCTTGATCATGCATAGTCCTTATGTGTTTATGTGCATACACCCATACTTAGTACAAGCGTGTACTAACCCATATGCAATTACTATTTTTATAGGTGCAGGTCCTTGAGAAGATTAAAGATCGTTCGAAGCTGTTTGGACTAGTACCTCCAGACTTTGGTAGGTCCTCTTGAGTTCGAGGATGCCTACGCTTTACTTCTACATTTAGTACATTAGACATAGCTAGTGGATGTTTTTCCTAGCGTTTCCTTTCAAAACATTTGTTCAAGGTTTTGTATTAAGCCGGTTTGACAACTATTACTATTATCATGAATTTTTTATTTCAATTGTTTAATCTATTGATAGATGGTTGTTTAGTTTGAGCCATTAGTATATCATTCTTATGCAGTTATATGAAGTCTAAGTACACTTCAGTAAAGTTTTAAATTTTCCGCTAAATTTAACTGTATGATTGTGATGAAAGCTAAAAAGAGGCTTGTCTGCGACCTCCGAGAGGTTAACGACGCCGATCTCATCTGGGGTCTAGGATCCGGGTGACAAACTTGGTATCAGAGCATGAGGTTAAATTACCTAGGAACTAAGGCTCAAAACAACCACGTTGCGTAGTTTCACGCTTATGGTTGTGAAGTGCACCACAACCATGATTTAGAGACTTAGTGATGTTAAGAATCTTCCCTTCTTCTACTCTTTATCGTGTCGTGTAGAGTTTTGACATTTTGTGTCATTCTAGCATCTAACTTCCTTCTTGTGTGTTCGTATAGAAAAATGAACACAAGAATTAGGATGGTCAAGTGGTCTAAGGCGCCAGACTCAAGATCTGGTCTTCGCAAGAAGGGCAATGATAGAAATTCCCAGCGTGATTGAAAGCTGTGTGGTAAGTGTGGCTGTTCGCATGGAGGTGAGTGCATGGTATGTTTTAATTCCTGCTATGGGTGCAACAAGGTTAGGTATACGATCAGGGACTTCCCACATGTGAAGAATGAGGCCAAGGAAGATATTCAACCTCGGCCTAATCCTACTACTGCAGCCGAGCCTCCCAAGAGGAACAAGTTCTATGCTTTGAAAGGTAGAGAGGAGCAGGAGAAGTCAGCTGATGTGGTCACTGATAACTTGATTGTCTTTTCTTTTACTGTGTATGCATTGTTAGATCCAGGATCTACCTTGTCTTTTGTTACTCCTTTATTAGCTAGTAAATTTGACTTTCTTCCTGAGATCTTGCATGAACCTTTTCTAGTTAGTACTCCCATAGGAGAAAAAATTAGAGCTGAAAGAGTTTATAGAGATTGCCCAATAACTGTTCTTAATAGAATTACCTATGCGGACCTAATAGAATTAACCATGCTTGACTTTGATATAATCTTGGGTATGGATTGGCTCCATAAATGCTATGCTACCATAGACTGTCGAAATAGGGTAGTAAGGTTTCAGTTTCCTAATGAGTTAGAGCTGGAATGGGAAGGGCGTAGTTCAAATCCAACAAGCCAAATAATTTCCCATCTTAAAGCCAATAAGATGTTATCTAAGGGGTATTTATACCACTTAGTCAGAGTCAATGACTTAGAACATAAAGTTCCTTCCATAGACTCTGTTTCAAGATGTCTTTCTGGAGGATTTACCAGGAATCTCTCCTGAACGCGAAATTGACTTTGGTGTTGATTTAGATCCCAACACCAAACCAATTTCCGTTACTCCCTATAGAATGGCTCCAGCTGAACTCAAAGAGTTGAAGTTGCAGTTAAAATATCTACTTGATAAGGGCTTCATCCAGCCGAGCATATCCCCATATGGTGCTCCAGTGTTGTTCGTTAAGAAAAAGGATGAAAACCTTAGAATGTGTATCGATTATCGGCAACTCAACAAAGTCACTATAAAGAACAAATACCCTCTTCCCAGAATTGATGATCTATTTGATCAGCTCCAAGGTTCAAGTTTTTTTTCTAAAATAGATCTCCGGTCAGGGTATCACTAGCTTAGAGTGAGACAAGAGGACGTTCCTAAGACTGCCTTCCGTACTAGGTATGGTAATTACGAGTTTCTTGTCATGTCATTTGGTCTCACTAACGCACCAGCCGCGTTTATGGACCTTATGAATAGGGTCTTCCGTGAATAGCTTGATTATTTTGTAATAGTATTTAGATGACATCCTTATATACTCTAAGACCAGAGAAGAGCATTAACAAAACTTAAGAATGACATTTCAAGTACTCAGGGAACATCAGCTGTATGCAAAATTCAGCAAATGTGCGTTTTGGCTGAGATCACTGACCTTCATTGGTCATGTTGTGTCCGACCAAGGAGTAGAGGTTGATCCAAAAAAGATTGAGTTAGTAAAGAATTGGCCGAGACCCCTCACTCCTACAGAAATCAGAGTTTCTTGGGTTTGGCTAATGACTATCGCAGGTTTGTTGAGGGATTTTCCTCTATTGCTGCTCCATTGACAGCTTTAACAAAGAAGAAGGCGAACTTTTAGTGGTCTGTAACTTGTGAAAAGAGATTCCAAGAGCTCAAAGACCGGCTCACTTCAGCCCAGTTCTAACATTGCCGAGGAGTGGTGAAGGGTATGTGGTGTACTGTGATGCTTCTCGAGTAGGTTGGGATGTGTTCTTATGCAGGATGGCAAGGTGATTGCATATGCATCAAGACAGTTGAAAATCCACGAGAAGAATCACCTACCATTGATCTTGAGTTAGCTGCTGTGGTATTTACGTTAAAACTTTGGAGACATTACTTATATGGTGTACATGTTGATGTATTTACTAACCATAAAAGTCTTCAGTATATTTTTACACAGAGAGAATTGAATCTTCGTCAGAGAAAATCACTAGAGCTGCTCAAGGATTATGACATGAGTGTTCACTATCACCCAGGTAAGGCCAATGTAGTGGACGATGCTTTCAGAGGTGCGAATGGACAGTGTGTCTCATATCGATGATGAGAAGAAGGAGAGTTATTAAAGAGGTACACCAATTGGCTAGGTTAGGGTACGGCTGGTAGTACACCAAATGGGGGGTTTTTCAGTTATTCTAGTTCTGAATCCTCATTTGTTGTAGATGTTAAAGCTAAGCAGCATCTCGACCAGTACTCATGGAGTTGAAAGCCTCAGTGTTGAGTAACTGAATGAATCATTCTCCATAGGGGGGATGGTGTGCTTAGATACCAGGGCAGATTGTGTGTAGAAGCAAAGCTTCCACTATGTATGTATCAACTCTTAAAGTTATAAAGTATAATAAATCTAAGCCTAAGCACCGATAGACTAGCAATGAGCTTGTGCCAGCACATGTAAGCCTCATGAAGACGAGACTACCACCAAGGTGGATCAGGTCTCCAAGGTCTCCTAGTGTTTGAACTATGTCGCCAGCATAGGTTACTAGCTAGTGGATCCACCTAAGAAAGCTAGGGAGTATTCGGTTTCACTTTGGTCGGTGAACCACCTCTTTTCAGTGTGGGAAAGACACTAGATTTCATGTTAGCTCACATGAATCTATGTCGTTTAAATGCTCAAAGAATGTAATCGGTTCACTTTAGCCGGTGAACCACCTCTTTTCGGTGTGGGGAAGACACTGGATTTCATGTTAGCTAACATGATCTATGTCAGTTAATGTCAAGATTTCAGTAAAAAAGTAAGAAATAAAGAAAGTAACATGTTAAAGTGAACAACTAATCATACAAGAAGAAAATGTAAGTTCAAAGTGAACTATGTAAGCAAAAGCATAAGTATATCAAATCATCAGTGTTTTGATAAGAATGAAGTTTTAACAGTTATTGTTTAAGCCAATATTGGAGTATGAATATATGCCCCAACAACTATAGATTATGCAAATAATCAAAAGAATGGGTTAGCCAATAAAGATTGGCTTATAAAGACTTCATGCCCAGTTTAACAAGAATGAAAAGAATAACTTGTGAGTAGGGTAGTCAAAATCATTTCCTTAGTCTTTTGGATTACTTACTTGATTCATTGTAGGTATGGGACTACAATGAATCATTGCACTCGTAAGTAAAACATAGGATCAAAAGAGATCATTGAACTTACACAACAGAAAGAAGAAAAGACTGAAAAATAAACTAACGGCTGGGAGAGGAGCTCTCGGCCTAAGGGGAAGCAAAATTATTAAACTTTTGCTTGAGTTGTTCTAAAATCATGTTCATGATTCCAAGGTATTATGTTCATATAGAAAATGATTTGTGTGCTTGAAATGAATGAAAATATGTAATATTCATAGCATGATTCATAAATAACGAATTAGGAAAGTGAAGTGATGTGCTTTCCGAAAATGGCATGTTGCTATAGGAAGAGCTTTCCTTGATCATGCATAGTCCTTATGTGTTTTGTGCATACACCCATACTTAGTACAAGCGGTGTACTAACCCATATGCAATTACTATTTTTATAGGTGCAGGTCCTTGAGAAGATTAAATCGTTCGAAGCTGTTTGGACTAGTACCTCCAGACTTTGGTAGGTCCTCTTGAGTTCGAGGGATGCCTACGCTTTTACTTCTACATTTAGTACATTAGACATAGCTAGTGGATGTTTTTTCTAGCGTTTCCTTTCAAAACATTTGTTCAAGGTTTTGTATTAAGCCGGTTTGACAACTATTACTATTATCATGAATTTTTATTTCAATTGTTTAATCTATTGATAGATGGTTGTTTAGTTTGAGCCATTAGTATATCATTCTTATGCCAGTTATATGAAGTCTAAGTACACTTCAGTAAAGTTTTAAATTTTCCGCTAAATTTAACTGTATGATTGTGATGAAAGCTAAAAAAGAGGCTTGTCTGCGACCTCCGAGAGGTTAACGACGTCCGATCTCATCTGGGGTCTAGGATCCGGGTGACAAACTTGGTATCAGAGAGCATGAGGTTTAAATTACCTAGAGAACTAAGGCTCAAAACAACCACGTTGCGTAGTTTCACGCTTATGGTTGTTGAAGTGCACCACAACCATGATTTAGAGACTTAGTGATGTTAAGAATCTTAAACAACTTCAATATATGGGATTCAATTCTTGCACAATAATGACATAAAATTACACAAAATAAAATACCAATAAATGTTACCTCTTGTAATAATTAATTCACGAGAAGAAAGGACTAACAATCAGAAACCACGAACTTGAAACCGCGAAAACAAACCTCAAGAATCAACCTTTATTTGTGAATCAGAAAAATATATATAATAAGAGGATGAATATTATATATTATAAGCATGGAGGAGTAAGTTGTTGAATTTTTTTCTTCTGCGTATAGCAATTTGTGTCTCCGTCCTCCTTTTTTTCGCCAATAAAACGTGTGTTTTTATAATAGTTTTGGGTGGGAGTCTGAAGTTAATTAAAAGGAACACTGATGTAGTGGGATTAGATTTAGTTTGAAATCTAGTTGAGAATTTTAGGGTTTAGATAAAGGAAAAAAATAATAAAGTAAATAAATAAATGATTAATAATAATATTAGTAAAACAACAACAACAAAAAATAAGAAAAAACAAATGTAAAGAAGAAGATAGGAAAAACGTTTAATTGATGTTAACTTTTTATTTTATTAATTATTATTATTATTTCCTAGAAAAGGTCGTGCAAAAAGGAGAGAGAATAGAAAAAAAATAATCAAAACATATATAAAATAAACTTGATGGAATGAGGATTTTTAGGAAATAAGTTAAGGAAGTTGGGGATAATTATGATAAAGTGTTAGTAATTCGAAAATTTTAGGACTCTTTATTTTTTCTACATTTTCATAATATATACTATTATTATTTTTAAACTAGATAAAAATTAAAAAATAAAACAAATACCTTAAATTCACAATTTTTTTTATTTTTTTTTAATTAAACTCTAAACATAACTGAGCTTATAATTTGTAGTAATTTATAATTTATTTTTTTACATTTATTTTAAGTATAACCCTTTTGAAATAATAATATTTAATTATTAAAATTGGTGTAAAATCTTTATGTTTTGGTCAAAAATTAGGTGTTCACAAGGGGTACTTTAGTAATTACCCTAGGTCACTTAATTAATTAATTTAGCAACTTAATTAATTAAATTAGCAACTTAATTAATTAATTTAAATTCATGGTCAAACCGAGACCCTTAGCAATTTTCAGAATTTGGCTAAGTCAAATGCTCTCCTATTTTTAGTCAATATTCAGTTCCTAAGACTTAGACTCACGTTTATCCATTAGAAACCTACGACTGAAAAACAGTGAGCAAACGTAAGAAAAACCTTAGGCGATTTCAAAGGCAATTCTTCAAGCTTTCGTGCAAAGTACAGGGTGATCTTCGTAGATTCAATTCTACAGTAAGATATGGGTTTTCTATCTTGGATTCCTTTCCCCAGGAGGCTTTTCAAACGTTTTGAATTCAAGAAAACCGAAACTAGGGTTGTTCCCAATGAAATTGTCGTATTTTCATCTCCCCAGTTCTCCTTATTTCCAATTCTAGTAGTATGTATAACGTAAATCTCGAGCATGGTGTTGGTATGTGGTGCTAACTGATCATTATGTGTAGGTTTCTGTGATTTATAATGTCGAATGTGACCTATAGGTTAGATCCGTATGATTAGAGTATTATTTACATGAGATAAGATATGTTGTAATGCCTAATTGTGTTCGAGAAGATGAAATTGTTATAAGTCGTTTATGAAATTCAGTTTATTGTTGAAAGGAATGAAGGTTTTGATTATTGTGTGTGTTTACAGTAGATATGTTTGAAATTGTTTGGAATGTAATGTTTCCAAGAAGAAACAAGAATGAGAATCAAAGCTGGTTAATGAATCTTCAATGCCAAATCAACTTTATAGCTTGGCATACTAAGCACTGAATTGTTCTTATAAGCTAATTAAATGCTAAAAATTGGCTACTCAAAATGATGAGATTACTATAGTATATACATGAAGTTAATTGACTTGGCTAGTGATATTATCAAAGTTTGATTTATGCCAATAAATTGGCCAGCAATATTATTTCCAAAAATATGTAATAGAATTGGCCAATGACTAATTCATACCAATCTTATATGGCCAAGGTATTGTAATGCCAAATACATGTTAAAAGAATGAGATTTGACAAAATGTAACTCAATGAACTCATAACCCAGGGTATGCCAATGATTGGGACAAGTCCCAACATACCCTATCTAAATGAACTTGTGAACATAGTAGCACATTGAATAAGTCCTTACAACTTTCATAAAGAATGGTACAAGGCTACCAAATAACATTGAACAAGATAAGGTGAGTAATGAAATAACTAAAAGCTTATGAGTTATGAAATTGACCTAATATAGGGTATTAAAGGAAGTGAGACAAGTCTAACTTACACTTAAACGATTATGTCAAAGATACTCATATAAGAGGGTGTTAGAAACCGTGAGACAAGTCTCACTCACACCATGATGATTATGTAAGAATTAAGTTCACATTCATCAAGTAAATAAAGGGATGACCGGTCATCCATTGAGCTAAGCATACCTCATACTAGAAGCAAGCTTCCACTATGTATGTATCAACTCTTAAAGTTATAAAGTATAATAAATCTAAGCTAAGCACCGATAGACTAGCAATGAGCTTGTGCCAGCACATGTAAGCCTCATGAGACGAGACTACCACCAAGGTGGATCAGGGTCTCCAAGGTCTCCTAGTGTTTGAACTATGTCGCCAGCATAGGTTACTAGCTAGTGGATCCACCTAAGAAAGCTAGGGAGTATTCGGTTTCACTTTGGTCGGTGAACCACCTCTTTTCAGTGTGGGAAAGACACTAGATTTCATGTTAGCTCACATGATCTATGTCGTTTAAATGCTCAAGAATGTAATCGGTTTCACTTTAGCCGGTGAACCACCTCTTTTCGGTGTGGGGAAGACACTGGATTTCATGTTAGCTAACATGATCTATGTCAGTTAATGCTCAAGATTTCAGTAAAAAAGTAAGAAATAAAGAAAGTAACATGTTCAAAGTGAACAACTAATCATACAAGAAGAAATGTAAGTTCAAAGTGAACTATGTAAGCAAAAGCATAAGTATATCAAATCATCAGTGTTTGATAAGAATGAAGTTTTAACAGTTATTGGTTTAAGCCAATATTGGAGTATGAATATATGCCCCAACAACTATAGATTATGCAAATAATCAAAGAATGGGTTTAGCCAATAAAGATTGGCTTATAAAGACTTCATGCCCAGTTTAACAAGAATGAAAAGAATAACTTGTGAGTAGGGTAGTCAAATCATTTCCTTAGTCTTTTGGATTACTTACTTGATTCATTGTAGGTATGGGACTACAATGAATCATTGCACTCGTAAGTAAAACATAGGATCAAAAGAGATCATTGAACTACACAACAGAAAGAAGAAAAGACTGAAAAATAAACTAAGGCTGGGAGAGGGAGCTCTCGGCCTAAGGGGAGCAAAATTATTAACTTTTGCTTGAGTTGTTCTAAAATCATGTTCATGATTCCAAGGTATTATGTTCATATAGAAAATGATTTGTGTGCTTGAAATGAATGAAAATATGTAATATTCATAGCATGATTCATAAATAACGAATTAGGAAAGTGAAGTGATGTGCTTTCCGAAAATGGCATGTTGCTATAGGAAGAGCTTTCCTTGATCATGCATAGTCCTTATGTGTTTATGTGCATACACCCATACTTAGTACAAGCGTGTACTAACCCATATGCAATTACTATTTTTATAGGTGCAGGTCCTTGAGAAGATTAAAGATCGTTCGAAGCTGTTTGGACTAGTACCTCCAGACTTTGGTAGGTCCTCTTGAGTTCGAGGATGCCTACGCTTTACTTCTACATTTAGTACATTAGACATAGCTAGTGGATGTTTTTCCTAGCGTTTCCTTTCAAAACATTTGTTCAAGGTTTTGTATTAAGCCGGTTTGACAACTATTACTATTATCATGAATTTTTTATTTCAATTGTTTAATCTATTGATAGATGGTTGTTTAGTTTGAGCCATTAGTATATCATTCTTATGCAGTTATATGAAGTCTAAGTACACTTCAGTAAAGTTTTAAATTTTCCGCTAAATTTAACTGTATGATTGTGATGAAAGCTAAAAAGAGGCTTGTCTGCGACCTCCGAGAGGTTAACGACGCCGATCTCATCTGGGGTCTAGGATCCGGGTGACAAACTTGGTATCAGAGCATGAGGTTAAATTACCTAGGAACTAAGGCTCAAAACAACCACGTTGCGTAGTTTCACGCTTATGGTTGTGAAGTGCACCACAACCATGATTTAGAGACTTAGTGATGTTAAGAATCTTCCCTTCTTCTACTCTTTATCGTGTCGTGTAGAGTTTTGACATTTTGTGTCATTCTAGCATCTAACTTCCTTCTTGTGTGTTCGTATAGAAAAATGAACACAAGAATTAGGATGGTCAAGTGGTCTAAGGCGCCAGACTCAAGATCTGGTCTTCGCAAGAAGGGCAATGATAGAAATTCCCAGCGTGATTGAAAGCTGTGTGGTAAGTGTGGCTGTTCGCATGGAGGTGAGTGCATGGTATGTTTTAATTCCTGCTATGGGTGCAACAAGGTTAGGTATACGATCAGGGACTTCCCACATGTGAAGAATGAGGCCAAGGAAGATATTCAACCTCGGCCTAATCCTACTACTGCAGCCGAGCCTCCCAAGAGGAACAAGTTCTATGCTTTGAAAGGTAGAGAGGAGCAGGAGAAGTCAGCTGATGTGGTCACTGATAACTTGATTGTCTTTTCTTTTACTGTGTATGCATTGTTAGATCCAGGATCTACCTTGTCTTTTGTTACTCCTTTATTAGCTAGTAAATTTGACTTTCTTCCTGAGATCTTGGATGAACCTTTTCTAGTTAGTACTCCCATAGGAGAAAAATTAGAGCTGAAAGAGTTTATAGAGATTGCCCAATAACTGTTCTTAATAGAATTACCTATGCGGACCTAATAGAATTAACCATGCTTGACTTTGATATAATCTTGGGTATGGATTGGCTCCATAAATGCTATGCTACCATAGACTGTCGAAATAGGGTAGTAAGGTTTCAGTTTCCTAATGAGTTAGAGCTGGAATGGGAAGGGCGTAGTTCAAATCCAACAAGCCAAATAATTTCCCATCTTAAAGCCAATAAGATGTTATCTAAGGGGTATTTATACCACTTAGTCAGAGTCAATGACTTAGAACATAAAGTTCCTTCCATAGACTCTGTTTCAAGATGTCTTTCTGGAGGATTTACCAGGAATCTCTCCTGAACGCGAAATTGACTTTGGTGTTGATTTAGATCCCAACACCAAACCAATTTCCGTTACTCCCTATAGAATGGCTCCAGCTGAACTCAAAGAGTTGAAGTTGCAGTTAAAATATCTACTTGATAAGGGCTTCATCCAGCCGAGCATATCCCCATATGGTGCTCCAGTGTTGTTCGTTAAGAAAAAGGATGAAAACCTTAGAATGTGTATCGATTATCGGCAACTCAACAAAGTCACTATAAAGAACAAATACCCTCTTCCCAGAATTGATGATCTATTTGATCAGCTCCAAGGTTCAAGTTTTTTTTCTAAAATAGATCTCCGGTCAGGGTATCACTAGCTTAGAGTGAGACAAGAGGACGTTCCTAAGACTGCCTTCCGTACTAGGTATGGTAATTACGAGTTTCTTGTCATGTCATTTGGTCTCACTAACGCACCAGCCGCGTTTATGGACCTTATGAATAGGGTCTTCCGTGAATAGCTTGATTATTTTGTAATAGTATTTATAGATGACATCCTTATATACTCTAAGACCAGAGAAGAGCATTAACAAAACTTAAGAATGACATTTCAAGTACTCAGGGAACATCAGCTGTATGCAAAATTCAGCAAATGTGCGTTTTGGCTGAGATCAATGACCTTCCTTGGTCATGTTGTGTCCGACCAAGGTGTAGAGGTTGATCCAAAAAAGATTGAGTTAGTAAAGAATTGGCCGAGACCCCTCACTCCTACAGAAATCAGAGTTTCTTGGGTTTGGCTAATGACTATCGCAGGTTTGTTGAGGGATTTTCCTCTATTGCTGCTCCATTGACAGCTTTAACAAAGAAGAAGGCGAACTTTTAGTGGTCTGTAACTTGTGAAAAGAGATTCCAAGAGCTCAAAGACCGGCTCACTTCAGCCCAAGTTCTAACATTGCCGAGGAGTGGTGAAGGGTATGTGGTGTACTGTGATGCTTCTCGAGTAGGTGTGGGATGTGTTCTTATGCAGGATGGCAAGGTGATTGCATATGCATCAAGACAGTTGAAAATCCACGAGAAGAATCAACCTACCATTGATCTTGAGTTAGCTGCTGTGGTATTTACGTTAAAACTTTGGAGACATTACTTATATGGTGTACATGTTGATGTATTTACTAACCATAAAAGTCTTCAGTATATTTTTACACAGAGAGAATTGAATCTTCGTCAGAGAAAATCACTAGAGCTGCTCAAGGATTATGACATGAGTGTTCACTATCACCCAGGTAAGGCCAATGTAGTGGACGATGCTTTCAGACGGTTGAGAATGGACAGTGTGTCTCATATCGATGATGAGAAGAAGGAGATTATTAAAGAGGTACACCAATTGGCTAGGTTAGGGGTACGGCTGGTAGGTACACCAAATGAGGGTTTTTCAGTTAATTCTAGTTCTGAATCCTCATTTGTTGTAGATGTTAAAGCTAAGCAGCATCTCGACCCAGTACTCATGGAGTTGAAAGCCTCAGTGTTGAGTAAACTGAATGAATCATTCTCCATAGGGGGGATGGTGTGCTTAGATACCAGGGCAGATTGTGTGTGCCCAATATTGATAATCTGAGACCTAATATTATTGCAGAGGCTCATGGCTCCAGGTATTCCGTTCATCCAGGTTCCACCAAGATGTATCATGATCTCAAGGAGATCTATTGGTGGGAAGGTATGAAGCGAGATATTTCTAAGTTTGTGGAGGAGTGCCCCAATTGCCAGCAAACACCTTAAGCCTGGAGGTCTTACCCAGTCGATTGAGATCCCAACATGGAAGTGGGAGGCTATTAATATGGACTTTGTGGTTGGTCTGCCCAGGACCAGGAAACTGCATGATTCCATTTGGGTCATTGTTGACAGGATGACTAAGTCCACTCACTTCATTCCTGTGAAGTCTACTTACAGGGCCGAAGATTATGCCAAGCTGTATATTGATGAGATAGTAAGGTGGCATGGGATCCCTTTATCTATCATTTCGGATAGGGGAGCCCAGTTCACTTCTCACTTTTGGAGATCTTTCCAAAAGACCTTGGGTACACAGGTCAAACTCAGCACTGCTTTTCACCCTCAGACGGATGGACAAGCAGACGTACCATTCAAACCCTTGAAGACATGCTAAGAGCATGTGTTATTGACTTCAAGGGGAGTTTGGATGATCACTTTCCACTGATTGAGTTCTCTTATAATAATAGCTACCATTCCAGTATTGGGATGACACCTTTTGAAGCACTGTATGGTAAGAGATGTAGGTCCCCAGTTGGGTGGTTTGATGTAGGATAGTCTTCATCCTTGGCCCTGAGATCATACATGAGGCTATGGAAAAGGTGAGAATGATCAGGGACAGATTGGCTACTGCTTACAGTTGTCAAAAATCCTATGCTGATAACAGGAAGAGGGCTCTTGAATTCGAGGTAGGTGATCAAGTCTACCTGAAGATATCACCCATGAAAGGGGTGATGAGGTTTGGTAAGAAAGGAAAGTTGAATACGAGGTATATATGTCCTTATGAGGTCTTACAATGAGTAGGGAATGTTGCCTACGAACTGAAGTTACCAAATAACTTGGATTCTGTTCATCCAGTGTTTCACGTTTCGATGCTTAAAAAATGTCTAGGCGATCCAGCATCTATCCTGCCTGTTGAGGGGTTAGGAGTCGATGAGAACCTTTCTTATGAAGAGGTTCCAGTTGAAATTTTAGATCGCAAAGTGAAGCGGCTGAGGAACAAGGAGGTTGCCACCGTAAAGGTGTTATGGAGGACCCACCTTGTTGAGGGAGCAACATGGGAGGCCGAGGCCGACATGAGATCCCGTTACCCTCACTTGTTCAGTTCTTGAGGTTAGATATACTCTTCCTAAGTCTGATTTTGTTTAGGAAACTCTAAATTTTAGTGCATTAGTCGTTTTGCTGTTTTAAGTCCATAACTGTGTGTTTTACACTTGCACTATATGAGTTAATATTAGTTCATGCTTGCATTCATGTTGCTGTTTTTGTATAGCGTTGACATAATATTTGTGTCGCATGAGTTGCGATGTGCATTGAGTTAAAGTGAGATTGAGAAGGAAGTTCCTCAATCTCAGATATGAAGCTTCAGATAAGCTTTGAGTGATGTTCATCGTCTAGAGTAAGTGGTGAATCAAATATTCACAAAGAGTAAAGTTCCAAGTATGTTGATGTGTTTTTCGAAAATACCCTCTTTGATTTAAAATAATGTGTAGTGTAATTCGGGGACAAATGTTCCTAAGGGAGGGGGGGATAATGTAATATTCCAGAAAATGTACTTGTCTAGTGAAGAGTCTATTAGGTTTTAAGAATATGTATTGAGGTACATAGGCATCCCAATGCCCAATATTGAGTAATATTGGGCATGTTAGAGAATATTGACTTAAGGGTTTTAGCCAATTTCTATGTATTCACAAGTAACTTAAAATACAATCCAAGCTTGTTTAGGAATTGTACGTGTAATGAAGACCGTAAGATAAAATTCATATATTCTTCTCTTACTTACATTAGGTACGAGACATCCAAGTGTCAAGCCTAGGTACCACAACACATGCTCATTTAAAATGATCATGTAGATTAAGCAGTGCCCAAGGACATAGTGAGGATCCTTGGGGCAAGAAGTGAACTTTCTAAGTGCAACTAAAGAGTGCACGGTTAGGAAAGTGCACAGCAACCCATGTGCAAGCACATGTGCAAGCACATGTGCTACCGGCCGGGAAACCAAGCCCAATCGATTCGGTTAGGGCGGGTAGGGGAAAGGCACGCGTCGGGTCAAGCCACGTGGGGCCAAGCTTCCTAACCAATCCTAGGTTCTAACTATCTGACCTAACTAGCTAACTAAACTAGGACTAACTAAAATGAACTAACTAGTGTGCATGACATCCTAAGCCTAACCGGGTGACACTAGCCGAGTAGCTAACTAAAGAAACATCCTAGTACCTAACTTAGGATGGTACAAAGGGGTTATTTATGGTCCTAGCGAGTTAGGGGTACTTTAGTAATTACCCTAGGTCACTTAACTAATTAAATTAGCAACTTAATTAATTAATTTAAATTCATGGTCAAACCGAGACCCTTAGCGCTTTTCAGAATTTGGCTAAGTCAAAGCTCTCCTATTTTTAGTCAATTTAGGAGGGAAATTTTGGTAATTAACTAATTGATTTATTTAATTAAGTTATTTAGCCTAAGTTGAATTAGTCAATATTCAGTTCCTAAGACTTAGACTCACGTTTATCCAGTAGAAACCTACGAATGAAAAACACTGAGCAAACGTAAGAAAAACCTTAGGCGATTTCAAAGACAATTCTTTAAGATTTTCGTGCAAAGTACAGGGTTCTCTTCGTATATTCAATTATACAGTACGGTATGGGTTTTCTCTCTTGGATACCTTTCCCCAGAGTTTGTTCAAACGTTTTAAATTCAAGAAAACCGAAACTAGGGTTGTTCCTAATGAAATTGTCGAATGATCATCTCCCTAGTTCTCCCTATTTTCGATTCTAGTAGTATGTATAATGTAAATCTCTAGCATGGTGTTGGTATGTGGTGATAACTGATCATTATGTGTAAGTTTCTGTGATTTATAATGTCGAATGAGACCTATAGGTTAGATCCGTATGATTAGAGTATTATTTACATGAGATAAGTTATGTTGTAATGCCTAATTGTGTTCGAGAAGATGAAATTGTTATAAGTCATATATGAAATTCAGTTTTTTGTTGAAAGGAACGAAGGTTTCGATTACTGTGTGTCTTTACAGTAGATATGTTTGAAAGTGTTTGGAATGTAATATTTCCAAAAAGAAATAAGAATGATAATCAAAGCTACTTAATGAATCTTCAATGCCAAATCAACTTTATAGCTTGGCCAAACTAAGCACTGAATTGTTCTTATAAGCTAATTAAATGCTAAATATTGGCTGCTCAAAATGATGAGACTACTATAGTATATTCATGAAGTTAATTGACTTGGCTAGTGATAATATCAAAGTTTGATTTATGTCAATAAATTGGCCAGCAATATAATTTCCAAAAATATGTAATAGAATTGGCCAATGACTAATTCATACCAATCTTATATGGCCAATGTATTGTAATGCCAAATACATGTTAAAAGAATGAGATTTGACAATGTATGTGTCAACTCTAAAAGTTGTAAAGTATAATAAATCTGAGCTAAGCACCGATAGACTAGCAATGAGCTTGTGCCAGCACATGTAAGCCTCATGAGACGAGACTACCACAAAGGTGGATCAGGGTCTCCAAGGTCTCCTAGTCTTTGAACTATGTCGCAAGCATAGGTTACTAGCTAGTGGATCCACCTAAGAAAGCTAGGGAGTATTCGGTTTCACTTTGGCCGGTGAACCACCTCTTTTTGGTGTGATGAAGTCACTGGATTTCATGTTAGATCACATTATCTATGTCGGTTAAATGCTGAAGAAAGTATTCGATTTCACTTTAGCCGGTGAACCACCTCTTTTCGGTGTGGGGAAGACACTGGATTTCATGTTAGCTCACATGATCTATGTCAGTTAATGTTCAAGATTTCAGTAAGAAAGTAAGAAAGAAAGAAAGTAACATGTTCAAAGTGAACAACAGATCAAAGAAGAAGAAATGTAAGTTCAAAGTGAACTAAGTGAGCAAAAGCATAAGTATATCAAATCATCAGTGTTTGATAAGAATGAAGTTTTAACAGTTATTGGTTTATGCCAATATTGGAGTATGAATATATGCCCCAGCAACTATATATTATGCAAATAATCAAAGAATGAGTTTAGCCAATAAAGAATTGCTTATAAAGACTTCATGCCCAATGTAACAAGAATGAAAGAATAACTTGTGAGTAGGGTAGTCATATCATTTCCTTAGTCTTTTGGATTACTTACTTGATTCATTGTCGGTATGGGACTACAACGAATCATTGCACTCGTAAGTAAAACATAGGATCAAAGGAGATCATTGAACTACACAACAAAAAGAAGAAAAGACTGAAAAATAAACTTAGGCTGGGAGAGGGAGCTTTCGGCCTAAGGAGTAAAATTATTAACTTTTGCTTGAGTTGTTCTAAAATTATGTTCATGATTCCAAGGTCTTATGTTCATATAGAAAATGAGTTGTGTGCTTTAAATGCATGAAAATATGTCATATTCATAGCATGATTCATAAATAACGAATTAGGAAAGTGAAGTGAAGTACTTTCCGAAAATGGCATGTTGCTATAGGAAGAGCTTTCCTTGATCATCATAGTCCTTATGTATTTATGTGCATACACCCATACTTAGTACGAGTGTTTACTAACCCATATGAAATTACTATTTTATAGGGGCAGATCCTTGAGAAGATTGAAGATCATTCGAAGCTGTTTAGACTAATACCTCCAGACTTTGGTAGGTCCTCTTGAGTTCGAGGATGCCTACGCTTTACTTCTAGCTTTAGTACATTAGACATAGCTAGTGGATGTTTTCCCTAGCGTTTCCTTTCAAAACAATTGTTTAAGCTTTTGTATTAAGGCCGCTTTGGCAACTATTACTATTATTATGAATTCTTTATTTCAATTGTTTAATCTATTGATAGATGGTTGTTTAGTTTGATCCATTAGTATATCATTCTTATGTAGTTATATGAAGTCTAAGTACACTTCAGTAAAGTTATAAATTTTCCGCTAAATTTAACTGTATGATTGTGATGAAAGCTAAGAAGAGGCTTGTCTGCGACCTCTGAGAGGTTAACGACGCCAGTCTCATCTGGGGTCTAGGATCTAGGTGTGACAAAGAGAACTCTCTATATGTTGTCACGGGTACGATCAAAGTCTTTACTTTTGATGTTTATGCTTTGTTAGACGCAGGAGCAAGTTTATCCTTTGTAACTCCTTATGTTGCAAATCAGTTTGAGATTCTTCCTGAAAAAACTTTGTGAACACTTTTGTGTTTCTACACCTGTTGGGGAGTCTACTCTAGCAGAAAGAGTCTATTGTGATTGTCCTGTTTCCATCAATCACAAGAGCACCATGGCTGGTCTAGTAGAGTTAGACATGGTAGATTTTGATGTCATTCTAGGTATGGACTGACTCCATGCCTGTTATGCATCAATAGATGCAGAAATTGAGTTGTCAAGTTTCAAATTCCTAATAATCCACTCATAGAGTGGACTAGTAGTTCATCTATGCCTAAGGGTCATTTTATTTCGTACGTTATGATGAGGAATTTAGTCTCTAAGGGGTGTATCTATCACTTAGTCCGAGTTAATGACTCAAGTGTTGAGGTACCTTCCTTTGAGTCAGTTCGTATAGTTAGTGAGTTTCCAGAAGTCTTTCCTGATTATCTATCCGAACTCCCTCCTGAAAAAGATAGACTTTGGTATAGACATCATCCCAGATACTTGTTCTATCTCTGTTCCTCCTTACAGAATGTAACCTGCAGAGTTAAAAGAGCTAAAAAGCAATTGAAAGATCTGTTAGATAAAGGCTTTATTCGACCAAGTGTCTCCCCTTGGGGCGTTCCGGTCTTGTTTGTAAGGAAGAAAGATGGGTCCCTTAGAATGTGTATAGACTACCGCTAATTGAATAAGGTGACCATCAAGAATAAATATCCTCTTCCAACGATAGATGATCTTTTCGATCAACTTCAGGGTGCTTCTTTCTTTTCCAAGATTGACCTAAGATCAGGCTATCATCAGCTGAAAGTAAAGGAATGTGATATTCCAAAGACAACTTTTAGAACAAGGTATGGGCATTATGAATTTTTGGTTATGTCCTTTGGATTGACAAATGCACCTGCAACATTCATGGATCTTATGAAAAGAGTTTTCAAACATTATTTAGATCTGTTTGTCATGTCTTCATTGATAACATACCGATTTATTCAAGTAATGAAGAAGATCATGCCAGTCACCTTAAGATTGTTCTTCAGACTTTGAGAGATAAAGAGCTATATGCCAAGTTCTCCAAGTGTGAGTTTTTGCTTAAGTCTGTGGCATTCTTAGGTCACAATATTTATGGTGAAGGTATTAAATTTGACACTCAGAAGATTGAAGTGATTCAGAGTTGTCCTAGACCCACCTCTCCAACAGATATAAGGAGTTTCTTGGGCTTGGATGGCTATTATAGGAGATTTGTTAAAGGATTCTCATCTATATCTTCTCCTTTTACCTTTCTAACTCAAAAGACAATCAAGTTTCAATGGTCTCAAACTTGTGAGAAAAGCTTTTAGAAATTGAAAAAGAGATTGATTATCTCTCCGTTTTTGACCTTACCAGAGGGTACTGAAGATTTTGTGGTGTATTGCGATGCATCAAGAGTTGGATTGGGCTGTGTGTTGATGAAAAATGGCAAGGTTATAGCTTAGCCTCCCGACAGTTGAAGATTCATGAGAAAAATTATCCAACTCATGACTTTGAATTGGTTACAGTAGTGTTTTCTTTGAAGATATGGCGTCACTATTTGTATGGTGTTCATGTTGATATATTCACTGATCACAAGATCCTCCAATATGTATTCACCCAGAAAGAGCTCAACCTCAGATAAAAAAGGTGGTTGGAATTACTCAAGGATTATGACATGAGTATTCTTTACCATCCAGGTAAGGCTAATGTGGTTGTTGATGCCTTAAGGAGGTTATCTATGGGGAGTACTTCCCATGTTGAAGAAGAGACGAGGGAGTTAGCTACAAATGTGCACAAAATTTCATGTTTAGGAGTCTGACTTATGGATTTCACAAAAGGAGGCATAGTGGTAACAAATTGGGTTGAGTCGTCCTTAGTGTCAGAGGTGAAAGAGAAGCAAGACCAAGATCCTATATTTCTTGATTTGAAGGAAAATGTCAATAACCAAAGAGTATTGGCTTTTGAATAAGGGGGAGATGGTGTGTTGAAGTACCAAGGTAGATTATGTGTACCTAAGGTGGATGGACTCCAAGAGAGAATCTTAGAGGAGGCTCACAACTCCAGATATTCTATTCATCCGGGTTCCACCAAGATGTACCGTGACTTGAGAGAGGTTTTGTCACATCTCGAGACCACACCCTAGAAGTTAGGGAACAATCTCGTATTGTGACACAGTGTACTCTACCTCTCGGAGGTCTCATACAATCCTTTCATATCATTCATCGCATATACATAATGTAAAGTAGTGCGGAATTAAAACTTTTCACAAAACAATATCATAGTATTTAAAAACTCTTTCATATAAAAGTAATAGGGAATACTAAGTCTCAATCTCATCATCTTAAGACACAAGAGTACTTGGGACACGGCCCGTACGAAATAGAAAACATAGTACTAATAAGTCTATTACAATACTTCAATACGAAACATAAAAGACATATATGCCCTCGAGTCAAGTGAGGACATACTTCAAATTCTCTTGAACGATCTTCTAAATCAGAGTCTTCTTCCCAAAATCTCTTCACCTACCAAGAACTATATAGAGATAAAAGCATGGAATTAGTACAACCACATGTACTAAGTATGGCTATTGCATAAAATCATGAAAACGGACATTTATTAGAAATATGCATCTTTTCATTTAAATATCATAATATCATCATAAGAACAACATTTATCAACTTAGAAACACATAAGGAAACATTTAGACCAAACATCATATTTTTAGAACTCACTTTACAGTGAGCTCAATTCACTGTACAGTGAAGTACCTCATTGTTATAGTGAATTCACCTACTTTATTTTTAAATACCTTCTTGCATGTAATCTTCACTAAATCTATCCTAAGATTCACTTAAGTCACACAAAGAGAGACCGCCCATACACCCTCTCTATATGTGCCTAAACGATCCTCAAGATTACTCATAATGAGACACATACACCCCTACAATACACCAACATACAAGACATACATAATATGACAATATTCCCTACCAAGGCTATCAAAAGAAAAGTACTCCTAGAAGAGAACGCCCATACACCCTCTTCAAGGCTACCTAAATAATTCTTAAGACTTCTAAGTTTAGGTCATGTCAAACAAGCAACTTCCCTAACTAGAGTCATTCTCAAGACTTCATAAATAAGACATGAAGAGATCATCCTTTATGCCTCTTCACACTTTAACTAAGGAATCCTTCAGTCACTTTAGATAAGTACTCATCTATTCACATACTCATTATCATTAAGTCATTACATTAATTAGTTCATTAAGACACATTCTTCACATAAAGGATATTCAAATAATGGTCTTGGAGAAGACCTAGGACTCTTACTAACATCTTCAAAGCCTATTGTGCAATGTCTAGATAGCGTCCCATACCACCACCTAAACCTCATAAACTTCTCTAATGCTAATAGGTATCCCATATGATGAGAATAGGCAATAACCACATAGACCATGTAGCAAAACATGGAATCCGGAGTTCTATCCTACTCCGATGAGGTTGTTCTACTTTCCAATGGTAGAACTTTGGCACATCCCATGTAGGCACATGGTTAAGGAAATATGAAGGTCATGATTTGTAATCTAGTCTCATTCTTTAACTAGAACTACTTCCCCTACCATACTCACTCGGTGCTAGACTTCGTTCTCATAGATTAAATCACACTAAGGTTCATACAAAAGGGTTCCATATCAAGTTCATAACCCAATTACATTTACCTTACCAAAGAAAGGTCAACTAGGGCTACCTCCCTATGGAGACAAGAAGCTCATCATGACTTTCCTAAGGATGATATGATGCCATTCCAGCCAATCAACCTTAAGTCCATCATTCATTACATGAAGGATACCATTATGGTTTTCGACTTCAAGTTTCATAACCTTACCACTTGGTTAAAGGTTTCACATAAAGGACCCTCTTATCATCATTCAAGGTCTCACCTATCATTCATTCATTCAAGACTAAGACTCTTTAGGTTCCTAAGTCAAGATATCACATATTCATATTCATACATGTATCAAGTAAGGGACACATGTCTACCTAAACAAACACAACATACTTCATTTAGCACACATTACATACATTCTTTAAACACTTAGGAATGACCCTTATCAACATTATGTCAACCTATTCATTACCTTAACATCATCAACATGACCATTATAGACTCATATATCCAAGTTAGGGACAACCATGTATCAACTCTAAGACTACACATTTAACACATAGTCATAGCATAACATGATTACCTAAATAGCATCAATAGAAGAACACATGCTTTCACATATAGGTAGATATGATCATACATCACATAATCAACTATACAAATAGTCATTTTACTTCAAGTAGTTGCCAACAAGGCCATGATCATCAATATACTTTAAAAAATGCCGACAAGGCCACATTAATTCACCGCCACCATAAGTGGACCAAACCAATCACAACATAATTGAAGTGTAAATAACATTGAATAAAGGAAATAGGGAGTACCACCACTTCATCATCAAACTTCAAGCCAATGCCAAATCATCCAATTCAATATCATAAGGCCTTTACCATGGCAATGAACATCAATTCAATACATAAACTACAATACTCAATGAAATCTAAGCCAATTCATTATAGATTCAACAATCTAAGACCAATTAGATAACAATTGAATGCAATTCTTATATCATTAGAAACCCCATAAGAAACTACACATGAATTCATAAACATTAGACCAATATCAAGT
>CM040626.1:30432026-30469642 GCA_022817965.1 Solanum lycopersicoides
TTTGCTTGAGTTGTTCTAAAATTATGTTCATGATTCCAAGGTCTTATGTTCATATAGAAAATGAGTTGTGTGCTTTAAATGCATGAAAATATGTCATATTCATAGCATGATTCATAAATAACGAATTAGGAAAGTGAAGTGAAGTACTTTCCGAAAATGGCATGTTGCTATAGGAAGAGCTTTCCTTGATCATCATAGTCCTTATGTATTTATGTGCATACACCCATACTTAGTACGAGTGTTTACTAACCCATATGAAATTACTATTTTATAGGGGCAGATCCTTGAGAAGATTGAAGATCATTCGAAGCTGTTTAGACTAATACCTCCAGACTTTGGTAGGTCCTCTTGAGTTCGAGGATGCCTACGCTTTACTTCTAGCTTTAGTACATTAGACATAGCTAGTGTATGTTTTCCCTAGCGTTTCCTTTCAAAACAATTGTTTAAGCTTTTGTATTAAGGCCGCTTTGGCAACTATTACTATTATTATGAATTCTTTATTTCAATTGTTTAATCTATTGATAGATGGTTGTTTAGTTTGATCCATTAGTATATCATTCTTATGTAGTTATATGAAGTCTAAGTACACTTCAGTAAAGTTATAAATTTTCCGCTAAATTTAACTGTATGATTGTGATGAAAGCTAAGAAGAGGCTTGTCTGCGACCTCTGAGAGGTTAACGACGCCAGTCTCATCTGGGGTCTAGGATCTAGGTGTGACAAAGAGAACTCTCTATATGTTGTCACGGGTACGATCAAAGTCTTTACTTTTGATGTTTATGCTTTGTTAGACGCAGGAGCAAGTTTATCCTTTGTAACTCCTTATGTTGCAAATCAGTTTGAGATTCTTCCTGAAAAAACTTTGTGAACACTTTTGTGTTTCTACACCTGTTGGGGAGTCTACTCTAGCAGAAAGAGTCTATTGTGATTGTCCTGTTTCCATCAATCACAAGAGCACCATGGCTGGTCTAGTAGAGTTAGACATGGTAGATTTTGATGTCATTCTAGGTATGGACTGACTCCATGCCTGTTATGCATCAATAGATGCAGAAATTGAGTTGTCAAGTTTCAAATTCCTAATAATCCACTCATAGAGTGGACTAGTAGTTCATCTATGCCTAAGGGTCATTTTATTTCGTACGTTATGATGAGGAATTTAGTCTCTAAGGGGTGTATCTATCACTTAGTCCGAGTTAATGACTCAAGTGTTGAGGTACCTTCCTTTGAGTCAGTTCGTATAGTTAGTGAGTTTCCAGAAGTCTTTCCTGATTATCTATCCGAACTCCCTCCTGAAAAAGATAGACTTTGGTATAGACATCATCCCAGATACTTGTTCTATCTCTGTTCCTCCTTACAGAATGTAACCTGCAGAGTTAAAAGAGCTAAAAAGCAATTGAAAGATCTGTTAGATAAAGGCTTTATTCGACCAAGTGTCTCCCCTTGGGGCGTTCCGGTCTTGTTTGTAAGGAAGAAAGATGGGTCCCTTAGAATGTGTATAGACTACCTAATTGAATAAGGTGACCATCAAGAATAAATATCCTCTTCCAACGATAGATGATCTTTTCGATCAACTTCAGGGTGCTTCTTTCTTTTCCAAGATTGACCTAAGATCAGGCTATCATCAGCTGAAAGTAAAGGAATGTGATATTCCAAAGACAACTTTTAGAACAAGGTATGGGCATTATGAATTTTTGGTTATGTCCTTTGGATTGACAAATGCACCTGCAACATTCATGGATCTTATGAAAAGAGTTTTCAAACATTATTTAGATCTGTTTGTCATGTCTTCATTGATAACATACGATTTATTCAAGTAATGAAGAAGATCATGCCAGTCACCTTAAGATTGTTCTTCAGACTTTGAGAGATAAAGAGCTATATGCCAAGTTCTCCAAGTGTGAGTTTTTGCTTAAGTCTGTGGCATTCTTAGGTCACAATATTTATGGTGAAGGTATTAAATTTGACACTCAGAAGATTGAAGTGATTCAGAGTTGTCCTAGACCCACCTCTCCAACAGATATAAGGAGTTTCTTGGGCTTGGATGGCTATTATAGGAGATTTGTTAAAGGATTCTCATCTATATCTCTCCTTTTACCTTTCTAACTCAAAAGACAATCAAGTTTCAATGGTCTCAAACTTGTGAGAAAAGCTTTTAGAATTGAAAAAGAGATTGATTATCTCTCCGTTTTTACCTTACCAGAGGGTACTGAAGATTTTGTGGTGTATTGCGATGCATCAAGAGTTGGATTGGGCTGTGTGTTGATGAAAAATGGAAGGTTATAGCTTAGCCTCCCGACAGTTGAAGATTCATGAGAAAAATTTCAACTCATGACTTTGAATTGTTACAGTAGTGTTTTCTTTGAAGATATGGCGTCACTATTTGTATGGTGTTCATGTTGATATATTCACTGATCACAAGATCCTCCAATATGTATTCACCCAGAAAGAGCTCAACCTCAGATAAAAAAGGTGGTTGGAATTACTCAAGGATTATGACATGAGTATTCTTTACCATCCAGGTAAGGCTAATGTGGTTGTTGATGCCTTAAGGAGTTATCTATGGGGAGTACTTCCCATGTTGAAGAAGAGACGAGGGAGTTAGCTACAAATGTGCACAAAATTTCATGTTTAGGAGTCTGACTTATGGATTTCACAAAGGAGGCATAGTGGTAACAAATTGGGTTGAGTCGTCCTTAGTGTCAGAGGTGAAAGAGAAGCAAGACCAAGATCCTATATTTCTTGATTTGAAGGAAAATGTCAATAACCAAAGAGTATTGGCTTTTGAATAAGGGGGAGATGGTGTGTTGAAGTACCAAGGTAGATTATGTGTACCTAAGGTGGATGGACTCCAAGAGAGAATCTTAGAGGAGGCTCACAACTCCAGATATTCTATTCATCCGGGTTCCACCAAGATGTACCGTGACTTGAGAGAGGTTTTGTCACATCTCGAGACCACACCCTAGAAGTTAGGGAACAATCTCGTATTGTGACACAGTGTACTCTACCTCTCGGAGGTCTCATACAATCCTTTCATATCATTCATCGCATATACATAATGTAAAGTAGTGCGGAATTAAAACTTTTCACAAAACAATATCATAGTATTTAAAAACTCTTTCATATAAAAGTAATAGGGAATACTAAGTCTCAATCTCATCATCTTAAGACACAAGAGTACTTGGGACACGGCCCGTACGAAATAGAAAACATAGTACTAATAAGTCTATTACAATACTTCAATACGAAACATAAAAGACATATATGCCCTCGAGTCAAGTGAGGACATACTTCAAATTCTCTTGAACGATCTTCTAAATCAGAGTCTTCTTCCCAAAATCTCTTCACCTACCAAGAACTATATAGAGATAAAAGCATGGAATTAGTACAACCACATGTACTAAGTATGGCTATTGCATAAAATCATGAAAACGGACATTTATTAGAAATATGCATCTTTTCATTTAAATATCATAATATCATCATAAGAACAACATTTATCAACTTAGAAACACATAAGGAAACATTTAGACCAAACATCATATTTTTAGAACTCACTTTACAGTGAGCTCAATTCACTGTACAGTGAAGTACCTCATTGTTATAGTGAATTCACCTACTTTATTTTTAAATACCTTCTTGCATGTAATCTTCACTAAATCTATCCTAAGATTCACTTAAGTCACACAAAGAGAGACCGCCCATACACCCTCTCTATATGTGCCTAAACGATCCTCAAGATTACTCATAATGAGACACATACACCCCTACAATACACCAACATACAAGACATACATAATATGACAATATTCCCTACCAAGGCTATCAAAAGACTTACTTATGTACTCCTAGAAGAGAACGCCCATACACCCTCTTCAAGGCTACCTAAATAATCCTTAAGACTAACTAAGTTTAGGTCATGTCAAACAAGCAACTTCCCTAACTAGAGTCATTCTCAAGACTTCCATAAATAAGACATGAAGAGATCATCCTTTATGTCCTCTTCACACTTTAACTAAGGAATCCTTCAGTCACTTTAGATAAGGTACTCATCTATTCACATACTCATTATCATTAAGTCATTACATTAATTAGTTCATTAAGACACATTCTTCACATAAAGGACATTCAAATAATGGTCTTGGAGAAGACCTAGGAACTCTTACTAACATCTTCAAAGCCTTTTGTGCAATGTCTAGATAGCGTCCCATACCACCACATAAACCTCATAGAACTTCTCTAATGCTAATAGATATCCCATATGATAAGAATAGGCAATAACCAACATAGACCATGGTAGCAACACATGGAATCCGGAGTTCTATCCTACTCCGATGAGGTTGTTCTACTTTCCAATGGTAGAACTTAGGCACATCCTATGTACGCACATGGTTAAGGAAATATGAAGGGCATGCTTTGTAATCTAGTCTCATTCTTTAACTAGAACTACTTCCCTTACCATACTCACTCGGTGCTAGACTTCGTTCTCATAGATTAAATCACACTAAGGTTCATACAAAAGGGTTCCATTTCAAGTTCATAACCCAATTACATTTACCCTACCAAAGAAAGGTCAACTAGGGCTACCTCCCTATGGAGACAAGAAGCTCATCATGACTTTCCTAAGGATTGATATGATGCCGTTCTAGCCAATCAACCTTAAGTCCATCATTCATTACATGAAGGATACCTTTATGACTTTCGACTTCAAGTTTCATAACCTTACCACTTGGTTAAAGGTTTCGCATAATGGAACCTCTTATCATCATTCAAGGTCTCACCTCTCATTGATTTATTCAAGACTAAGACTCTTTAGGTTCCTAAGTCAAGATATCACATATTCACATTCATACATGTATCAAGTAAGGGACACATGTCTACCTAAACAAGACACAACATACTTCATTTAGCACACATTACATACATTCTTTAAACACATAGGAATGACCCTTATCAACATTATGTCAACCTATTCATTACCTTAACATCATCAACTAACCATTAAAGACTCATATATTCAAGTTAGGGACAACCATGTATCAACTCTAAGACTACATACTTAACACATAGTCATAGCATAACATGATTACCTAAATAGTATCAATAGAAGAACACATACTTTCACATATAGCTATATATGATCACAAATCACATAATCAACTACACAAATATTCATATTACTTCAACTGGTTGCCAACAAGGCCATGATCATCAATATACTTAAAAAAATGCCGACAAGGCCACATCAATTCACATAACACCGCCACCATAAGTGGACCAAACAAATCACCACATAATTGAAGTCTAAATAACATTGAATGGAAATAGGGAAGTGTACCACCACTTTATCATCAATACTTCAAGCCAATGTCAAATCATCCCATTCAATATCATAAGGCCCTTACCCATGTCCATGAACATCAATTCAATATATAAACTACAATACTCAATGAAATCTAAGCCAATTCATTATAGATTCAACAGTCTAAGACCAATTAGATAACAATTGAATACAATTCTTATATCATTAGAAAGCCCATAAGAAACTACACATGAATTCATAAACATTAGACCAATATCAAGTAACCCATAAATTAGTCAAAAACTAGGGTTCATCAATTACATGAGTTCATAGATTAATAGAGTTAAAATCACCTTAACAACCATAATTCAATCACTAAAAAATGATTAAAAACCATTAATGCAAGAACCCATGGTAGATCATGAAATAGGTCAAGTTCATCTTTGAAAACATTAGAAAACATCTTTGAAAGTTGGTCTCCTTAATAAAACGAGTTTCAAGGATCAAAATCCATACCTCAACAATGCTAACCCTCTAATTTGATGAAGAATATTCACTCAAATCACCAATCCAAGCTCTTCCTTGAGTTTTAGCTTTAATGGAGTCTTAGGGAATTTCTAAGGGATTTAGGGGTTTTGATTTTGAAGAATGAAATATTCTAAGTGTTAAAAACTTATAAACACCTTTAAAATACCCAAAATACCCCTTAGGAACCGCCAATACTCTTATTTGGAAGTGGGCTAAAATTACAAGTTCACCCCTCACTTGGCAGTGAACAGCATGCATGGACAATGCCCATCGATGATTGCCCATCGACGGGACATCAGTACACACATGGACCATCCTTTGATCCATCGATGGGTTCAAATACTGGACAACGGGAGCTTAGATCCCCACGCTGAGTCCCAAACGACGAGAATGCCACCGACGGGCCGTCCCTTGACCAACTGACCGTCCCTTGGTGTGATCTGGGACTGAGGCTTGTCCTTGGTCCCTCCTTCCCTAGGCTAAGTCCCCATTGACGGAGCACCACCCACGGGAAGTCGACTTACCCACGGGGCATCGACTGCCTTCCGTGGTTTGGGCTGTCTTGGGCAGCCTAGGCACCAACTTATGGTCCTTCCTCAAGGACTCTTTGATGGTCCTTGCGGATACTTTGCCGGACGTTTCCAACCCAAACATGCCCGTATACTAGTTTATGACATATCACATGAATTTCATCCAAAACGAACACGTAAAACTCAACGAAACATGCCAAGACATACAAGGTCATTTCTTGGTACATCTTTCGAACGTCATGGACGTTCTGGGATCTTTGAACTCTGAACTTCTCGAAACTTAACACACTGCCTAAAAACATCATATTAACTCATTTAAGGACCATAAAAACGCATACATCAGACATAAACACATAGAACCACATATGAAGTACTTAGGTGACTTAGTCGTCGAACGTCTTAGTCGTCCCTTGACATTTGACTTCCAATGCACCTAATACTTTAGACACTGCCTCAATACAACAAAATAGACCATTTCAGGACCTTATACCATCATGACCACAATGTTAGGCTCTAGTTCACCTAAGTCATATTCGGGATCTTACAGCTTTCTTGGTGGGAAAGCATGAAGAAAGATATTGTTGAGTTTGTAGTCAAATGCTCAAGCTGTTAGCAAGTGTAAGTAGAGAAACAAAGGCCTGGAGTTTTGTCTCAGAATTTATAACTTTTGGAATGGAAGTGAGAGATGATTAATATGGACTTCATCACGGGCTTGCCAAAAAATTTAACGCAACATAATTATATTTGGGTGATTGCTCACGAAGTCAGCCCATATCTTGTCGTTAAAGACTACTTATTCAGCCGATGATTATGCTAAGTGGTACCTTTGATAAGTGATAAGACTGCATGGAGTTCCAGTCTCCATTATTTCACATAGAGGTGCTCAGTTTACTACATAGTTCTGGAAATCTTTCTAGAAAGTTTTTGGTTCAAAGGTGAACTTAAGCGCTGCTTTTCATCCTCAGACGGATGAACAAGCAGAGCGTTCTATTCATAACTTACAAACTATGTTGCGAGATTTTGTGATTTACTTCAAAGGGAATCGGGATGATCTTATACCTCTCATTGAGTTCGCTTACAACAACAATCACCATTCAATCATCCAAATGGCTCCTTATGAAGCTCTTTATGAGTACAGATCTCCTATTGGGTGGTCAGAAGTTGGTGAAGCAGGGTTGATAGGGCCATATCTAGTTCACCAAGCTATGGAGAAGGTTAAAGTAATTCAAGAAAGATTGAAGACGGAACAAAGTCGCCAAAAGTTCTACACAGATGTTAGGAGAATCCCATTAGAGTTTAAGGTGGATGATGGGTGTAGCTTAAGGTTTCACCCATGAAGGGTGTTATGAGGTTTGCTAAGAAGGGGAAACTTAGTCCCCGATATATTGGACCTCATAGAATCTTCAAGAGAGTGGGCCATGTGGCTTATAAGTTAGAGATACCCCAAGAGTTAGCAGCAGTTCATCCGTCATTCCATATTTCTATGTTGAAAAAGTGCTTGGGTGATCCTTCATTGATTGTACCAACTGATAATGTTGGGATAAAGGATAACTTGTCCTATGAAGAAGTTATGGTTTAGATTTTGGATGGTCAAGTTCGCAAGCTGAGAACAAAAGAAGTTGCTTCAGTCAAGGTCCTTTGGAGGAACCAATTCGTTGAAGAAGTGACTTGGGAAGCTGAGGAGGATATGAAGAAGAGATATCCAAACCTATTTGAATTCGGAGAGAATGTAGATCAAGGTACTAAATTCTCTTCTTAGCACTTTATAAGGCTATGTATAAGCATGTTATTACTTGTGTTAGTTGTTGAGTGCTGAAATGATGTTACTACCCTTAGCTTAGTGAAAGAATTCTCATACGAGAATGAATGTTCCCAAGGGGGAGATAATGTAACATCTCGCAACTTGAATTAACTAAGAATAAGCTAAGAAACTAATAATCATTTTTGGAAATAAGTAAAGAAATCTGGAAAATTTCCATCTTTCAAAAGTGAGTTTTGGTCATTTTCAAACGGCTATAACTTCTAACTGAAAAGGATTTAGGGTGAGTTCTTTATATGGATGGAAAGATCTTGGAAAGATATTTCCAATGGTGCCATTTGCAAAATTTTGAGGTCGTATGAGGGAGATATGACTTTTGGAAGTTCGG
This sequence comes from Solanum lycopersicoides, assembly GCA_022817965.1. Classification (NCBI taxonomy): domain Eukaryota; kingdom Viridiplantae; phylum Streptophyta; class Magnoliopsida; order Solanales; family Solanaceae; genus Solanum; species Solanum lycopersicoides. The sequence continues at coordinate 30,440,530 of CM040626.1, forward strand.
CTGTTGGACAGAGGGAAGTCCAATCCGGATTTGTTAAAGGTGTTTTAGTCTTTTCCTTACCCAATTATTTAATTTCGTTTTAGGGTAATAAGTTGGGGTCCAAGATTTTACCATTCAGTTTACACATTTAGAAAACAAGTTAGGGTTTTGAGAGAAGAGAAAAGAAGAGGAGAAAAGAAGAAAAAGGAGAAGAAGAAGCAAGAACGCCAAGAATCGTTGCGTGGATTTCGTCAAGGGTGATCCTTATCGATGTATGTGAGATCATTCGGTGTTGGGTCCTTTCACCCACAACCCAATTTGATTAAATACAGAAAATTAGAGTTTATTTGAATGAAAATCTTGAAGTTCTTGATGAAAAGTGTGAAGTTCTTGTTGGTTGAAATGTAGTTGATCTCTAGTAGTTTTGATTCATGTTTCCGAATTATTTTTGGGTCTAATCTATAGGGTAAGGAGGTATTTAGTGATCCTAAGTGTTTAAGGTCGGATCCATGGAAGTTTAGGAGGTTTAGAGTAGAAAAAAGGAGAATAAAAGTCGATTGTACGTCACATAACTCTTGGGGAGCCGCGCCTGCCAGAGCGCTTCTATCTGACAGGACCTCGAGCACCGCCCCTCTCAGAGCGCCCCAGACCAAGGTCTGTCCGACAGGCCCTGGCGCCCCGCTCCTCTCAGAGCGCCAAGACCCCCTGGAGACCCCGTTTTTTCCCTATCTTTTCCTACTAGTTCCTAAATGATGTACCTATCATTCCAAGTTTATTCCAACACTCTAGAGTACATCTAAACATCATGAAATCATCCATAAACATGAGATCATGATCCTTGAATCCATAATTCAATTCAAGGAATGTTAACATCAAAGTCAAGGATTTAAGGGTAGAAAGTCAAAGAAAGTTCTTAAAGTTTTCAAAGAGTCTTATACAATCATTTTAACTTTGTTTTAAGGCTCAAGTTACAAGTCGAGCAAAGAGTAAAGAGTTGAGTTAAATTCTCAAAAGCTATAAGGGAACTAAGTATTCCCTAAGAGTTAAGTTTCAAGCTAAGTAAAGAACAAGAGTTGAGTTCATTTCTCAAAGTCTATAAGGGAACTATGTATTCCCCAAAGGCTTACAAATGTTTCACATTTAAGTTAAAACGAAACTTAGAGTTCCAAAAGAGTTTTGAACTAAAAGGGAACATTGATTCCAAAAGGAGCTTTTTAAAGCTAAAGGGGTTCAGTAAATTATCTCAACCCAAAGAAAGGAAATTTTATTAAAAGTATGAGCTAAAGTATATATTGGGAGTAGCATTTTGCACCAATGTGGGGATGAAAGTTCATATAATCTCAAGTATCCAAGTAAACCATGAAGCCATCATAAGAATTGATGGGTAATACTTTTTCGATGATCCCGTAAGGTAATCTTGTGGATCCACTAAGCTTAGTAAGGTCTTATACGGATGGCAAGGCATAGGACAAATCTGGTAGCGTGGGAAAGACGATGTATCACCAATTATGATCATAGTTGTGGTTTTCGATTAGAGAAACTCCCACAGAAACTATATTACTTTCATATATAAGTAAAGTTGAGTTCATTATTGTCTCATCTTTAATGAACTAAGCGTTTACACTGTTTTACAAGTTATATATATATATATATATACAACATATGTTCTTATTACTTTATATTGAGTTGTTATCTTATGAGTTGAGTAGAGCCAAGGTAAGTTTATCCTTACCCATTTCAAGATTAATAGTTGTGTTTAGCATTCCAACTCGCAAACTCGTATATTCAATGTACTCATACCAGTGGCCTGCATTATTTTATTACGCAGACAAGGGAAGTAGGATCAGCACGACGCGCTTCGATGATCCAGATCGAGCTCCAGAGTCAGTGGTGAACCTCCTTGTATTCCGGAGGACATCCTTTTCATTTGCTTAACTAGTTTAGTTGTTTTTAGGATGTTGTGGAGTCTGTCCCAACATCCATCTCAATCAATTTAGAGGCTTCACAGACATTTAGTAGTTTAGTTTGGAGTTTATTTTCTTGTTGAGACTTAGTGCCATTTTGGCCAAATTGTTATATAAAGTGTTTCTTTGAATATGCTTTATCTCTTGGTTAAGTTGAGTTGACTCTTCCGCTGAGTTAAGTAAGCCAGGACAAGGTTTCGGTAGGGGGCTATAAATGGTCTTCGAATGCCGTCCACATCCAGGGTGTAGGCTCCGGGCGTGAAAAGATGTCCTTAATTTGACGACTTTTAGATTTTGGGAATGACATTTAGTAGACTTTAATGGATTTGTGTTTCTTACACTAATAAGATTTAATATTCCGCATTATGATTAGTATTTCATAAGTTGAATTATAAATATATGTTGAGGTTTCATTCATTGGTTCTCCCACCTAGGAGGTTATGTGTGGATTCCACTCATGACTTTGGGTCGTCACAAACTTTGAATTAGAGCGTTAGGTTCGGTGATCTCATCACTCAGCGACAAGTCTAGTAGAGTCTTGATGAACGGTATGGAAACTCCTTTACTTTTCTTTGAGAGGATATTAGACTTTGGGAAAACTTCATTCCTTCTTTATTTCGTGCTACTACTTGAATCTAATTGGTATCTAGGTGATACAAATTGATATGTGAACTTCCTCACTCTATTTCACGTATGGTTAGTATTGGAGTATTAGAACTTAAATTAGAAACATTAGAAAGAAAAAAAATATGTCCTTGAAACTAGGTATATTTTCTCGATTGACTACATGGTCACTAATGACTAGTGATCAACATAATTCTTTTATTAAGTTCATAAAATTGAAACCCTCATTCTTCATGGGTATTGATTATGAAGATGCTTATACTTTCATTGTTTATTATTTTGACCTGCTTCATAAAATGAATATAGTTGAGAGGTTTAGTGTTTAGTTTGTGACATACTAGCTTTGGAGAGATGCAAAATGTAGTGGTATTCTCATGTTGACTGCCGATTATTAAAGGAACTCCCTATGACTTAAGGCAACATTTTCTAGCTTCTTCACCCAATTAAATACCCTAAATCTAGAGCGATAAGAGTAGAGATGGTTTCCAAAATATATAGAAATGGGAAATATGTGTTCTAGCCTATGAGGTAAAAAATTTTAATTACTTTATCTAGATATGTGATAACATGCAAGAAGTTTCATAAGGGACAACTAGAAAATGATCTTCATTACTTTAGAAAATAAATTTAGGAAGGCTTTCATATCATATATGGGTTGTTTAGCGAAAGATGAAATTAGGTTGCGCCAATCGAAGTCAAAATCTTTACTACGATCCCATGGATTTATTTTATATAAAGGAGGGTAAAATTTAATAAGTGTGTTACTTTTGTTATCGACTTGATCTAAGAAAGAATGCAAATTGCTTGGGGGTAGAGAAAAAATAGATTTGATAATATTTTATAGTTATTCAATGGTATAATTGTTTGAGCTATTAGGGTGCGATCTTCTTGATAAGTATGATGTGTTGTAGTGATGGATTTAACGGCCTTTCATGGTACGGTACGGTACTAACATTACGTGGTAAAGAATACATCGATTGTCAAGTGTAAATACTAACTACATAAGGAGCTATCAGTGGTATGACATATTTAGATAATAAGATTCGATGTTGCTTTTACAATTGAGAAACAAAGTAGTTTGTTACTATGGACGCTCGGATTAAGCACTATTTTAGAGGGAAATATTAGTTGTGGATCTTTGGTACGGTATTAATACATTTAGGTGGTGAAATATATCTTGAGGGTTCTAGGACTAGTGATTTTATTTTAATATCCAAAGGAGTGTATTTATGTCGGAATGACAAACTTATGGATAAAGAAAATCAGTGCATATACTTGGGTGAATTCAATTGAAGATTTTAGTTTGAAAATATGTATAAAATTTTGGTTAGTCCTTTGGATCTGATTGGTATGAATCGTGTTGATGACAAAGGCTTACTAAGCATGATAAAATATGAGTTAGTGATGGATTGTGATTGAGATGCAACTGTAGAATACACATTGTTAGTTAAATAAATTTTATATGGAAATAATGACTTGTGAGTATCTAAGGTTGCGATTTTCTACTATTTAGTAAGCAGCGTCGTTGAATGGAAAGTTTTGAGAGATGTTGGGGTACCGCTCGAATAGAATTTAGAGGAGTTAGATTCATAATGAAAATGAAATAAAAATTGGTGGGATGAGTGTAGCCTTCAATAAGAGGTGAGAGTAAGAATATTTTCTCCGATTGCAAGGAATTAAAAGGTATCTTCAATGGGATTGAGATTGGGTTCAGAGATGCGTAATTTCATCCGCTATGGGTATAGTAATAGTGTCATATGTTCATCAAATTGGTTAAAAAACTAGTGGATAAGACTTGATATAAAAGTGTACATACGTCCAACTCAAGTTTGATGATAAGTTCCTTTATGATTTGGGTTTGTTAATGAGTACATTTGGATTTTTAGTGAAGGATATGGTAAGATCGATAGAGAGGGGATTAATGATATTCCAAGATACATGAATACATAAAAGTTTTAAAGGTATGAGATAATATTGATATAGAAGGGGATTGAATTAAACAGTTGGATTCACAATTCAATTTTTGTTTGTTTTGTATGTCTACATTCATAGTGGTATATTTTGTCAAGGTATAAATTTGCAATATAAGTAATGATCATTCAATTAGGTATTGAGTATTTGAAAGGACTTCTGCGTAGTTTTGTTCATGATTAAGTTTGTTACTTTTGATTTTTTAAGGTCACAAGGAAACATTTCACTTAAAGTGTAGGTTTAAAGTATAAAGTATAATGTCATGGTTTGTTTGTTAAAGGTTGATTTCAGTACGAGAGCTAGAGAAATTAAAAAGATTCTAATACATAGATGGGTCGAGATATTTAGAATTTTATGATGCATTACATAGACATTTGATGGTTAACAGAGGTTATGAGCTTATAGTATACAGAATAATTTGAGTGACCAAGAATTTCCCTTAGTGTTGGCATGAGGTATGTGATGGTTTAGAATGGTAGCTAAAGCATGGTATGTGGAAGTGGTGTGAAGTTGACTTTGGGTGTGATGTAATAGTTTTAACTCGATGGAAAGGTACTATCAAGTTTTAAAATAGTGCTATTAGCCTTGTTTGGAACTCATATTTGTCATGAAATGCTTAAATAGAAAGAGAGAAAACCGTAGTTTGAACATGTGTTTGATAAGAATACTTTGATACTAATGGTGGTTTGGGAGTAAGGTCAATGATCGGTGTGGTTATGATGTTTTTTAGTATTAAGATTGTTTACTTCAGTGGATGTGGCATTCAATAAACAAAGTATGTGTGCAATTATAATAGGGACTAAATTGGTGATTGTGGGTAGTTGAAAAAATAAATCAAAGAGATAGAGTTATATGAATAAACATGTTTGATATGGGAACTATAAAAGGAGTATCTAGACTTATTCAACCTTGTTTATGTACATTCTTATGTGACCAACTACTTCATTCTGGTAATGTTTTAGATTATATTTCACTTTCTCCATCCGTGTGTGTTTTCGCTTTTATGGGTGAGTCCCTAGTAGTGGATCGGGTGTACCTATCCTTTGATGTGATCTTGATTGGGTAGGATGTTAGGCATACTTGGTTATCTCAAATGACATATTTTGTGTTTTCTTGGAGCTATTAAATTATAATAGCCATTCTACACGTACAACTTTGCTTATGAGAATTTATAGGAAAGCTACCATGAAAATTTACAATTGTGTAGACTCAAAATTTATCTCATCATCGGTATCACGTTTTGACAATGTGTAGATATCCAATTGGTTGGTTTTATACTTTTGATATGAGACCTTGGATACTAATATTTTGAAAGAATTGTTGACATAACTACCCTTTCTTATCCTCACCTTATTTTGATCCTTCGAGGATAAACGTGTGTACATTGGTATCTAATGTAACGACCTATTTGGTCGTTTTGAGTAGTACAACTTTTTATTTTATAAAATACTTTTCAATAGACTCTAAATGGATATTTTGGACTATTCGTATCTACATTTTTTAATTTAATGCGGTAGTTTTTTTAATTTATTTAGTTGGTGATTAAGGAATATAAATGTAAACTTAATAGTCGGTTACTTTCACACTTTTATAGTTTGTGTTATATAATAATTTTGAAGAAAATATTTTGTAGAAAGAATGAGGAATCTTCTTTGGTTGTGGAGGTTAGGGAAAAGCAAGACAGTGATTCAAGGTCTGAATAGTGTGCTCTATTCGCCCTCCAGTCTGTTGTTGAAAGGCATTACTTAAGTTCATCTTTGAACCCAAGCCTTTTTTTAAAGATTTATTTTGCAGTAAATTGTGAACCTTTATCTTAAATAATGGAGACCAAGACTCCATGAAGTCTTACCACCTCCTGAATGTATAACCTGGCATAATTTTCTGCTGATTGGGTAGTTTATACCGGTAGAAAATAGGCTGACTAGGTCATTCTATGGACAACCCCTAAATAGAATCATGCTGCCTGTGAGAACTTAGCAAGCCTGTGATGAAGTCCATATTAATCATCTCCCACTTTCATTCCAGAAGTTCTATTTTCAGAGCCAAACCACCAGGATTTTGGTGCTCTACTTTAACTTGTTTGCATTTTGGTCACTTAGAAATAAATTCTTCAATGTCATTCTTCATATCATTCCACCGATATACTTCTCTCAAGTCGTGATACATCTTTGTAGAACCCGTATTAAAGGAATATCTGGAGATATGAGCTTCCTCCATGATTCTCTCTTGGAGTCCATCTACCATTGGTAAACAATCTGCCTTGATACATTAACACAACAGCTCCCCCTTGTTCAAAAACCATTAGTTTTTGCTTATGAGCATTTGCCTTCAATTCAAACAAAATGGGATCGTGGTCTTGATTGCCTTTTATTTTTGACACGAATGATGACTCGTCCCGATTTATCACCACTATTCCTCCTTCTGTGGAATCTATTAGTCTAACTCCTAAGCGTGCAAGTCTATACACATGTTTCACTAGCTATCTCTTTTCTTCCTCACATGGGTGGTACTACCCATAGACAACATGCTTAAGGAATTAACACCCTTATCTAGGTTGTAAAGAATACTCATGTCATAATCCTTGAACAATTCTAACTACCTCATTTTTATGAGTTTAATCTCTTTCTGAGTGAAGACATATTGTAGGACCTTGTGATCGGTGAACACATCCATATGCACACCATAAAGATAATTGTGCCATATTTTCGAAGTAAAAACTATAGCAACCAATCTAAGTCATGAGTTGGATAATTTCTCTCATGAATGTTCAACTATCTAGAGGCATAAGATATGACTTTGTCATTCTACATTAATACACAATCCAATTCGACTCTAGATGCATCAAAATACACCACAAAACCTTGAGTACATTAGGGTAAGGTCAGAACTAGGACAGTAGTCAACATCTTTTTCAATTCCCGAAATCTTTTTCATAAGCTTCAAACCATTGATCTTCATTGTTTTCTTAGTTAACATAGTCAAAGGGAATTAACTAGATGAGAACACCTCCACGAACCTTCTATAGTATCCAGCTAAGCCCTTGAAAATCCTAATATCAGTTGGGGATGTGGGTCTAGGCCAATTCTGCACTGCCTCAATCTTTTGAGTATCAACTTCAATTCCCTCTCCAGACACTTTGTGGACCAAGAACACTATAGACTTTGAGCCAAAACTTACACTTGGAGAACTTGGCATACTACTCTCTATATTTGAAAGTCTTGGGAACTATCCTGAGATGTCTAGCATGATCTTCTTCATTCCTTGAATAGAATTATATAAAAAGTAGGGCAAAATCTTCTTTGGTTGTGGAGGTTAAGGAAAAGCAAGACAGTGATCAAATCTTGCTTGAACTTAAGGATGTAGTCCATAATCAGTGAGTGGAGGTTTTCTCCCAAGGGGAGATGGTGTACTTCGTTACCAGGGTAGATTGTGTGTTCATGATGTGGGTGAGTTGAGACAACATATTCTTGTAGAAGCCCATAACTCCAAATATTTTATTCATTAGGTTCCAGTAAGATGTACCACAATTTGAGGGAAGTTTATTGGTGGAATGGCATGAAGTGGGATATAGCAGATTTTGTGAGTAAGTGCCCCAATTGCCAGTAAGTCAAGGTACAACATCAGAAACTAGGGTGTATGGCTGAAGAGATCGACATTCCTACTTGGAAGTGGGAAGTTATCCGTATGGATTTCATCACAGGGTTACCTCAAACTCGACTCTATTTGGGTGATATTTGACGGGATGTCTAAGTCTTCTCGGTTTTTAGCGGTCAAGACTATATATTCGGCGGAGGACTATACCAAGCTTTACATTAAAGAAATTATGAGGTTGCATGGGGTTACTTTGTATATCATCTCATATAGAGGTCCTCAGTTTACCTTTCATTTCTAGAAGTCATTTCAAAAGGGTCTTGGTATTCAGGTTAACCTTAGCACAACATTTCATCCGCAAATGGATGGACAGTTAGAGCGTACCAGTCAGAACCTGGAGGATATGTTTAGAGCTTGTGTGATCCATTTCAAGGTTAGTTTGGATGATCACCTTCCTCTTATTGAGTTCGCCTACAACAATAGCTACCATTCAAGCACTCAGGTGGCCCCTTATGAGGCAATGTATGGGCGTAGATGTAGATCTCATGTTTGTTGGTTTGAAGTAGGTGAAGCATCTTAGATAGGGCAAGATAAGTCCTTTATGTTATGGAGAAATTGCAAATGCAGATGTAAGGACAAGGGAACTGGAGTTCGAAGTTTATGATTGGATGTTCTTAAAAGTGTCACCTATGAAGGGGGTTATGAGATTTGGAAAAAAAGGTAAGCTCAGTCCTATATATGCAGGACCTTACAAGTTCTTGAAAAAGGGTTGGAAAGGTTGTATATGAGTTAGAGTTGCCAGTAGAACTAGCAGCAGTGTATCCTGTCTTCCACATCTCGCTCTTGAAAAATTGTGTGGGTGATCGAGCCTCTGTAGTGTGCTGTTAGAGAGTTTGGCGATGAAAGATAGTCTTTCTTACGACGATGTACCAGTTGAGATTCTTGACCATCAGGTTAGAAGGTTGAAAAACAAAGAAGTCGCTTCAGTCAAGGTTCTGTGGAGGAGTCAGTCTGTAGAGGGAGCTACTTGGGAAGCAGAAGCAGCCATGAAAGCCAAGTATCCTAACCTATTTCCTTCCGATTCCACTCCAGCTTGAGGTAATAGTTCCTCTTCAGTTTTTTAGTCATTCGTGCGTGAATTCAGCCTTAGAATCGTGTTCCATCATGTTGTACTTGAATTTTCAGCGTATTTGCATGTTCTTGGAACTCAATTCAGTCAGAAACTCAGTTCTCAGTGTTTAGTTGTAGGGATTGCAGCTCTATCTCTTTTTTAGCTAGTTTAGACATCATTCGAGGACGAATGTTCCTAAGGGGGATATAAAGTCATACCCCGTATCCAAAACAGACCAGAAATAAGCTTTTCATAAATTGCAGGTGCAATCTACGGTCACCATCTACAAACCGTAGTGTGATCTACAGCTGGAACTGTGTGTCCATGGTTCACTATTGTATCCTTCCCAAAGACAACTCAGAAAAATTGGCTAAGTCTCGACTCACATACAGACCTACGGTTCGTAAGTCAAACCACGGTCCGTGGGCTGTGTCCGTGGATCAAGACCTCATTACCCAGCCTCTGACAACAACCACAATTGACTAGTATGGTCCCTAGATGGACCTACAGATCGTACGTATGACCGTAAGTGAAGGTTAGCTATTAGTTAGGGGAAATTCCTGCTTGTGTCAACTTCAAATAGTCATGACTCTTAGCACAAAATAAATTGGTGTCCTATGACCTATGATATCATAGATAACTAAATCCTCGTTCCAAGGACACCGAGCTTGCTAAAATCTGACTCTGAGTAAAAAATTATGTCTATTTTAGTGAAGGCTTGTCGAGCGGACCCAAACGACGGACCGTTGATTGAACAACGACCCGTTAGTCCAGGTCGTCGATTCCTCCGACAATAATTATTTAAGGTGACTTTTAGTCTTTTCCTAGTTTGTTTAACCCCTAAGATACGTCATTTAAATCCTAAATCATGAGATTTTAGTCAGTTTAAACAAAGAAACAAAACTAAAACTTACCTAAGTCAAATGATTAATCAGAACATAGAAAATAAGAAGCTAGAGAGGAGAAAAAGGTCAAGAATCCTAGTTTAAGAACGCAACAAGGTTCCATCAATTCCAGCCCCTAAAGATTTCTCCGTGGATTTCATCACCAGGTATGTGTGATTTCACTAGTGGGTTCCTTTAACTCATTAGATCCCTAGATATCAGTCAGATTCTTGATTCTCTTATAATGATTAGACCTAGAGTTTCTAGAACTTCACTAGATTATCATGAATTAGTTAGTTATATGTTCCAAATCAGATTACCATATTAATATTCAGTTTACCGCATGAATTTCAGAACCCTAGCTATGTATTTCTTTAGTTCTTGAATTACACATGCGAGGTCAAATATTTTAGTTATTTAGTTATACATGCCTCAATTATTAAAGCATTATTACCAGATTAATTGTTGCATTCTCAGTTTGCTTGTTCAGTTTGAGATATCCATTATATACAGAAACTCAGTCATAATCATTTAACTACTTAATTTATTGGGAGTAGCATAATACCGAGTGGGAATAGGGTTTAACGTACCCAAATAGTCCCAGAACTACTAGCCAAGTAGGTTGTAAGTCCTCTCTGTAGGCATCAGTTTAGTGATCACGCGAGCATGCATTTATACCTTTGGCAGGGTATATTTAGTCCTCTCGATGGGGCGTATACATCGGACTCCACATTTAGCTCATGTGATTTTATTATCGGCTATTCGTAGCTCCAACAGTTCAGCGCATTGACCATATTTACAATTCAGTTAGTACTCAGTCTTAATATGTTATAAATTTCGTCATTGCGTCTAGTCAGCTTAGAATTCAATATATCATGTTCAGAATATTAAACTTGCTTTTGTGCTTGTTCTGTTATGTTTTACTTCAATATTACTCTATCCTACAAGCTCAGTACTTTTCAAGTACTCACGCATACATGCGCTACATCTTCTCGTGATGTAGGTTCAGGTTCTCAGCATCCAGATCACACTTACATCAATTTCCTATCTCAAGTTCAGCAAAATCAGTGGTGAGTCCTCATTCTACGAGAACAATAGTCATGAGTTTATTTATGTATTTTTAGTCATTTAGTTTCAGTTTTTGCTAGAATTAGTTGGGGCCTGTCCCAACATTTCTTGTCATTTAGGGGCTATTTTCAAACATAGTTAGATTCAGCTTAGAGTTGAGTTAATATGTTCTTTGTATTAAACTCATTGGTATTTCATTTATCTCAATTATAGTATATGGGTATCCCCCATATTTTCATTCTAATTATTATTTAGCTTCTGCATCAGTTTATTCTTTAGTATGCTTACGATCATGCCAGCAGAGTTAGATTGGGATCACTTGTGGTCCTAGGTCCCGTGTGTGCTTCTCGGGGTTATCTCGGGGTGTGACACTAATATAGCTGTTATGGATTCAAAATATGGGACGCAACATAGGACAAATTCTGTCCAGATTTTGTATTTAGAAATCCAGTATGGACAATTATTAGTGTTACGATGATATCCTTTTGTACAAAATATATTTTGCGGTGATCCTTGATTGTTTGAAACCTTAATAGATGTATCTAACTCATGCAGGATATACAATCCAGATTTTTCATTTTCCTTTTCAAATCTAGGTTGCGACATGAGGTACTAGGTTGGTCGGTATTACTGTTTTGGGAGCATAGTCGTATTTGCACATGATAAGCTTACTAGTGATGATAATGCTGTTTTACTTCGACATTATTGAGATACTAGGAATTAAACAATTTATTTAATTGTATTTTTAAGGATGTATATACTCGTGAACAAGTTGAGGACCTTGATATGTTTGTTGGTATATGGTTTGAACTCGCGAAGTTGTATTGGACAGTTATCATGCTAAAACATTGATGTTTTTGTATAAACTTGTATTTGTAATATTTTTACCTGCTTGTATATCTGAAAATTTATCTTGGTACCTTGATTACCTCTTGTCACTTTGCATTGTTGTGTTTGTATCCTTTATGTCGTTAAAGATACTTGTGTAACTCGCCCACTTGTACAAGTTATTTGATCACTTAGCACTTTTGTTGGGACCTAGTCCTTCTTGTGGCTGTGACTTTTTCACTATTGGCATGCCTCTTGATTCAGATCATTTTCCATCTTGACTCTGGATTTTTAGTCCGTCTTACGAATGGAAATTTTCCATTTAAAGTATGAACTGTAAAGCCATTTTTAATATGTTTCTTGATTCTCTTAATTATTCGGATTTGACCCTTCTTGATACAGGGCATCTTCCTTATTGATATATGCTCATGCTTGGTGTGAAAACATGTATAATATATTGGGCGAACCTTGTTATTGAATCTCTTGGAAAATAGTGCTATGAGTGTTCTTGTCATTTTAATCTTTAAATATTGAACTTGATACTCTTATTATAATGTTAACTTGATTTATTTATTATGATTCAGTTGTGCTGCCCATGACTTGGGAAAGTATCTTGACGATTCTAAGGGCCCCAAACCTATATTTGTTACACCTCTGAGAAATATGCTTAGCGATAGTTGTTTCTATCGTAGGGAATGTTTGAGGGGATACATGAAGTTGGCCATTGGAGATGAGGATTTTGAGAGCCTAAAGGAAGATCACATTTGCATATAGGCGTCTATATTTTGTATAAACCTTGGGACTTGCACATGATTTATGTGTTGTATACTTATGTTAAATTTTGAGGGCTAATTCGATCATGTGACCATGGTTTGTAATATAAGAATGGCTATATGTTTTGTTCTGTTGGGGTGTGTCATCCCAAGTCTTTTAATATATTAAATTTACTACTTATTTTGAATGGTTGTGTGAAGCATGAACCACCTAATTTGGGTACTCGGAAGTTTGTAATATTCTTTTTATATCACTTTTGCAGTGTGAGGATAATATGCATGAAAATCTCATAATTTATTTGCTTTGATTATTTTGGAAGGGTTGTTTCACGATAAGTTAAAATTTGCGCAATATCAATTTGACATCAAATAAATGTAAAAATGGGCAGGATGTACATCCTTAACTATTCCTTTTTTGTTTATGAACCTAGTTCAGCTACTAGATTAAAATCAATATTCCCTTTTTAATCGCTTGGGAATGTCACAAGTATTAAATTAGGTCTCTTCATTAAAGGGTAGTACTTCCGAAAGGGGGTCGCTACAAGTGTTGGTATTTGAGCCTAGGTTTTTGGTTCTTGGACTTTTGCTGTGAATTACTTTTATAGTTGTTTGCTTTCTAAAAGGTTCTACTTAAATTTCATGTTTACTTACATGGTTTTCCATATTCTTATTGCTTGTATAGTGCACACACATCATGTACATGTCTGTAATGCAATGTGTTCTTCCCTTTTGAAGGAATTAAGTTATGGCCTCTTTTTCTAACCGACCTATGAAAGCTGCTCGTGAAGGTTCAGGTAACTCTGGTTCCCGATATCATGCACTACAAGGGGTTGTAGAACATATACAAAATAAGTATGTTCCCCACACTAGTGGGTCTGAAGTGGGAAACCATCTGCGTCTAAGAGTTTGTTCACATTTTTACATGAGTCATGGTAATCAAGCCATGAATCCTCCTTTTCAACAAATGGGTGAATTCTTCCACCACATGTCTGAATTGATGCATGATCCCAACGGTATTAACTTTGAGAAAATGAGGGAAATGGGTGGAGTGGAGTTTGAAGGCACTGTTGATCCAACTGATGAACAATGGTTGGAGCGCATGAAGAGGGTATTTGAGCAGTTCGATTGTTCAGATGTTGCCAAATTTAAGTATTTTATATCACTATTACAAAAGGATGCTTATGATTTGTGGCTTAGTGTTCCGAATGCCAATGTAAAACCTCTTGTTCTTACTTGGGATGATTTTCTTAAGGAATTTCGTATGAATTATGTCACATCTGGGAAGTACCCCCTAGACGTAACCGGCGGCGGCGTCCTCGGAGAGGACTAGGACTAGCCTCTTAAAGAGCATTCATCATTACATTCATACGTTAAAAATGCAGATAATTTAAAAATTCTCCTCTACACTACTTCATAAGGTTTATGTAGACCTCGCTTACACATAATATTCATATCGAGTATACATAGACCATTCGTATAAGAAGATTACATAGTCTTCTACATTTATGGCACAACCGGGTCACCTCAACCACCAAAGATGATTCGGATTTATGACGTACCAGAAAACCAATATTTGAAGAATCTTCCAATCTAAAACCCAACCGAGCCAACCTATGAACATCTCTCACTTGGTATTTCTTGGCTCCTTCTACATGAGACACACTACCCATGGTCATAAGACTTAGAGCATCCGCAACCACATTGGACATGTCGGTGTGGTAGAGAACACTCATGTCGTAATCTTACAACAATTCCAACCACCTTTGTTGTCGAAGATTTAACTTTTTTTGAGTAAACACATATTGAAGACTCTTATGGTCAGTATACACATCAACATGAACACCATACAAGTAACGTCTCCATATTTTCACGAAAAAACCACGGCCGCTATCTCAAGATCATGAGTTGGATAATTCTTCTCATGCACCTTAAGTTGTCTAGAAGCATAAGATACTACTTTCCAATGTTGCATAAGAACACACCCTAAGCCCAGTCGGGATGCATCACAATATACAACGAAAACCTTTGTACCCTTGGGGAAAGTCAATACCGGAGCAGAGGTAAGCCTCTCTTTCAAGATTTGGAAGCTTCTTTCACATTCCTCCGACCACTCAAATTTCATACTCTTTTGGGTCAAGGTAGTCAAGGGAGAAGCAATGGACGCAAAACCATCCACAAACCTTCTATAATAATCCGCTAGACCCAAGAAACTCCTAATGTCGGTTGGAGTCAATGTTCTAGGCAAATTCTTGACCGCTTCAGTTTTTCTTGGATCAACCTCAACTCCCTCACTAGAGATTATATGACCAAGAAATGCCACCGACCTCAACCAAAACTCACATTTTCTATACATGGAAAATAGTTGGTTTTCCATAAGCACTTTCAACACCACCCTCAAGTGATCCATGTGGTCACCCTCATTTTTCGAGTATACCAAGATGTCGTCAATGAAGACAATGACAAATGAATCTAGGTAGCTTAGAAACACCATGTTCATGAGGTCCATAAATGTCGCCGGGGCATTAGTGAGACCAAAGGACATTACTAAGAACTCATAGTGACCATGTCTTGTTCGAAATGCCATTTTTTGTATATCCTCACCTCTCACCCTAAGTTGGTGATACCCCAATCTCAAGTTAATCTTAAAAAAGTAGCTTGCTCCTTGGAGTTTATCAAATAATTTGTGAATCCAATGGAGAGGATACTTGTTCTTAATAGTTACTTTATTGAGTTGGCGATAATCGATGCACATTCTAAGGGACCCATCCTTCTTTTTCACAAACAAAACCGGAGCACCCCATGGAGAAATACTAGGTCTAATGAAGCCTTTGTCTAGTAAGTCTTTGAGTTGAAACTTCAACTCTTTCAATTCGCCGTAGTCATACGATAAGGAGGAATTGAAATGAGATTGGTATCCGGTATCTAGTCAATACCAAAACCAATTTCCCGTTCGGGAGGGATTCTAGGAAGATCATTAGGAAAGACCTCCAGAAATTCCCTTACTACGAGGACTAACTCAATGGGAGGATTTTCGGAGTCTAAATCTTTGACTCTTAGAATATGGTATAGACACCCTTTTAAGATCAGTTTACAAGCCTTAATACAAGAGATAATACGACCTCTAGGTTTAGAATTTCCCCCCTTCCACTCTAAGACGGGTTCATTTGAAAAATTGAACTTGAGAATTCTTTTTCTACAATAAATGGAAGCAAAACAATCATGCAACCAATCCATCCCCAAGATGATACCAAAATCGACCATATCAAGTTCTACTAATTCCACATGAGTAACTTTATTGGGCAACATTATAGGAAAATTTCTATATACCCTCTTTGCAACAACCGAATCACCTACCAGGGTAGTTACCATGAAAGGTTCATTTAGGATATCAGGCAAAATATCAAACTTCCTAGCTATTAAAGGGAGTAACAAAAGATAATGTAGCACCCGGATCAAGTAAAACATATACATCAATAGAGAAGACTTGTAACATAACAGTCACCACATCGGGAGAACTCTCTTGTTCACCCCTAGAGTGAAGTACATAAAAGCGATTCTTCTTTGAAGGATCCACATTAGAACCACTAGCTTGAGCTTGCCCTCTGCCTTTGTCTTGACCCTTAAATTTAGGACAATCCCTAACCTTGTGGCCACTCTTGCCACACCTAAAGCAATTATTTGTCCCAACAAGGCAATCACCATAATGCTTCTTGCCACACTTTCCACAAGTTGGCTTCTTGCTTGGTGAGCTAGTACCTCTTCCCTTTAGAGACTTAGGGTTACACACCCTATCATACGAGCCTTGGAAAATTGGTAGGAACTTGATTATAAAACCTCTTCTTGAACCTAGGCTTGTATTGAATGTCAAGCCTACCCTTAGAAGAACCACCTTCATAAGACCTTGCCTTCTTGACCTCCCTATTCTTCCGCCTTAACCTAGTTTCTTCAAATTGTTAAGCATGAACCATAAGAAGAGAGATATTCATATTATCATGAAGCATACCCGAACGACATTCCTCAACCAAGTCTCCCGGCACCCCCATAAGAAAATGACTCATCTCATCCCTTGGGTTAGACACCAAAGATGGAGCATACCTGGACAATTTAGTGAATTTTTCAAGGAATAGTCAAGTAAGCTCATACCTCCTTGACGAAGGTTGATGAATTATTCCACCCTAGCTCCCTCAACTCTCTAGGAAATAACCGATCAAGGAAAGCCCTCTTGAAGATCTACCAAGTCACCGGACCACCACTTAGTGCCCTATTATTCCTTCATTACACATACCAAGTTTGAGCCACATCTTTGAGTTGATAGGACGCCAACTCGGCCTTCTCAATTGAAGTCACTCACATATCATAGAGAATCTTATAGACCTCATCGTGGAAATCTTGAGGGTTCTCATTCGACCTCGACCCAAAGAACATAGGTGGACTCATTGTAGTAAAATCTCTCAAATGAGAAGCCAAAGTGTTAGCATGTTGAGGCACTCGAGGTCCAACCTCCCTATTCACTTGGGACATTATAGGTTAAACTTAAGAAGTGACGGCATTAGCTAGAGAGGTCATGGCTTGGGACAAATTGAGAAAATCCGCCCTTATCTCACCATCGGGCATCAGTGGAGGAACAATCGGAACTTGGTCACCCATAGCAACTTTATCAAGTGGAGGCACTTGGTTGTCTTGTGGAGGAGCTTGGTTGTCATTAGATCCAACATTAACAATGCCTTCTTTGGCCCTTATTGCCGCTGCTCTTTGAGTATTCATACCTATAACCACGATACAAGGTTTAGGTGAAAGCACATTAGGCAAGACATAGGATTACAAGAATATGAGAGTTTCTAAGCATCACATAATCTCTCATTCATAAGTGTTGCACGCTTCACAATTATGCATAAGAATCTACATAGACGTGGTTTAATGAGACATCATTTCTAGGGATATTCAACCTCATGCTATGATACCAAGTTTGTCACATCCAGGAAGTACCCCCTAGACGTAACCGACGTCGTTGTCCTCGGAGAGGACTAGGACTAGTCTCTTAGCATTCATCATTACATTCATAGGTTTATAATGCAGAAAATTTAAAACTTTTCATCCAGAGTACTTCATGAGGTTTACTTATAATGTTTTCATACTTTTATGGCACACACACACACACACACACACACACATATATATATATATATATATATATATATATATATATATATATATATATATATATATATATATATATAAGATACATAGCATAGTCATAAAAGGGATGTCTCATATTAAACCATCTTAACGGAGTCAAACATATGGGCACAAGCCCTTACACAAATGTAGAAATGTCACTTAGGGCTTATAACAATATCTCAAAACAACATGAATGAGAGGATCGTCTTTAGACTATAACAAAGAACCATAGCTACAGTAATAACAAGGAAACATCCTCGGACTTGAGGACATACACACTTGGAGAATGATTCCAAGCCTTCCTTCAAAAGTCATCACGAACCCTTCGACGATCGGAACCTAAAATATTAGGCAAAAAAGGAGAAATGGGGTTAGCACATCACTTGTACTAAGTATAGGACCATATGCACATACAACATAGAAATCATGCTAAAAAGGGACATTTCATTAAGGCATACTAATTTACTTTGAAAAGCCTTACGCACATTCAAGAACCAATACAATTCAACAGTACATATTCATTATGTCAAGACCATGTACATCTCAAGACCAACAATACCAAGTCTAGTCAAGTCAACATGCGTATCAACATAATAGAGAAAATAATCGAGACAACTCTATCATCAAGTTATAATATCAAAAAACATGTATAAGAGTTCATAACATTATAACCAAAGCAAGACCATTACTCATGAACCCTCATTAATTCCGCTAGTGCAATGACTAAGTAAGGCCCCATAACCTCACTCAACCAATCAAACCCAACAAGAACCATAAGCAATGCCCAACTTCACATACTATATCATTAAGAGTAACACATCATCATACTTTTGTAATAGACACCAAATACATGTTCATAAGTGAAACCAAAATCACATAGCGTTATTAACATGTAAGATTATCATATACATATCATTTACATTTATAAGAGATAAGCACATAAGGACATCCTTCTAAGACTTCCCTCAAGGATAACTAGTTCAATGTATAGGTAGAGTCCCATACCCCTACCTAGATTAAGCTAAACCCCTTATGTCATCTTAGTAAGAGTTCACTTTATTGCTTCATTTTACCTTTTGGGAACATCTTGCCTTAACCGACATAGACCACATGAGCTAATGTGGAATACGGTGTCATGGAACCCTACACCGAAAGAAGGTGGACTACTTGCCAATGTAGTACCAGAACATGAACGTAGAATCTATGTGGATCCACTAGCTAGTATTCCTACGGGGGCAACATAGTTCAAGAACAAGGAGATGTAGTTTGTAACCTCTTTATGCTAAATGCATTATAGTCTTTAATCTCATGAGTACATTAGTGATCCTACCTTCCCTATGTGGGAAGGGATACTCCTCACTTCTAGATCACTCGGTGCTAAGCTAGAGTCCCTTTTGAAATGCTTTTCATTAATAGTCATAGCTTAGTTTAGGTCATAGGGTATACCCATTATATAGTAATCATCATAGCTCAATAGAAATTGCATGAGTATTATCCTTTCATTACAATTCACACATGTGAGGTTAGCACATTTACATAATCACATTATGACAAGGCACATAGGCAAATTCATCACCACCCTTATGTCATAACATCCTAGCCATCAACTCATAAGGTATATTTCAATATAACTTCATAACTAAACCAATTAATCATAATTGAAGTAAAAGGATTGAGATCACAAGACTTACCCCATTATCCTTCACAAGCCATCATCCAAGGTTTTAACATCAACCATCCAATTCAACCCAAAAATGGGTGTAATATCATCATTCAATAGTAATCAACACAATAATGAAGTCAACTAAATCACTACACAACAATTCATCACTAGTTCATAGCCTAGGGTTAGGGATTTTGGTCAAATTCATGATCTACTTCACAACCTAGGGTAATTCACCAAGAACTAGAATGATTGAATCATAATACATCACAATATAAGTATAATAATCAAAAGAAACCATAAACAAAGCAATTTAGAAGATCAAATTCGTATTAGAAGAAAACCTAGTTGAAACACATCTTTTTAAAATCAATTGGAAGGAACCCTTTGGGGAAAGGAATCCCATACCTTGTTAATCCACCTCAAGGACCCTTTGGTTGGTCCTTGGGGAGTCTTACCCGGACTCTTCGACTATAAACCAACTTTAATGTGTGTTAGACACCTTTTCACCAAATTTCATCATTTTCCGACTCTTAAAACCTTGTCAAATAGACTAAGGAACGCTAGCACCTCTTGAACTAGTTTTCGGACGTCATGGACGTTCCTTGACGTTTTGATTCTAAAACTTCTTAAATGACTTATATACATTATATTTAACTTTAAAACACTGTTACAACTCTTAGACTCTAATGTTAGGGTCTAGATTAGACTTTAGACTTTCGGAGTATTACAAATTATGTCATATTTGCTTGTTGTGATACAAAAAAAGTTTTTGAATATAAGGCAACGAGGCATGTCTATTGCTAAATACGAACAGAAGTTTCTAAGGCTCTCTTATTATGCTAGAGGAATTATTAAAGAGGAAAAAGACAAGTGCAAGAAATTTGAAGTTGGTTTAAATGATTCCATTAGGAAGAATGTAGTGATCTTGCAACATGAGAACTTTTGTAAGTTAGTGTCTAGTGCTTTTACTTGGGAACAACTTGATAAAGAAGAAGGTAGTAGAAATGAAAATAGATTCCGAAAGCCTAGATCATATTTTAGAGGTCCATCAAAAAGGGGAATGTTGAATAATTCTAAGGCTGGCTAGTAGTGATAACAAGACATCTCAACAAAAGCAAAATAGATCAGATATTTATACATCTAGAACTCCAAATTATTGCCAAGGCAAGCCTCGCGTTCCCACTTGTCCACAATGTGGAAAGAATCATTATGGTACCTGTAGGAGAGCATCTGGTGCATGTTTTTATTGTGGGAGCTTTGATAATAAAGTTAAGTACTGTCTTAATCCTAATAATTCTCCTTCTTTGAAAATTAAAGAATTAGTTCATAAGCCTTTAATTAATTCTCCTCAAACTAATAGAGGTGCAAGACCTAAAAACACCCAAGCAGCAGGTACAAGTGGATCTAATCAAGCTAGTGAACAAAAGACTACTGCACGTGCTTATGCTATTGTAACAACCCTAAAAAAATGAATAAGATAAATGCTTAAGGTGTCAAGAATACTTGCGATTAGACAAAGGTTCACACGGATTGATATGCGTAGAACAAGACCTCAGAACCCTTACTACGGCCAAGCCAACTAACTTGGGGAGTTAGTTGAGCTTGGAAAGGTTGTAAGCAACCATGTAAGGCTCTCGAAAACGAAGATTTAATCGAAGGAGTCTTTACCGGACTTAAAAAGAAGAAATTTTAAGTTTTGAGGGTCCAGGGGTAAAATGGTCTTTTCCAGGCCAAGGGTAATATCGTAATTACCCTAAGAAATTAATTAATTAATCAATTAATTTAATTAAAGAACCAATTCGGGTTGGGTCGGCCCGAAATGACCTGTTTTTGCGAAAATGGTGTCACCGGGGTTTGAGCCCCAACGGAAGCAACGAGTTGGTGATTTAATTAATGTTTTATAATCTGATTTTGTAAGGGATTAATGGTAATTTCACTAAGCTAATTAAATCAGGTTTTTATTTAAATTAATAAGGAGTCCTAGTTTGACTAATTCCCAAACTAAAACTCCTAATCATAGACTACTCTCTCACGATCTCTCTCTCATATTTCACTATCTCTTTCACGTTTGCTCTCTGCCTAAACAACTACAATAACAGAAAATATATCAAAGTTCTTCACACTTGAAGAACACACACGAAAATTTTAAGAAAACAAGCTAACCAAAAACGTTAAGGCAAAGAGAATTTGTCCGTCGAGTGGTGTGGACGTTGAGGAGGCTTGGACTGATTTTTGGAGAGGGTTTCGGGCAGCAGGTTCAACTTTTGAACATCAATTAAGGTATGGGTTTCTTCTGTCTTGGTCCATTTTCCAAGAAACCCCTTAAGATTCAAGATATTCACTCCGAAAACTAGGGTTTCCCCGTTGCATGTCCTTGCCACTAGCTCCCAAATGATTCGTAGGTTGGGTTGTTTGCTGGTAGATTTAGGTATGTGTGATGTTTTTGTGTTGAATCTGAATAATTTTATGTACGTGAAATCATAAAAATGACAACCAATGTGTGATCGAAATTATGTGGAAGCATGTTACTGTGACAAGGGTCTCGACTTGATGCTCAAAATTTGATAAGGTTGTAGTTGTTATTTTAAGTACATAAATTTATAAAATAATTGTGATGTTCATTCAAGGAAATGTGGTTTATTGAATAACAATCTTTTATCCAAATAAACCTATGAAAGAAGCGTCTAAAAATGTGTTAAAATGGTATATGAATACACCCTATGAATCAAGTGAAAACGTTGATAAAAATGAATTAAAAAAGGACCAAAATTTCCAGCAACTATGCATTGTTAATTTAGGCTAAAGTTTAATAGAGAAATCTGGAAATTTAATGATTTTTAAAAGGGTGAGGCCACCAGGATTCAAACCTGTGACCTCACCCGTGTAGCTACAGTAATTCGCGGAAACAAAAGAGATGAAAAATGGGGCTGGGGGGAATCGAAATCGGGTTCTGGTTGAGAAAGGGGAGAACAATAAATTAAACAAATAAATGGGAGGCATGGGAATTGAACCCACGACCTCCAGGTTGCGAATGAGAGAAGAGAAAATTAAAGAAAAAGAAGATGTGAGGCATGGGAATCGAACCCACGACCTCAAGGATGGAAAGGAGAGGAGCGGAATAATTAAGAAAATAAAGTGAGGCTGTGGGGGCTCGATCCCACAACCTCATTGCCTAAAAGCCTAGTTAAGCAAACATTAATTAAAAATAAAAATAGGAGGTTATGGGGGTTCGAACCCACAACCTCACAGCCTCAGCGAATATAAAATTTAAATAAGGAGGTTGTGGGGGTTCGAACCCACAACCTCCCAATTCCCAGCGAATATAAGGATAAAATAAAAGAGGCTGTGGGGGTTTGATCCCACAACCTCTTGGTTTGGGCAAAAAGGGGCAATGAGATGTTAATGAAAAATAAAAAGGGGTTGTGGGGGTTCGAACCCACAACCCTTCGGCCAAATTAAGAGGAAAACAAAGTAGAAGACTAAAGATACAATGTTAATGTTGGGGTTCAATCTAGAGTCCCAATGTCATGGAGATTAAAAAATAAAATCAATGAAAAATGTAAATGTTATCCAAGTGATTCGAACTTGGGTTTCCTTGCCCAAACTTGCGTATTGATACATAAGTCATACGTGAATTAAATATCAAAGAACAACGCCACCTACTTAGATCGAAATCAAGATCTTGGCATATATATATACAAGATACATAAGTCATGTACTACATAATCTTAGGATGTTATGTGCTATATGCAATATGATATGTGCTATGTGTAAGATGTTATGTGATGTGTGCAATATGATAAGTATGATGATGCATGTTACTCTCGTGGCATGACTTTCCTAATCCAAATTTGGAAAGCTCACTGACTTTCCTAATCCAAATTTGGAAGGTTCACTAACTTTCCTAATCTCAATTTGGCAAGTCCATTGACTTGACTTTCTATAATCATGTTGTTAGGAAAGAGCTATTCTTTCTCATGCATGTCCTTGATGTGTGCTTGCATATACCCATACTTAGTACAAATGTGTACTAACCCTATACAACTCTACAATTTTAGGTGCAGGCACAGGTGGACGCTAGAGCTACAGGTTGACGCTGAAGCTATCTGGACGTCGAGCATTCATCCGGACTTGGTAGTCCCTCATGCTTTCGAGGATGCTGCCATTTATATTCTAGCTTAGTTTTAGAGTTGAGCTAGTGGAGCATGTTCCACTAGCGTTTCCTTCCTGTTTTATTCAGACATTGTATTGGTGCCATTTTGTCAAGTACATCTTTATTACTATGTTAGACTATTTCTTTCATTTGATAATCTTGATATTAGATGGTTGATGATAAACAATTATGTATTAATGAGAATGTTTAATAAGTATGTTAAGAAACAAAAAGTTTCAAATTTTCCGCTAAAATTAACCTAGATGAAGTAAGAATGACGTAAGTAGGCTTGTCTGCGACCTCTGAGAGGTCAACGACGCCAGTCTCGTCTGGGGTCTAGATTCCGGTCGTGAGAAAGTTGGTATTAGAGCACTAGGTTAAGTTCTGAGAATAATGAGTTCACATCAACCACATTGAGTAGTTTCTAAGTCATGCTAGTGAAGTGCACCACTATCCTGAATTAGAGTCTGCATAATGCGTAGGAAAATTTCCCTTCTTCTGATCTTATCGTGCTTTTCCTAATGTTTGATTTCTTGGTGTTATGAGCGTGTTCTAACATCAATTCTTATTGTTTTCAGAGAATGAATACTAGGAGGAATGTTGGTCAGAAAAGAGGAGGAGCAGCTGCTGGGAACAATCAGGTTCCACCCCAGGCTCCAGCTGAAGGAGAGTATATACCAGTTAACCCAACTGGGTTGACTGATGCTGAGGTGAGGGTATCTCTTGACAAGATGGCACAGGCCATTACTATGCAGTCCCAGGCTATGACTGCCCAGGTCAACCGGCAGGATGTTCAGAGGGAAAACCCACCGGTTCGTAGCATGGCTGACAGGCTGAGAGACTTCACGAGGATGAATCCTCCTATTTTCACAGGGTCTAAGACTTCAGAGGATCCCCAGGAGTTTTTGGACGAGGTGCATAAGATTTTGGTGGCTATGGGGGCCACAGATACTGAGAAGGCTGAGCTGGCTTCCTATCAGCTCAAGCATGTTGCACAAACTTGGTGCAAGATGTGGCAGGATAGCCGAGCTTTGGGTGGAGTTCCAGTCACTTGGGAGCTGTTTAAGACAGCCTTTCTGGAGAGATTCTTTCCTAGAGAGATGAGGGAAGCCAAGGTTGAGGAGTTTATCAACCTTAAGCACGGATCTATGACAGTCAGGGAGTATTCCCTGAAATTTGTTAAACTATCCGGGTATGCTACTTTCCTTAGTATCTAAAAACAAGGATAAGATGAGTACTGAAGTTTGTTAAATTATACAGGCATGCTACTTCTCTTGTGTCTAACAGCAGGGATGAGATGAGCAGGTTCCTTACAAGAATCAATGGAGATCTGGAGGAGGAGTGTCGGTCTGCGATGCTCCATGATAATATGGACCTCTCCAGGTTGATGGTGCATGTCCAGCAGGTAGAGGAAAGCCGCAAAAAGAGGGGTATTCGTGATTCTAGGAGGCCTAAGCCTCAAGATCAGGCAGGTCCCAGCCATAGAGGCCACAAAAACAATTTTGGCGTCCGTGAGCAGCCCAGGTTCAAGAAGGGGCAACAGAGTTTTGGGAACTCTAATTTTCAGAGGAGTACAGCACCTAGAGGAGGCAGACCTGAGCCCAAGAGGGGCAATGGAGGTGAGATGCAGCATCCTAAGAAGAACTGTGCTAAGTGTGGCCGAGCTCACAGTGGAGAGTGCAGACAGGGCACTAATGCCTGCTTCTGTTGCGGTAAGAGTGGGCACATGGTTAGAGACTGCCCACAGAACAGAGGTCAGGCTGGAGGTAATGCTCAGCCTAGGCCTAATCCACAGGGTGCAGCAGCAGCCGAGCCTCCTAAGAGGAATAGGTTCTATGCCCTGAAGGGCAGAGAGGAGCAGGAGAAGTCCGCTGATGTGGGCACAGGTATGCTGCAAGTATTCTCAACTTTTGTTTATGCTTTACTTGATCCAGGGTCTACGCTTTCCTTTGTAACTCCTTTGCTTGCTCTCACTTTTCAGATATTGCCTGAAGTTCTGCATGATTCTATAGTGGTTAGAACTGATAGAGTATACAAGGATTGACCAATAGTGATAAGTGGTAAGACTATGTGTGCAGACTTGGTTGAGTTACCCATGCATGATTTTGATGTTATTCTTGGCATGGACTGGCTTCACAGTTGTTATGCTTGCTTGGACTGTCGTAGTAGAGTGGTGAGATTTCGTTTCCCTGATGAAGAGGAGCTAGTCTGGGAGGGGTACAACTCGAGTCGTCCTAACCTCTTGATCTCGAACTTTAAGGCCAATAAAATGATGTCCATGGGGTTGTTGTGTCATCTTGTGAGTGTTAATGATTTAGATCATGACATTCCTTCCATAGACTCAGTGCCGGTAGTGAATGAGTTCCTAGATGTATTCCCTGATGATTTGCCTGGAGTCCCTCCCCCTCGAGAGATTGATTTCGGTATCGACTTAGAACCCGATACTAAACCAATTTCAATTCCTCCTTATAGAATGGCTCCAGCTAAACTCAAAGAGTTGAAGTTGCAGTTAAAAGATCTCACTGACAAGGGTTTCATTCAGCCGAGTATATCCCCTTGGGGCGCTCCACTGTTGTTTGTGAAAAAGAAAGATGGAACCCTTAGAATGTGTATCGATTATCGGCAGCTCAACAAAGTCACTATAAAGAATAAGTATCCACTTCCCAGAATAGTTGATTTGTTCGATCAACTCCAAGGGTCTAGTTTCTTCTCTAAGATTGATCTTCGTTCAGGGTATCATCAACTTAGGGTTAGGGATGGAGATATCCCAAAGACAGCCTTTCGTACACGTCATGGTCACTATGAGTTCTTAGTCATGTCATTTGGTCTTACGAATGCACCTGCTGCATTTATGGACCTCATGAACCGAGTCTTCCGTGAATACCTTGACTCTTTTGTCATAGTATTCATTGATGACATTCTCATCTACTCTAGGACCAAGGAAGAGCATGAACAACATTTGAGACTAACCTTGCAGGTACTTAGACAACATCAGTTGTATGCCAAATTCAGCAAGTGTGAATTTTGGCTTAGATCAGTGACCTTCCTAGGTCATGTTAAGTCCGATCAAGGCGTGGAGGTGGATCCCAGGAAGACTGAGGCTGTGAAGAACTGGCCAAAGCCTCTTACTCCCACAGACATCCGTAACTTTTTGGGATTGGCTGGTTACTACCGCAGGTTTGTGGAGGGTTTTTCTTCCATTGTTTCCCCATTGACAGCTTTGACTAAGAAGAAAGCCAAGTTTGAGTGGACGGAGACTTGTGAGAGGAGTTTCCAGGAGCTCAAGGACCGACTCACTCTAGCCCCAGTGCTTACTTTGCCAAAGTGTGGTGAGAATAACACTGTTTATTGTGATGAATCTAGGGTTTGTTTGGGTTGTGTTCTTATGCAGGTTGGTAAGGTGATAGCCTATTCATCCAGACAACTCAAGGTTCATGAGAAGAATTATCCCACTCATGACCTGGAGTTGGCAGCTGTGGTGTTTGCACTGAAGCTGTAGAGGCACTACTTGTATGGAGTGCATGTGTATGTATTCATAGACCACAAGAGTCTCCAGTACGTGTTCACACAGAGGGAGTTGAATCTACGTCAGCGGAGATGGTTTGAGCTATTGAAGGATTATGACATGAATGTTCACAACCATCGAGGTAAGGCTAATATTGTGGCTGATGCTTTGAGCAGGATGAGCATGGGAAGTACAACCCACATTGAGGATGAGAAGAAGAAGTTGATGAAAGATGTACACAGACTGGCCAGACTGGGTGTGCGATTGGTTGACTCTACTAGTGGGGATGTTTCAGTTCATCCTAGTTCTGAATCATCTTTGGTAGTTGAAGTCAAGCAGGGTCAGCATCTAGATTCTGTGTTGATGGAGCTGAAGGACTCAGTGCTGATGAAGATGAATGAGTCTTTCGCTTTGGGAGGTAATGGCATACTTAGGTATCAGGACATGCTGTGTGTACCAGATGTGGATGATTTGCGTACCAGGATTATTGCAGAGGCCCATGGTTCCAGATATTCCATACATCCAGGTTCCACCAAGATGTATCATGATCTTAAGCAGATTTATTGGTGGGATGGCATGAAGAAGGACATTGCAGAATATGTGGCCAAGTGTCCTAATTGTCAGCAGGTTAAGGCAGATCATCTTAAGCCTGGCGGTCTGACTCAGATTATTGTGGTTCCGAATTGGAAGTGGGAGGACATTAATATGGACTTCGTGCTTAGTCTTCCGAGGACTAGGAGGCAGCATGACTCCATATGGGTTATTGTGGACAGATTGACTAAATCTGCACTTTATCCCTGTGAAGTCTACTTACAGAGCCGAGGATTATGCGAGACTCTATATTGATGAGATTGTAAGATGGCATGGGATTCCTTTGTCTATCATTTCAGATAGAGGAGCTCAGTTTACTTCACATTTCTGGAGATCTTTTCAGAAGAGCTTGGGCACGCAGGTAAAGCTTAGTACTGCCTTTCATCCTCAGACTGATGGGCAGGCAGAGAGCACCATTCAGACATTGGAGGACATGTTGAGAGCGTGTGAGATTGACTTCAGAGGTAGCTGGGATGACCATCTGCCATTGATAGAGTTCTCGTATAATAATAGCTATCACTCCAGCATTGAGATGGCACCGTTTGAGGCACTATATGGTAGGAGGTGTAGATATCCAGTTGGGTGGTTCGGGGTTAGAGAGTCATCCATTATGGGTCCAGATATCATTCATAAGGCCTTAGAGAAGGTCAGAGTGATTAGGGACATTTGGCTACTGCTTACAGGCAGAAGTCATATGCAGATAACAAAACGACCCTTAGAGTTTGATGTTGGTGACCACGTCTATCTGAAGATATCACCTATGAAGGGGGTGATGAGGTTTGGCAGGAAGGGGAAGTTGAGTCCGAGGTATGTTGGGCCATACGAGATCCTACAGCGTGTGGGTGAGGTGGCCTATGAGTTGGCATTGCCTGCGGAACTAGCTTCTGTTCATCCAATCTTTCATGTCTCTATGTTGAAGAAGTGCCTAGGTGATCCAGCATCGATTCTACCTGTTGAAGGTTTGGGGGTTGGTGAAGACTTGTCTTATAAGGAGATACCTATTGAAATCTTAGACAGACAGGTCAAGCGGCTGAGGAACAAGTAGATTGCCACAGTGAAGGTATTGTGGAGAAATCATCTTGTTGAGGTTGCTACGTGGGAGGCTGAGGCCGACAAGGAGGTACCTGTTGAGATCTTAGACAGACAGATCAAGCGGCTGAGAAACAAGGAGTTTCCACAGTGAAGGTATTGTGGAGAAATCATCTTGTTGAGGTGATACATGGGAGG
>CM040626.1:30470389-30715908 GCA_022817965.1 Solanum lycopersicoides
GATATCCCGCTACCCTATCTTTTCAGCTCTTGAGGTTAGACTTCCTACTCTTAAGTCTATGTTTCCTTATTCTCCATATTTTGTTGTATTGCTTGACTTGCATAGTGATTATGTTATGATCTGACTGCCATACGATGGCTGAGGCCGACATGAGATCCCGCTACCCTTATCTTTTCACTCTTGAGGTAGACTTCCTACTCTTAAGTCTATGTTTCCTTATTTCTCCATATTTTGTTGTTATTGCTTGACTGTGCATAGTGATTATGTTATGATCTGACTGCCATTACGATATACAGTGGTAGTGTCATTCGGGGACGAGTGTTCCTAAGGGGGGGGGATAATGTAACAACCCTAAAAAAAATGAATAAGATAAATGCTTAAGGTATCCAGAATGCTTGCGATTAGACCAAGGTTCACACGGATTGATACGCGTAGAACCAGACCTCAGAACCCTTATTGCGGCCAATCCAACTAACTTGGGGAGTTAGTTGAGCTTTGAAAGGTTGGAACCAACCATGTAAGGATCTCGAAAATGAAGATTTTATCGAAGGAGTCTTTACCGGACTTAAAAAGAAGAAATTTTATGTTTTGAGGGTCCAGGGGTAAAATGGTCTTTTCCAGGCCAAGGTTAATATCGTAATTACCCTAAGGAATTAATTAATTAATTAATTAATTAATTTAATTTAATTAAAGAACCAATTCGGGTTGGGTCGACTCGAAATGACCCGTTTTCGCTAAATGGTGTCACCCGGGTTTGAGCCCCAACGGAAGCAACGAGTTGGTGATTTAATTAATGTTTTATAATCTGATTTTATAAGGGCTTAATGGTCATTTCACTAATCTAATTAAATCAGGTTTTTATTTAAATTAATAAGGAGTCTTAGTTTGACTACTTCCCAAACTAAAACTCCTAATCATAGACTACTCTCTCACGATCTCTCTCTCACGTTTCACCATCTCTTTCACGTTTTCTATCTGCCTAAATACCTACAAGAACAGAAAATATATCAAAGTTCTTCACACTTGAAGAACACACACGAAAAATTTTAAGAAAACAAGCTAACCAAAAACGTTAAGGCAAAGAGAAGTTGTCCGTCGAGTGGTGTGGACATTGAGGAGGCTTGGACTGATTTTTGGAGAGGGTTTTGGGCAGCAAGTTCAACGTTTGAACATCAATTAAGGTATGGGTTTCTTCTCTCTTGGTCCCTTCCCAAGAGACCCATTAAGATTCAAGATATTCACTCTGAAAACTAGGTTTGTTCCCCGTTGCATGTCCTTGTCACTAGCTCCCAAATGATTCGTGGGTTGGGTTGTTTGCTGGTAGATTTAGGTATGTGTGATGTTTTTGTGTTGAATGTGAATATGTTTATGTACGTGAAATCACGAAAATGACAACCAATGTGTGATCGAAATCATGTGCAAGTGTGTGCAAGCATGTTACTGTGACAAGGGTCTCGACTTGATGCTCAAAATTTGATAAGGTTGTAGTTGTTATTTTAAGTACATAAATTTATAAAGAAAATCGTGATGTTCATTCAAGGAAATGTGGTTGATTGAATAACAATCTTTTAGCCAAATAAACCTATGAAAGAAGCGCCTAAAAATGTGTTAAAATGGTATATGAATACACCCTATGAATCAAGTGAAAACGTTGATAAAAATGAATTGAAAAATGACCAAAATTTCCAGCAACTATGCAACGTTAATTTAGGCTAAAGTTTAATAGAGAAATCTGGAAATTTAATGAGTTTTAAAAGGGTGAGGCCACCAGGATTCGAACTTGTGACCTCACCCGTGTAGCTACTGTAAATCGCGAAAAAAAAAGATGAAAAATGGGGCTGAGGGGAATCGAAATCGGGTTCTGGTTGAGAAAGGGGAGAACAATAAATTAAATAAATAAATGGGAGGTGTGGGAATCAAACCCACGACCTCCAGGCTACGAATGAGAGAAGAAAAAATTAAAGAAAAAGAAGATGTGAGGCGTGGGAATCGAACCCACGACCTCAAGGCTGGAAAGGAGAGGAGCGGAATAATTAAGAAAATAAAGTGAGGATGTGGGGGCTCGATCCCACAACCCTACTGCCTAAAAGCCTAGTTAAGCAAACATTAATTAAAAATAAAAATAGGAGGCTGTGGGGGTTCGAACCCACAACCTCACAGCCTCAGCGAATATAAAATTTAAATAAGGAGGCTGTGGGGGTTCGAACCCACAATCTCCCAATTCCCAGCGAATATAAGGATAAAATAAAAGAGGTTGTGGGGGTTTGATCCCACAACCTCTTGGTTTGGACGAAAAGGGGCAATGAGATGTTAATGAATAATAAAAAGGGGTTGTGGGGGTTCGAACCCACAACCCTTCGGCCAAATTAAGAGGAAAACCAAGTAGAAGACTAAAGATACAATGTTAATGTTGGGGTTCAATCTAGAGTCCCAATTTCATGGATATTAAAAATAAAATCAATGAAAAATTTAAATGTTATCCAAGTGATTCGAACTTGGGTTTACTTGCCCAAACTTCTGTATTGATACATAAGTCATACGTGAATTAAATATCCAAGAACAATGCCACCTACTTAGATTGAAATCAAGATCTTGGCATATATATATACAAGATACATAAGTCTTGTACTACATAATCTTAGGAATGTATGAATCACTTAATGAACTATGAATGAAGCCTCATGGCTTGTGTGTATAGACTCATAAGTCTAGCATACGTTTAAAAGAAGTGAACCTAAGATGCATGTAATGAAATGATGTAACCCTAGAAGGGTTAAGTACGAGTGTAAAACACACTAAATGGCCAAATGCATTGGCATACGATGAAATGATTATTATGAAATGAAATGATGAAATCCTAGAAGGGTTACGTAAGAGTGTGAAACACACAAATGGCCAAGTGCATTGGCATATGATGAAATTAACATTCATGTGAAAAGGGGTGAGTAATTATGAAAAGTAAATGTGCTAATGTTAATGAATGTGGTGACAACATGATATGAGGCTAATGTAAAAAATGAGAACTATCTCAAATGAGCCTAAGTAATTATTACCAAAACGTACTCACCTATGAGAGTGTAAAGTTAATGAAGAGACCAGTCTCTATGAACACTCTAATGAAAGTATTGAGACTAACACACTTAATACTAATGATGAGATGAGAAATCATCTATTGAGCTATGAGGTCCTCATACTAGAAGCCAGCTTCCATGACGTATGAGTTGAATGTAATGGAACTTTATACTGAGCACCGATAGACTAGCTATGAGCGGTGATGCCTTCTTTCGGGAAGGGCGGAGGTTCACGTAAATCTCATGAGATGAGACTGTCCGGCTTGCTGGGTATGGGTCTCCTTATAGGGATCTTGCGGGGTTAAATTCCCATGTACGCTAGCATGTTTTGGGTCACTTTGGCTGGTGATTCCACCTCTTTTTGGTGTGGGGGAGACACTGGATTTCATGATGCTCACATGATCTATGTCGGTTAAAGTTAAAGTTCCCAATGAATAAATGAGGTCAGCCTCAAATGAAACACATAATGAAATGAATGATACCAAAGGTGTTAGGATAGGATAATCAAGAGGTGAGCTAGACTCAGGTAATGACACTAGGTTATTCTTGATCATTGCGCAGCAAACCCGATGAAAGTCTTAAACTATATCCTGGGTATAGTTGGTGTTCACACTAACCTATGAACGAAATGAAATGAAGTACGTATGAATGAATGAAGCAGACTCTGTTTTTTCTAATGAAGACTCACTAGTTGAGGTCCCATATGTTGAGCCCTCAATTTGGAAAGTCTTAATGCCAAGTCTGTGATTCCAAGGTCTCATGGCATATGAATGAATGATATGAAAGATGTTATGGGCTATATGCAATATGATATGTGCTATGTGTAAGATGTTATGTGTTGTGTGCAATATGATAAGTATGATGATGCATGTTACTCTCGTGGCATGAATTTCCTAATCCAAATTTGGAAAGCTCACTGACTTTCCTAATCCAAATTTGGAAGGTTCACTAACTTTCCTAATCTCAATTTGGCAAGTCCACTGACTTGACTTTCTATAATCATGTTGTTAGGAAAGAGCTATTCTTTCTCATGCATGTCCTTGGTGTGTGCTTGCATATACCCATACTTAGTACAAGTGTGTACTAACCCTATACAACTCTACAATTTTAGGTGCAGGCACATGTGGACGCTAGAGCTACAGGTTGACGCTGAAGCTATCCGGATGTCGAGCATTCATCCGGACTTGGTAGGCCCTCATGCTTTCGAGGATGCTGCCATTTATATTCTAGCTTAGTTTTAGAGTTGAGCTAGTGGAGCATGTTCCACTAGCGTTTCCTTCCTGTTTTATTCAGACATTGTATTGGTGCCATTTTGGCAAGTACATCTTTATTACTATGTTAGACTATTTCTTTCATTTGATAATCTTGATATTAGATGGTTGATGGTGAACAATTATGTATTAATGAGAATGTTTAATAAGTATGTTAAGAAATAAAAAGTTTCAAATTTTCCGCTAAAATTAACCTAGATGAAGTAAGAATGACGTAAGTACGCTTTTCTGCGACCTCTGAGAGGTCAACGACGCCGATCTCGTCTGGGGTCTAGATTCCGATCGTGACAGCTATGAGGCAGAGGGATGATCAAGATGGACAAGACAGGGCTGTTGGTAAATTTCACTTATTTGGCTTATGTGTGTTTAAATTGTT
Source organism: Solanum lycopersicoides (assembly GCA_022817965.1). Classification (NCBI taxonomy): domain Eukaryota; kingdom Viridiplantae; phylum Streptophyta; class Magnoliopsida; order Solanales; family Solanaceae; genus Solanum; species Solanum lycopersicoides. The sequence goes on from CM040626.1 coordinate 30,475,108, forward strand.
TGATCCTGGTTCTACATATTCCTACATTTGTTAATCATTTGTTCTTCTTGAAAAGGTGAATTATGTGAGACAAATTTTGATGTGGTGGTTGAATGTCCCTTGGGTTATTAAGTGGTGTGTAATCGAGTTACCAAGATTTGTCCCTTCATGATTCAAAACCTAGTCTTCCCAACTGAATTTATTGAAATGCCCTTCAAGGATTATGATGTTATTATCGAGATGGATTGTCTTTGAAAATATCATGCAGTGGTAGATTGTAGGTCTAAGCATGTGACTTTTAAAGATCCTACATTTTCACACATCATTGTACAAGGTGAAAGATCATTTTCTTCTATTATTTTTGCGGCCTTGTCAAGGAAGTTGACGCGTCAAGGTTGTGGGGCATACCTTGCTCATATAGTTGATACACAGTTGGAGAGTCCTTGTATCAACAACATACCCGTTGTTTGTGATTTCCTAGAGGATTGCCCCCGAAAAGAGAGTTTGAATTTCCAATCAAGATTATTCCTAGATCTACCCCTATTTCCATCACTCCTTATAGAATCGATCCAGCAGAATTAAGAGAAATAAAATCTCTATTCCAAGAACTTCTTGAGAAAGGTTTTATTCAACCTAGTGTTTCTCCTTGGGAGCCCCTGTTTTATCCGTAAAGAAGAAAGATGGCACTCTTAGGCTTTGTATTGACTATAGACAATTGAACAGAATAACAATCAAGAATAGATATACACTGCCAAGGATTGATGATATGTTTGACCAACTGAAGGGTGCTAAGGTATTCTCAAAGATGGATTTAAGGTCTAGATATCACCAATTGCGTGTTAGAGAGAAAGATATTCCTAAAATTGCTTTTAGAACTTGGTATAGTCATTATGACTTTTCGGTGATGTAATTTGGATTGACAAATGCTCATGCATTATTTATGGATCTAATCAATCGAGTATTCCAGTCTTATCTTGATCAGTTTGCGGTTGTTTTTATAGATGATATTTCAATATTTTCAAGAAGTAGTGAAGACCATTCTAAACATCTTCGGATCATTGTGCAAATTTTTAAGGAGAAACAACTTTACGCTAAGTTTTCCAATTGTGAATTTTTGCTTGATGAAGTAGCTTTTCTGGGACATGTTGTATCAACTGAAGGCATAAAGGTGGATCCTAGTAAGATACAAGAAGTGGTTGAATGGCGACCTCCCAAAAGTACGATAGAGGTAAGAAGTTTCTTGTGCTTAGCAGGATACTACAGAAAATTTATGAAAGGCTTTTCCATTATCGCCTCCCTTTGACTGAGCTCTTACAGAAGGAAGTAAAGTTTATTTGGGATGGCAATTATCAAGAGAGCTTTGAAACTCTCAAATCCTTGTTAACTTAAGCACCTATACTTACTCTACCAATTGAAGGGAAAGAGCATGTAGTATATAGTGATGCTTCTCACAATTGCCTCGGATACGTTTTGATGCAAGAAATGAAGGTAATTTCTTATGCCTCTCAGAAATTAAAACCACATGAATTGAATTATCCTACTCATGATCTTGAAATTGTTGCTATAGTGTTTGCTTTAAAAATATGTCGACATTATTTGTATGGAGAGAAATGTCATGTATTAACTTATCACAAGAGCTTAAAGTACTTGGGTACTCATACGGAGATAAACCTAAGACAACGGATATAGCTTGAACTCAACAAGGATTATGACTGTACGATTGATTATCATCCAAGTAAAGCTAATGTGGTTGCCAATGCCTTAAGTCAAAAATCCTTCGCAAGCATTTCTTTGAGTCCTCTGACCTTGCTTCTTGAGTTAGAATCCATGAATGGTTGTTTTTCACTTGATTCAAATTGCTCAGTTATTGCTAATTTGCAATTGAAGTCAATATTACTTGAACAAGTGAAAGAAGCGCAAAAGTCAGATAAGAAACTTGTAAAATTAACCAGAGAAGTTCAAAATGGGGAAAAACTTCATCTTAAATTAATGGAAGATGGTGGCTTACTATTTCAAAATAGGTTATGCTTCCCTAATGATGACAAATTCAAGAGAGAAATATAAAATGAAACTCATACTGCACCATATGCAATGCATCATGCGGGTACAAAGATGTACCAGACAATCAAAGAACATTATTGGTGGAATAGTACAAAGAGAGACATTGGAGAGTTCATTTCCAAATGTTTTGGTTTTCAACAAATAAAGGCAGAACATCAGGTCCCAGTTGGTTACTACAGCCCTTGTTTATACTAGAATTGAAATGGGAGAGAACAACTATGGACCTTGTTTCTGGACTTCCTTGCACTCAAATAAATTATGATGCAATAATTGTGGACAAGCTAACGAAGAGTGCTCACTTCTTTGCAATCAGGATGGATTACTCACTTGAGCGTCTAGCCGAGTTGTACATTAATGAGATTTTAAGACTACATGGGATCCCTGTGTCTATGGTATCTGACCGAGACCCAAGGTTTACATCTAGATTTTGGGGCATCTTACAGGAAGCTTTGGGAACTAAGTTTAAATTAAGCGCTTCGTTCCATCCTCAGATAGATGTTCAGTCAGAAAGAATGATACTTATTTTGGAAGATACACTTCGAGCTTGCATTATGGAGTTTGAGGTTAGTTGGGACAAACACTTGGCTTTGATAGAATTTGCTTATAATAATAGCTACCAATCGAGTATTGGAATGCCTCACTATCACTACCAGAAATGTGACTTTTAACGACCAATTCTTAACGAAGGGATGTGTATTCGGTCGTTATAAATGTACTTATCATGACCAATTTATTTTTCAGTCCTTAAAGCCTAATTTTGCTCAATATTAACAAAGAAATAATATTTTATCCTTAAAAAACGTAATATGCAGGTTTTAAAAGTAAAATGATAACTAAAAATGTGCCACTCTCTCACGAGATTCCTTTTCCGTAACCCACTCTCCCTTTTAAACTAAAGAAAACGTTACCAATTGATTAAAATTCATTAGAACCTTAGGGTTTCAAAGTTTCAACCTACAACAGATGTTATCACCAGAAAAGAATCTTGAACCGTGAAAATGCCTTCTCGATTTAAGTTTGTGATAAAAAAGAAGCAGGCGAAAAAGAAGATGCAGATTATGCTATTCCTACTGGATGCGCATGAGATTGATAAGGTATTTTGTTAAGCGTTGGCGTTGGTGAAGGACCAATCATGGGTTTAAAGGTGGAAGACTCGTGTTTTATTCTAGTTTTTTTAATTGATTTATTCTCTTCTTTTCGTTTGACAGGATATTGTTATGTGAGGGAACAAATTATAAGTTTTTGGGAGAAGAAAAAATTATTTGTCACCTATATGGACATCAACTATTGATTCACACTTTCTTTCAAGGTAAGCATTAAAAGTTTTCCATTTAAATATGTTGATTTTGGTTACAATTAATAGGCTTATGATCACATGATCACACTTGTTAAGTTAGCATTTTAAATTTCAATTATCACTCCTATTTATTCCACTCTTTTTCGTTTGAATTATTCTTCTCGACTTTGAAATTTAGTACCTGATAAGAATAAAGTTAATTTTTCTTCAAATTCAGCAATGGTTTTTATGGTGGAAGCTTAACTTTGATTTGTATTTTGTTGGGTGTTGTCGTTTAAATATATAACTTTTGACTTGTAGAAATCTGCTTGATGTCCAAGTTTTTGCTTCACTAAATTATTATGTTTCTAGTTCATAAATTGTTGAAACAAACAATTTGACTGTTTGTTATGCTTTATTTATCTTTCTTGTGACATGTTAAATAGATTAGATTGGACAATCTTGCAATTTTTCAGGATAAGAAAACATAACGTAGGGTTCAATCTACCGAATTTGAACTCTAGATAGTAAATTTTGCTCATTTAAAATATAAGTCAAAACTAATGTACATCATCTCACATTAAAATTGGACAAAAATAAAAGAAAGGACTTGTAGCAGAAAATTCAGAAAAGAGTATTTACTTCAATATACACTGATTTGAGCCAATGATCTGGTACTACTTTGTTAGAATGAAAGAATTTGTAGCAGAAACTTCACAAAAGAGTATTTACTTCAATATATACTCTTTTGAGCCAATGATCTGGTACCTACTCGTTCCTTATCTTAGAAAATGCGGTAAATAATAAATAGGATACTAGTGGAGAATTTGGAGTCATTTTGCTCTCGGAACAAAAATAGTCTCTACCACATTATTGAGGATTTGAAATACGCTATTCTTACAAGGCCTTTTTGTTTTATCAGGATACATCTCAGTCAAAAAGTAGCAGTTTCCTCATCTCTTATTCTTAGAAGTCGTCATTAGACTTTTGTCTGCAGAGTCAATAATCTGACCATCAGCTAGATTAACCATTCAATGAAAACTCTTTTATCCTTTAATTGGTCTCCTCCCGCAAGCCACTTCTAGTATAGCCACGTAATATCTTGAAACATCAGTTTTCTCGGTTGATTTTCTGTATAAATGTTACTCAGGAGCAGGATATTCCATTGTTCCATCTATAAGTATTGAGATCGGAATCTTGTCATGATCCACAATTGTTAAAGAATGACAAAAGTCTCACATCGGTGGTTAATGAGATGGGTGGACTCCTTATAAGGCTTGGTCAATCCTTCTCCCTTTGAGCTAGCTTTTGGGGTGTGAGTTAGGCATAAGACCTAATTTCATATGGTATTAGAGCAGGACCCGTCTCACCCGATGTTGGGGCCCCCAAAATCAAAATTGCCCACGCACCATATGCTAAGCACTGGGCGTGAGGTAGGGTGTTAAAGAATGAAAAAAGTCCACATCAGTGATTAATGAGATGGGTGAACTCCTTATAAGGCTTGGACAATCCTCCTCCCTTTCAGCTAGCCTTTGTGGTATGAGTTAGGTCTAAGACCTAATTTCACATGGTATTAGAGCAGGGACCGTCCCACCCGATGTTGGGGACCCCAAATCAAAATTGTCACGCACCAGATGCTAAGCACTGGGCGTGAGTTGGGGTGTTAAAGAATGACAAAAGTCCCACATCGGTGATCCTCCTCCCCTTGAACTAGCTTTTGGGGTGTGAGTTACTAAGACCTAATTTCACAACAATCTTACCTGCCAGAAATCGTAAAACCTCTCATTGTTACTCCTATCAAGCATAATATTCTATACTCTTATGTCTTTGAATCACCTGTAAAGCTATATTGTGCCTGTAAAGCTATATTGTGAGATTTCCATGCTTAAATTCTTGATATAACACCTTATTAAGACTCTCACTAGGCATAAAGTCATATACAAAAATTGATTCTCCTCTTTGAATGCATCACCATTTAGATGAAACTCCAATTCTTAATGGAATGTAATTCAGTGTTCCCTACAGTAGAAGCAGCAGCAACCCACACAAATATCAATTCTTTAAGATAGTCAGACTTAGTAAATATCAATAATCACGATAGTTTTTTAGACTTTGAACTAGAGTTACTCAAGAATACAAACAAATTTTTCTCCTCACTCTTGTAATCAATCCAAGAAATAATCAAATTTCTACTTTTAAATTCACACCGGCTAACTTCAAGACCAACATGGATATCAGCAGGGTCATTAAGGATTAATTTTTGCTGAATATGAAATTCATCATTAAGAAAAACAATCATGATGGAATTTGGCAAACCTGGAAAAATTGAACTAATCGGTTTTTTCTTCCAAAATAAAGCAGTGGACATGAAGAAGAAGTAGAAAAATCTTGAACTTACACATCAGGGTTGGTCAGTTGGAGAAAATTTGTGAGTTGTAGTGGAGATTGTGGGTTCCTATGTTTAACTTTCACAGTCAAATTTAGATAATTGTTGTGTAGTTCTAATGAAAAGTCTGAAGTCATATAGCATATTTCTTTTCCCTAATGTGAATATTCCTTTATCTTTTTGTTTTATGTGTGCAAATTAAGGTTAAATATATAGACTCTATTTCATGTAATATTGAGGATAAATATATAACTTGCATTTTGTTGTTGCTCTATAAGCTTGTTTTTATTACCTAACAAGGAGGAAAATAAAATAAATTATAGTGGCATATGAAATAGGATATCTTAAGATCTTTTGAACTTATAATTTATCTAGGTTTTTCTACCATTGAAACGAATGACTCAATGTTTCAATATTTCCCTGCATTGTTGAACTATTATCTCGAATCTTGCATTACTTGAATATTTGTAATTACATAAAAGATATCTATTAGTGTTATTAAATTATTTAAAGCAACTACTTCATCACTTAAAGTGATATAGCAAGGCGTAGGACCGTCTGTCCTTCATTGTCACTGGTGATGTAAGCTATCACTTCTTTGATAGAAAGTTGCTTCTCTTGTTCAAACTCTAGGTATTTATCCTTCTTCTATATATCTCGTTAGAGTAAATGCTTCTTTTTTTTATCACAATTTTCTCTATTTTTTTCTTTTTTTTCTGTCTTAAATTTATTATATCTTCTTCTCTCTAGTTCAATTTTATTTTTCAGTGAATTGAGCACATCACTTCTCGCTTAACACTCTAAGCAAAGCAAACCCATGTTATTTTTTTATTTTATTAAATCCATTTTTACAAAATTTGATCATACAAAGATATATATTGAGTTTTAGGTTTCTACTATTGATGTCGGATTTTAAATTCTCTTAATTATATGTCTCTAGTCGACAACATAGAGGAACAAATCATGTGATGGTTTGATCTCTGTTTGAGTTAGCTATCGCATACAAGTCTTGGATAGTTGTCTTATGTGATCATCTTAAGGTTTCTAACCAAGCACGATAAAAGTCGTATGTGTGCTTATTTATTATTGATTCCTTAGTTGCACTTCTTTTTTTATTATAGTTTCCTTCAGGTATTTTTTTTTTAAAAAAAAATCTAAATGTTTATTCATTGCTTTGAAAGTATAGCATATTGAAGTGGTTTCTTGTGAGTAACCACCATTTGGAATTAGCTAACTCTTACAAGGTTAGGTCCTTATTTTTTTGAGTCCTTATGTAAAATTTAGTCAAATAATACTTTGATAATACTATCTATCATATACTGAAGATTAACATAAGACATTATGATCAAAAATCGTTTCTTTGAACATTTAAATTAATGGAACTATAAATTCTTTCTTATCGACTATAGAAAGAAAGGGGAATTTTTTTTAAAATTTATTTGTACGTCTTCTATCAACTTTGTTGTACGTATTCTAGTGATTAGTTATTTTTTTTATATATAACATGTGAAATATCTAATATGGATGAACAATTTTTATATATGTTTTCTTTCTAATTTGTAAACATACTAATATGTCAAGCCATTCTTTTAGGAGTTTATTCTATATCACTGTATGTCATAGAAGATAAACGAGTCACCAAGCCCTGCATCACCTCGGATTGTTCGGTAAAATTTTGGTGCGTTTTTATTTCATTAAATTTTTATAACTTATCATTTTAGTATGAAGAGTTTTGAGTTCTTCTGGATCTGACTCCTTTCAGATTGAAAAACATTTTGTATACTTTGTAATTAGAACTTCGCAAACTTTCACGTTATTAATAATTATAATGTGGAGTGAGCGAAAGTGACAAAAGAGAGCATTCATACTCTAGAAGTTGAACAACAAGCATGATAAACCATGAGAAAGGGTTGATTATTTGATTTTAAATTATCTACTTTTCAAGTCATTAGCTACTATTGAACATACATTTCTCAGCCCTTCAGATTTTGGATCCCTTTTCCTTGAAAAGAATAATAGTGTTCTGTTTTGTGTACTTATAATTGTTAGTAATTGATTATGATATAATATTTGCGTCGAGTAGTTTTTATTGGATAAGAAATTATAGTTTTAGTTTGGGATAAAAAAATTATAATATATGTTGAGTCACACATTGTTGGGGTTGAGTTAGGTCAAAATCCATTTCTTTACAAACACTTCACTTCTACATTTAACTTTTCTGTGATTTATCCTTCTTATGTGATTTTGTAGCATCTGACTATACTTCATTAAATTAAGGAATTTTAATATGGTGAAACAATAACTTGAGAATATAGTTCTTACCATGTTCATAATAATCCTGTTATGTGTTTGAGAGGATGGTCGTACAATAGGGTAGGTGAGTGTTGATGGTTTAGAATTATTATGTAAAATTTCACTTGTATCAAATTACCTAATGGATTTTTATTATGAGTTCAAATACGATAATTCAGTATAAGATACGTTATCCGAAAGATATGTGGCTTTTCCTCCTCAGTTATTATTTCCTCAATGAGGGATTATGCGTAACTATTTATATTCTATTCTAACATATACATTTCTGTTATTTTTGAAGGTTTGATATGCGTATAATTATTAAAAATGTTTTATATCAAGTATGTATCTAATGCATAATACAACTTTTGCCTAATTTTTGTAATATTAGAAGTTCCAACACTGTTAAATTCTTTGATCATTTCTTTTACTATTATTATGCTTGGACTTTTGTTTACTCACATTGATAATAACATTTGTTTTTGTCTTCACAGAAGGGAAAAACATGAAAACTGCAGTAATTAGGTCTATCTTATTTGTCACTTGCCGTTAAGATGGACGAATATGAAGTTATAGTGGGTAGCTACTGAAAGTTCATGTCCATTATGCTTTTTATTGTTAAGGGATGTTTGAAGTTCACATTTGTTCTATCTACAATAGAGTTAGGGGTTGAGGAATTGGGATTCTTTATTTTTCTTTTTATAATTGACCATTAAATTTATGCAGAAATTTATTATTTTGCGTAATTATTTTATATATATTAAACATGAATTGATTGAAAACATTTGCCAAGATGAATACCCATTTTGTTACTATATCAACTGATTGGATCTTTAATATTGTAATTGTCATATAGTTAAATGGAATGTAGTGAAGGCAAAAATGAAAAAAGCGAAGGGAAAATGTATCGCTAAAAGAAAGTATTAACGACCAGTTTTTCGTCGTTGGTAAATTATTTCTAATGACTGGATAGAAAATTCGGTCGTTAACTTTTAATGACAAAGCTTTTAACGATCGATCACGACCAAATTATTTTCAGTCGTTATAGATTTATAACGACAGATTTTAGAATTTTAGCAAATGAATTTCCTTTCGGTAAAAGTTAATTTTATTGTAGTGTATGGAGCCTTATATGGAAAAAAATGTCGGACCCCTCTTTGTTGGAGTGAAGTTGGTGACAAAAAGCTTGTTGGTCTTGAAATTGTTCAACAAACAGAGGAAAAGGTAAACATTATCAAGGACCGTCTAAAGATTTTTTCCCGGATAGACAAAAGTCGTACGATAATCTTAAAAGGTGTGACAGTGAATATCAAGTTGGAAATAAAGTATTCTTAAAGGGGTCTCCATGGAAAAAGATCATGAGATTTGACCAAAAAAGAAAACTTAGTCCCAAATTTATTGGACCTTATGAGATACTTGAAATGTTTGGACCAGTTCTAAGATATTACATAGCAGTGACGCAGCGGAAATATAGAGTGATCGACATACCTCCAGCCATTGTTAGCGATATAGTCGGAGTCTACAATTCTTTTCTTCAAAGATCATCTAAGCACTCAAAACCTCACTCTTAGATGGTATAGAGTTTATTTAGAATTAATGTGCTTAGGGACCTTTGAAACAAATAACATATTTATAACCGTGCTTCAATCAAGAACGGTTAAGAAGTTATGGGAAGTTACAAACCACTAGAGTAGTGGGATAGTGGATCCATGTAGTGGGATAATGCATAGTTAACCATTATCTCATTAGTGGGATAATGGGATTAACCACTTTCCCATTAGTGGGATAATGGATAGTTAACTATCTTCCCATTAATAGGATAATGGGTAGTTAACTACCTTCTCATTAGTGGGATAATGGGTCCATGAAGTGAGATAATGGACCCATGTAATACAGACCATATCAGCATTAACAAAAATGCTAAAATTCTCCACTTGATCCATATATTCTAATCCAATTAATGAAATATAATACACAAATCATGGCGATAGTTTCTCTTGTAGTGAGTAGTATATTCCATGTATCACAATGCACTACATCTCTAAATTTAACCCATATAATTAATGAATAAACTCAATATTTATTCAAGGTCCATACTTTAGTGACATTTCTGAAAATAAAACTGAATGTGCACACAGTTAACGAGAAATATCATATAAATATAATTTCATAAACATTCATTGTTACAACGAAATTTTACATTGTGGGACTAAGTCCCATTGTGACTACATGATCCTTAAATTTTTGTGGTGGCATGCCTTTAGTTAAATGATCAGCTGACATTACTTCAGTGCTAACGTGTTCAATGACCACTTTCTTGTCTTTAACACCTTCTCTTATGGATAGATATTGATGTCGATATGCTTGCTTCGACTACAACTTTTATTATTCTTAGGCATAAAGACAACAGCTGAATTGTCACAATATAACCTTAATGACTTATATATAGAGTCGAAAATTCTAAGTCCAGAAATAAAACTATTTAACCATACACCATGTGAGGTAGCCCCGAAACAAGAAACGAACTCAGCCTCCAAAGTGGAAGTAGTAACTAGAGACTGTTTGTCACTTCTCCAAGATATATCTCCACCGGCTAACATAAAAATGTATCTTGAAGTTGATTTCCGTGAATCAACTCAGCCAGCAAAGTCAGAGTTGCGAATGACTTCCAAGTCATATGATCGTTTGTACATAAGCATGTAGTCTTTTGTTCCTTAAAGATATCTTAAGACTTTCTTTGCATCTCTCCAGTGGTCAAGACCTGGATCACTATGATATCTTCCTAACATTCCAACAACTAATGATATGTCAGGTCTTGTACAAACCTGAGCATACATCAAGCTTCAGACAGCACAAGCGTAAGGAATGTCCTTCATTTGTTCCCTCTCAAGATCGTTCTTCGGGCACTGATTCAAGTTGAACTTGTCACCCTTAACGATAGAAGCTACACTTGGTGAACAATATGTCATTCGGAACCTCTCCAAATTTTATTGATATAGGATTCTTGAGATAAACGTAAGGTACCTTGATGTCTATCTCGATGAATCTTAATACCAATAACATAAGATGCATCACCCATGTCTTTCATATCAAAACTTTTAGAGAGAAATTGTTTCACCTCATGTATCATTCCCTTATCATTGGATGCAAGAAAGGTATCATCCACATATAAAACTAAGAAACATATTTTACTCCCACTGATCTTATGGTATATAGATTGATCCATAATTTTCTCAACAAAGTCGAATGAAGAGATAACATTATGAAATTTCAAATACCATTGACGGGAAGTTTGTTTTAGTCCATATATGGATTTCTTTAACTTGCATACCAAGTGCTCACCATTACTAGAGGAGACTCCTTCAGGTTGTTTCATATAAACCTCTTTCTCTATATCACCATTGATAAATGCGGTTTTCACATCCATCTGTTGCAATTTTAAGTCAAAGTGTGCTACTAATGTCAATATTATGCGTAAGGAGTCCTTTTTAGACACAGGAGATAATGTCTCTATGCAATCAATTCCTTCCATTTGAGTGAATCCTTTAGCAACGAGTCTTTCTTTATATCTTTCTATGTTGCCTTATGTGTCCTTTTTAGTCTTACAAACTCATTTACACCCAATGGTTTTGACACCACTAGGCAAATCAACAAGATCCCAGACCTCTTTACTTTTCATAGAATTCATCTCTTCTTTCATAGCATTGTATCACAATTCAGACTCTTTAGAATTCATGGCTTGTGAAAAAGACTCAGGAACATCTTCAACTCCAATGTCAGATTCTTGCAAATATACAACAAAGTCACTAGTAATTGTTGATTTTCTTTCTCTAGTAGATCTTCTCAATGTTGCACCAACATTTTTCTGTGGATTATGTTGTTCAACTGGTTGTTCAATAATTTCAGGATTTACTTGAACAACTTGATCTATATGCATGTTTTAAGTAGCTTGTGGAATATCATTGATTGGTTGCTCAACACCCAATTGAACTTGAGGGGTATTATGTACAACAATCAAATTTTGAATTGAAGTGGAAGGTTGATCTCTTATAGAAATTGTATTATGAAATTCATCACTCTCACTAATTAAGTCATTTTCAAGAAATTTTGCATTTCTTGATTCCACAATCCTAGTACTGTTAGATGGACGGTAGAATCTGTATCCTTTAGACCTTTCGGCATATCCAATGAAATATCCACTAATGGTCCTAGGATCTAGTTTCTTTTCTTGTGGGTTGTAAATTCTAACTTCAGGCGGGCATCCCCATACACGTATATGTGTCAAACGAGGTTTGCAACCTTTGAATAACTTAAAAGGCGACTTTGGAACAACCTTGGCTGGAAATCGGTTAAATATATACGATGTTGTCTTAAAAGATTCCATCCACAAGGACTTAGGTAGCTTAGATCTACTTAACATACTACGCACCATGTCCAATAAGGTTCGGTTTCTTCTTTCCGCTACACCATTCTGATCCGGAGAACCAGGCATAGTATATTGGGCAACAATCCCATTTTGTTGAAGAAACTTCGCAAACGGACCTTCTGCTTGTCCATCTTCTATATATCTACCATAATGCTCACCACCTCTATTAGTTCTCACAATCTTAATTTGTTTTTCGCATTGTTTCTCTACTTCAGCCTTGAAAACTTTAATTGCTTCTAATGCTTCGCTCTTATAAAGAAGCATGTATAGATACATATATCGTGAGTAATCATCTATAAAAGTGATAAAGTATTTTTGACCATATGCGTCCATGTCTGGACAACATATATCTAAATGTATGACTTCTAATACGGTTTAACTCCTCTTGGCACCTTTCTTTGACTTGTTGGTCTGCTTGCCTTTAATGCAGTCCATACAAGTATCAAAATCAGTAAAATTTGAAGTACTAAGTACTCCATGATTTACTAATATCTTAATTCTATCGATGGAGATATGTCCCAATTTTCGATGCCATAAGATAGAAGAATCTTCATTTATAACACATCTTTTAGTGCAGTTTGTACATACATAACAGTATGAGTGGAATCATTTTGTAAATTAAGAGAGAAAATACCATTAGACAGTTTACCATATCCAATAAGTTTAGATTTATAAAATAGTTTGGAATCAACTTCTAGAAAGAAGGAATATCCCAAAAGTACAAGTCTTGATACTGAAATTAAATTCCTAGAAAAATTAGGAACATAAAAAGTCTTTTCCAACTCTAAAATAAAACCACTACTAAGAACTAAATTGCATGTCCCAATAGCTTCCACATGCGACTGCATCTTGTTTCAAGAATAGATGCTACGCTCAGCTCCCATGGGCTTCTGCGGGTTTCTTAAATCCTGCAAGGAATTCGTAATATGGATTGTAGAAGCAGAATCAATACACCACGTGTGATGATTAACATCAATCATATTATCTTTATAACAAACAAGAGAGATAGAAATACCTTTTTAACAAGCCATTGTTGAAACTTGACACAATCATGCCTTATGTGCCCCTTCTTTCTACAGAAGGGACACTTGGCTTCCTTTTTTATGTCAGTTTCAAGTGGTGACTTTCCTTTAGACCTCTTGTTGGCTTGATTGGTGTTCTTTACTTGAGTATTCATGAATGAACTTTCTCCTGTTTCCATCAGTAGTCGACCTTCCTCTTGAACACACATGACCATGAGTCATTAATAGACCATTTATCGTTATGTGTGTTATAAGAGATCTTAAAAGGACCATACTGTGCAAGTAGAGTATTCAGGATATAATGCACAAGAAAAGTTTCAGACATTTTGACTTCAAGAATCTTTAGTTGACCCGCTAAGTCTCGCATTTTCATAATGTGCTCACGAACATTTCTCACACTAGTGAGCCTCATTGATGAGAATTTCATAATTAAGGTGCTGGCAAATGCCTTATCTGAAGTCTCAAACTGTTCATCAATAGCCTTCAATAATGTCTTGACATTGCTATGTTGTTCGACAAAACCACGAATACCAGCAGAGATTTTGGTCTTAATGAACATAACACTCAAACAGTTAGAGCGTTCCCATTGTTCATGAAGAAAAATCTCATCTTGAGTGTTGATTTCATTAATAGGTGGCTCGTTTCCTTGATAGCTTAATCAGTATCCATACACCCTAAGTGAAGGAGAATTCTCTCCTTCCAAATCTTACAGTTCTCACCATTCAGTTTGGGAATATCACAAATATCAGAGAAATTTACATGTTGCATAACTGCAAAAAATATACATATATACTTAATATAAATTTGAGGCAAGTAATATAAAGTTGAATCTACTGCCATAAAAATTGCATGTGGGCTAAATTTTTTATTCAATTAGATTCATATTTATGATAACATTATCAATTAATTTAATGGCATGATGTTCTATCTTAATGACAAAACTATTAAACTCTCATTCATATTTCATGTTGGTAACTATGAAAAGTATTTAATATTTCATCTTAATTAATTATCCGACTTAATAATAAAGAAATTAAGTTATCATATCATGCATAATAAATTACAATTCCAATGTCTAATAATTTCTTTATGTGATCCTTAACTTTTAAAATTTTATTCAATTAAAGATGTTGTGGATAAACTTTAATCAAATAAATTCTTGATTCCTTAGACATTTATTTCTTTAAGTGATCCAAAATATAATATATAATATCATTTCATTAAGATTGTTGTGGCTAAATCTCAATCAAATCAAATTATATGAATCACTAAATACTAACTCAAAATTATATACAAGATTTATTGTTGAACATTATGCATTAAAACAACAATCTCTTTGCTTTTTATTATTAGAAAATATTTTCAGAAATTTCAAAATAAGATCAGAATTTTTAAGAACCATTTTGAGCGATTTTAGAGAATTCCGACAATTAACAAAGCAGAGGAAATTCAACGGCTCTGATGCCAAATGTAAGATATTGTATAGCAGTGATGCAACGGAAATATAGAGTGATCGACATACCTCCAGCCATTGTTAGCGATATAGTCGGAGTCTACAGTTCTTCTTTTCTTCAAAGATCTTCTAAGCACTAAAAACCTCACTCTTAGATGATATGAAATGTTTTAGAAGTAATGTGCTTAGGGACCTTTGAATCAAATGACATATTTATAACCGTGCTTCCATAAAGAACGATAAGAAGTTATGGGAAGTTACCAACCACTAGAGTAGTAGGATAGTGGATCGATGTAGTGGGATAATGCGTAGTTAACCATTACCCCATTAGTGGAATAATGGGTAATTAACCACTTTCCCATCAGTGGGATAATGAATAGTTAACTACCTTCCCATTAATGGGATAATGGGTAGTTAACTATCTTCCCATTAGTGGGATAATGGGTCCATGAAGTGGGATAATGGACCCATGTAATACGGACCATATCAGCATTAATAAAAATGCTTACACCAGTCGCATATAAATTAGCTTTTCCACCAGAGTTAGACACGATACACAATGTCTTTCATGTTTCTATGCTCAGAAGATATCCTTTTGATCCATCGCATGTTCTTCCAGTTGACTCGATTGAGGTTAATCTTGACTAGACTTATAATGAAGAACCTATCCTAATTCAAGCACAAGACGTAATGAAACTTAGGAGAAAGATAATTCATTTAGTAAAGGTACTTTGGAGGAACTGTCACACCCCTTTTTCGCGGGCGCGGAGGCGAGAAGGGTTTTTCCAATTTAAGTGACGTTATTGATTAAGGGATTATTTTATTCTTTCAGAGTCGCCACTTGGAATTGAGTTATGGTGTTCCAAGTCACCTTTTTGTTTTAATCCTTAACCAAAAGGAAATGACTCTTTATTTTGGTCTGCGGACCAGAAATTCAGGTAAGGAATTCTGTTGACCGAGGGGAAGGTATCAGGCATCCCTCGAGTCCCGTGGTTCTAGCACGGTCGCTTTTATTGACTTATACTAATTTTAAAATATTTTTGGATATATTATTTTTAGGCCATGAATTGTTTGCATTTTTTATTGTTGAAATTTTATTTGGTCTCAAATCAGATGCATAACTGCATTCTTGACTTTGACATTTGGAGACATAACTGTCTTCCTCTCTCAAGTTCATCACACCTAATAATTTTTATTTACACTTCTTGATTTAAATTAATGAAAGTTAGTTATTAAAATAATTTGATCAAGGTGCGTAATCGCATCCTTGAGTTTTTAGTGTCTTAAAAAAGATGTGTAACCACATTCTTAATTGAAACAAATATTTATTAATATGCCTAAAATTAATCTAGTCATTAAAATAAATATTTTTTCTTTATAAAGAAAACTAAATAATGTAAAATAAATATAAATATTGATGATACAATATGTAATTCTGGCATTATCTGCATAGCTTTTATTTATATGTTAATGTTTTATATTTTTATTACTCTTAATGTTAATGTCAAAATTAAGCATACACTTTTTACTACAACAAAACAATAACAAATTGTTAGAATAAATTTTATTTTTGTGTGATAACATAAAACAAAAATAATTTATTTTATTTATTTATTTATTTATTAGCTTATTTATATCTACTTTATCATTATTATTTAAATCAAGACAAGAAAAGATGTTATGACCTAATCATTTTAAAATATCACAACTAACATTTTTTCTAAAAAAATTTTCAATGTACTAACTCTAAAACCTTAATTAATTTTCTATATTCAATGAGATTCTACGTGACATTAACTACAAACTTATTCAGAGCATCAAAATTATACAATATTAAATAACAACAAATGTATTTAATTTTACATTTTTATTTCAATCGAATTCTGAATGAAACAAAACTATATAAGGAAAAATTCACAAAAACTACATCAGATTTCATATATAAACTAAAAGAGATAAGTTAAAGTTGAATACCGCAAAAATCTTGACTGAACCTCAATTAGAACACCCACAAAACTTTTGTTTGGCGTATGGAGTGATATATATATATATATTGTGTTTAGATAAAGTAGTAATGAAAAAAAATGGGAATGTATTTTTTGATTTTTTTATTGCTGAAAATTTTCTGATTTGGGAGTGATTCCTCTCATTTTTTTTTTCCATGTGTTTATGCTGAAAATCTTTTTCTCTCCTTTTGCTTTTCTCATGTGTGCATATATATAGTATGTAGGAGTGTATGTGGGTGTGGGTGTGAGTGGAGAGAATCATGTGAGAGTGTGGGAAGTGATAGTGGGGTTGTGGGTAGATGTGATGATAATAGATAATATTCTTATAATTTAAATATATCAAAATTATAAATAATAAATATTAGTTATCTAGAACCAATTAAAAAACTAAATGGCTAATTAAAACTATAATTAAGAAACACTAGTTTATTTATTACATTTAAATTATAAGAAGATATATTTTTGTAACTTTTCATATTTTTTTTTTTTTTAAATAAAACTTACCTTAAAAGATGATTCTAAGGAAATAGTGCTGCCTCGCTTTAGCTAGGCTGAGAATACGATTTCCGACATTGAACTTCAAAAGAAAGGAGGAGAAGACGATCTGCGGCTGCAAGTGTGCATGAAATAGCGCGTATATAAGAGCTGTTTGAATGGGTTGTGTCAGCCTTTTCCATGTATTGCAATTGGCAGATCACAAAAGGCAAGCAAGGCCATTTATCTTATCGTTGGATGCGCAAATCCCCTCTTCGCCCAAGGAATGCTTACCGAAGGGAAATGTTAACTACTTGAATAAGAAGACCGGAGTCTACCTTCGCATTAGGAGTTCCCTCATTTCAGATTATGTAAAGTACCCAAGGGCGTAAGCCTTTCGGCTGGTTTAAGATGATGAGAAAGAAATGAAAGCCCATTTCGGGTTGATTCGATTCCCCCGCTTGCCCAGGAAATGATTTGCGTAGCGGTTACCTTAGGGTTAGGGAGGGAATAGCCTTTCAGTCTACTAGCAGCAATTCCATAGCTACCTGAAAACACACTTTCTTTTTTTCTTAAGCATCCCGCCTATTAAACTTTTTTTTTTTGAACCGCCAAATATTTTAACCTTTAAGTCCTCTAAATATCACTTTTGCGTGGTTCCAATTAGCATTACGATATTGATCCACTCAAAAATAAAAACTATATTATAATAAATAGATTTGAGTCATTCAATTAAACTATTATATTGTTCCAAGCACTGTATAATAATCTCATGATTCTTTTCTTAAATATCTTCCTTCGTATATTAATTCTCAGAAATGTTATATTTTTGTAACTTTTCATTATTTTTTTTTAACAATTTAAATAAAACTTACCTTAAAAGATGATTCTATTTGTGTTGTTTTCGAATCTATAAAAATAACTTAATAAAAATAAGACAAAACTAAAATATCTAACTTAAACATAAAAGAAATATTTAAGGAATAAAAAATAGTATAAACTCTTATGTTCGGTCAAAAATTACGTGTCTACAGTTTGCCCCTCTTTGACTGGAAACACGAAGTTTTTTCAGACAAAGAAGTAGACAAAGCGACAAGTTTTGATCGAACTCTTATTTGAAGAAAATATGTGACCGAGCCCTTGTTTGGGACAGCCTACATATTCCGGGTTGTAAGGGAATCAGGTCACGTGTATTTCAAGGAGATGAGGTGATAAATTGAAAGTTAAGTGAGGTTCCATCGAGACTCCAGATCGCGGCTCTTATCCAATTTAAATAAAAATGAAAGGTACTAGTCAAAAGGAAAATAAAAGTACAAGCTCCTATCTATGCAACTTCTCTTGAGTCTTTACTTGAATCTTGACTTTAAGGTATCACCTTGATTTTGGGGTGAGTATTTTAACCTTGAATTGGATTGGAGGCTGAACTTGCCACTTAGACGGAGCTTTTGACATTCTTCAAAAATGACAATTTGAAGATGCTCTTTAATGACTGCATGTTTTCTTGATCGGAAGCTGACTAGTAAAAGATGTGAAGAAGTCAGGTCGCAACATGCATTGAAGAAGCTAATTCTGACCATCTGGGATCGATCAATCAGAAAAAGAGTTGAGACTTTGTTCTTCAATTTCAGATCCATGTTTCGGTTGAGTAAACCTGAAAACCATCACAAACAAAAGAAATAAACAAAAATTTTACCCCAGTTTTCACTCGAAAAATTTTGTGGGTTATTAGCAAATGTAAATATAAACTTTAGACTAGGAAAAATTTATCCTAGGAGAAAATAAAAATAACTATTTCAAACTAGGAAATGTTTATCCTAGAAGAAAAATAAAATAACATCTTAGACTAGGAAATATTTATCCTAGGAGAAAGTTACCAAATCTCATTATCCAGGAGGGTCCTGCTAATCCCATTATGAGGGTCATGTTAAAACTACGTCCCATTATTCAGACGCTAATCTCATTGTTTAGGAGGGTCCTGTTACGCTAATTCTCATTGTTTAGGAGGGTCCTGCTAATCTACTTCCCATTGTTTAGGAGGGTCCTGCTACGCTAATTCCCATTGCTTAGGAGGGTCCTGTCACTCTAGTTTCCATTATTTAAGAAGGTCGCTAATTCCCATTGTTTAGGAGGGTCCTGCTAATCTACTTCCCATTGTTTAGGAGGGTCCTGCTAAGCTAATTCCCATTGTTTAGGAGGGTCCTGCTACTCTAGTTCCCATTTGTTTAGGAGGGTCCTGCTATGCTAATTCCCATTATTTAGAAAGGTCCTGCTAATCTACTTCCCATTGTTTAGGAGGGTCCTGCTAAGCTAATTCCCATTGTTTAGGAGGGTCCTGCTAATCTTCTTCCCATTGTTTAGGAGGGTCCTGCTACGCTAATTCCCATTGTTTAGGGGGTCCTGCTAATCTACTTCCCATTGTTTAGGAAGGTCCTGCTACTCTAATTTCCATTGTTTAGGAGGGTCCTGCTAATCTACTTCCCATTGTTTAGGAGGGTCCTGCTATTCTAGTTCCCATTGTTTAGGAGGGTTCTGCTAAGCTAATTCCCATTGTTTAGGAGGGTCCTGCTAATCTACTTCCCATTGTTTTGGAGGGTCCTGCTACGCTAATTCCCATTGTTTAGGAGGGTCCTGCTAATCTACTTCCCATTGTTTAGGAGGGTCCTGCTACGCTAATTCCCATTGTTTAGGGGGTCCTGCTAATCTACTTCCCATTGTTTAGGAGGGTCCTGCTACGCTAATTTCATTGTTTAGGAGGGTCCTGCTAATCTACTTCCCATTGTTTAAGAGGGTCCTGTTATTCTAGTTCCCATTGTTTAGGAGGGTCCTGCTACGCTAATTCCATTGTTTAGGGGGTCCTGCTAATCTACTTCCCATTGTTTAGGAGGGTCCTGCTACGCTAATTCCCATTGTTTAGGAGGGTCCTGCTAATCTACTTTCCATTGTTTAGGAGGGTCCTGCTATTCTAGTTCCCATTGTTTAGGAGGGTCCTGCTACTCTGAATTATCAAATATAATTACCATAACATTTCAAATTTTAGTTTTTTTTTTTTTTTATAGAATTGAAAGTTTTTATCCTAGAAATAATAATAATAATAATAATAATAATAAAATAATAAAAAATAACTGCCTCAAACTAAATAGTGTTTATTCTAGAACAGAGAAAATAAGTGAATAAATAAAATAATCATAATAATAACGGTCTCCGACTAGGAAGTGTTAATCCTAGAAGAAAATGAGAAATAAATGACTCAGACTAGGAAATATCTATCTTAGGAGGAAAAAAAAAATACATGTAATTTTTAATTAATATTATTTTTTAATTTTTAATTTTTTTGCAATAATGTTTACAAAATTTGAGTCTTCAATTTTCATTTGTTATTTTATAATGGCGATTGATTTGTGGCATTGGCTTTAAGGATAACTGTTCATGTTGTTGCCATGTTTAAAACTACTTTAACCTTGAGATAGACTGTTTTCATCTGCTATTCATCTCACCTTGATAATCTTAAAATACATCTCTAGTTATTCAGAATTTCCGACTTCAAATTCGTCATATTGTTTCCATCTTCTAACAATCATTGAATCTTGTATTCAAATAAATTCTCAAATTTTGTCAATTGTTGACAAGTTACTATGAACGTCACTATTTCTTGAATCATGTCACATTTGATGTGCTTACCACACTTTGTTTTGAGCAGTTGAAGAAATGATAGCAATTTTGAAATCATTTTCTGCATGCTTTAATGAAAACTAACTCAAGGAAGAAATACAAAAGGAATTGAGCTATACAAAATAATAAAAAATAAAAAATAAAAAAAAGAAAGATTTTTTTTTATTCCTTTTGAAGAAAAAAATAAATGAAAATAAAAATATAGAATAAAAATAAAAATAAAATAAAAAGAGACTCATTTCAGAGTGATGTTCAATTCTAATGATCATGACATGCATGTGAGATTAAATGGCTTGATCTGTCCAATTGATCTAACCTTTATCTTGGTCAAACTTTCAGCCTTTTGAAGTCATGCTTTTATAATCCAATCTTGTACTAGATTCATGCCTCACATTTGACTTGTGGTGCCTCAAAATGTTTTTCACCAACAATCTCACTCATTTTGTATCTCTCTCACTCATCATCGTCTTATAGTGCCCTGAGGGTTTTCACCAATAAGACTCTCTCATTTTTCACTTTCTCTCAACACAATTGATGCCTTATAGTACTTTGAAGGATCTTCATAGATAAGATTCCCTCATTTTCACTCCTCATACGAAGGACATGAGTTTTTCTTATATAATAATCAACATAAAAAGCTTACTTGACTTGTCATTGTGAAAAATTGATCAGAAGGTCTTTATTTGGATTGTAACGTGACTTTTGGATAGGGTTACAAAGAAAGGATTGTCATAAAGACTCAAAGATTATGTGATAACAAGGTTAAGACTTACAACTTTTGAAATCGACTCTATTTAGTATAAAATAATAATAATATTATTATTTTTTGCCTCAGTTTTTGTGATGAGGACTTTTCAGATTTCTTTTCTTGGTTGGACCGAACCTTATAATAAGGCTGCCTACGTATCTTTTCAAAGCAAGAATCAGGTCAAACGTAGTTCAGAAAGTCTTTTGCTTTTGTTGTAATTGATTTTTTTAATTTTTTTTCAACTTTTTTTTTTCGACTACTTTTTTAACTTCTATTTTCTTTTCTTTTTTCTTTCTTTCTTTCTTTTTTATTTTTTTGAATTTGTGACTCTTTCTTCTCTTTTTTTTTTATTGTATTTTGATTCCAAAAGAGGGGTATGAAAAAGAATAAATTTAAGGCTCAAAAGGGGTAGCAAAGGATTACACGATGTTTGGATATTAGAATGAAATGCCTTCGTCATATCAATTATTAAAAATGTCAAATACAAGCATACTCTTTAAGATGTGAAGTGAAAATCAGACACTATCTCTTTGCAACGTATGCATTGTTTAATATCTATATATTTGTTAGCTTGAAATCTCCATCTGAGTAATAACTTCTTGAGAACAAA
Source organism: Solanum lycopersicoides (assembly GCA_022817965.1). NCBI lineage: Eukaryota > Viridiplantae > Streptophyta > Magnoliopsida > Solanales > Solanaceae > Solanum > Solanum lycopersicoides. The sequence continues at coordinate 30,497,510 of CM040626.1, forward strand.
TGACATATGTCAATTCTTTATGCATTTTTCCCTACTAAAGGATGTATCAAGGTGTTTAAGTCTTTTATTCATTTTCTTGAATATTCTTTTTTGAACTTATATGGCGTATACATTCCATGAGTAGATATATAAGATCTCACCAAATCATCTTGCATAGCATGTCACAAAAATTGAATTGAAAAGAGATGCATATGTGGAAAGCCAAATAAAACGGATCAAAATGACACAAGAAAAATATTATATTAAGATTAAAGGACTTAGTAATCAGACAACAAACTAAATTTCAGATTACAACTCTATAATAACTCAAATTACGACAAGACTCAACAAACAAACATATAAGAGAAATGATAGAAAAATCTAACTTAATAAAATAAGGAAAGATTGCATAGCAGAAATGATGACAAAAGGTGTAAATAAAAATTATTTGGTGTGATGAACTTGAGAGATGAAGACAGTTATGTCTCCAAATGTAAAAGTCAAGAATGCAGTTATGCATCTGATCTGAGACCAAATAAAAGTTCAACAATAAAAAATACAAACAATTCATGGCCTAAAAATAATATATCCAAAAAATATTTTAAAATTAGTATAAGTCAATAAAAGCGACCGTGCTAGAACCACGGGGCTCGAGGGATGCCTAATACCTTCCCCTTGGTCAACAGAATTCCTTACCTAAATTTTTGATTCGCAGACCAAAATAAAGAGTCATTTCCTTTTGGTTAAGGATTAAAACAAAAAGGTGACTTGGAACACCATAACTCAAATCCAAGTGGCGACTCTGAAAAAATAAAATAATCCCTTAATCAATAACGTCACTTAAATTGGAAAAACCCTTCTCGCCTCCGCGCCCGCGAAAAAAGGTGTGTGACATCTTTGGCGGAAAAAAAAATACAAACATAGACAGGAATATCCTAGTGAAACTGAAACATAGACAGGAATATCCCTAGTAGTCTCCTCTTATTTTCCACTTAGTGGGACTCGACATAGGGGTCAGATCCATTTAAGACATGAGACTCTTCTTGACTAACATGTGCATTTTATGTGTTATATTTGTAAAATATCATGTGGAAGACCTTGTTTGTTGACCGGTATTTGGTTTATACCAAAATCAATTCTTAATAGGTTGGAATTTCAATAATTTTAAGGAAAATCCATTTCAATATTTTCATTAATATTTCATTAATATGTTATTTTTTTGTTTCATTTTTCCTCTCTCTTTCCTAATTATACACACAAATTTCTTATTAAACCATTTATATGACCTACATTGATTCAGATTTTATGGTCTTATTAAAAGTATATGTCTTTAAATTCATCTACAAAAAGTAATTAAATAGTCACTCATAATAATAGTTTTAGTGAAAATTATCATTTAAACCTTGATTCAGAAGAGGTATTTACTAAAAATTATTTTTGTCACTTGACTCATATAATAAACACTTATTTGAAAGAAAATAAGTAATTTATCAAAAGAAATTCCCAAATAAATTAGATATTTATTGCCCACCTGCACTCTAAGTTTGAGTATTCAAATGACAAACATTCAAATGCATTTCTTTGTAAATACAAGTGTTCATTTCCCCTTAAAGTCCTAATTTAAAAAATACTTTGTGTCATTTTATATAAGTTTAATACATCCTTTTTATTTATTTTATCGTTATTATTTATTTAGTTATTTATTTTCCAAATATAAGAGGTCCCTAAGTTAAGTATCATATATATGAGTTTCTTGACCCTGCATCTTTTTCCAGAGGCACAAGATGGTTCATCCCGATCGCGGAAAAAGTCAGAAAAGGAAAAGAGATTCGAATGTACCCCTTCAGGTTGTAGATTGTACTCCCTGGCAGTTGTGGGAATGGTGAAATGACATGGGATTGTTGCAACAAGGTATAATTTTCAAATATTTGGGTTTTTTGACCAGAATCATGCAAGTGGAACCTAGGCGAGATGTGATCGAAGCACTGTTGTCCTTTTGGGATTCGACCAACAATGTTTTTCGTTTCTCAAATTTTGAAATGACCCCAACCTTGGAGGAAATAGCTGGCTTTACTGGGTTTGGAGTGAGATTGCACCATCAGAGGCTTATAGCCCCAAGGGGCATATCTGTCAACAAATTTTTTCAACACTTGAACATTTGCAAATCCAAGGAGGAATCATTAGACAAAGGTTGGATCTCACTACAATTTTTGTATGATAGGTATGGAAAGGAGGAAGGATTCAAGAAATTTGGAAAGAAACTCAACAATAAGGGAAGTTTTGAAACGTGGAAAGAGCATAGACGTTTTGCTTTTATGGTAGCTTTTTTGGGAACAATGGTGTTTCCGAGGAGAGGTGGGAAGATTAACATCCTTTTGACCGGAGTAGTGAATGTGTTAGTTGAGAAAAAGAATTATACCATCGTTCCCATAATTTTGGCTGACATCTATCGTGCTTTGACTGTCTGCCAGAAAGGGAAACGTTTCTTTGAGGGATGCAACATATTGCTTCAACTATGGATAGTAGAACATCTTTATCGACCACCTACAATGGCAAGATTCATTCAAGATCGGAGCGATTACATTACAAGTCATGCCAAAAGAGTAGAGAAGTACAAGTGTCCAGAAGGGGTCAATGCTTGGGTGGAACATTTTCGTTTGCTAACAGAAGATAAGATCACTTGGAACTATCCTTGGTTCCCTTGGGATGAAGTCATACATATGTCCTCTTTTCGTCCTTTTTTATTGTTGATGGGTATTAGGGGTGTGCAACCGTACGTACCGCTACGGGTTTTGCGTCAGATGGGTCGACGCCAAGTTATACCTGTTACTGAGGATATGAGAGATTTTGTATTCAAAGTTGGACCAGAAGTCCCCCTTCCTGAAGGATTGGTCCAGAGGATTTGGGATGGTTGTTTAGTCATGGGAATTGGAACGATGGTCAAAGAACGACACACAGGAGAGACGCACCCAGGATACTCCCATTGGCTTGAGCAACAACCTCTGGTACGAGTTAGACCAGAGAGATCTGTAAAAGAACCAATAGACCATGAGGCTAAGATCGAGTTGGCTGTGCGTGATTACCTTGCTGAAAATCAAGAGTTAAGAGCGCAATTAGAGCTTGCTACAACCGCTCTAACGCAACAACAAGCAGACTTCGAAGAGGAAAGAGCCAAGGCAACTCAGAGAGAAACCTTGCTTCAAGGACAAGTTAATCTAGCAATAATTAGGGGAGCACAAGTTGCAGAATTGGCAGCATCTCGACAACAACAATTGAGTACATATGGTCACACCAGTCAGACAGACTTCGATCAAGAGAGAGCTCAATGGATCCGTGAAAGGGCAAGACTTTGAGAGGAAATAGAGTCAATCTCGACTAAAGAAAAACGTGCTAGAGAAATGATCGCCTCCCGTGATCTACAGATACGAGGATGGAGTCAGTCTTGCATTGCACTTCGATCAAAAGTCCATCGTTTGGCTGACCGTGCTGCCCAAATAGGTCTGGATTACCAAGAGTTGAACCATGAGCAATTTCTGGCTGAAGTTCCTGAATTCGCTGAGTACCTCACGACTTCATTGCAAGATATATATCAGAGTGTGGGAGGTCGTTTGAGACCACCATCTCCGTGAGTGAGCAGATTTGGGATGCAGGGATGACATTTGTGTCTTTGGGACAACGAGGATGATGCAAAACTTTGTTTCATTAGTATTGTTTTCTTTCGTTTAAGTTTTACTTTATTTCATTCTAGATATCTACACTTTGTCTAAGTCGTGTCTGTTTAAGTTATTGACATTCATTTGGAAATTTCATATCATTTTTTCTACTTATGTTTATTTCTGGTCTCATTTTTCCATTTAATATAAATACATAAATATTTAAAGTATATGTAATAAAAATTAATCAAACAAAAAAAAGAGTTAAAGTTAATCCTCGAACTACGCAAAGATCTGATTCATGCGCCAACATTATACGTAGGCAACCCAAGGGGTTCGATCGAGACTGGTTTAAATATATATATATATATATATATATATATATATACATAAAATAATAATAATAATAAAATAATAAATAACTAAAGGAGAGAAGAACACCTAGATAAGCCGGGATGAAACATAAGGTCTTCCATATTGATAGTTGTATGTGGCTGCAATGTGCATAATTTCTTAACACTAATTTGTTTGTTACTCCATCCAGAGAGAGAAAGAGAGAGAGAAAGAGCGACTGATTAGCTTAAAGGTTGTTGGTTTGTGGTAAAGCTGGCATCACATCCTTACAATACAAGGTCGAAAGGGAAACAGAAAATGGCCCACAAAGACGGAAACGAATCGGACAATGATGCTTCACAAGAAACAGGTTCAACAGAAGAAGTAAGGGCATTGAAACAACAAATGGCAGAGATGTACGAGGCTTGGATGAGTGGACAACCCCCACCATCTTCAATCCGGGACTATTTTAATGCAAATATGCTGCCCCCTATCCAGGTGTCGACAAGTGATCCAGTATATCCCCCTGGATTCGGCCCGTATGCTAACCCATCCAATATCGCTGGAACTTCTATGGTGCGCCCTTCGACTACACCTATGATAAGTAATCCACTCTTTGTGTCAACTGCTCCGACTAATAGCGTCCTGCAACCAACAATGGTTCCCAAATCCAACAGCGATCCTCCGCCCAAAGTTCGTCATGATCACAGTTACACTCTTGAAGAGGCCATTAAAATTCCAAGCTCTTATCCACACATTCATCAATATAGTTCCCCTGTCGAAATTGAAAAGATGGTTAAGAATGAGAAACATGAAGAGATGACTAAGAAAATGAAGAGTTTGGAACAGAGTATAAGAGATATGCAGGGATTAGGAGACCACAAAGGCATCTCATTCAGTGACTTATGTTTGTTTCCCCACGTCCATTTGCCTGCTGGTTTTAAAACTCCAAAATTTGAGAAATACGATGGTCACGGAGATCCCATAGCTCATTTGAAGAGATATTGCAATCAACTGAGGGGTGCAGAGGGAAAAGAAGAGTTACTTATGGCCTATTTTGGGGAAAGCTTAGTAGGGATTGCATCCGAATGGTTCATAGATCAGGATATTGTCAACTGGCATACATGGGATGATTTGGCTCGATGTTTTGTACAACAATTCCAATATAATATTGACATCGTGCCAGACCGCTCCTCGCTAGCCAACATGAGGAAAAAGACCACGGAAAATTTTCGTGAATATGCCATCAGATGGAGGGAGCAAGCTGCTAGGGTTAGACCATCAATGAAGGAGTCTGAGATGATTGACGTTTTTCTGCAAGCGCAAGAACCTGATTACTTTCACTATTTGCTCTCTGTCGTTGGAAAGACCTTCGCTGAAGTTATTAAGGTTGGAGAAATGGTGGAAAATGGCATCAAGTCTGGAAAGATTGTAAGTCAAGCTGCCTTAAAAGCCACAACACAAGTGCTTCAAAGTGGTTCTGGAAATTTTGGAGGGAAGAAGAGACGAGAGGATGTAGCAACTGTTATATCGGCACCTCGGACTTATATCCACGATAATTCCCCACAACACTATTTTTCTTCCCAGACTCCGCAATATCCTGTATCGTACTCTCCATATCCCATTTTTAACGCACAACCAATTGTCCCTCCGTCTTATCCGCAATGGCGCGCACCAATTCCTCAAAGTCATCCACCACCTCCACAAATTCACCAAAATACAACCAGAATGTCTACACGTCCTAGACCACAATATAAGAAGGGAAATGGATCTAAGGATGAGTTCACCCCTATAGGAGAGTCATATGCTAGTGTGTTTCAAAAATTAAGAGCGTTGAATATTCTGAGTCCTATTGAAAGAAAGATGTCAAATCCTCCCCCGAGAAATCTAGATTATTCTCAGCACTGTGCATATTGTTCTGATGCCCCAGGGCACAACATAGAGAGATGCTGGTATCTGAAAAGAGCAATTCAGGATTTGATCGATACTAATCGAATTATGGTTGAAAGTCCTAATGGACCAAATATCAATCAAAATCCATTACCGAGGCATACTGAAACGAACATGTTAGAAATGATGAAGAGTTGTGAAGAATTTGCAGTTCCATACAAGCCAATCCTTAAGGTAGGAACTAACGCAGAAAATTCGACGAATGTCGTTGACTTGACAAAAATGGCACCTTCAGGGTCAGGGAAGGTATCAGAAAAGTTGAAGTCGTCAAACACATCTATCCTAACTGTGAAAGGAATGCTTGAAGATGCTCTAGGGCACAGTACTGAAGATTGTCGAAATTTAAGAAGAAAGGTGGAAGAGATGATTCAAACAAAGAGGATTGTGGTTCAAAATGATGACCCCCAAAATGTTACTAAGAATCCTTTACCGGAGCATAATGATGTACACTTCATCGAAATGATATGTGATGATAAAGAATATGAAAATTCTTTAAATTCTCAAGAAAAAACAATTAAAATTGTTGAAGCTTTCACGAAGGCTAGCGTGCAAAGTAGTGGCTAAGAAGTCAAGCTTGGTGATGTGGATACACTCTTCTTTTCTCTAAAAATAGAGTATTGATAGCTTATTTTGTCATCATTTCTGCTATGCAATCTTTCCTTATTTTATTTTAGTAAGTTAGATTTTTCTATCATTTCTCTTATATGTTTGTTTGTTGAGTCTTGTCGTAATTTGAGTTATTATAGAGTTGTAATCTGAAATTTAGTTTGTTGTCTGATTACTAAGTCCTTTAATCTTAATATAATATTTTTCTTGTGTCATTTTGATCCGTTTTATTTGGCTTTCAACATATGCATCCCTTTTCAATTCAATTTTTGTGACATGCTATGCAAGATGATTTGGTGAGATCTTATATATCTACTCATGGAATGTATACGTCATATAAGTTCAAAAAAGAATATTCAAGAAAATGAATAAAAGACTTAAACACCTTGATACATCCTTTAGTAGGGAAAAATGCATAAAGAATTGACATATGTCATTTGTTCTCAAGAAGTTATTACTCAGATGGAGATTTCAAGTTGACAAATATATAGATATCAAACAATGCATACGTTGCAAAGAGATAGTGTCTGATTTTCACTTCACATCTTAAAGAGTATGCTTGTATTTGACATTTTTAATAATTGATATGACGAAGGCATTTCATTCTAATATCCAAACATCGTGTAATCATTTGCTACCCCTTTTGAGCCTTAAATTTATTCTTTTTCATACCCCTCTTTTGGAACCAAAATACAGTAAAAAAAAAAAAGAGAAGAAAGAGTCACAAATTCAAAAAAAAAAAAGAAAGAAAGAAAAAAGAAAAGAAAATAGAAGTTTAAGAAATAGTCAAGAGAAAAAAAACGAATTGAAGAAAAAAACACACTATACATCGTACTTTTACTTATTGTGGTAGAAATCTTGAGGTCTATTTTCGCGGTTCCAAGTTCGTGACTCCTAATTGCTGATTTTTTTCTTTCTCTCGTGAACCAATTTTCGCCAGAGGTAACATTTATTTATATTCTATGTTTGTATAATGTATGTTATTATTGAGCAAGAATTGAATTTCGTACATTAAAGGTGTTCATTGAAACTTCTTAATATTTCTTTGATATAATAACTATATTAATCATGAGTTTTATTTTCGTTAACTATAATGTAACAATGGTAGAATACATGATTATGCTTTACATGCACAAAGGTTCGATTTTATTTATTTATTTTTTATATATACAATACGTGGATAGTCATGAACTTTATTTTGTTTAAGTTTTACTTTAGCACATTTGTTGTTGACTGATTCAAGTTACAAGTGAACGAGATTATTCTCTTTGCATAACTTTGAATTCCTTAAAAACATATCTAAAAATATAAAAAATGTGTTATCAGTTGGCAATTTCTATTCATGAATCGTATATGTATTTTCGCTTAATTAGTACCTAAGTTAAGATTTCATTCAATTTGTTTTGTTATTTGGTTTAAAAAAAGAAGCAAAAGAATAATAAATAAATAAACATAATGTAACATAAAATATACATGAAAGAGGGAAAATAGAAATAAGAAAAGAGATTAACAAACGTAAGGGGAAAATGATTGAAATATATATATATATATATATATATATATATATATAAATAAAGAAAAAAAAAAGAAAACAGAATTTAAAAAAAAAGGGAAAACAAAGCGTGAAAAAATGAAAGAAAAAGAAGAACAGAATAAGAAATATAAATAGAAAATGTATAAAACTAAAAGATTTTTTCTTAAAAAAAAAAACAAAGCAAAAAGTAAAAAAAAAACGTGCAAGAAAGTTGAGAAAAAGAAAAGAAAAGAAAAGGGAAAAATATTAAAAAGAAAATTTTCCTAAAGAATAGTCGTAATGTTTTTTTTAAACTTTCTTATTAAAACAAGTTATATATTTCATAAAAAATTATTTTGAATCTAAACAATAATAATAATAATAAAAACAATCTAAAATTATCATAACTCTAAAAATCTAACCCCTAAATAAATCATAAAAACATTCTTTTAAATAAACAAATAAATAAAGAGAATAAGAATAATAAAAAAAAAGGAAAAAATAGAGCGTAAACAAACAAATAAAACCAATAAAATAAGCAGGAAATAAATAAATATTAATATAAATAATGAAAAAAGGGGTAACAAAATTATTATTTTTTTAAAAAAAAAAGGTGCAAAGAGAATGAAAAAAAAAGGGAAAAAAAAAGAAACAACCAAAAAAAAAAGTACAAAGAAAAACTCTGCACAAAGGGAAAAAGGAAAGGAAAAAGAAATTCAGCAAAATAATAAAAAAGAAAATCAGTAACCAAAAATCGCCCCCTCTTTATATTTCTTTCACTGACAAACAAATAAGGTCGAGGTTCAGTTTCATAGTTTCGAGTTCGTGTTTTTTTTTAGGATTGTTTCCTTTTCATGAATTGAATTTTCGCAAGAGGTATCGTTTAATTGTTATTATATATATATATATATATATATATTTATGATTGTATTATTTTTCCATTTTTTTACCATATATGCATATTATTTAAATATTTCTTGTGTCTAACCAAAAATAAATTAAATGACGTTGTCATAATAGTTTGTTTAGTTTTACTTTAGAAATATTAAGAGATGAAAGAGTTGCAAATTTTTATTTATTTATTTATTTTATCGTATTTTGTCATAACTTAAGTAAATAAAAAAAAATTATAAATACACCCATATCAAATATAAATATGAAAATAATCATTTTTCTTCGTTTAAGATTTTAGATTTTTATTATTTAAATAGTAGTCATGGATATAAATAGTATAAGATAGTTTAGTCATTAATAATAAACTTAGACTTTTTAGAAATAGGTAAGCATTAGGAGGAATATATGACTAGTTAAAAATATTTGTTTCTATTAAAATTGCGGTTGCACATCTTTTTGAGACATAAAAGGATGCAGTGATGCACCTTGTCTAATAATATAATTAAATTTTATTAATTTTAAGTTGAGACTTACAGAAAAATAGATCGTTATGAACTCGAGAGGAGAAGACAATATGTCTCTAAATGTCAAGATCGAGAATGCAGTTATGCATCCGATTTAAGACTAATAAAAATTCAACAATTAAAAATAAGCAAACCATGACATGTAGACACAATATATTCGAAAAAAGATAAAAGTCAATAGAAGCGACCGTGCTAGAACCACGGGATTCGAGGGATGCCTAACACCTTCCCCTCGGTCAACAGAATTCCTTACACAAATTTCTGGTTCGCAGACCAAAACTAAAAGAGTCATTTCCTTTTGGTTAGGGATTAAAAATAAAAAGGTAACTTGGAACACAATAACTCAATTCCAAGTGGCGACTCTGAAAAAATTAAAATAATCCCTTAATCAATAACGTCACTTAAATTGGAAAAACCCTTACGCCGTACGCAAAAAAGGTGTGTGACTCTCTCATTTTTCACTTTCTCTCAACACAATTGATGTCTTATAGTACTTTGAAGGATCTTCATCGATAAGATTCCCTCATTTTCACTCCTCATACGAAGGACATGAGTTTTTATTATATGATAATCAACACAAAAAGCTTACTTGACTTGTCATTGTTAAAAATTGATCAGAAGGTCTTTATTTGGATTGTAACGTGACTTTTGGATAGGGTTACAAAGAAAGGATTGTCATAAAGACTCAAAGATAATGTGATAACAGGGTTAAGACTTACAACTTTTGGAATCGACTCTATTTAGTAAAAAATAATAATATTATTATTATTATTTGCCCCAGTTTTTGTGATGAGGACTTTTCAGATTTCTTTTCTTGGTTGGACCGAACCTTATAATAAGGCTGCCTACGTATCTTTTCAAAGCAAGAATCAGGTCAAACGTAGTTCAGAAAGTCTTTGCTTTTGTTGTAATTGATTTTTTTATTTTTTTTTCAACTTTTTTTTTTCAACTACTTTTTTAACTCTATTTTCTTTTCTTTTTTCTTTCTTTCTTTCTTTTTTTTTTTTTGAATTTGTGACTCTTTCTTCTCTTTTTTTTTTAATTGTATTTTGATTCCAAAAGAGGGGTATGAAAAATAATAAATATAAGGCTCAAAAGGGGTAGCAAAGGATTACACGATGTTTGGATATTAGAATGAAATGCCTTCTTCATATCAATTATTAAAAATGTCAAATACAAGCATACTCTTTAAGATGTGAAGTGAAAATCAGACACTATCTCTTTGCAACGTATGCATTGTTTAATATCTATATATTTGTTAGCTTGAAATCTCCATCTGAGTAATAACTTCTTGAGAACAAATGACATATGTCAATTCTTTATGCATTTTTCCCTACTAAAGGATGTATCAAGGTGTTTAAGTCTTTTATTTATTTTCTTGAATATTCTTTTTTGAACTTATATGGCGTATACATTCCATGAGTAGATAAATAAGATCTCACCAAATCATCTTGCATAGCATGTCACAAAAATTGAATTGAAAAGAGATGCATATGTGGAAAGCCAAATAAAACGGATCAAAATGACACAAGAAAAATATTATATTAAGATTAAAGGACTTAGTAATCAGACAACAAACTAAATTTCAGATTACAACTCTATAATAACTCAAATTACGACAAGACTCAACAAACAAACATATAAGAGAAATGATAGAAAAATCTAACTTAATAAAATAAGGAAAGATTGCATAGCAGAAATGATGACAAAATAAGCTATCAATACTCTCTTTTTAGAGAAAAGAAGAGTGTATCCCCATCACCAAGCTTGACTTCTTAGCCACTACTTTGCACGCTAGCCTTCGTGAAAGCTTCAACAATTTTAATTATTTTTTCTTGAGAATTTAAAGAATTTTCATATTCTTTATTATCACATATCATTTCGATGAAGTGTACATCATTATGCTCCGGTAAAGGATTCTTAGTAACATTTTGGGGGTCATCATTTTGAACCACAATCCTCTTTGTTTGAATCATCTCTTCCACCTTTCTTCTTAAATTCCGACAATATTAAGTACTGTGCCCTAGAGCATCAGAATGATATGCACACCGCATTGTAGGATTGAAACCTTCTGCATGTGGGTTCACATAATTTTGAGGAATCGGCTCTATCATCTTCAAATGTTTCAACTTATTAAATAAACTTGTGTAAGACTCTCCAATTGGTGTGAAATTATTTCTAGGCCTTTGACCTCCTCCAAATCCCTGTCTCGGACGGAGATTATAAGGTGTTTGAAAATTCTGAGAAGATGGACGAACATTTTGATGTGTTGGTGCTCGCCATTGAGAATTGTTTGTTGGATATACATGTGGTTGTGCACCATAGACTGCATATTGAGGTGGGATCATAGAGTATTGTGTATCTTGCATGGGGATATAGTGATGGTATTGAGGTGGTGCAGATTGATAAAATGGACCCCTGGGACTTTTTTGTGTGTCTGACACAACATTCACTACATCCTCCTTCAGTTTCTTTCCTCCAAGATTTACTGATCCATTTTTAATCACCTGTGTGGTGGCTTTCAAGGCAGCTTGACTTACAATTTTTCCAGACTTGATGCCATTTTCCACTATTTCACCTATCTTAATAACTTCAGCAAATGTTTTGCCAACAACAGAAAGTAAATAATGAAAGTAGTCTGGTTCTTGTGCTTGGAGGAAAACATCAATCATTTCAGACTTTTTCATTGGCGGCTTAACCCTCGCAGCTTGCTCCCTCCATCTTATAGCATATTCACGAAAATTTTCGATGGTCCTTTTTTTCATGTTGGCCAGTGAAGTACGATCTAGAACTATGTCAATGTTATATTGAAATTGTTGAACAAAACATCGAGCCAAATCATCCCATGTATGTCAGTTAGAAGTATCTTGATATATGAACCATTCTGAAGCAATTCCCATCAAACTTTCCCCAAAATAAGCCATGAACAATTCTTCTTTATTTCCGACCCCTCTCAGTTGATTACAATATCTCTTTAAATGAGCTAGAGGATCTCCATGTCCATCATACTTCTCAAATTTTGGAGTTTTAAAACCAATGGGTAGATGAACGTGGGGAAACATGCATAAATCATTGAATGAGACAGTTTTGTGATCTCCCAATCCTTGCATATCTCTTACACTCTGTTCCAGACTCTTCATTTTCCTAGCCATTTCTTCATGTTCCTCGTTTTTAACAATTTTTCCAGCTCCAATAGGAAAACTATACTGATGAGTGTGAGGATGAGAGCTTGAAATTTTAAGAGCCTCTTCACGAGTGTATCCATGATCATGAAGAACTTGGGACGAGGGATCATTATTAGATTTGGGCGCCATTGTTGGTTGTGGAATGCTATTAGTCGGTGTAGTTCGCACGAAGAGTGGGTTACACATCATAGGTATACTCAAAGGGCGCACTGTAGAAGTTCCAGCAATGTTGGATGTGTTAGCATAAGGACCAAATCTAGGTGAATGAATTGGATCATTTGTCGACACTGGGATAGGGGGTGACATGTTTGTATTAATATAGTCAGAGATTGAAGATGGTGGAGCTTGTCCACTCATCCAAGCTTCATACATCTCTCTCATATGTTGTCTTAATACTCTTACTTCTTCTGTTGACTCTTTTTCTTGTGAGGTCATTTGGTTTTGTACCTCATCATTGTCTGAATTATTTCCGTCTTTCTGAACCATTTTCTTTTTCCCTTTTGACCTTGTATTGTAGGGATGAGATGCCAGCTTAACCACAAACCAACCACCTTAATTTAACTGTGTGCATGAGTGATAAAGTTTGTTAGGGTTAGACATTTCTTAATTATTAATTTATTTATTTTTTTATTTTAAAAAAAAAAATTTGATAATGCATCGATCAAATTTGTAACATAATTTGATGGCATGATTAAAGATGATTGTATTTTTTCTAAAACTTAATAACTAAGTTTTTATTTTTATTTTATTTTTTAAAGCTTTCTTGCTTTTTTTTTTTTGAATTTTTAAAAATAATTTTTTTTAAGATCAGCGAACCCATAGAGGGTTGGTTGCCTACGTATCTCATTAGGGTGAGAATCAGGTGTGCGTAGTTCGTTCAGTTTCAACAGCTTAATTAATTTTTTTTTATATACTAACACTTGTCTGAAAATGAAATATTTTGATTTTTTTTTTATTAATTATACAAAAGAAACTTAAATATATTTTTTAGTTGAATAGTGAAAAATCTTTCATATTTTTTTTTTAAGTATAATAACTCCTAAAAGAAGAAATATTTTTTTTTTGTAAAAATTGAAATTTCACTACACTAATCACACTAAATGAGTCAACTTCTAGAGACTTTCTAAATAGATGCATTTCCATATAGCACATAAAATGAGCTAGATTGTCAAGTAAGAGAGGGATACTTGTCCTAAACGGACTCAACTCTTGTTTCAAGACTCACTAAGTCAAATATAAATTATTCAAATGAGTGGAGCCTACTAGTGGTAACCAGGACCTAAAGAAGATAGGTGTCTAGACTGGCTTACTCAAGTGGACAACTCGAGCCAAGGAGGGGCAACTTATCGGTAGCAGCGCTATTCCGATTTCATTGCTTGTCCAACCTCGCCTAACATATGTGACTAAACATCCTTCACTGGGTGCCAAAACACTCCAGCTTTATCTCAAGGGAAAGTAGGATGCATAACTGCATTCCTGTGAATGTGCGGAAGTGTAATCAGAGACTCATAAGGTGTGGGTAATTTTTATTTTTAATTTTAATTTTTAGAGAAGTTCAACAATATAAATATAAAACCAAAAAGATGAACAACAAGTAGCACATTAGGCCATCAAACAAAATATATCCACTCAAATAAAATAATAAAATAAAGTAAAAGTCAATATACAAAGCTCGAATTCTGGTTATTCCCCAGCGGAGTCTCCAGAGATGTCACACCCCTTTTTCGCGGGCGCGGAGGCGATAAGTTTTTTTCCTATTTAAGTGACGTTATTGATTAAGGGATTATTTTATTCTTTCAGAGTCGCCACTTGGAATTGAGTTATGGTGTTCCAAGTCACCTTTTTGTTTTAATCCTTAACCAAAAGGAAATGACTCTTTATTTTGGTCTGCGGACCAGAAATTCAGGTAAGGAATTCTGTTGACCGAGGGGAAGGTATCAGGCATCCCTCGAGTCCCGTGGTTCTAGCACGGTCGCTTTTATTGACTTATACTAATTTTAAAATATTTTTGGATATATTATTTTTAGGACATGAATTGTTTGCATTTTTTATTGTTGAAATTTTATTTGGTCTCAAATCAGATGCATAACTGCATTCTTGACTTTGACATTTGGAGACATAACTGTCTTCCTCTTTCAAGTTCATCACATCTAATAATTTTTATTTACACTTCTTGATTTAAATTAATGAAAGTTAGTTATTAAAATAATTTGGTCAAGGTGCGTAATCGCATCCTTGAGCTTTTAGTGTCTCAAAAAAGATGTGTAACCACATTCTTAATTGAAACAAATATTTATTAATATGCCTAAAATTAATCTAGTCATTAAAATAAATATTTTTTCTTTATAAATAAAACTAAATAATGTAAAATAAATATAAATGTTGATGATACAATATGTAATTCTGGCATTATCTGCATAGCTTTTATTTATATGTTAATGTTTTATATTTTTATTACTCTTAATGTTAATGTCAAAATTAAGCATACACTTTTTACTACAACAAAACAATAACAAATTGTTAGAATAAATTTTATTTTTGTGTGATAACATAAAACAAAAATAATTTATTTTATTTATTTATTTATTTTTTAGCTTATTTATATCTACTTTATCATTATTATTTAAATCAAGACAAGAAAAGATGTTATGACCTATTCATTTTAAAATATCACAACTAACATTTTTTCTAAAAAAAATTTCAATGTACTAACTCTAAAACCTTAATTAATTTTCTATATTCAATGAGATTCTACGTGACATTAACTACAAACTTATTCAGAGCATCAAAATTATACAATATTAAATAACAACAAATGTATTTAATTTTACATTTTTATTTTAATCGAATTCTGAATGAAACAAAACTATATAAGGAAAAATTCACAAAACTACATCAGATTTCATATATAAACTAAAAGAGATAAGTTAAAGTTGAATACCGCAAAAATCTTGACTGAACCTCAATTAGAACACCCACAAAACTTTTGTTTGGCATATGGAGTGATATATATATATATATATATATATATATAAAAAAAAATGGGAATGTGTTTTTATTGCTGAAAATTTTCTGATTTGGGAGTGATTCCTCTCATCTTTTTTTTTTCCATGTGTTTATGCTGAAAATCTTTTTCTCTCCTTTTGCTTTTCTCATGTGTGCATATATATAGTATGTAGGAGTGTATGTGGGTGTGTGGGTAAGTGGAGAGAATCATGTGAGAGTGTGGGAAGTGATAGTGGGGTTGTGGGTAGAGGTGATGATAATAGATAATATTCTTATAATTTAAATATATCAAAATTATAAATAATAATTATTAGTTATCTAGAACCAATTAAAAAACTAAATGGCTAATTAAAAATATAATTAAGAAACACTAGTTTATTTATTACATTTAAATTATAAGAAGATATATTTTTGTAACTTTTCATTATTTTTTTTTAACAATTTAAATAAAACTTACCTTAAAAGATGATTCTATTTGTGTTGTTTTCGAATCTGTAAAAATAACTTAATAAAAATAAGACAAAACTAAAATATCTAACTTAAACATAAAAGAAATATTTAAGGAATAAAAAATAGTATAAACTCTTATGTTCGGTCAAAAATTACGTGTCTACAGGAACCACTCTGTAAAAGAAGCTACCTGGGAGAGAGAAGAAGACATGAGGACCCAATATCCGCACTTTTTCGGGACTAGTGTAAGGTAAATTTTGAGATGGAATTTGATTAATGGGGAGAGAGTTGTAACAACCCTAAAATATTAGACCAATATTGGCATGTAGATACACCATTTCTTAATAACTAGAATATGTTTTATTCTCATTCTGGGAACTTTAAATTTTATGATATTTGCAATCTTGCTTAACATAATTTTGATCGTAATTTAAGGAATTGTGTTGGGTGTTTACGTAATATTGTAGTTAAAATTATGTATAACTTGAAGGGAGGTGAGGGTTATACATATAAGTATATATGTATGCATTTTGGGCAGCCAACCTTTTTTTGGGAAGCCACCTTTGAAGGACAAGTGTACATGTGATAAGGATTAATTTTGTAGCTATATATTCTCACACCTCCTCTAATTCAATTCACTTCCGTAATATCTAAGAACATTATAACCTTAGCTAAACAGATTGTTCTTCAAAATCACAAGAGAAAAATGTGTTCCTTTTGCCTGGAATTCGAGACACACTTCTCTTTGGTAAGTGATGAAAAAAATATTTCTATGTTGGGTAGTGTTTGATATTTTAATCATATTTCATTCGATACAACTTAGTTTATAGTGAGTAAATATGATTTGGAAATATGTTCGTCTATATACAACTCTTATGTTTATGTAAAACTCTAATTTAGTTGTTATGGATTCGAAATATGGGACGTGACATAGAACAAGTTCTATCCATATTTCATATTTAGAAATCCTGTATGGACAACTGTTAGTGTTGCGATGATATCTTTTAGTAAAAATATATTTCACCGTGATTCTTAATTGTTTGCAACCTTAATAGATTTACCTACATCTTGCATGAAGGATATACAGTCCAGTTTTGCCGTTTTCCTTTTCAAATCTAGGTTGCGACATGAGGTACTAGGCTGATAAAGATATTGTTTTGGGAGCATAGTCGTATTTGTACAGGCTAAGCATAATCCTGTTTTACTTCGACATTATTTAGATACTAGGAATTAAAGAAGTTATTTAGTTGTATTTTTAAGGTTGTATATACTCGTTAACAAGTTGAGGACCTTGATACGTTGGTTGGTCTACAGTTTGAACTCGCGAATTTGTGTTGAACTGTTTTTATGCTAAAGCATTGAGTTTGTGTATAAACTTGTATTTGTACACTTTAACTTGCTGGTATATCTGAAATTTTATCTTGGTACCTTGGTTACCTCTGTCACTTTGCATTGTTATGTTGGTTTCCTTTATGACGTTAAAGACACGTGTGTAACTCGCCCACTTGTACATATTGTTTGATCACTTGGCACTCTTATTGGGACCTAGTCGTTCTTGGTTCTGTGACTTTGTCACTATTTGCTTGCCTCTTGATTCGGATCCTTTTCCATCTTTACTCTGTATTTTTAGTCAATCTTACGAATGGAAATTGTCCATTTTAAGTACGAACTGGAAATCCATTTTAAAAATGTTTCTTGGTTCTCTTGATTATTGGGCTTTGTTCCTTTTTTACACAAGGTGTTTCCCCTTCTTGATACCTCTTCGTGCTTGGTGTGAAAATATGATGTATATATTGGGCGAGCCTTGTTATTGGATCTCTTAGAAAATGGTGCTATGAGTGTTCTTGACATTTAGATCTTTAAATATCGAACTTGATACTCTGATTATAATTTTTACTTGATTTATTTATTATGTTTCAATTGTGTTGCTCATGTCTTGAGAAAGGTATCTTGACGATTCTGAGGGCCTCGAACCTATAGATGTTACACTACTAAGCTATATGCTTAGCGATAGTTGTTTCTATCATAGGGAATGTTCGAGGGGGTGCATGAAGTTGTCCATTGGAGATGAGGCTTTTGAGAGCCTTATGAAAGATCACATTTGCATATAGGCATCTATATTTTGTATAAACCTTGGGACTTGTACATGATCTATGTGTTGTATATTTACATAAAATTTTGAGGGCTAATTCGATCATGTCACCATGGGTTGTAATATAAGAATGACAATATGTTTTGTTCTATTGGGGTGTATAATCACATGTCCTGTAATATATTAAATTTACTACTTGTTTTGAATGGTTGTGTGAAGCATGAGCCACCTAATTTGGGTACTCGGAAGTCGGTAATATTATCTCCTAATTTATTTTCTTAGATAATTTTTGAAGGGTTGTTCCACCATAAGTTAAAATTTTGCGCAATATCAATGTGACATCAAATAAATGTAAAAATGGGTAGGATGCACATCCTTAACTATTCCTTTTTTTTGTATTTGAACCTTGTTCAGATACTAGATTAAAATAATTATTCCCTTGTTAATCGCTTTGGAATGTCACAAGTATTAAATTAGGTCTCTTCATCAAAGGGTAGTACTTTCGAAAAGGGGTCGCTACATATTCGAATGAGTTGAGATCTGGAGGTGAAAGAGAAATCATTGTAATATTTTGGAATGGTAAGGAATAATAAAAACATGGTAAATATGAATGTGTAGGTAATTAAGTTTTCCAATATTTATTATTATTATAGTTTAGTAAGAGTCCTGTCACGACCCAAGTCTACCCTGGACGTGGCTGACACTCAAGAACCATTGTTGGTCCCCAAGCAAACTCTCATCCTGGCTGACTACAAGCGGAAAACTAACTTAAGCATGTTAAAGCTTAAAGCTAAATAAAAATTAATAACTCAAATACAAAGCTTTAACTTATAAAAATAATATATTGTGTTGCAAGAAAATAGGCGACTTAAGTCTTTAAAACATTTAATAAAATAAATGATACATACTTCTCAACTATAATGACTATCTATAAAGCCTCTAACTGATAAAGATGGAAGTCATAACAAGACTCATGACATCCTAACAAATGATATAACTGAAAGGTAAATGAAATCCTCCGAAAGAAAGAAGGCTCACAATAGCTAACTCAAACTCTCGGATGTATCAAAGATACTCCTGTTGATGATCCTGAATACCTGTGTCCGCATCATGAAAAGATGCAGGACAAATGACGTAGTACGTGGAATGTATGAGCATGTGAGGAGAACTCAAAAACATAAATGTAATCTTGAACTTTGATGAAAAAGAAATATACTTACCTCTTTTCAAACTTACGTATCTCAAGGAATACTCATAGATACTCAAAACTACTCAAAGTTACTCGACTCAGAAGTACATGATACTTAAGGATAAAGCAATAGTAAAAGATGCAATATATAAAAAGCTTTATAAAACAGTAAAAACAACTTAGTTCATTAAAGAAAATGCAATAACAAAATAAAATTTACTTATATATTAAAGTAATATAGTTTCTGTGGGAGATCCTCTAACCTACAACCACTACTATGAGCCTAAGTGATGATATCAATTTACCTCACGCTTCCAAGGAATGTCATATACCTAGCCAGGGGTATAGAAACAAACTCACTAATTGGATCCACTAGTGTATGCTAAAAAGCACTAAGGAATCATCTAAAAAGTATGACCCTCTTCTACCCATTATGGCTACATGGTTTATGGTGACTTGAGTTAATATGAACTCGCATCCCCATATCGGTGGCCAATAGTAATCCCAAAATATAATTAGCTCATGTGTTTGTAAAAGCAAAACTCTTTCTTTGGTTTGAGATAATTACACAAAACATAGCTTAAAGGCTCTCCTAGAATCGATGCTCCCTTTCTTGCTCAAAACTCTTTGGAATTCTCAGTTTCCTCTCATCTTAAATGTGAAAACACTCATTATTGGGAATACTTAGTTCCCAGATATCATTTTAAAGAAAAATGAACATTACTCTTACTCTTTACTCAACTTTAAAGCTTAAGTCATAAAACAAAGTTAAAACATCTGTAAAAGACTTCTTAAAATATGGTTCCTACCAAATTTTGAACGTGATTGATGCAATGCAAGGTTTTTAATAACCATAGATAGAACTCAATACATAGAACTCAAGAATTTCAATGATACTACTAATTTCAATATTGCTCAACTCTCTGGGTTCATGCGGAATTGTGAGCACGAAATACTAAACTCAAGGACTCAAAGATACTTATCATCTCAAGACTGTATGACTTATAGGGTTCAATGGTACTACTAATTTCAATATTTCTCAATTCTTCTTAGTCTCTTACTTACGTACACAAAACTTAACTCAAAGCGATGATGGATCTCAAAGGATTCACAATTGAACTAAAAGGCTTCCTTGAATTCTACTGTAAACTCTCTTGAATGTAAATTATGAATTCAAGAGTTATGGCTCATGATATGAAGCATATTGTGATGATAAAGTGGACTCATGGATACATTTTCCTCACTCTCATACTCAATTTCTCGAGACTTGAAACAAATTGTCAGAAATTGTAGAAGACTCTTCAAAAGTACTCAAAGAGACTTTCTGAAAATTATCAGAAGAGATCTTAAGATTTAACTCTTAACTTTACACTAAATGTTAATTATGAATTAAAGTTTATGATCATGTGATGAATTATTTCTAGGTGTTTGGAAGTAGTTTGGTCTGATTAGAATCAAAGGGAATGAAGGTACACATTAAATGAGCTCAAACCAGACATCCGACGGAAAGAGTGGGGGTAGGCGACCCTAGCGTGTTATGGACGCGGGGAGTCATCCCATAACATCAGAGTCTGAATATGGGTGCACTGCAGGGGAGTCTCCCCATCCCTTTGGCATATCTAGGGCGTGCGGCGCCAGCCTTTCCCCAGACCATGTTCAACGAATTGCGCCTCACGTTTTGTGATCCTAAATCGCTCTTACTGAATTTATTTTCTCAATTTTTCTTTAGATTAAATTATCCAACGTAGGTACACACTAATCCACTAAAAACACTCAAAAATACTTTTATCACAAGAGATCATCAAAACCCTAACAAAACATGATTTAGAATGAACTTCAAGAACACTTCTGTAGAACTTAAATCCTTCTACTTTTTAGAGGTAAATAATGCTGAAAATAACATGTTTAGCATGTGGGTGAAAAAAACCAACACTATGGAAGCTTACATACCTCTTAGGGATTAAACTCATGGCGAAAATCTGCAACAACACGCAAGAATCTCTACGAACTCTTGATCCTCTCCTCTTTTCTCTTCTTTTCTCTTATTGAACTCTCAACTAAAACCCTAGGCATAAATTAGGATTATAAAATTGAACCTAATCAAAGTAGACCCCTAAAATATTACTACAAATAAATTAAATATGATTTGATAAGGAAAAGACCAAAATGCCCGTCTAAGATCATATTTTGTCTTTCCTTATATAGACATCCTAACTCGAATAGATATATCACCCTCATGCAAACTCCAATCTGAGAAAAATCAGTGGCATTAGAAGGATAATTAAAAAATCATCCCTACGGTATATGGTAGAACACCGAACTCATCATGAGATAGGAGTTACGGGTGTTTGAAGTAAACCCAAAACTCATATTTAACTTAACTTGCAAAATTTCAGATTTTGCTATTTAAAATTTAGTTCTTTTAAGATATCAAGGTGCTACATCTTGTGAACTTAAAACTTAAGAAATTTTTAATTCCTTTGTAAAATCTCACTCACTACGAAGAACGGCTCGAGTGTTAGTTAATTTTTTTTGGGGGTGTTACATTATCTCGCTCTTGCGATCATTCGTCCTCAAATGACAGTTGGACTGGGTATGAAATGGGGTTACTCTTTCTAGGTCTGAGTATAATGGTCTGCTCTTACTATATTCAAGGTTAGCTCAAATCCTTAAGTTTGGGCTTTATACAACTCTATAGGAAATTTCATCCCAAAACTATTACTCTTTACCATCATATTCAATCTTTGTACTCTAACAACTCCATTGAATCCTACCAACCAACTCCTTCAGAACCAACAAAGTGTTCTCATATAACTATTTCTCATAGGAAAAGCTTATCGTTCTCTTTCTAACATCATTCCATTACTAAAGCACCTCTGAAAGGATATATCTTATGCTCTCTGGAACTCATTACCATCTTACTCTAAAAAACTTGACTTGATTTCTCATCTCGTCATATCCCCCTTAGGTCTAATTTCACACCCCGAGCCTACACCCTGGACGAGACCAGCACTCAAAGACCATTGCTGGTCCCAAGCAAACCATTGGCATAGCTTACTTACTCAACATAAGACATAAAGCAACAAAGATAAGTTCATATCATAAACATGGATAAAAGAATGTTTAACTGGATATTAAGGCAATCTCAAGTCTCAACATGGAACAATGACAATGAAAAGACCAAAGAACTACCATCTAACTTTATATGAAGCCTCTAAAAGAACTGATATGGAAATTTGACCAATCCTACAACATCTTAATGAACTAAAACTAATACTGAAAGCAATGAAATGGATCCTCTGAAAATCAAGGAGGCTTACCAACTAACTCTGAACTGCTCACTAGTGCGCTGGATGTCGATCCTAGTTACCTACGTCTACATCATAATACGATGCACACCAACTGGCATTAGTACAAGGAATGTACGAGTATGCGATTTGGAATTCTAAAACACAATTTAGGCTCGAAAGGAAATCTGAAGAGCTTATGTGGCTCAACTCAACTCTACATGTATGGACTCGTTTAATTATTAAGCAGTTTAAAACAAGTGCAATATAAAGAAAGTTGTTTCAAAATATGATGTCAACTCCGTATGTATTTAAGGATACAATATATATATTAGATCTATTTAAAAATACAAATAAACTGTGTATCTAAAATACAATTAACTTATGTGGGAGTTTCTCTATCCGACAACCATCACTTAAGACATATAGTGATGATACAACGTTTTGCCTCACGCTGCAAGGGTCGTCCTATACCTTGACAATAGTATAGAACCTGAATCACTAAGTGTATCCACTATTCTATGCTAAAAACACTAAAGGAATCATCTAAAAAGTATGACCCTTTTCTACCCATGGTGGCTACATGGTTTATGGGGGATGTGAGTTTTTTGAACTCTCCCCCATATCAGTGCTAAATACTACTCACAAAAATAATATAATATTAGATCTTATGTTTAAAAAAATATTTACTTCTGTGATTTGAGATTAGTGCTCAAAAACATATCTCAAAGGCTACCTTGGAAATCAAAGTTCCTCTATTTATTTATTATGAAAACATCTACTCTTTTCTGAAATCTAGCTCAAAGGCTCTTTGGAAATCTCAATTTCCTTTCGTAGTTAAATGTGAAAACATTTAACATCTCTTTGGTAATACATAGTCCCCATATACTTTTGAAGAAATGAACTTTATATCTGAACTCGTTGCTTAACTCACCTCGACCTTTAAGACTTAAGACAAAGTTAAAACATTTATAAATACCTTTGAAAAGTTTGATAAACTTCTCTTGACTTCACCTTAACTTTACATGAGTTGACTCTTAACTCTCCTTGAGTTGTATAATGGATTTAAGGATTATGATTTGTGATAGGAAAGGCCTAATGATGTTTAGGAATGATTTTAGATAGCTAAACATGAGAATAGTCACGAATTCACTGTCTCGGAAAAAGTCCGCGACACGAAGATGTTTTAAATAATTACTCGCAAAATTTAATTTTGAGAAAGAGGAGTCCGCGTCCTAACCGCGACACGGAGAAACTAGTTTCTCATTAGGGGAGCAAGTCCACGATGCGTACTTGCGTGCTAGATCCTGCTCGAATTTTTCTTCTTCATTTTCAAGCCCCAATTCCCGTAAACTCGACTATTATTGTTAAATTCATTTTAGATTATGATACCCAACATATGTACTCAATAACCTAACACAAAACAACTCTAAAACATAAAGTAATGATCTCATAAATACCACAATTTAGCCCAATCAAGAATGACATTCAAATTCAAGAATACATGTCAAGAACATCAATTTTCAAACTATTTTAGGACGAATTGCGCAGAACTAAACATGTTTGGCGCGTGTTTGAACAAACCTGACACTATTAAAGACTCACATACCTTGTAGGATATATTCCTTGGCAAATCCAAAACCAAATTCGACCGTTCTTGGTAACTCTTGCTTTTCCTCTTCCCTTTTCTGTTGCATTCTTTCTCCAAATGCCTTAATTCTATTATTCAAAAGTGTAAACTGAACTGAACTTGTTTTTTACCCCAATTAATTTTCTAAAAATGGATTTAATTAGTTGGATAAGGAAAAGGCCAAACTACCCCTCTAAAATCCGGATTGGCCAATTCCTTAACCAAAATCCCAACTTTCAAAGGGCATAACTTACTCATACGAACTCGGAATAGCGCAAACTCGGTGGCGTTGAAAAGATCCTTTCAAGAGATATCTAACCATATCAATAAGTACTTCTCCTAAATCATCCCGATCCATAAGTTATTGCCGCTTGAAGTTGAACAAAAAGTCTCTTTTTCCTAACTCAAGAAAAAATTCAGATTTTTAATTATTTTCAAAAATGACTATTTCAAGTTCTTAGTTTCTTCCTAGATATTTTGAATTGTGATATCTTACAATATCTCACCCTTGGGGACATTAGTTCTCAAATAAGATTAATCTTACTAGTCTAAGGGTGGTAACATCAAGTTTATACACCCAACAATCAAATGCCAACAAACAACATGCTCACTCATAATTTAAAGAGTACTAAGAGCAGAATCAGTACCTTGGTCTGCATTTTCTCTGGATTCAAAGAGATGTGGATATCTCTTCATCATAACCTCATAAGCTTCCCAAGTAGTTTCTTCAACAAATTCGTTTCTCCAAAGGACTTTGACTGATGCTACCTCTTTTGTCCTCAACTTGCGAACTTGATAATATAGAATGTGATCACGAATCTACTCATAAGATAATCTATCCTTGATGTTATTATTTTCAGTTTGTATAATCAATGAAGGATCGTCCATGCACTTCATCAACAATGAGATGTGAAATACTGCATGGACTGCTACTAACTCTTATGGTAGCTCCAACTCATAAGTTACATTGTCAATCCTCTTAAATATTTGCTTAGGTCCAACATTATACTGGGGACTAAGCTTCCCCTTCTTACCAAACATCATAACACCCTTCATGGGTGAAACTTTTAGATATACCCAATCTTCTACTTCAAACTCTAACGCCCTTCTCCTAACATCAGTGTAGGATTTCTGACAACATTGTGCCGTCTTTTATCTCTCTTGAATCAGTTTCACCTTTTCCATAACTTGATGGACTAAATCTTGTCCTATCAACCTAGCTTCACCGACTTCAAACCATCTAATAGGAGATCTGAACCTTCTCACATAAAGGTCTTATTATGGAGCCATTGTGATTCTAGAGTGGTAACTATTGCTATAAGAAAACTCAGTGATAGGTAGGTGGTCATCCCAATTACCTTTTAATCTATCTGAGGTTACAAGTCAATACTTCAGTTCACCTTGGAACCCAAGCCTTTCTGAAAGGATTTAAAAAATTATGCAGTAAATTGTGCACCTATATCTGAAATAATTGACACTTGGACTCCATGGAGTTTTACAACCCCATTAATATATAATCTCGCATAATCTTCTGCTGAATGGGTTGTCTTTATCAGCAAAAAGTGTGCTGATTTGGTAATTTGATCGATAATCACCCAAATGGAATCATGTTGCCTGGGACACCTTGGTAAACGTGTGATGAGGTCCATATTTATCTTCTCCCACTTCCATTTCGGAAGTTGTGTATTATGATCCAAACCCCTGGGCATTTAGTTCTCTACTTTAACTTCTTCGCAAATCGGGCACTTAGCAACAAATTTTGTAATGCCCTTCTTCATACCACTCCACTAATATACTTATCTCAAATCATGATACATTTTTGTGGAACCCTGATGAATGGAATATCTTCTTCTTGAAGCTTTAATGTCCTTCAATTGAGGTCAGGGTAGAGAGATTTTTACAGAAATGTGAGAGCAATTGGGTTTTTGATTTGGGACTTGTTTTTGATGAGGGAATGGGTGTAAACATGATCTAAACTCAATGTATACTAAACCTCTAAAATACCCAAAACACCCCTCACTTAGTTGGACTTTTAAATACAAGTCCAACTTGAATTTAAACTTTGAACCCCGTCAAGTCTTCACGCCCCACTTCACGAGCCGTGAAGAGCTCAACAGCTTGTGGTAGTGCTCGTGAAGTGTGAGGAAGTAGCCTCCCAAAACGGCCACCAATCCTAGACTCTAAGTGAAGTTCATGACCATCTCTCCTCGACAATGAACATGCACCACGGCCCATCAAGTGGCTCGTGGTGCCTTTGTAAATAGCCCCTCCAAACGTCCCTCCACTCGAACAAACTTAGGAAACTACACACAGAGCTTCACGACCCATGGAGTGGACCACGAGTCGTGGTACTCCTCGTGAAAGTTGGGCAGCATCTAAGATACTTGGAGCTCCTCTCCCCATAACAAAGTAAAATCCACGACCAACTTGATGGGTTGTGAAATTGACCACGGGTCGTGGTCCCGCCCGTTGAGCTTGAGGTAGTAGCCTCTCTTTTGGGGAAGCCTTGGCTTACCCCTTAAGCTAGGTACTTCTCCCATGGCCTTGACCAGTTTAATACCTAGTTAGGTTCGTGAACACATATGCATTATCTTTTTCATGGTTAAGCCCCTAAACGTTTCCTTTGAACCACATCACTAATACTAGCACATCACTAGCTTATCTTACTAGTTCATTGGACGTCAAGGTCGTCTCTAGATGTTTAGGGACCAATACTTCCAAAAAAAGTTAATCACATTCTTTTCAGCATAGAATTATCATTATTCATTATGTGAGGCTCTAGTCTAGGTCAGAAGATTTTCGGGGTCTTACACTAAAATCAGAGGCCGCATATGGGCGCAGTGAAAGTGCATCACCCCACTCTTTGGGCGCATCTTGGGCGCGCCGTGCAAGCCTCTCTCCAGGCCATGTTCAACAAATTTCGCCTCTTGTTTTGTGATCCTAAATCGCTCTTACTAGATTTCTTTCGTCAAGTTTTCTTTAGATACAATTACCCAACATAGGTACACACTAATCCACTCATAACAATTACTTTCATCTCAAGAAATCATCAAAACCCTAACAAAACAAGATTTTGAAAGAACTTCAAGAACACTTCTCTAGAACTTAAATCCTTCTACTTTTAGACTGAAATCACGCTGAAAAAAATATGTTTGGCGTGTGGGTGAACAAATCCAACACAATGGAAGTTTAAATACCTCTTAGGGAATAAACCCATGGTGAAAATCCGAAACAACATGCAAGAATCTCGACGGACGCTTGATCCTCTCCTCTTTTGTCCTCTTTTCTCTTTTTTTCTCTTCTCGAACACTCAACTAAAACCCTAGGTGTATATTAGGATTATATAACTGAACCCAATCATAGTAGACATCTGACACATTACTAAAAATAAAAAAATCTAATTTGGTAAGGAAAAGACCAAAATACCCCTCTAAAATCCCTTTTTGACTTTCCTTATCTAGACAACCAACATTCGAATGGACATATCTCTCTCATACGAACTCGAATCTGAACAAACTTGGTGGAGTTCGAAAGATAATTCAAATATATTTCCTACATAATTTTGTAGAACACCTGACTCATTCTAAGATAGGATTTATGGGCATTTGAAGTCGACCCAAAACTCATACTTAGCTTAAGTTGCAAAATTTCAATTTTTTGCTATTTCCAATTTAGTTCTTTTTCAAGCTCAAGGTGCTACATATAGTGATCTTAAGACATAAGAAATTTTTCATTCCTTGGTAAAATCTCACTCACTACGAAGAACAACTCGAGTCATAGTTTGAAATTTTCCGGGGTGTTACAAGTCCAAATTTTACCTAATCCTTCATGGGACTGGGTAATCTATTTATGACTTTTTCCCCCACTTATCAATATCCCCAAAAATTCTTCTTGGAAGGAGCCTCGACTTTTGACTTTGACGTACATCAGAGCATTATCAGAATTGTGCATCATTGATTTTTCTTCTATTGATTCATCAATAGTTGTATTTACGAATAAGAGATTTTTGTATATAACCACTCAAAAATAATTTAGTTACGCTCCATAGGTATAGTTTGCTGATGATGATTCATAGCTACATGTTATAGGAAGGAGAGTGGTGATTGAGATTGAGAGAGGGAGGAGAGAGACGAGTGAGATTGAGTGAGGGACGAGAGAGGCGAGCGAGAGAGGGTAGAGAGTGGAAGAGTGGTAATTGTATATGTATGTTAATTGAATAATTGTATATATGTAGCTGATATACATATGTATTTGTATATCTGGCTAGCGAGATTGATAAATTGAAGAGAAAAGCAATTGAGATTGAGAGAGGCACGAGAGAGACAACAAAGGTTGAGAAAGGGAGGAGAGAGGCAACCGAGAGAGGGCATAATTTGTATAATTGGCTTTTTTTTTATAATTCACGGGTAAGTTGTATATTTTACTTATGCTTGTATAATTGAGTAATCTAAAGTCTCAAATTATACAAACATGAGCATGCTCAAAATAACGAATTGATGCAAAAATAAACATATGAAATTTAAATAGTTATACAAATTGAATTATATAAATTATAGTTACATAAAACCAAAACTACACATTTAAATACACTTTAAATTTAAATTATACACAAAAAGATTGAATGTATGTGGTGATAAACCTTAAAAAAATAAAGGAAATTGTCTTCATATAAAAACACAAACCAACGTACACAAATACAAATCAAATGAAGAATTGTTAGTCTCTAATTATACAAATGTGACTAATTATACAAACTCGAAATCATCCCACATAATAAATGGTTAATGTTAATTGCGAGATGTTAATTATAGCAAACTATAGCTATGATTACTGATTAAATAGTATAAGTTTGCTTCTCCGCATAATTTTCTCTAATGATTATTAACATCAATATGATTGCTATTATGAGCAGGAGTTGCCTAAATTTTACTTTGTACGATTTATTTCCCATTTATGATGTGATACTTTATGCTATTTTATATGTTTGTGATCAACGACACTAGCCTACAATCTGAGTGTCTATGAATCAAAATTAGCTTAGTAACCCAACCAAGGGTTGGGGTCGTGTCCCTAGGGAGAGGTAGTGAAAGTAGTAGCTACTTAGAATTCCTTTCCAAATAGTGGTAGTTTAAGAAAATTTTGAATATTAAAACAAAACAATAATTTGTGACACCAAAGTTTCAAATATCAAAAAGGAGTTTTGTCACAAGTATTCGAATAGCAAAAACATTTATAAAAAACAAGTATGGGAGATAGTTCTTGGGGTGTGATCGTTATATGTGAAGATACAAGTGGTGGGTACATGCTTTCGGTAGATAATTTCGCAAGACAATGGTGACTAGGCTAAGCTTTAGGTGAAAGCAAAATTCCCTCTCGGGCAACTTACCGCATATAAAATGGGTTCCTCTAAGACACCCACTCATCCAATCTATGCAGTCTATGCCTTATCCACACTCACTCTTTCGATGGGAGTGCTTGGATATGAGACTAGGGCTCACCCTCTCGGGCTGAACCTCATGTCGACCCACTCCTTAGGAGATCATTCTAGTGTTCTTAGTTTCACGACCTCTCTCTCTAGCAAGACAAAAACACTTGGGCAGTTTTGTATTTGCAACTAAAAACCCATTAGATTACACCACAACCACTAGGTGAAATCACCATTAAAATTCCATCTAAGCTACAAGCAAGCAAGACCCAACAAATTAATCAACCCATAATTGCTAAATCACACCCCAAGAATGTGGCTTTTAGCCACACATCAAGCAATAATCAAATATACTTAAACTGATAAATAAATCAAGTGGGTATAAGAGATTAAACCTTAAAGGTAGCAAAGGAAGGTAAATGTGAAGATCCACTTCTAAAATTTAAAGAAGAACTTCTTTCTTCAAGCTTCTACAAAACCCTCTCAAAACTTGAGAGATAATATAACAACAAAGTTTTTAAACTAAACTATCAATTGTAGAATGTTTCACTTTTTAATTTTTTGTATCTAAATAATATAAGAGTTCTATATAGACTTTACAATTGTGCTGGAGATTCTTTATAGCATAGTAAGTCGTGATTTGCCGAGAGATTCTATGAATGGCCCTTCGTTCGGTTCATTGCCGCTTGCACGATGCTTTCCTTGTTTATGTGTTCTGGATCGATGGGCGGTAATCTTCTGCTTCATGCAAGTGATCGGCGATACGCCGACTGGTTCTTTTCGTCGTCTTTTGTTCCACTTAACTCAGGGCTCACTTGCTGTAATAGATGGCGGAATGTTTCCATACAGTGGATCACCAAGTTGCTTGGCGATGCTCACCTTTGCATCTTCAACTCTTTTACTCCGTTTTGCACCTAAGTGTCTATGCTCCTACCAATTCATCAAATACCTTACACTTTGGAGTTCTTACCAGATATTGAGATAAAATACACAACCAAGTACACTATTTGCATTAAAATAAGGCCCTAGATCAGTCCAATTTGAGGACTCATCACACCCCCAACTTAATCTTTTGCTTGTCCTCAAGTAAAACTCAAGTTCAGTCGTTCAGTAGGATGTCTCAAATAGTTTTACACAAGAATCAATCATAAATATACACAACAAGACTCGAATTACTCATGCATATCTCAATTGTATACTGAAAGATTCAAGTTGTGACACATTATTACCAAAGATTCTCGAGCTCACAATACTCGCTACTAATGCAAGTTCAAGCTCAACAAAAGCATCTACATTCCCTTGCACAAAGAATGATTCCATTTTCACACACGTAGATTTATCAACTTAGTATTAGGAATTTGATGCAACGCTCACACTCACACAGAGGAACACAATGCATGTTTTCACCATAGGTTTGCCCTTATTTTTCAATTGACTTTCGGTTCAGTTGACTTAAGATAAAAAAGTCTTTATAAGGCTTGTAATGAGGGCTAAGTGCAAAGGTATGGTCATTTAGGCTCGGTAAATTTTTCCTCAATGAGATGTGACTTTCTCAAACATTCCCTTTCTTTCTTCAACAATCCTTAGACATGTGCCTTTAAATCATCTTTTTATTCTTCTCCATGGATTTCTTGGAAATCCAACTTCATTTTTTTTTGTTTTACTCCAAAACCTTCTTTTTCATTCTTTTATTTTTCTTTTATTTTTATTCTTTTTTATAAATATGAAGGGTTTCCATTTCTTTGCAACACCATGGCTTGACTTTTTCTTTTCCCTTCTTAACACACCACCAACTTACGCCTTTTTCCTATATTGACGATTTACTTATGTCACATCTCAAGAGGATTATATGTGATGGATAACGTAAGTTATGGGTTTCATCAAGGTTTTTCCGAAGAAGAGGTAAGGTTCAAATGGTGTTCAAGAGAGTTTCACACGCTCACGGTAGGCAACAAAAGAGGTATATGTCAAAGTTGGCTTACACTCTTTGAATGTTGCTAATGATCATGTGTAGAATATAACTTTCTAAATTAATCAGACTAGCGGGGAAAATTATAGGTTCATTCATGCAAGGTTCAAAGTGAGCTCATCACACAACACATTGACACTTAAGTCATACAATACAACACACTTTCTCTAGTGTGCAATGGTCATTGCAAAAGAATCAATTTGATAACTGGCTAATCAGAATGAGATGTAAAGAGTTCACATATTGTCTATATAACTTCATTTGTTCTCGTTGTAGCCGCACATTCATGTTTGTTCGATTGAGAGCACTTTTCAAGTCATCGGTATTTATCTAAATCAAGACTTAAATTTGTACGAAAACAACCACTTTCAACACAAGAGATGACAAAATTTTCAAAAGTGAACTTTTTTTTGGAATGGTAAAAATTATTATGAAATTAGGATCCCAAAAATAGAGTCATAGGCTCAAACAATCCACAAAAAAATATTTAAAACACAATTTAAAACAGACAACCCATCTCAAAACAGGATGATTTCAAAACAACATTCAAGATATGCAAAACAAAGGTGAGCCTCACCCCACCATAATTAAAAAGCATTTGTCCTCAAGTTCAGTTAATATGATACACATAAGTTAATGCAAAATTTATATGGAAGAGATAGTAAATAAATCATGTTCAAGTTGCTTTTCTATGTGTTTTTGTGTTTCTCCCACTGGAGATAACAGGGGGTTTACTCATCATAGAAACTAGCAATACTGCCCGCATCAAGATTTGTTTTGTCTCCATTGGTTCCTTGCCACCAGTATCAGGTGTGTCCTCAAGGATGTATATTTTTGTCAGAACCTCTAGTTCAAGCTCAGTCGCTCCTCCTAACATAAAGATGGACTTCACCTGCTCTACTTCAGGTTTGATTACCATGATCGCATCCTTTAATGTTTTCATCTTATCAGTGGTTCTTTGGTCGCGTTTGCACACTGCCAATCTCGCATAAAGTTTGTCAACGATGGGTTTTAGCGGTGATACATCAGTAGACAAAGTAGTCTAGATCAATCCTGTAATAGACATTTCTAGGGCAGCTACTAGACAATGTACACACTGAGAAAGTTGTACTATTCGGTAAAGCATAGCTTGTACGACCTAAACCTGAGTTGTGATGACAGCGGTAGGTTTGTTTCTGCTCGTAGCGTGAATCGTCCATGTTGTATCAGTTGGATGGGATTTTGACATCGTTCCCTTTACCCTGTTATCTTCATGATACTTAAGGTATTCTACTTTGATTCTTCTTATGTCGGTGGATGATGTAGAAGTGATTTCCATATCCTCTTGAGCTTCCTGAGTTACTTGATCTCGTTTGCACAGTTTAGTGATCAGTACCGGGAATGGAAGTGGAGTTTTGCGTTGTTTTGAGCGCATGAGGGTTTCGGAAGTTATGATCTCCCCCCGATTGAGTTAAATTCTATCAATAATGCATCTTAGGCATGAGGCGTTGCTGGATGTAGGATAGATTCGTTTTGCGAAGGCATGATTGAGCTACTGATAAAACCAAACAAATATCAAGTTACTACATTTAAGCCTTTTCATTTCAATGGTTGTGTCAGCTCTTAACCAATTTGGGGTACCATCTGAAATTAGGTGAGCTAACTAATATCTCATGTTATCCAGTGTTTCTGTTTTAGTAATGTGTTTGCATGCTTCGTCTATGTTTTTAAAACGACCTAAAATAGCATCAATATTGTTGGGATCGCACCGGAGTTCCCTCCCCGTAATATTACAGAATCGATTAGTTTGACTTATGCTACACATTTCCTTCCCTATGGCATTAGGGATTCAGGTGATACGTAAAACTCTCGAAACAAAACTTGGAATGTATGAACCACGCGGTTTAGTGAAAATTTGGAAGTGATGGTACCTCAGTGTTCTCATAATTTCAGGATATCTATCAATCACCCCATCTATGGATAAGAGTTTTTCTTCTTATGTTTTTTGTAGGGAATATGCATCTCTTTGACATTACTGCTTGCAACAAGTTTCTTAGTTTTTCCTTTCTCTTTGAGTATCTGTTCATTATGCGTACCCCCAGTTGTTTTCCCTTGAGAAGGCGTTAGTTTCCTTTCAACTTTAGATCTGGTCATACCTGCAATTACAATAAGATATTGATGTTGTTAGTAGGATTAATGTGGGCCGGGGTTGATATGTAAGCCTAATTCGTTTGGCAAACTATATCTTATATTCGGCAACCCAAACTCAGTATGCCGATGGTTACAGTATAATCAAGCCTTCTAGGTGAAGACTGGGGCGATTTATGACTTAGTCAGTTAAAATGACCGACGAGCCTCCCAGCAGGCCAGATCTGGCTCACCAAACTACTTGATCCCCTATTTCTTATTCCAGTTTCCTAAAATCGACCCCGCAACCCTTCGAAGTAGCATTTAATGAATGTTCTGTTCAACGTTTAGCTGGATTAACAAAACTGTCACCTAGGGTACTAAGATTTCTACTCATCCCCTTAGCAAGAAAGTTTAGCATACCTTACGGGTGCAAAACATATCTCCAGATAAGTAATATAATAACTGAAGGAGGGTGATGAAGAACTAACCTTTTCTGCTGATTTGGTGAAAATTTAGTCGACAAGTGGTAGATAGATCTAGATTCAAGCAATAATCACTCAACTAGAAATACTTATGAGATACCTCATTTTGAAAAGACTAAATTAGTGTGATTTTGCTAAAATCCATAATGGGAGTAATGTAAAAAATATGGAGCATTAAAGGCAGCGATTTTATACGATATTTCCTGATCTCATCCAGTTTGCGACGTAAGTTAACTTTTTACTCAACTACTTGGCAATACGCTAAGTGATTCTTTTCTTCACCGAGTCATACAGAACCTTCAATTAATTTGAAAATCTAAACAGAGGACATTATCGCGCTCGCCAATCAAGTTGGAGCTTCACCAACATAATTTGTGTGCCTCAATCCATTCCCATCACAAGCCCTCCACTCATGAATCTACAAAATCAATACACCCTTATTTTATATAAGATATTTAAAAACTTAAAAGGGTTTTGGGTTGCCTCCCAAACAGAGCATTAGTTAACGTCGTGGCACAACACCAGTCAACACTTACTCCTCATCCTTGGGTTTACCTTTGGTGTAGTTAGGCGAGCCATCCGCAAATGGTGGTTGACGACCTGATATCAAATCATCGATTAGATAGTCTTGATGATGAATGGTTATAACGTTTGCGGTTGTTTTCTCATACAATATTTCTATGTTATCTTTCAGCTCATTCAACGTTTTACCATGTTCCTCTATCTCCTCGACTCGCTTAGATAGAACGTCTACTTAGGCTAGGAGTGATTCCCACTCGTGGTTTTCTTGATTTTCTTTATCGTTTCTAGCCATATAATCAAGGGTTTGGGCTACCACTTCATAGGGGTGAAGGATTATACTGCCCGTGAAGAGTAAATTGATGATACTTCTATTTTCGGTCCCAATACCTCTGTAGAAGCATTTTAGTAAAGCGTTGTTGGTCATCCCATGATATGGTCATGGTGCTAATACATTTTGAAATTTCAACCATATGTCCTCAAGAGTCTCATCGCCCACTTGCTTAAAGGTCAAGAGGTTATTCCTGAGGTTCAACAGGTTCAAGAGGGAATGGTCCATGTGAAGTCCTTTGTGGTTTTCCATTCTTGTTCCTCTGCATCAATACACAATCACACAAAACAAACAAACACAAAGCTAAAAGAAAAATTAGTAAAAACTACGCTACAGAGAACTAAAAACCATAAGTAACTACATTTTCACGTGCACTACTCCCCAACATCGCTCGTGATCACTGACACTAGCCTATGGTATGAGTGTCTACGAATCGAAGTAATTTTAGTAATCCAACCAAGGTTTGGGGTCGTGTCCCAAGGGAGTGATAATGAAAGTAGTAGCTACTTAGAATTTGGTTCCAAGTAGTGGTAGTTTAAGACATTATTAAATATTAAAACAAAAAAAAGTTTAATTTGTGACACCAAAGTGTCAAATATCAAAAAGGGGTTTTGTCACAAGTAGTAGAATAGCAAAAATTTAAAAGAGAAACAAGTATGGGAGAGTGTTCTTGGGGTGTGATCGTATATATGAATATAAAAGTGGTGGCCGAAATTGTTGTTACGATACAAAACTTTATGAAGGACCTTTTACCCCCCCCCCCAAAACTATTTAACAATGTATTTTTTACCCCCTGAACTATTTAATAGTATATTTTAAATTATTTATGTGCCCACGTGGACACATTTCTATTTATAATTGGGAAAATGAACAAGTACCACCCTAGACTATGACTAAATCCCAGAGACATACTACCCCCCTGGACTTACTTTTTTTTGTAATATAGTGCATCTTTTTGGCTTTCGTGGCATCCAAATATCTCCCATGCGCGTCAATTGCATGGAGTCACAGAGTGTGTCACGTAAGAAAAAAGGTGTATAAAATTACAAAAAAAAAAAGTGTATGGGGGTAGTAGGACCTTTGTTAAGGTGTGTCTTTTGGGATTTCGGTCATAATCTAGAGGGTATTTGTGTATTTTAATTTTATGATTCTGCAATATTTTTTATGTCCATGTGGGCACATATATACCTTTAAAATAAACTATTAGATAGTGCAAGGGGGTAAAAGGTCCTTTCAAAAGATTGGTATATAACAACAATTTCGGTCAAAGTTCAGATATATTTGAGACCCTTTTTCCTAAATATTATGATTTTTAAAATATAAATTATAAGTCTTTTGCACCTTAATTTTTAATACTTATAATTAAATAATTAGTTTAAAGTGCTTGTGGATTATAGAAATTCAGTAAAATACACATTCGTTATAATTATCAGAAGATTCAAAAGACAAAGTAAGAAAGTTGAAAGTTTTTTTTCCTTTCAATCAAAGTTAATCTTACACTATTTTTGGTACAAAAGGTAAATAATCTCCTATCAAGCTTTTAATTGAAGAAACATTAGTATTGCACTACAGTTTGCAGAAGATTAATCTCATACAATCTTTTGATCTTCTAACACTATTCTACCAACAAAAAACACTTTTCATACAATTGAGAAATTTAATTTAGATAGTTTTTATCTTTTCCCTTTTGCTTTACAAACTCAGTTTTGACTTACAAATATAATTTATTTTATTAACTTCTCATATTATTATTTAGTGCATTCACTTGGAGGTCATGAAATTGGAGTTTCACAATAAGTAGTGAGATAAAACCTTAATAAGATACATTTTGTAAAAAAATAATAATAAAGAACTTCAATCATATTAGTCAATAATATTTATTTATTTTTTTAAAAATAATTTATTTATTAATACGGGTTACACGTGCAAGTCTTCTCTTATAACCACGGGAACAAGTACACTAAGCAGGATTTCCTAAGCTTTTCTCATTTATGAAATTACTTATTAATCATTGAGTAGCCTTGTATTGAATTCAAAATTTTGTTTGTCATTTTCAAATTGCATAATACATAAATTTGTCATTTAACTTGGCTTTAGTTTACATTCATGTCCTCCAACTTTGAGTTTTTGCACAAGTAAACACTTAATCTTTTTATAAAGTTGAAAAAATACACAGATGTACTGTGTGACATCCTATATGACAACTTGGGTTCTATGTGATGTCCTATGTGTATTATGTCACATAGTAGTCTATTTATTCAACTTTATACAAGTTCAAGTATTTTAGAAAAAAAGGCACAAATCCTGTAAACTTAAGATAAGTTATATATTTAATATCTAAGGTAGTTAAGGGTTAGAAACTTGAGACAAACATTTAGGGAAAATCTTTGAAACTTCCGCTCACCCCAAACACACACATGAATTTGATAATTGCCAAAAAATGAATATAAACAAAGTTCGTTGTAGTAATTAATATCAATTTAAGATGAACACCTGTTTCCCGTGTAGTTGTTTGTCTTTCTAATCATTTCTTGCAAATGAAAATCCTTAGCAATTGCATGTAGTTTCTCCGACATCTCTCTCATCCTTTTCCAATCTTATAACGGAAGGTAATAATACCGGGATGATAACGTCCTAATCGAGACTTCCTGAGTCCTGAAGCCTCATTTTTACATTCATCCAATATGAAATCTCAATATACTTTTCTTTCCCTTTAATTTGCAGGAAAATGGGATAAATATATCCCTGAACTACGTAAATGGTACCCTTCATCATATTTTTGGGAGATTGGTGCTCCTGTCATCAAATCACTAGAGCATATATGACCTTCACTCAAACGGAAGACTAATAAGGACATGTGGCACATTTTTTGTTGATCCAATATTTAATAAATGTGCAGTCAATGGATAGATTATGGCATATGTATGTCTGTTAGTATATGGTATATATGCTCTATTTTTTAGACGGCATGTGCACCAATGTCCCAAAAGTATGACGGAAGGCATCAGTATATCATTTACGATAGTTCGGGTGTATATTTGTCTTTTTTCCTAATTTATATGCAAAAGTCTTTTACACACAACTTTTACTTTGTAAGTAGATACTCCCTATGTTCCAATTTATATGATCTATTTCCCCTTTTAGTCCGTCGCAAAAAAATGACACAATTCTATATTTATATGATCTATTTCCCCTTTTAAATTTATTTATTTCCAAAACTAGCCTTCTTATTTCATGAAAAGTTGTGATTCTTTTTGAAAAATTGCGACTTTTATGAAAAGTTGTGATTTTCTTGAAGAGTTGTGACTTTTATGAAGAGGTGCGACTTTGATGAAAAGATTTCACTTTTATGAAAGGTTGTGACCTTTATAAGAGGTTGTAACTTTTCCAAAGAGTTGTGACCTTTCTGATAAGGCACAGTAAACATTTGTTGTCTATAAATTGTTGCCAATCTATGTTTGGAAAAAGCAGAATTACTGATTCTGATAAAACTTTGCAGAAATACGAAGTAACGAAAGTTTACTGAATCAGTACGAAATATGAACATAAATTAATTCAGAAAAAAACTAAAATCTATAACGTACCATAATCTGAAGAAAAAAAATTGAACGAAAAAAGATCAAGTCACTGAATTCACAGTGTCCCGTTAAGGAAATTATTCCCCTCTAGTATCCGAGGCTTGATTTGGAATATGTTCTCCCAGGATAAAATGATCTCAATCACCAGCGTGTAGACACCAAAAACTCTGGTGTCAAGGAACCACTCAACAGCAGCAAAGTGCGAAGAAATTTTTGTGCAGAAGAAGAAGAAATCATAAAAATTCGTAAGGATTTTTTTTAAAAAATAAATGGTATTTATAGGCAAGAGGAATGGTTGTTCCTGAAAGTTGCAACCTTACAGAATCCACACGACCATTAATGAAAGTTCGCAACCTTTCAAACTTTCCTGGTTGTTCCTGAAAGTTGCAACCTTTCACAATAGAAATTTACAAATGGTGGGAAATTCAAATAAAACCGGGAAAGATTTAAATAAAACGGGTCGCGCGAATCTGAGTCGGGTCGGGTTATTCAACAAAAAAGTTCAAACATTTCGGTTAATCTCAACTAAATTATTGAAAACATTTATGTTATCAACTAATTAATTAAAAACATTTTGGTCATTTAATTTAATTAATAATTAAAATAAACTTTGTCCAAAAAATAATCTCTCGATTGATTATTTGCCAAAGCCGTAGCCATAGCCGAAGCCGAGTGAACTACGACTTCCAATCCTTTTAACAATTAATAGGAGTGTTTCCATATTTAAACTCTCCTATTTTTCTTTCTACCACCGATCAGGGACAAATGTCTTTTTACTAAAGCATAAGAGGACTTTTCAAGTTCCCAACTCTTCAAGTTCCCAACTTTTCAAGTTTCTCTCTTTTCATCTTCCCTCCATTTTCCATTAATTCTTGCTACATACCCAACATATATAGAGGGATTTACTCTCATTTTAAAACAACTAAAACTCAAAAGTATTTATTACCCCCTGAACTTGAAGCTTTTCATTAGGTGCACACCTAAACTTTATTTCGTTTGAATTACCCTCCTGAACTTGTTTATTCATCCAACATGTGCACCTTTTCTGTCCACCTGGCGTAGAAATTGAAATCACACTATACTAGGCGCGTGAGAGATATTTTTTGCCATGTCATAAAGCTACAACAGTTAAAAAATGTAAAATCTCCATTATATTTTTTTAATATTGACAAAATTATTCATTACCCATGAACTTGAAGATTCACTCATTACCCATATATTTTTTTCCTCACTTTTCTCCAACCCAGTTGCTAATTCCTTAATTTGTTCATCAGAAAACGTATGGATTTTGAGGTGGGGTTTCGTAATTTTGAATTGGGAATTCATGAAATTTAACGGTGGAGGTGGACAGTGGATTCCAGCCATGAATGCGATTTTTTTCTTGATGGAGGTAGACAGTGGTTCCGGCGAAGTGGAGTGGGAGGTGATAGGCGGAGATGAGGCGGGAGAGGTGGAGGAGTTGGTTTAAATGGCCTTGTTCTTGTAGTGGAACCATTACTATGATATTTATTTTTTGCTATTTTAATTTATCTAGGTGGCTATTATTTATCCAGGTGGAAATCCACATCATCACCACTTTTGCCAGCTGATGCGCGTGTGTAGTCACAATAGGAGTAGTGGACAAAAAAGGTGTACGCAATGGTGGATAAATAAGTTTGAGAGGGTAATTAAAACAGAATATAGTCTAGGTGTACACCAAATAAAAAGCTTCAAGTTCAGGGGGTAATGAATACTTTTGCCTCTAAACTACTTCGTATTCTTCTTTTTCACACTTAAATATTCGTGTACTTTGTTCCTATTAAGTGGCTCGCTACACCATATTTTTTTGTATCAATACACTGGTGAATAGAATCCTCCTATCTTGAGAGGATCTATTCCTTTAAACCTCATGTACTAGAGGGGAATAATTTTCTTAAGGGTACACTATGCACTTAGTGGGCTTGATTGTACCTATTCTGTTTCATTCTATTGATACATATTTTGGTATTTTTATTTAGTCTCATTAATTTATGTTTATGTTATTAATTGTTGTTTTTGAATACATCTTTTAAACTTTGTTCTTTATATTTCTGCAAAGTTATTGTTATAAGTATTTGTTAGTACAGTTAAATAACACACATTAATTGAGTATCCGTGCAAGTTTTCTATACTAAATTGTTTGAAGATACAGTAAAAGAATTCCTTAAAGATATCTACTACCATATCCTGAAGGCAAAATTCAAATTTCGTATGTCATTGTAAGCACATAAAGACCTTAAAACGATTTGTACTACCATATCTTGAAGATAAAATTCAAATTTGATATGTTATTGTAAGAACATAAAGACCTCAAAAACTTTATCGCACCTTGATGTGCGAAGTGAATCAGGAAAAGAAGACAAGAACTAATTAATTTTTTATATAAGCTCAAGGATGTGCCGAATTACCTATAGAGGAGTATGACTAGACTGCAACCTCTTTCAAACCTAAAGACATAGATAACTACACAATAAATTAGTTGCTCATATTCAATGTGAAGTATGGAAAAATATTCAAGTTTACTACAAGTTGTAAATACTTTTCTGAAAGTAATAGATGAATTTCTCGACATTGTGATTGGAATAGAAGTGTAGTTTAAAAAATGAACTTCAGCACACTGATATTGATTTTTAAAAAACACTCAAACAAATTCAACAGTTTTTTGTAATATTAATCCCATTCAAGTAT
This sequence comes from Solanum lycopersicoides, assembly GCA_022817965.1. Lineage (NCBI taxonomy): Eukaryota > Viridiplantae > Streptophyta > Magnoliopsida > Solanales > Solanaceae > Solanum > Solanum lycopersicoides. The sequence goes on from CM040626.1 coordinate 30,538,920, forward strand.
ATATAATAAGTTTAATTGTTGTCCAATATGATACATTATTCCTTTAATTTTCATTTAAATAATTACTTATGATACATTTAAATGAAAACTTCTACATGATATATGTAAAGCAAAAAGTAGGTTGAACTTTCTACACGTTAAAAATAGAATATTTGTTCATTTTTCAGACTTTACAGTTTATTTATCTCTTCACCAACAATTATTTATTTATTAGAATATTTAATATTACGATTGATGTTCATTTGATTCCTCAAAAATATAAAATAGTAACACTTCGTACAAGCAAAATGATAAATTATAAAATCAAATTAAAGAAATTTTATAAATTACGTAATGTTAATTCCCACGCAAGGTGCGGGTGATTTTACTAGTTTGATTTTAAATTGTCCATTTTATCTTCAATGGAATGATTTATAATCACACAAAATTTTATCATTCACTTTAGACCACGAATTTTAAAACTCTTCCTTTCAGTTTGAAATTTCATACTGAGTCAATCTACCTCACATAAAATGAGATGGACGGAGTAAATCTAGCGTGCAGAAATAAAAATGATAACACTGAATATTACAAGAAAGCAAATTTGGAAAACCTCTTTGCATCTTTGGTTGTAAAGGAATATAAGTTACTTTGAGAATTGGAAGAATCATTTAGTTTGTTAAGAGTAGATCTCTTCAAAATGTTTACTTTTAGAGAAGGCCAAGTATAACAATCCTTTTATAATTTTCTTGCAACATGACTCGTTTGGCCATAACAATTATTCACTTTTTTACAAGTATAACTTTACATTGTATTTGAAATATGAAAATCACCCAAATCCTTGTTTTTTCTTTATTGTTATTATTTTTAATTTGAAGCCACCTTGTAGTGGTGGGGTTTTTTCTAACTTGGTTGATTAGATCTTAATAATTGATTAATTTCCAAAATAATTTTTAAATAGACTATGATCTTAACAGTAACATTGTCTATTATATTTCACATAATAAGTTAATATACGAACAGATCATAAATTTTGATTTGTTTCCAAAATACAATCACAAAACTACATCCAATGGGAGAAGCATAAACTGTGTTGGAAACTCACAAAGAAAAAAAAACAGATGAAGACCTCCGACACCGCTTTGCCACTTCTGGACAGCCAGTTACTCTTAAACTTGTGAGGTCTGTTTGGTTCTGCAATCCCTCCGGTAAACATTTTAGCATGTTACAGTGTTCAACAAATAACTCCGTGAGTGAAGTTAATCCTTCCAGCCCTTCCTTAGGGAGACTCTCTAGTGCATAGCAATAACGAATATCCAAACACTTCAAATTATTGAGACTGGCCAGGCTGATAGGCAACTCTTTGAGATTCTCCAAGTAAGAGATGTTAGTTTTGTTGAATGCCTCTCAAAGTAGAGTCTTTCCATTATATAGAGAGAACAAATATTACAAATCCCTAAAGATCCGTCAGTCCTATCCCTAAAGATCATCTATTCTATCTCTACAAATATGCTATTCAGTCCCTCCAAATCAGCTATTCTATCACAATATTTATTCCTTTGATTCTACAACAAATCTATATGATCATGCTAATTAATATCACTATCGAGTTACATTAATATATACAATTCTTTAGATTTCCATCATGCTAACATCACCCCCTCAAATTGATGTTAGTGGATCAAGAAGCGTCAATTTGCCTACTAGAAACTGATGGCATTGTCGTGCCATAGATTTTGTAAAGGCATCAGCTATTTGAAGATCACTAGACACATGTGCAAGAGTAATGACTCATTTATCTACAGCTTCTCATATATAATGACAATCTACTTCGATGTGTTTGGTCCTCTCATAAAAAACTGGATTAGTAATAATTTGAATAGCACTTGTATTATCAGTATGGAGAGGAGTAGGATGAGATTGAGGAAATACAATCTCAGCAAGTAATATACGAAGCCATACAATGTTGGAGAAAGAAGTAGACATGGATCGATATTCAGCCTCTGTTGAAGATTTTGACACGCGATCTTGCTTTTTATTCTTCCACAATATCAATGACTCTCCAAAAAAGATGCACCAACCAGTGACCGAACGATGAGTATCAGGACATCCCGCCCAGTCAGAATCACTAAAGGCATTAAGACGAATAGGAGAACCATTTGGAAAGAACAATCCACGAGTAGATGTTCCTAGAAGATACCGAATGATGCGACGAACAGCCACCTAGTGGATATGACGGGGATCTTGCATAAATTGACTAACTTTTTGCACTACGAAAGAGATATTAAGCCGAGTAATAGTATTGTAATTTAGACTCCCAACTAATTTTTGAAAAATAGTTGGATCAGGAAGAAGATTGCCTTTCTCACAACGGTACTTCACATTAAATTCCAATGGAGTATCTACGGAGGAGGAATCTTGAATACCAACCAAAGAAATCAGATCCTGAGTATATTTGTGTTGATTTAGAAACACACCTGAAGCAATATTATGAACTTCCAAACCCAAAAAATATGTAAGAGTACCAAGATCTTTCATATGAAAAGAATCTTTAAGGTGTTGTAGGAGGCTAGTGATTAGTGAAGAATCAGTTCCTATGATGATAATGTCATCTACATACACCAAAAGAAGAACACAACATATAGATGTTTTCCGAAGAAACAAAAACGAGTCATATTTTCTCTGCTCAAAAGAAAATTGTAGCAAAGTAGACCGAAACTTATCAAACCAAGCTCTTGGAGCTTGTTTTAATCCATACAAAGACCGCTTCAACTTGCATACATCTGATGTAGGTGATGAGAACAAACCAGGTGGAGGTTTCATATAAATCTCTTCTTTGAGATCACCATGGAGAAAAACATTTTTGACATCCATTTCATAAAGAGACCTTTTTAGTGAAGCAGCAATGGCAATAATAGTTTGCACCGTAGTAATTTTTGCTACTGGTGCAAAAGTCTCCTCATAGTCCACCCCATACTCTTGTGTGTTACCAAGAACAACCAATCGAGCTTTGTACCGATCAAGAGTTCCATCAGAATGAAGTTTAATTGAATAAACCATTTACATCCAATAGGGCGGACATTTGAACGACATGAAACAATGTCCCATGTGTCATTTTCTTTAAGAGCCAAAAGTTCCTCCTCCATTGTTTTTTGCCAAAATTCAAGCTTGGAGGCTTGTGAGTAACCTGTTGGAATAAAGATGGTGGATAAAGTATAAGAAAAACCATACTGTTTAGGAGTTTGAGACACTCCAGTAGATCGCCGAGGAGGCTCAAGAGGAGCAGGCCTTGAAAAAAATATCAAATTCTGGTTGTGGAACAATCTCAGGTGGCGAATCTGTTTCAGGATGCGGATCTGTTTTAGGATGGGGTAAAGTTGGCCGACGTCGTTCATACACAAATTGTAGTTTGAACCGCTTAGAAGACAATGAAAAATCCTCAAAAGTAGGAAGAAGAGGAGAAACAGAGGATGACTCAATTTGAGTCGGAAAGAAATACCAATTCTCAAAGAAAATAACATTCCTAGAAACACAAAATTTGTTAGAACTTGGATCATAACAAATAAATCCTTTCTGCGAAGTACTATAGCCCATAAAAGCACATTTAGTAGACTGAACAGAGAGTTTATTGCGTTGAGAAGGAGGCAGGTGCACAAAACAAACACAACCAAATGTATGAAAACTATGATAGCTAGGATGCTTGTGAAAAAGACGATAATATGGAGACTCAAGGTTTAACAATTTAGATGGAAGTCTATTAGTCAAATAGACAGCAATACACACAACTTCAACCCAATATTTAGATCGAACAGAGGACTCAATCAATAAAGTAAGAGTGATATCCAAAAGATGACGGTTTTTACGCTCAGCAACCCCATTTGGTTGTGGCGTGTATGGGCAAGAGCGTTGTGATACAATTCCTTTCTAGAGTAACAAATATTGAATTCATGAGACATATATTATCCACCAGAATCAGATCTTAATATTTTGATGCATGTGGAAAATTGAGTCTCAACGTAAGGCAAAAATTTCTTGAATATGGAAAACACTTCAGATTTAGATCAAAGAAAATATACCCATGTCAACCTACTATGTTTATCAATAAATTTCACAAAATACTTGAAATGAGCATTAGAAATTACTGGTGAAATTCCCCAAACATCACTATGAATGACATCGAAGCACTTTACAGCACGACTACCAAAATTAGGAAAAGGAAGAGTTTTACTTTTGCCTAATTTACAAGTAGAACAATCAACGGAAGTAACTGAAAATTGATTTTTATTTCTCAATAAACCAGAATTGAACAAATGAGACAACACAATAGAATTTGGATGTCCTAGACGTTTATGCCAAACCTCATTCTTAGTAGTGGTGGAAACAAAAGCCAGAACAGGAGGAATATAAAAGTGTATAGGAAACAATCTTCCAACTTTAGGCCCCTTCGCGATTATCGTCCCCGACACCTGATCTTGCACAAGGCAACCATTACAAGATAAGTTAACATTACAATTGTTATCTACCAATTGGACAACCTAAATAAGACTAGTGGAGAGCTTTGGTGATACAAAAACATTCTTAAAAGTTTCAGTAATATCCCCAACCTTGGTAATGGGTAAATTACTACCATTCGCAACCTGAATTTGTGTTGGACCATTATACTCACGGATGTTTTTGAGTATATCAGTTAAGTTGGTCATATGATTGGAAGCTCCAGAATCAACAAGCCAAAATTTAGATATTACCTCATTACCTTGTATTCCCAAAGTTGAAAATGCTAACAATATCATTAGTTGTACCATTTGAGGAGTAATAACTTGTCTTACCGAAGATGAGCTATCTGTAGTGGAATCATTATCTCAACTTGGAAAGCCTTTGCCCTACGTTTTTGAAGACGTGTGGGACACTCTTTGATAATGTGTCGTTGTTTACAATAATTATAGAACTTCTTGAAACAATTGCGAGCAATATGACCATATTTCTTGCAACTGTAGCATTTAGTTCTATCCATATCCACGCCCTTTCATTTCCCTTGCAATGCAAATTAAAAGTGACAACATTTCCTAGATGAAAAGCATTTTTTGTGACGAGACGCTGCTCCTCACGAAGTAATTCCCTAAAACAAACTTCCAACGAGGGAGATGGATCACAACTCATCAAGTTGGAGCGAATACTTTCAAAGTTAGATCGTAATTTCATCAAAAATTGATCTCGCTTGTTTTGTTCATGAACTCCTTGAATGATGGAGAGAGATTCAGAAGGTATTTTAGTATAGACGATATCGGTAAATTCATCCCATAAGTTCTGAAATCCAGAGAAATAATCTTGAATAGAGAGACCTCCTTGTGAATACATAGCAATTTCTCTAACTGAAAGCGCCTTGCGCTATGCTCTTGGTTGTATACCTTTCGTTAATAATCTCACATGGATTTTGCTATCTTGTATGGCCTGAGATTAAGAATAGTAAGAGGCTCAATTGACCCTAAAATCCATGTCATCACCGAGCATCTTTAACCTTCCATTGACCGAGCTTTTTAGGATCGCTAGGAGTAGGATCGCTTCCATCTATATGTCTCCATATTTCTTTTCCGATGACAAATAGTTTGAATTGAAATTCCCAGGTGGAGTAATTTTTTCCCGTGAAACGAACATGGAAGGACTCAAACTGATATGACGACATGTTCTTGACAAGCTAAGGAAGATAGAAATGCAATGATGCAAAATAACAAGAATGACCAAGAATAGGTTTCGAAGGTACTTAGGACTAACTGTTGACTAACAGTAAGTAGAACCAAAACTTCCAAAAATTTTTTGGAAGGAAGCACACATGAAAGACACTAAGAATCAAAGCACCAAAAATGGCTCTGATACCATGTCAGTTTTGCTGAATGCCTCTCAAAGTGAGAGTATTTCCATTATATAAAGAGAATAAATATTACAAATCCCTAAATATCCGTCATACGTCATTCCTATCCCTAAAGATCAGTTATTCCATCCCTACAAATCTGCTATTCAATCCCTCCAAATCCGCTATTCTATCACAATATTTATTTCTTTAATTCTACATCAAATCTATATGATCATGCTAATTAGTATCACTATATAATTAGATTAATGTATACAATTATTTAGATTTCCATCATGCTAACAAGAGACACTCAAGCATTTGAGATTTTCAAAGGATTTTGAACATCTCTTCTAGGAGTGAAGTCACTGTGTGGTTACTGAAAATCTTGAGGGATGTAAGAGTGCTAAGATTAGATATGGAACTCAAACATCTTGCATCTGCCTCCCCCCAAATTTCTAATTTCTTGACAGAAGAAAAGGTCGGAAAAACAAACATAGGGCAATCCGAAATCTTCATCTCTTCAAGCAAGGGGAATTGCTCTTCTCCTTGCATTCTTTGCAATCCTTTCAGATTAGAAAAGCCACCTATATGAAGTTTTCTCAGGGATGGAAACCTTCTTCTTGTAGAGAATCCCGAATCTTCAACATAATCCACCTCCACAAACCCGTCTTGTAACTCTAGACTTTCTAGACAAGGCAGCTCACCAAAGTTTTGTAAGCACGAGCAATTTTCACAACCATTAATTAGATTAGAGACAACATTTTTCAAAACTGAGTGATTCATCCAGTCTGGGAGACAGAATCCACAGAAGTCAATGATTTCTAAATATTTCAGATTGGGATATGGTTTGAGGGCTTCAAGCACTTTAACTTCTTCAGATTCATAAATGTGTTGTCCATCCCAACTCATACTTAAAGAGTGCAGATTTGCTTTTGCAAATAAATTGGCTTCTTTTGCCTCTGTATCATCTTTCACTCTCTCAAGATGTGTGATTGAAATTGCACCACGGAGGTTTAAATTTCATAGTTCACCAAGTTGATAACCTTTCCCCTCGGCCACAAGAAAGTAACTTAGTGTCTTAAGGAATTCTAATAATCCTATTCTTGGTGGCATAGAAGTCAATGGACAGTGATCAAGTACAAGATTCTGTAGACTACCAAGTTTTCTTATTTGTTTCGGCAAACAAGAAAATGACTGACAATTATATAGATCAAGAGTCTGCAGATTTTGAAGCTTGCACAACCTCTTTGGAAGACTACACATTTTATTACCAGACAGGTCAAGGTATCTTAAATGTACTAGATCTCCAAGGGGAGACGATAACTGTTCAAATTCTGAGTTACTTAGATTAAGCACCCTTAATGAGACAAACCTTTTAAAAAAAGCGAAGGAAAGTAAGAAGACACCAATTCAGAGAAACCAATGGACATCATATCTTTGTAATCTGTTACAATGAACATCATATCTTCATCATCTTTTACATTTATTTGGCGGATACTTCTGCTTGATGCGCTTGCTGAAAACATAGATGTAGCCAAATCATGGATGAGATCATGCATCTTGAAATAAGTTTTACCAGATTTGACTTCAATCTCTTGTAAAAAAGACCTCAAGTATAATTCATTCCATACTTCATTGCCCACATCCTCTAGCTCCATGTTTCCTTTAGATAAAAGAAAATTGTGTGCCATCCAGAGAGTGATGAGATATTCCTTTTCTATTTTGGTATCCTTTGTGATGGCAACTCAATATGAAAAACATTGTCTCAAATCAAGTGGAAGATGATGATAACTCAGCCTCAGGGCAGGCAAAACAGAATTTTCATCGTGAGGTTAATTCCAAATCTCACTATCTCTCACATGTTCCCATTCACTTTTTTCCCTCTTAAAGCGTAAAAGACCTCCAACAGTCATGGCTGCTAGAGGCACACCCTCACATTTCTTCACAATATCTTTTCCGATTTCAATAAGTTTAGGACTTGTTTCGGTTTGGTGGCTAAATGCACGTTGCTTGAACAACAACCAAATATCTTCCAGAGACAAATTTGATAACTGATATAGTTGCAAAGTTCTTATAATTGATCCAATCTTTTCAAGATGAGTAGTAACTAGAATTGAAGCACCACTTGATCCAATCTTCAATACTGCTCTAAGATTAGCCCACTTTTCTTGATCTTCATTCCAAACATCATCCGAAACAAGAAAGTATCTTTTTCCGTTCAACAATTCCTGAAGCTTTTTCTGGAGAGGAGCCAAGTCCATGTCACACAGTGACTTTCCTTCAATAGATTCTACAATTGCCTTAATCAACCTCTTCTCATCAAAATCATGTTAGACACAAACCCATATATTTAGATTGGAATGCTGAGTAACTCTTTGATCATTAAAGACCATTTGGGCTAGAGTCATCTTTCCTAGCCCCCCCATACTAACTATTGGGAGTACTTGAACTTCTTTGGATTAACTAACATTGTTTATCAAGATTTTCACTATCTCATCCTCCTCTTTGTCCCTTCCATAAACTTTTGGCTCAATTAAAACAAAACCTGCTCCAAACAAGAACGTTGTTACATTCAAGCTCATTAGGAGTCAACAAAAAATAAAGAATATATTTGCACAATAGGTGGGGAGTTGAAGTAAAGGATTGAGAAAATCATGCTGCGTGAGTGAGATAAACATTACGATTAGAGAAAATCTTTGAAACTTCCCCTCAGCTTAAAAACACATGACTTTGATAATTGCTAAATAAAAAATGAATACAAATTCCTTTGTTCCCCTACAATTAGTAATACTTATTAGTTTGAGATCAGCACCTGTTTGCCGTCTAGCCGCTTGTCTCTCTACAATCCTTTCATCCAAATGATAATTCCTCCGTTCCTCTGCAATAGAATCCTAGTTTGTCCATCATTTCTTTCATTCTTTTTCCCACCTTGTAACAGAAAGTGATGGTCCGTGGATGATAACGCCCCAATACAACCAGATTGAATCTTGCTGCCTCAGTTTCACAGTCATCAAAGATGTCATCAACTTCATATGCAGCAACGTTGAGTTTCTGTAACCAGTTCTTTATTGCCTTGTACATCAATTGCTTCTCTTGAGCATCTTCTAACACGACTTGAATCATAGAAAACATACTTGAAAGTTTTTTAAACTCCTTTTCAAAACCAAAAACCAATCCATGTTCCCCTTGGATGAAAAAAATGAGATTATCTAGAAGAACTTGAAGGAAATCTTCAGCCATATTATGCGATTACTGGAATTTCTGGAATTGTAACACAAATTATGCGATTAAACAATGAATCTATATTCTTGAAACAAAGTAAGATGTTTGAATGAAATATGGACAGGTCAAAGTTGACTTTAGTAGGGCATGGACTTGTAATATAATATATGATTTTTTTCTTGTGGGTTGGTGATCAACTTTGGGTGCATTTTGACTAATCTACCAATAACTTAATGCTTACAGCTAGGTATTTTGGACCCATTCAAATAGTCATTCATTCAACTACACAAGGACATGATCTTTCTCTGACTAGCTATTTTCCTGAAGAATCAACAACCATTTGAACAGCATCGGAAGTCCTTATATCCGTCAGTTTTTCACGGAAAGGGACATCAGAAATTGGCGAAGTTCTGGTAGTGAGGTGTTCAACAACTTTTGACGGTTAATATACATATTTATTACAAGTACAACTAAGTCAACATATTCACAATGTAAAGGGATTTGTTGGATAATGCGTGAATTAAGAATTCTGCAATAACATGGGTCACAAAGAACAAAGATATGAAATTTTTTCTTCCTTCAAATTACAAGAGAAAGTGGGGGAAATGTGCAACTTATAAACAAAACAATCAAGCTGATGGGAGGATGTCCAAATCAACTTCTTTCAAGGATGGCATTGAGTCCTGTTGATGCAAGCAAATGTAGGAAAAAGTTCAGTCATTCAAATAGTTCAGTCATTCAAAGCTTTGGTAAAAGAGATTATTTAACATCTCGTAACTTGAAATAACTAAGAATAAGCTATGAAACCAAGAACAATCATTTTTGGAAATAAGTAAGGAAATCTGGAAAATTTCCAGCTTCATTTTCAAACGGTCATAACTTCTAACTCAGGAGGAGTTTGGATGAGTTATTTATATGGTTGAAAAACCCTTGGGAAGTTCTCTCCAACTCCGCAGAGTTTGCACAAATCCGATGTCGCATGAAGGAGATATGTCTTTCAGAAGTTGGGTTGTTGGATCGAGAAAAGTCCAATCCGGATTTTAGTAAGGGCAAAGTGGTCTTTTCACCCTAGTATTGCCTAATTCATTTTACGGGTACTTATTTAGGGATAAATACCAAGTCCGAAATTAGTTTTACAAGAAATTTAGAACGCTTAGAGCTTGGGAGAGAAGAGAAAATAAGAGGAAGATCAAAGATTGTCCAACAAACGTCAAGATCGTTGCGTGGATTTCGTCGGGGTGATCCCTATCGAGGTACGTGAGATCATTCGGTGTTGGGTCCCTTCACCCACACCCCAATTTGATTAAATATATCAAATTAGAGTTTATTTGAATGAAAATATTGATGTTCTTGATGAAAAGTGTGAAGTTCTTGTTTGTTGAATTGTAGTTGATCTCTAGTAGTTTTGATTAATGTTTCCCTACTATTTTCTGGTCTTGTCTATTGGGTAATGAGGTATTTAAAGTGTTTAGGGTGGGATCCATGGAAGTTTAGGAGGTTTAGAGTTGAAAATGGAGAATAAAAGTCAAAGGTCCCGTCACATAACCCTTGGGGCACCGCAACTGCCAGAGCGCCTCAAGGCAGCCTCTGTCTGACAGGCCCTGGCGAGCCGTTCCCTAGACCAGGGTCTGTCTGATAGGCACTGGCGCCCCGCGCCTCTCATAGTGCCAAAAACCTCTCGAGACCCCATTTCCCCCCTATATTTTCGTACTACTTCCTAAGTGATGTACCCTTCATTCCTAGTTGATTCCAACACTCTAAAGTAGATCTAAACATCATGAAATCATCCCTAAACATGAGATCATGATCCTTGAATACATAATTCAATTCAAGGCTAAGATAAAAGCAAAGAAGTTAAGGGACAAGTTTAAAAGTTATGAAGCAAGACAAAGTGAGTTCTTAAAGTTTTCAAAGAGTCTTAAACAATCATTTTAACTTTAATTTAAGGCTCAAGTTACAAGTCGAGGAAAGAGAAAAGAGTTGAGTTAAATTCTCAAAAGCTATAAGGGAACTAAGTATTCCCTAAGAGTTAAAGTTCCAGGTTAAGTAAAGAGCAAGAGTTGAGTTCATTTCTCTAAAGTATAAGGGGGACTTATAAGTATTCCCTAAAGGTTGATAAATGTTTCACATTTAAGTTAAAAGGGAACTAAGAAGTTCCAAAAGAGTTTTGAACTAAAGAGGGGAACATTGATTCCAAGAGGGGATTTTTAAAGCTAAAGGGTTCAATAAATTATCTCAACTCAAAGGAAGGAAGTTTTATTAAAAGTATGAGTTAAAGCAAGTTTTGGGAGTAATATTGAGCACCGATGTGGGGATGAGTGTTCAAATAACTCAAGACCTATGTAAACCATGTAGACATCATGGATGTTAACGTGTTATACTTTTTATATGATCACGTGAGTTTATCTAGTGCATCCACTAATTTGAGGATGTTCTATGTGACGGAAAAGTATAGGACAGTTCTGGCAGCGTGGAAGAGACGTTGTATCACCACTTAGGCTTATAGTGGTGGTTGTCGATTAGAGAAACTCCCACACAACTATATTACTTTCATGTATAAATAAAGTTGAGTTTATTATTGTTTCATCTTTAATGAACTAAGAGTTAACACTGTTTAACCAGTTTATATATATATATATATATATATATATATATATATATATATATATATATATATATATATATATAAACTGGTTAAACAGTGTTAACTCTTAGTTCATTAAAGATGAAACAATAATAAACTCAACTTTATATTGCATATGTCCTTATTTCTTTATATTGAGTTATTATCTTATGATTTGTGCAGAGCCAAGGTCAGTTCATCCTTACTCCATTTCAAGCTTTATAGTTGTGTTTAGCATTCCAACTCGCATATTCGTACATTCAATGTACTTATGCCAGTTGGCTTGCATTGTTTTATTGATGCAGACGCAGGTAACTAGGATCAGCATGCAGCGCTTCGTTGATCCATATCGAACTCCAGAGTCAGCGGTGAGCCTCCTTGCATTCCGTAGGACATCCTCTTCATTTGCTTTACTAGATTAGTTGTTTTTAGGATGTTGTGGGGTCTGTCCCAACATCCATCTCAGTAGTTCAGAGGCTTCGTAGACAGTTATTAGTTTAGTTTGGGTCTATTTTCTTGTTGAGACTTAAGTGTCATTTTTGCCAGATTGTTATATGAAGTATTTCTTTGAACATGCTTTATTTCTCGATTAAGTTGAGTGGAGTCTTTCACTGAGTTAAGTAAGTCAGGCCAAGGGTTCACTTGTGGGCCAGCAATGGTCTTCGAGTGCCGGTCACGTCCAGAGTGTAGGCTCCGGGCGAGACAGATTACCTAAAAAGGACTCCTCCATACCATCCTATAAAATTGTGACTATAATATACCGTCTCCATTTTAGGAAAAAGAGTCTTGGATAGTGCAGCCAGTTCGGATAAAAGAATGGCGGATAATTTTATTTTGTCAAAGATAGCATGGAATATAGTAACTTAACATGAAACAATTGTTTAGAAGATATTTTTCTTCTCTGTAATTCTTAAAAGGCAGCAATATTTATACTAAGATGTCCATCCTATTTCCGGTGCAACAAGTTACTCATTGCCAGAATATGCAGACAATCATGCAGAGCAATAAGGAACTATTATTCTCTGATCGGATTGAAGAAAGAAAATTGGTGGTAAGATAGGATACAATCAGATCTTATTCGATCAAGCTCGCCGTTGAATATAATCAGTTTCTAGATGTGTTCTACACAGCTGCTTTGTATAGTTCTTCCACGACAAGCATCCTTACATTGCAGAAATAAATGATGCCATCATAACATTTCTATGAAAGAGATCATTGATGTACACTATATATGGTGTGAGAGCTCAATGTTACCATTGACAATAAAGTATGGATAGGCGACGATAAACAGGTCATCTTTTGGCTTGACACGGTCAGCCATCTTGACCTTTTCGGTGAAACCGAAATCTTCAAAAAAAGAAGGCTTTGTCAAATAGTCCAACTTGAAAGATGCTCCTCCAAAAATTGATTGTCTTGCAAATTTCACCTCATTAGCCTCAGGCAAAAACTGAAAGGTTTTATGCAAGTTTGATAGATCGCACCTGGTAGAGTAAAAGAGCTTAATGGGAAAAGAGGTGATCACAATAGGGAACACTAATTTTGAAGTAGAAGAAGATTAAACTATTACAGAGCAATATGATAAGAGGAAAAAGCAACACCACTAGTTTTGTAGCACCATTCGTTTAACAGAAATATGAAACATCTTCAGCTTCTTGTCTTAGTTGTAGTGACAGTTTACATGTGAAACAAAAAATCAAGGTTGATTGATGATGCGATATAGAGAAATAATAAACAACGGCAAAGCTCATGCATGGACACAACAGAGATGGCCTCTGCATATAGCCGAAATTTGTTTTTTTTTGTGTAATGTGGCAAATAGAAGAATTAAGCCCACACTCTATGCAGTACAGTACAACAGTAAATAATTAAGTAACAGCTTTTCCCCGCTAATTTTCTGAGTACTTCATTTACGGTTAAAATTTTCCTTATTTATTTTCTGAGCTACCTGATGATTGTTTCCTCCAATAGAATGTATATTTGTCTCTAAGTGGAGTAAACCAAATGAAAAGAGCAATAGCCAGCAAGAGAGCCTTTTCAAGACTGACAGTGTATACTATAAAATTTATTCGGAACAAGAGACTTACAATTCTGGTCTTTGTGGCTTTCCCCGGTATAACCAAGAGATCACAGAACTCACGTATTAGTTGTATACTTCCGGTCATTTCTATTCCACCCTCACCGTCACCTGTTGATAGTTAAGACGAAATTAAAATCACCTGACATGAATGGAAAATTAGTGAGCTAGTGTAGATTATATCGATCTTAACATGCCAAAATCAGGAGAAACTTCCAAGTAAGGAGGGCAGTTAGGCATAAGCTGGTACAGAACTCAATCCAGCAGGAGAAACTTCCAAGTAAAGTGTCTGCTCTTTAAGTCCAAGGAAAGTATGGATACTGTATTATTTGTTTTAAGTGTTGTTGTCACTTTAAGACATACAGGTAAATTTGACTGACCATCAGTTGTCTGTTGTCCTTTAGCCTGTAAATCATGAAATTCTGAAATTATGATTGAAGAACTGCAGGACAGACTTGACAAAGTGAGGTGAATAAAATGAGTACCCAAAGGCAGTTTGCGACAAGATAAGCAATATTTTCAGAACAGAAAGTCAATATAGATAAAGTTAAAGGTGGCAGTATACATACATTTCAAGAATTTTAAAACAAAAAATATAATGGATATGAACTGTTATGTCTTATACTGAATTTTTAATCATGTTTTCACTTATCATCTACATTCCGATTTTAAGCCGCAAAAGTGGACATATTTGGCAGTTGATAAGATCCTCGTAAAAGTTTCAGCTGCACATTTACAAACATAAATCTTGAGAAGTGCAAGAGCTTATGAGAAACACCGTCTGATAGATGGAAATCGGACATGATGTGCATAAAAAGGTACAAAAGGTAGCTTGACATTTCCAGATGTAATATATGAATTGCAGTAAGAGGGATAAGAGCCTTCAATAATGAGAAATTTACAGTTAGAAAGAACTAGTTAGGTCAAGATAGATGACTAAGTATTTCAGCTTATATTAAGAAATTCAAGCAAGTATTGGTAATTCAGTCTTGTAGGCGCACAAAGCCTGTTCATGATGGCTTTTGGATAGGAATCCACAAGAAAAATAGTCTTCTTAAGTCAGCATCAGTGTTACATGGTATGGATAGACACACTTTTTGTCTAGTCGGGATGGAATTCCCACTTCTGAAGGCAATCAAAGTGATATAGCAGAAACTACGGCACACATTCGAAAGACAAAATGTAGTTTATACTTTTATCTAGAGAAAGCTAGCAACAACTAAAACAGGTGGAGCCAAGATTTGAATTTTACGAGCTCATATCTTGCGACTAAATTCATAACATGTCTTAATAATTACTGGGTTTGTAATTAAGTATGTATCCGTATACAATGGACCTCCCAATACAAATATCAAGTCTAAGCAGAAGTTATTGAGTTCATCCGAATCCATAAATAATACTCTATCTCCGCCCTTGGCAAATAATTACCTTAATCTCCCTGCAATAGTTAAGGAAATAGGAAATGGTAATGTAGCATTGTGAACAATAACTTGGTGGTAAAAGGGGCTTTTTAAAATAAAAAAACTTTTCATTGTGATGTGACTGTAACAAGTGGAGAATCTTAGTAGCTCAGTCAGTCCGAGGGTTCAATTCCCCCACCTTGTAATCCCTTCCCCCCTTTCCCCTACCAATACCTGCAGTTTTAAGGGGAGAAAAAGCGAATAGAATGAATACTTGTTGAAGTAATTTAGTGTAGTTCTTAGGGAATGGCACATCAAACCCAATTGAAGCAGCGAACAACTGATAGCAAATTCAAAATTTCTTTAAATCTTCACATTTCTCTCCGATTTAAACTTTCTCCAGCTGAAATCGTACAATATAATCCACAAAAATCAATCGAAATCGAAACAACAAAAAGTTGTGTAGAAAGCATAATTGTGATTTTATTTTTAACAGTAAAACAACATATACAAAGTAAAGCAACTGCCAGTGCAGTTGGGAAAGTGGATAACTACATTTTGAATTCCAACCACAAGGACAGACACAGATTTTAAAAAGTGCTCAACAGAGTTAACAATAACGTGTATTCCCCTGTTTATAAGACATGAAAAAAGGTTTAAATTCATAAGCTAATATACATAAATAACATAATTATTGTATTTTTTTTTGGAATTTAAGTAGTTTTGTTGGTTGGTCGGTCTATATTTTTACTTTATTTTAAGACAGTAATAACATCAACGTACTCAATAAATTTCATAAGTAAAGTCTGAGAAGGGTAGAGTGAGTGCAAATATTGCAACTATCCCTATTCATGTAGGTAGAGAGATTGTTTTTCCAGAAGATGCTCGACTCAAGTAACACAAATCCAAGTTCAAAGAAGAAAAAAGTGTAAAAAACATAGCAACTAACGCGGTCAATCAACAAACTAAGACGATAAACGAAAGACAATAGAAAATTGACGATGCCAGATATCAAAAATAAGAACTACAATAACATTTAATTAATATGAAGTACCAAAATTCAAACACTACATGAACATGCTAATACCACAACCGACAAAATTAAAAATCTAGATATATTCTTTTTTTATATAAAAAAACATTGATATTTTAAAGGAAGTGGAACGTCTAGTAAAAAAGAAAAAAGCACGGCCGACGAAGTTCAACCAGTCAACCAGAGGCATGGAGAATAATTGGTATCTGCAGTTTTCATGAAATATATGAACTCCACAAACTGCTCAGCTGAGCAAACTAGAACTTTGAATTTGGTTAATATTTCTTTACTGGATTCAATATATGGCGGAAGCTTTTCTTCGTACTCACCGCCTTCCAGCTGAATCTGTCCGATAATACATTCGCCTTGCCCGGATGGTAGAGAATAGAGAGATCGTAATCCTTCAGGAGCTCAATCTAATGAAACTGCCTCAAATTAAGGTCCCTCTGGCTCATAATGTTCCGAAGTCTCTTGTGATCAACTTAGATCGCACAACAAACTTCGTACAGGTAGTGTCTCCAAATCGTTAGTGTAAAAACAACCGCTTCCAACTTCAATTCATAGGTGGGATAGTTGCGCTCATGTAGCTTAAGCTGCCTCGACGAATAAGTTATGACCTGGCCTCGCTGCATCAATACAAAACTCAAATAAACGCTGGATGTGTCACAATATACTGTGAAGCCCTTGTCTTCAACTAGAAGAGTTAAAATGTATTTGTAAGCAACTATATGAGCCTCTGGAAGCTCAAATCATACTCCTTCGACCACAAAAAAAGGACAATGTTGTGAGTCTATCGAGTCAAAGGAGCTGCAATGGTGGAGAATCCATCAATGAAGCGTCGATAGTAACTCGCTTACCCGACGTTGCTACAAACCTTAGTAACAAAAGCGGGTCTGTCCCCATAAGGGATAGTCTCAATCTTCGCTGGATCAAAAATACATTGAACTTGCTAATAATTTTTTACTAATAATAACCATACATTAAATATAATGGAAAGATTGATTCTTTAAAAAATTAGCAATAATATTTCAACATGAATTTGATTATTTGTCATAATAACATAACTCAAAAACCTCTAATTAATGAATTATTCACGAAATAATAAATCATCGGTTCTTAATCAACACTAAAAGGAAAATAAATAAGAAAATAAGAATATCTATACAAAGGCATTTCGTAATAAAAAGAAATATTTAAGTTCCATAGATTATACAATTGTGATATAGTATGTCTTAGGAGAAAATTCAAAAAAAAAAAAAATCCTACTAAAATTTGTTGTTATTGTGTTCCTCAATAGAGTGAAAAAATATTATCTAAGTTGAAATTCTTAAAGAATTCTATTACATTCTAGTTGATCTTCAAAATATTGAAACTTCACAAAGAACCAAGTGCAATGATTATGTATCACCGAGTCAAATAAAAGTCCATGTATTATGTCGTTTCAAATGAAGATCTATTTGATTCAAGGGTCAAGTCAATGTAGCAAGACAAATACAAATAAAAAAAACTTCTAATCCATGCAAAAACAATGACACCGATCTTACTCTTCCTAAAAAACAATGTCATTAGTTTGACAAATAACATGCAGTATTTGCTAATGTTGTTAGTTTAGACTAATTTATTTTTTATTGATATTTAAACAATCACAACATCACTCATAATTGAAGTATTTTTAATCTTCAACAACAATAATTTCTAATAGTATAGGGAAGATTATTAAGTTTTGCCTTGAAGTTCTAAAACAATTTATTTTACTTGTCATCTTTTTTGTGCGTCCCCAAAAAGAATCATTATCTAAAAAGGTAACTTGACTAAAATATCCTTATTTTGATCTCAATTTATTATTAGTACTATTTTTCTCATCACGTTAATCTCTCTCCACAATAATTTAAGTGTGTTTTCTAAAAGAGTTGATGGTAAAAAATACACTTTTAATATTTCGATTTTTTTGTTTCCATATGTGTATTTAATTCTAGTGGTAAAGAATGAAAAAATAATTATCTTTTCTTGATATGTTTAAAGTAACAAACAAATCTGAAAACCTATTTTGCAAATAGTGGACAAGCAAAAGTGGACGGGGAAAAAATCTTTTAAAAGATCGCGAGTGATAATTTAAGATTGAGTGAGTATTATTGGAGGATCAAATACGAAACAATCCACAATAGATTTACTACAATTTGGGGGAAATTCACTAAAGGGTAAAAAACGTGTAGGAAACCTAAGAATCTTCCACTATTACTGTAAGTTTTGTCTTTGGGTCGCCCATGTGGATCGACTCGACCCGATCCAACCCAAATTTTTTTTTTCTGAAAAAAAAAAGAAGAAGATAAATATTAATTTAAAAAGGGGTGGGAACAGTTACATGGTAACTGTTCCAACGTTAATACGCTCTCCTTTTTAAATTAAGTTAATTTTTTTCTTTTGTTTCATTTTTAACGATTCATAAAAGTGAAATAAGAAGAACAACAAAAAAACTCAAAAAGACTTAGATTAAAGACACAACAAAAGGCATTTAGTTTGTGAAACACTGTCGTTGTTTCCTAGTGATTCGAAGAAAGGATTTGGAGCAATACTTCAAGTTCGTGATTTAATCCGCTGCAATAAGGTACACAAATCTTAAATTGTATCTTGTTTACATACAAAGTTTACATTGGCATCAGAGCCAGACTAATTACTCCATTATTTGGATAATAAATCCTTGAAGTGAAACACTGATTATTGTTTGCGTGTATATAAAAGAAATATCAGTGTGTAATCTGTTGTTTTGTTCTTGTGAAAGGTTTTAGTAGATACTAACCTGATATAAACTTACAAGATTATGCTAAACATAAAATTGAATCTCATGTTTTATGCTTTCTAATCTGATATCAAAAGTACCACATCATCACCTTGAATTCGATCAGGAATTTAAAATTTTTCTTTGATTTTTCCTTTAAGATATGTCATGAGTATAAATATGAGAAGAAAATAATGAGCATAAGATATCTTGAATGCTATAAATTTATGAAGAAAATAATGAAAATAGGGTGCTATTTATTTTGTTGAGATTCTTTTTTGAGTTTTAGTATAATTAGAAGACTCTTCCTCTCTCTTCATTTATTAAAAGTGAATAAGTTTGTTTTGTTAGTTTTTCTTTTTAGTTGTGTCAATGGTGGGAATTTACTTTTATTTTTAATTTTTTTTATGTTGTTTTGTCCTTTCTTAGTAAAGATTAAAAAATAAATAAAGAGGGTCCCACATATAAAAAAAGGAAAAGGAAACCTGTCAAAAGAGGACAATTATTTTTCTTCTTTTTTCTGTCAATAAAAATAAAATAAAAAAAACGGTACACATATTTTATTTTAATAAAATGGTGTATTTTTTTTCCTTTGGAATCATAAAAGGTGGTTTTCTTTTAAAAGGAAGAATAAGACCATTTTATATTGATAAAGTATTTATTTTATTTACTTTAACATAAGTTTATCCAAATGGTCAAATCAGATTGAGGGTGTCGTTGTTTATTATTTTTTCCAATGAGTTATCTTCTTAATTTAATAAAGAAAAATGACCAATTATTTTGACTAAATTAAGATTTTAATTATGAGTATTAAATTGGTCTTCTACGAGAAATTTGTGACTTATTTTGTCGCATTAAATAACCATATTTCCGTTTTGTTCCCATTTTAGATATGACTGAATGGGAACATGCTCAAATTACTCCAAATGGG
Source organism: Solanum lycopersicoides (assembly GCA_022817965.1). Taxonomy (NCBI): domain Eukaryota; kingdom Viridiplantae; phylum Streptophyta; class Magnoliopsida; order Solanales; family Solanaceae; genus Solanum; species Solanum lycopersicoides. The sequence goes on from CM040626.1 coordinate 30,558,806, forward strand.
AGATCTCAAAGTCGAGCAAAGAGACAAGGTAGAAGAGCAAGCTGCAGTAAGACGTGTTCTTGAGGGCGTGAAATCATACAGATTGGTGTCCCAAGGGCGACTCAAAATCTCTCAAGGAACCTAACAGCCATTGGAAGGGATAAAGAGAGAAAATTAAAAGAATTTGAGTCATTGAAGATGTCTCCTAATATATCGTGATTTTATTCATTTTTTGAAATAAAATGGGTTGAAGTGGCTGAATATAATGAAATTTCAAATTGAAGAGCCTTAGCTTATTTAAAAGACGCTCTATGTGAACCTTGGGGTAGTATATTGACCGCCATTTATCATGACATTTGGCCCAGTCAACCTTTTAGGGTTTATATTTGTTGTCTTTAAGACTTGTGGGAGGATTTTAGTCTTTAAATTACTTGTAAATTTCTTTGTTTATTTGTCTTCCAAGATATGAATTATGTAGTTTGTTGTTTTTCTCAAATTATGTTATTAGACTTAAAAATCCTTGTTATTAAAGTCTTCAATGTGTTAAAATACACATTAAGAAGTTAGTTATGTATTTTCGTTATATATTTAATTCATAGATGATGAACGGATGCTTACGTGTCTTTTCGATTTTACTTTTAAATATGAAATCATTATGAGAATTGATTTGCTTGAATGTGTATGTCACATGCATAATTGTTAAAATTCTTGCCTAGTTATATGTCAATGACATACATGACATCAAAAAGTATCATTAATAACTTAAACAAAGATAAAAAACTTAACGGTGATAATTACGACATCTTGAGTCGTAAAATATGGTATGTACTAGAAGATCAAAATGCTTTGGAAGGTATAAATCATTTTTTGAATCAACCAGGAGAGGGTAATACTACACAACACAGAAAGGATCTTGAAGATTATAAACCTTGGAAAAAGGCTAATTTCACTGCACGTGGAATAATAGTCAGTTCTTTAGTTGATGGCCTCATACATGAATGTGAGGAATTCCCTACTGCTCATGCTATGTGGGTACATATGCGAGGAACATATGGGGGTACGTCTGTTACCCGTCTCTGACAATTGACTATCAAATTTGACACTTACAAAAAGCGTCATGATCAATATATCAAACAACACTTTTGGGTGATGTCAAACATGGTAGCTCAACCCAAGAGGCTGGCCATGTTCTTTCATATGAGCAACAAGTTCAGGCAGTAATTCGGTCTCTTCCCAATAATTGGGAACAATTGAAGGTTAACTTGACCCATAATGATAGCATCAAAACATTCCCGATGTTGCACGTCATGTTAAACTTGAAGATGAGCGCCTTGATGCTGCTAAGGCTGCTTCTAATGCCTTTGTGGCAGAGTCAAGTGGTACAAAATCTTCAGGTTTCAAACGCAAGAAAAACTGCAAAAGAAATGGGAAAGACAAAGAGACTGGAGAAGGACCTTCTAAGAAATAAAAGAAACCAAATTCCATGAAAAGAAAATGTTTTTTCAAGAAGAGAGACGAGCAAATGAAGTGCTACAATTTCCAAATGGTGGGGCATTTCTCCCGTGAATGCACAGAGCCCAAAGAGGTAGCATTTCTAAATAACGCATCTTTATGTTCTTCATATATTTCTAGCACTTCTTTACTAACTGAATCTTATCCTATGTGGATTGTAGACTCAGGATCCACCAACCACGTGAGTCGAGATAGAGAGGAGTTTGTGGAGTTTCATCGAGTTTCATCTAAATCAAGGTGGATCTATGTAGAAAATAATACTAGTCTTGAAGTCAAACGTATAGTCACTTGCAAAGTGGACTTGCGTGGTGGTCGTTCGTTGATGTTGCATGACGTCCTATATACTCCAGGGATTCAACGAAACTTAGTGTCTGTGTCTGTTCTTTTAGACGTTGGTTTTCATTTTTCTTAGTCGTAATGATGTTAGAATAACTGTAGATAATGTTTAATATGGTTTTTGACTTAGTGATGACCGTTTTATCATATTATATTGTAATCTTTCAAATTATGACTATTATGTTGACTGTTGTGTAATGACATGCTATTCAAGTAACAATGATGTTGATGTTATTACATGACATGCTAGATTAGGTCACATAGGGGAAGAACGAATGAATAGGTTGGCAAAAGAAGGGTATTTAGGTTCTTCCACCAAAATTGAAATGTCAACTTGTGAAAATTGTCTTGCTGGAAAGATTACACGTAAACCATTTGGAAAGGCTAAGAGAGATGAGTTTCCACTTCAATTAATTCATTCTGATACTTGTGGTCCAATGAATGTAAGGGAAAGGTCTGGTGCTACATATTTCATTACATCTATTGATGATTTAACGCGTTTTGGTTATGTCTATTTAATTTCTCATAAATCTGAAGCACTTGAGTGCTTTAAAAGATATTTGAATAAAGTTGAAAATCAATTAGATAAAAGCATAAAAGCTTTAAGAACGGATCGAGGACATGAATATTTGTCAAAACAATTTGAAGAATTATGTACTGAAAAGGGTATTATTAGACGATTAAATACTCCTTATACACCTCAACAAAATGGTGTAGCTGAAAGAAGGAATAGAACATTATTAGACATGACAAGATCAATGATGGCGCAAGCAAATTTGTCTATATCTTTCAGGGGAGATGCATATTGACTGCGGCTTACATATTGAACAAAGTGCCTTCTAAGTCAGTGACTTCCACTCCTTATAAACTTTGGACTGGTCATAAAACGAACCTGAATGATTTACGACTATGGGCTTGTGCGACATATATTAAAGATCATTTTGGTGAGTTTTGTAAACTAAGATCAAAAGGAAAGAAATGTATCTTTATAAGGTACTCTGAACACTCTAAAGGAAATGTGTTCATCGATGAACTGGAGGATGGAAGTATTACTGAAATTGTATCACGAGATTTCATATTTTTGGAAAATAATTTTCCCAAAAAGGGTGAAATAGGTGAAGTTGAGCCTCTGTACGAAATGTTGAATTCAGAAGATCAGGTAATGTTGTTAAGCATACTTGATAATTCAATGGGTCAAGAAATGATTCCTGGTCCGAGTGAGATTTATGAATCTCAAAATCCTATAAAGTAATGTGAACTTCACATACGTAAGAGTACAAGAAAAGGTGTACCTAAATGATCTTATGAGATTGAGGATTATGTTTTCCTTGTATCTCCCACAGAATTGGATGAACCTAATTCTGTAACGGAGGCCTTATCTAGACCGGAAAGGGAAAAATGGTTTAAAGTGATGAAAGAAGAATTAGATTCCATGAAAACCAACGAAGTCTAGGATTTCGTTGACCTTTCTAAGGAACGTAAAGCTATTAGGAATAAATGGATTCTTAAAGTTAAAGGTAAATCGGATGGGTCAATAGAAAGACATTATGCACGATTGGTTGCGAAAGGTTTTACTCAAGATGCTGGAATAGACTTTGAGGAATAGTTTTCATAAGTTTACGTCCATACAATTACTTTTAACTATTATTGCACGTTTAGATCTAGAATTACACCAAATGGATGTGAAGACCGCTTTTCTCAATGGAGAATTAAACGAAGAAATCTACATGGAACAACCAGTTGGTTTCATTGTTAAAGGTCAAGAAAAGAAAGTTTGTAAATTGAAAAGATTAATTTATGGCCTAAAGCAATCTTCAAGGCAGTGGTATCTAAGATTTCATAAGGAGGTGATGTCGTTTGATTTCACCATGATCGATGAACACCATTGCATCTATGTGAAAAAGTCCAATGAAAAAATTGTAATTCTTTCTCTTTACGTAGATGATATTTTATTAGCATGAAATAATTTGGAGTATGTGAAAATTGTCAAGTCATGGCTTTCAAAATCATTTGATATGAAAGATATGGGTGAAGCACACTATATATTGGGTGTTATAATCCAAAGAGATCGTTCCAAGAATTTTTAAGTTTATCTCAAGAAACTTATATAAAGAAAATATTGGAACATTTTTCGAATGAATATTTGCAAATCCATGGATACTCCTGTAGCAAGAGGTAAAACTTTAAGCCTTGTAATGTGTCCAAAGACTGAAAAACAAAAGGAAGACATGTCTCAAGTTCTTTATTCTAGTCCTGTCGGGAGTTTGATGTATGCTATGATGTTTACTCGCCCAGACATTTGTTATGTTGTAAGTCTAGTTAGCAGGTATCAATCCAATCCTGGAAGAGATCATTGGAAAGCTGTAAAGAGAATATTCAGACACCTGAAGGGAACTGCAGATATACACTGTTATAGTGGATCTGATTTATTCATAAGAGGTTATACCGATGTTGATTGGGCTGCTAACCGGGTTGATAGAAAATCAACATCCGCTTATGCTTTCTTACTCAATGGTGGTGCAATTTCATGGAAAAGTAAGAAGCAAACTTGCACAGCTCTTTCGATAATGGAATCTGAATTTGTTGCTTGTGCGTTTGCAGTACAAGAAGCTATTTGCTTAAAGAGATTCTTTGAGCATTTGATTATTGGAAAGAATTCTAAGGGTCCCATGATTCTATATTGTGATAGTCAAGCGGCTATCACATACACAAAGGATCCTAAGTATCATAGAAAAGCCAAACACATCGACATCAAGTATAACTTTGTGAGAGACATAGTAGCAAATAGAGAAATAACTTTGCTATACATTCCTAGACGTGAAACAATAGTTGTTCCTTATACAAAGGCCATCTCTAGAGACTTGTTTAAAAAACATGTTAAGGATCCAGGTTTACGTAAAGTATGATGATATTTCAGTATTGTAAAATGAATCAAGTGTTATAATATTCTCTTCTATATATAAAACAATTGAATTTATGTTCAAATGTAGTATGCATGTGATATTTTATTAGAAATAAAGTGTGTCGAACAAGTCCCAAGATTGACTCTCTCACACGAGCAATCACCTCTTACATCGAGGAACGTGAGAATATGAGTTTCACCACCATATTATTACTTTTTTTATTAGCCATACAAATGTTTCTCTAAGAAAATGAGTTTAAAGATTACTGGAAAAGAGAAACTAGGGTTAAACATCTTGAGGTGTTAGACCGGGATCTGTACAATGTTGGATAATTTAGATGATGAGACACATACAACAGTATAAGGTGAAAACATCGTAGCACGTGTTTCATACCACGTGTGCCTAGCGATCAACGAGTCAATGAATGAATATTCCTTGCTTCTTCATTGTGTGAGACCCACAAAAGTTAAAATGACTTTTCAAAGAAATACCCTTTGACCTTTTGCTGTTTCTTGAAGTTTCAATCGATGTTGCTACTTTAGCATGTTACTAATAGCCATGAATGATTCGACAATGCAGTGCATGTCTAGGAAAGTAGTTGAATAGGAGGAGATAGATTCAAGTGAAAGTAAAGACATTAAATTAATAATAAAATTGTATACACAAGCCGGCTATTGAACTGAACATATAAAGTGTAATTGTGTGTATAAACTTAAACATGAACTAGAGTTAATTTCTTTAAGAGGATGAGGGATCGAATAACTAATTATTGATATAGTGAATGAAGTCTGGGTATTGTTAGTAATGATTCTTTTAATAATAATGGATTCTTTCCATATGTGATTGAATTCCTATGTAGGGCTTGTAAAACCTTAGAGGTAAGCTCTTGATGCTCACATGTCGCACGAACTATTTGTCGTATGAACTGTGTGGTTAGTTGATGTTGTGTTGGCTTGGGTCTTGTCTACCATGTGCGAAGTGGGAGATGTAAGTTTTGGGTTTGGATCGCCCATGCGGATCGACCCGACCCGATATAACCCAAGATTATTTTTTCTGAAAAAAAGAAGAAGATAAATATTATTTTAAAAAGGGGTTGGAACAGTTACATGGTAACTGTTTCAATGTTAATACGCTCTCCTTTTTAAATTAAGTTGAATTTTTTCTTTTGTTTTATTTTTTAACGATTCTGAAAAGTGAAATAAGAACAAAAAAAAAAAAACTAAAAAAGACTTAGATTAAAGACACAACAAAAGGCATTTAGTTTGTGAAACACTGTCTTTGTTTCCTAGTGATTCGAAGAAAGGATTTGGAACAATATTTCAAGTTCGTGATATAATCCGCTGCAATAAGGTACACAAATCTTAAATTTTATCTTGTTTACATACAAAGTTTAAAATTACAAAGTAAGACAATAAAACCTTATTCTCCAAAAGCTAAAAAAATTGCAATAAAAATGGAGTCAGGGGAAAATGAAAACACCCATCAAACCCAAAACGGAGTAAACTCATTGACCTGTTGGAATTAATGCATTCACACCTTAATGTTTAGTATTTCAATATTATCTCTTATTTTCTCAAGAAGTCTTTATAACAAATTAGTGTATTTACTACTTTCGTTATTTTACTTAGATTAACCAAGTCAACGTGTTTGTTCCTATATTTTGGGATAGGCTAGAGTCAATAACAAAGTATATAACTACTTTGATATCGGAATATTTCTGCACCTTTTTAGGATTCAAGTTATACTACTTTTAGGAGTCAGCTATAGCTTTAGAGTTCATGTTATAAATTTCTCTTTTCTGTTGTATTTTCATATAAGCTTCCAATAAAAAGGTTAAGTTATTCTCCAGTTTCTTTGTCTCTTCTGATCATTTCAATAACAATTTTCTGTTCAACTCTTTGTTTGATGGTATAAGAGCCAGGTTGGAATTCTTCCATCTTTATTGTTATTATCGTTTGATGAGAAAATTCTTGTTGTGTAATATGGATCAATTTAATGGGGGAAGTTGTTCAAATGCACAGAATGGTGTTGAGATGATTGTAGGAACTAGCTACAACTATTGGAGGATGTGTATGGAGGATTATCTTCAAGGTCAAGACTTGTGGGAACTGGTAGCTGGTTCATATGTAGAAATTCCAGTAGATACCCCTGAAAATGTTGAACCACGTAGGAAATGGAAGATCAAGTGCGGGAAAGCTCTATTAGTTTTAAGGAATTGCAAGTCTGGGAAACTCTTGAAAGCTTATTTTCCAAGAAGAATACATCAAGATTACAATTCTTGGAAAATGAATTGGCAATGAAGATGCAAGAAACCATGTCAATTTCAGAATACTTCTTGCCAGTGAAGAATATTTTTGCTGAAATTTCTGAACGAGATGCAACCTAGAAGATTAGTGTAGCCCGTTTAAGGAGATGTCTCATCCGTGGTTTAATAAGGAGTATACACTCTTTGTCACCTCCATTCAAGGGTAGGCACAACAACCATCAAAACTGGAAAATTTGTTGCCTAATCAGGAAGCTTTGCCTCAACAAATGGCCAAAAGTTTCAAATCTGAACATGGAGCTATTTTTTTTCAAAAGGAAAGTTAAATGAGGATGATCCAGAGGAAGGTACTAATCAAAGGAAGGTTGCTGGCAGTAGTTCACAAGGATACAAATCAATAAGGTGTCACATGTGTGGAAAGCTTGGGCATATTCAAAGATATTGTCATGTTAAGGTCTCCAAAGCAAATGTTGCTTGTAAAAATGAACAACATGATGAGCCTAAATGGGAGCATTGCTTTAATATTGAAGACATTGAAATAAAAGATAAAATGGTGTTTGAATCGGAACCAACTAAATCTCATATCAATTATGTTGATTTCAAGGAGGAGTTGATCGTTGATTGTGGTTGTACACACCATGTGACTGGCGATGATTCATTATTTTCAAAGTTGCGATAACATAAGGGAGAAAGAGTTATTGCAACGGCTGATAACTCGACTTATCCAGTAATGAAGGAAGCTGTGGTTGAAATTGGTATTCATGATACAAACATCAAGCTAAATGATGTCTATCATGTTCCAGGTTTGAAGAAGAATCTAGTTTCAGTTTCTCAAATTACTGATTCTGGAAAATATGTTTTGTTTGGTCTAGATAATGTGAAAGTACCTTGATAGCATGAAAAATATTGAAGCTGATGTTCTATTTGCTATTAAGAAGAAAGACTCTTTATTTGTCATGTCATCTAGAGAAGCATATGTGAAAAAACAAGTCAAATAGATAATGCGGCGATATGGCATGCTATGTTGGGGCATTTGGGTTATCAAATGTTGCAAAAGATCTCTTCAAATAAAATCTTTGATGGCATGACACCTACGAAAAATGCACAAGAAAAAGTGATATGTCAGGGCTGCCAGTATGGGAAATCACATCGTCTTCCTTTCAAAAGCTCATCTAATTGTAGATCATCTCCATTTGAACTAGTGCACATAGACTTGATGGGACCAACAAGTCATAGCGTCTACCAATATTCAATGATATTGGTGGATGAATTATCTTGATTTACTTGGGTATATTTTTGAAGGAGAAAAATGAAGCACTTTCCAAGTTCATTGAATTCAGCGACATCGCGGAAAAGGAGTTTGGGCAAGAAATAAAGTGCTTAAGGACTTTCCAAGTTCATTGAAAATGGTACTGAATTCATGTTAACGAAGTTCTTTAAATTTTGTGAACAAAATGGCATTCAAAGATAAATGGCGTGTCCCAATACCCCTCAAAAGAACGGTGTTGCTGAAAGAAAGTTGACACATCTCTTTCAGTAAGTCTTTCATGTGTACACGATAAGAGTCTACCTCGCGATCTATGGGCAAAAGCATTTCAATGTGCATGTCATGTCATAAATCGTTTACCTCCTTGGCCTGGTAAGGCAAAAATTCCTTTTGAATTTCTATCTGATCAAAAGCCAAATGTTAGTTACTTTCGGGTCTTTGTTTCTATTCGCTATGTTCATGTTCCTAAATCAAATAAAGCCAAGCTTGATCCAAAAGCAAAGAAATGTATGTTTGTTGGTTATGATTCATACAAGAAATGACGGAAGTGCATGGATCCAGAAACCAAAGCAAAGGAGGACTATGAGATGGGATAAGTTCACTGAAGGAGCTTTCTCTGTACAAAAGCAAAAAGGAAAGCAATAATTCAACCAAAAGAATAAGGGCAAGTTCCCTCCGTGCAAACATTGTAAAAGAAATACACATCTGGAGATGTAATTTTGGTGGAGAGTCGATGCTATATGTGGCAACTGTAAGCAGACGGACACATATTCAAGGTCTGCAAATCAAGAGCAAAGGCCTCTGGTGCTTTGCAATCACATTAGCAAAAGCTGCAGATGCACATGATGAGCAACTCTTTGCAGTTTATACTTTTAAATCAATGAATCCTCTGATTCATGGATTCTTGACAGTTGGTGCACACATCACTTGTGCAATGATGTTGAACTGTTCAAATTCCTCGTTGGTACTTACAAATCTAAAGTAAAAGTAGGAAACGGCGAGGCAGTAGAAGTCAAGGGCACAGGTACAGTGTCTATCTCAACAATATCAGGTATCAAGACTATTCCTGATGTTTTGTACACACTTGATATGAGCCAAAATTTGTTGAGTGTTGGACAAATGCTTGAAAATAATTATTCTCTGCATTTTAAGAATCGTGAATGTGTTGTTTCTAATCCTTCTAGAGTAGAGTTATTTTATTTCAAGATGAGCAACAAAATGTTTTCAGTTGATTGAGAGAAAATAACTGAGCAAACTTACAGTATTACTTCACAAACATGTACAAACCTATGGCACAAAAGGTTTGGTCACTTCAATATGAGAAGCATCGCGGAGATGAAAAAAAAAGAGCTAGTGAAAAATATGCTTGAATTTCTTTATAATGCTCACGTTTGTGAAACTTGCCAACTGGGAAAGAAAACAAAATTGTCATTTCAAGCAAATCAAGCATGGAGAGCTAACTAGAAACTTCAGCTCATTCATATGGATATTTGCGGCCCAATGAAAACAGATTCACTGAGTGGTAACACATACTTTCTCCTCTTTATTGATGACTACACCAAAATATGTTGGGTTTATTTCATAAGATTGAAGAGTGAAGTATTTGATGTTTTAAACAGTTTAAAACTTTAGTAGAAAATCAATGTGATCTTAGTATTTAGGCTTTAAGGTCTGACAATGGAGGGAAATATACTTCTTCTCAATTTGTGGAGTTTTGTAATAGCACATGTATTGAACGCCAATTAACATTACTATACACTCCACAACAAATTTACGTGTCTGAAAGGAAGAGCAGGACAATAATGGAGATGGCCAGATGTCTTTTGCTCGAAAGAAAGATCCCAAATCAATTTTGGGCGGAGGTAGTCAATACCTATGTATATTAGCTGAACAGATTGCCTACTAAGGCCTTGTAGGACATGACTCCATATGATGTTTGGTGTGGGAACAAACCATCAGTACACCATCTCAGAATCTTTGTGTGTATATGCTAGTAGTTTCTGGACACGTGCAACACACGTGTATCTCAAGGAAGTAGTATACACGATACAAGTTATATTAACAACATAGTCTAATCAATAACAAAAAATTACAAACTAAAGTTGATTAACATAACACTCATCCAATTTGATTGACTTCTTTGTGGAGCAATAGATGATTAATTACTAAACTGGAAAACTGAATTACCATATTTAGTTAGATAGGTATAATTTATAAAATTAGTTACATTCAAATATTATTATGTGCATATATTTTGTCAATAAGGAAGTATTAGAATTAAATATTTGCACCTAATAACATTAAGTATCAAATTTCGTGATATAATATTTCAATAACGAAGTGTGATATTCATACCAAATATTTATTACAAAACTTGATATGGTAAATATATAAAACTGCTTGTTAAAATTTACAAAATGCAAAATATGTAGGTTTATCAAGAATTTAAAACTAATTATTTTAATAAGCTTAACAATTGTGCATGGAAACAAAAGCCTCCAAACTAAAGAAATTACAATATATGTGAAATCAAAGTATTGTAATTCTAATTAACCTAATATACCATGCATACACAAAAAGGATTAATGAGTTCTTTTCAAGTAATATTCGAGTTAAACTTGAATATTGCAATGAACATAAAAGGTTGTAGTCAGTAATCAACTAGAAAAGGAAATAACTATTTTGTAGAGAGTGCATCATCTTTGCATCTTAAAGAATTGTAATAAGGCTTATACTATAAGAATGAATCCATTAATATCAACTATAATCAGCCTGGAGAAATCAACTCAAATTTCATGATTGAAGATTCTCGTAAGATCGTCAATCACAAAAAATGGTATAATACTGATAGTTGATAGGGAGGAGAGATGATGAATTTCACCATAATTTCTTGGAATATTATATTGTAGTTGATAATTCACGCATAGTAAAAATTGAATATGACAAGTACTCTTATTTGACATCAACAATCTAGCATACTTCCCATCTCTTTTATTTTATGCAAACTATCAAAGGGTATATAAAAAGGAGGGGGGGGGGGGAATGAATTTGAAGATAAAATAATTTGCATTCAATGTCAAATGTTACAAAGAGGAGATGTGAAATTAGTAAACCCAGTTAGTCTTTATATAATGTTTTTCCTATCCTTTGAAATTTCTTTTCATTTATTTACTAATTAATTAATATTCAATTCAACTTTTAAACTTCATGTTACTTATTGTAGCAATGAAAGTTTGATCAATGGTTAACGTAACAATTAATACATATATAATTATTAAATGCAATTTTTTTTTAATTGTATGAAATGTTTGTATCTATATTTTTATAACATAAACTTTTGAAATAATAGTTGCGTGAAAGTTAAAATGATGTTTAACTTTTAATAGGAATTTTGGTAATTCAAATTTTCATTCGGAATGTTTCTACTTGATATAATATGGTAAATGGTAATGATCAAAATTTTAATAAAATGAATAAACCAAAAAATAAGCACGGAAAGTAAGAAAGATGATTGTCCTCAATCCTTATTAATTATTGAGTTAAATGTGATAATTAAAGTATTATTAATCCACTTCTAAAACTAATATTATTGAAGAATTTTTTTAATTATGGTGTAAATTAAAATTATTTTAGAAAAGAATGATTTAGTATACGGGTAAAATGATAATCAACTTTGAAGACATGAGCTTCCCAATTTTAATATTAAAAATAATAATAATAATAATAATAATATATATATATATATATATATATATATATATATATATATATTAACGAGCCACTATTTTACTTACAGACGAATATGTTCATTTTATGATTTTTTAGCTTGCAATTAAATTAGGAGGAGTAAGGTTATAAACATATTTTGATTAATTAATATTTAAATTATTAACTATTTTATTATATTTTAAATAAGGATAAGGGTAAAATGGAATTTCAACTTTTACGTTTGTGGCTTCCAACTTATAATAACATATGAATATCGAGTTCCAGAAATGTAACAACCCATACCCAAGATAGACAAAAATTCAGATTTTCCAGAAGTGCAAGTGTCATCTACGGAGGCCACCTACGAACCGTAGTAAGGACAAAAGTCCATTGATCTTGGTTTACAGACGACGACCAGGTCCTATGGACCGTAGGTAAGACCACAATTCGTATCTTGGCCCTCAGAACCCATTCTCTAAACCAAACTACGGAGGAACAGAACGGACCGTAGGTACGACCACAGACCGTGGACCAGGTCCTTCGATCTTGGTCCACAGAACCCATTCTTTGAACCAAACTACGGAGGAATAGGATGGACCGTAGATTGGACCACGGTCCGTGGACCAGGGCCGTCGATCTTGGTCCGCAGAACCTGTTCTCTGAATCAAACTATGGAGGAACAGGACAGACCATATATTGGACCACAGTCCGTGGACCAGGTCCGTCGATCTTGGTCATCAGAACCCATTCTATGAATCAAACTACGGAGGAACAGGACAGACCATAGATAGGAACACGGTCCGTGGACCAGGTCCGTCGATCTTGGTCCACAGAGGACGGCCAGGACCTACGGACCGTAGTTAGGACCACGGTCCGTGGACCAGGTCCGTCGATCACTCCGAGAATAGTTAATTTAGGGGTCTTTTGGTCTTTTCCTATTTTGTTTAACCCCTAAGCTATGTCTTTTAAACCATAAATTATGAGGCTTTAGTCAGTTTAAGCCTAGAAACATAACTAAAACTTATCGATGTCAAATAATTAATCAAAAAATATAAAATTAGAAGTAAGAGAGGAGAAAAAGGTCAAGAACCCTAGTTCAAGAACACAACAAGGTTCCATTAGGTCCAGCCTCAAAATCTTAAGATTTCTCCATGGAATTCATCACCAGGCATGTGGTCTTTCATTATTTGGTTCGTTTCACCCATTGGGTCCCAAGTTTTCACTCACATTCTTGATTCCCATATCATGATTAGACATAGGGTTTCTAGAACTTCAACAGAATATCATGAATTAGTTAATTATATGTTCCAAATCAGATTACCATGTTATTACTCAGATTGTCGCATGAATTTCAGAACCCTAGCTATGTATTTCTTAAGTTATTGAATTACACATGCTAGCTTAGATATTTCATTACTTCAGTTATACATGCCTAAGTTATTAATGCATCATTTTATCAGATTAATTGTTGCATTCTCAGTTTGTATGTTCAGTTTTGAAATATACAGTATTTATAGAAATTCAGTCATAATATGTTAATCAATTAGTTCATTGAGAGTAGAATAATACCGAGTTGGACTAGGATTTAGCGTACCCAAATAATCCTAGAACGACTAGCCAAGTAGGGTGTAAGTCCTCTCTGTGGGCATCAATTTAGTGAACATGACATCATGCCTTTATACCTCTGGCAGGGTATATTGGGTCCTCTAGATAGGGCATATACATCGGACTCCATATTTAGATCATGTGGTTTAATTATAGGTTATTAGTAGCTCCCATAGTTCAGTCAGACTCTATTGCATTGACAATATTAACAGATCAGTTCGTACTCAGTCCAACATGTTATAAATTTGGTCATTGCGTCCAGTTAGCTTAGAATTCAATATATCATGTTCATAATATTACACTTGCTTTTGTGCTTGTTCAGTTATGTTTTATTTTTGCATTACTCTATTCTACAAGCTCAGTACCTTTCAAGTACTTAAGCATACATGTGCTACATCTTCTCGTGATGTAGCTTCAAGTTCTCGGCATCCATATCACGCTTAGATCAATTCATTATCTCAAGTTCAGCAGAATCAGTGGTGAGTCCTCATTATCCGAGGAAAATAGTCATGAGTTTATTTCAGTATTTTTAGTCTTTTAGTTTCAGTTTTTGCTGGAGTTTGTTGGGGCCTGTCCCAACATTTCTAGTCAGTTAGAGGCTATTTTTGGACATAGTTAGATTCAACTTAGAGTTGATTTAATATGTTCTTTGTATTACACTCGTTAGTATTTAATTTATCTCAGTTATAGTATATGGGTATTCCCCATCTTTTCATTTAAATTATGATTTAGCTTCCGTGTCAGTTTATTTCTTTAATATGCTCATGATAATGCCAACAGGGTCAGTTTGGGATCACTTGTGGTTCTAGGTCCTGTGTCCGCGTCTAGGGGGTAGTTTGGGGGGTGACAAACTTGGTATCAGAACACTAACTTAAGTGTCCTAGGATGTTTGAAAAGTCACACTAAGTAGAGTCCTTTTCATAAGTGTGAAGTACACCACATCTAATGAGAGGGAGCCTATGAAGTGTTTTAGGAAAAACTTCACTTTCTTGTTACACTTTCTTGTTACTCTTATCGTGCTTAAGGTATGATCTAATTCCATTATAACTCGACGTTCTACGTTCAGTTCATGCCTCCTCGTAAAGCTAACGCCAGGAATGCAAACACACCTCCTCAAGTCCAAGATCAGAAAGTCTTGAATGATGAGTTCAGGAATGACATCCAGATGTTAGCTCACAGTGTGGAAAACCAGAACAATCAACGGCTCAAGCACAGGTGAATGCAAATGGTGGATCAACAACAGCTAAGGTCCGTGACTTTGTTAGGATGAATCCGCCTGAGTTCTTAGGATCGCAAGGAATTTCTAAGATGAGATCAAGAAGATCTTTGAGGTGATGCAGGGCAATAGGAATGATCGGGTTGAGTTGAAATTATACTAGCTGAAAGATGTGGCTTATATATGGTACACTCGTTGGAAGTAAAATAGGGGTACAGATGCATCTCGTATTACTTAGCATTGCTTTTGTGAGACCTTTCTTGAAAGATTTTCCCCAATAGAGTTGAGAAAATCAAAGGCTCAGGAATTCATGAATTTAAGGCAGGAAAACATGACAATTCAAGAATATGGACTCAAATTTAACCAACTCTCCAGGTATGCTCCTCATATGGTTGCTGACTTTAGGGCTCAGATGAATAAGTTCTTGTATGGAGTGTCCGATTTGGTAAAAATTGAGTGCAGAAATGCAATGTTACTAGGAGATATGTACATCTCTAGGCTTATTAATCATGCTCAGCAGGTTGAGGGTGATAAGCTTAGGGGACAGGCCAAGTAGAATAAGAAGTCTAGGAGTGGGAACTATGACTACTCTCAGTTGAAATTGGGTGGTGGAAATAGCTCTCAGAGTCAGCAGAAATTTTCAACACCAGTTACTAGTGTTCCATCCTCCAAGAACAAGTATGATCAGAAGGTTAGGGCACCAGGATCTAAGTCTCAGGGAAGTGTATCACACATTAAGACTTACCCCACTTTCCCTAAGTTTAGTAAGAACCATCCAGGCGAGTGCCTCGCAGGAAAGAAGGGATGCTTTGGGTGCGGTCAGTCTGTCATAGGTTGAGGGATTTTCGTTATAGACAGGTTCAATGAGGTAGTAATGGTAGAGCTTAGTCTACAACTTCAGCAGCACCAGCAGGTTTCCTGACTCAGCAACATAAATCATCTGGTACAGGTGGCGGTAAGGGTCAGAACAGGTTGTATGATCCTCAGGGTCGCCAGGATCAAGAAGGTTCTCCTAATGTAGTCACTGGTACGTTATGAGTCTTTGACTTTGGTGTTTATATATTGTTAGATCCAGGGGCTACTCTTTATTTTGTAACTCCTTACATATCATTCCAATTCAGTGTCAGTCCAAAAACTCTCTCAGAACCTTTCTCAGTCTCTACTCCAGTCGATGACCCAGTTATAGCTAGACGGGTATACAAAAATTGGCCCTCTCACAGTCTCTCAGAAAGTCACCTTAGCAGACCTTGTAGAGTTAGAAATGGTAGACTTCGTTGTCATTCTAGGCATGGATTGGTTACATTCCTGTTATGCGTCAGTCGATTGTAGAACTAGGACTCTTCGTTTTCAGTTACCAAATGAACCAATCTTAGAATGGAAGGGCAGTAGCTTAGCGCCTATGGGTCGATTCATTTCTTACCTTAAGGTCAGAAAGATGATCTCTAAGGGTTATCTCTATCATTTAGTTTGGGTTAAGGGTTCTAGCTCTGAAACCCCAACTCTTGAGTCAACTCTAGTAGTTAGTGAGTTTCCAGAAGTGTTTCTAGACTAAAAGATCTTCATGGAGTTCCTCTCAAATGGAAAATGGACTTTAGAATTGATCTCCTTCCATATACCCAACCTATTTCTATTCCTCCTTACATAATGGCTCCAGCAGAGCTTCAGGAATTGAAAGAGAAGTTTAAAGACCTTCTAGATAAGGGCTTTATTAGACCTAGTATTTCACCATGTGGTGCACCGATGTTGTTCGTAAAGAAGAAAGATGGTTCTCTTAGAATGTGCATTGACTATAGACAGTTGAACAAAGTCAAATCAAGAATATGGATGCCAGCCCTAGGATTGATGACTTGTTTTACCAACTTCAGGTTGGTAACCATTTCTCGAAGATAGACCTCAGATCAGGTTATCATCAGCTTAGAGTCAGAGATAGTGACATTCCGAAGACAACTTTCAGAAATTGGTATGGTCATTACGAATTTGTAGTTTTGTCGTTTGGACTAACCAATGCTCTTGCAGCTTTCATAGATTGGATGATTAAAGTATTCAAAATATACTTTGACTTGTTCGTTATCGTCTTTATTGATGATATCCTCATTTACTCTAGGAATGAGGAAGAACATGCGAGTGAAATGAGAGTTGTTCTGCAGACTAAAAGATTTCCATTTATTCGGTAAGTTTAGCAACTGTGAGTTCTGGTTGCAATCCGTTGCTTATCTTGGTCACATTGTATCTAGTGAGAGGATCTGAGTGGATCCGCAGAAGATGGAAGCAGTGAAACAATGGCCTAGACCTACCTCTTCTACAGATATCATAAGTTTCGTGGAAGGATTTTCATCCATAGCCTCACTATTGACTAGGTTGAATCAAAAGATGGTCAAATTTCAATGGTCCTATGATTGTGAGAAAAGCTTTGAAGAATTGAAAACTAGATTGACTACAACTCCTATCTTGACTCTACAAGAGGGTTCAGATGGTTATGTGATCAATTGTGATGCATTCAGAGTTGGCCTAGGTTGTCTGTTGATGCATCGAGATAAGGTTATAGCTTATACTTCTAGACAACTTATGGTGCATGAGAAGAACTACCGAACTTATGCCCTCGAACTTGCAGCAGTGGTGTTTGCACTAATGATTTGGAGGCACTACTTGTATGGTGTTCATGTAGATGTGTTCATTGACCATAAGATCCTTTAATATGTGTTCACCCAGAAAGAGTTGAATCTTCTCAAGTGAATATGACTTGAGTTTCTTAAGGATTATGATATGAGTGTGCATTATCATCCTTGTAAGGCGAATGTAGTAGCAGATGCTCTTAGCAAATTATCTATGGGTAGTGTAGCCCATGCTGAGAAAAAAACGAAGGAACTAGTGAAGGATGTTCACAAGCTTGCTCGTTTGGGAGTTCACCTTATGAGTATATCAGACAGTGGTGAAATAATTCATAATGGGGCAAAATCTTCTTTGGTAGTGGAGGTTAAGGATAATCAAGACAATGATCCAATCTTTCTTGAACTTAAAGGTGCAGTCCATAATCATATAGTTGAGGTTCTTTCCCAAGGGGGAGATGGTGTACTTCGCTACCAGGGTAGATTGTGTGTTCCTGATGTGGGCGAGTTGAGACAACATATTCTTGCAGAAGCCCATAACTCCAGATATTCTATTTATCAAGGTGCCACTAAGATGTACCTCGATCTGCGGGAAGTCTATTGGTTCAATGACATGAAGAGGGATATCGCAGATTTTGTGAGTAAGTGCCCCAATTGACAGCAAGTCAAGGTAGAACCTCAGAAACCAGGGGGTATGACTCAAGAGATTGACATTCCTACTTGGAAGTGGGAAGTTATCAATATGGATTTTATCAAAGGGTTACCTCGTACTCGGAGTTAACATGACTCCATTTGAGTGATAATTGATAGGATGACTAAGTCTTCTTGCTTTTTAGCGGTCAAGACTACCAATTCGGCAGAAGACTATGCCAAGCTTTACATTAATGAGGTAGTGAGGTTTCATGGGGTTACTTTGTCTATAATCTCAGATAGAGGTCCTTAGTTTACCTCTCATTTCTGGAAGTCATTTCAGAAAGGTCTTGGTACTTAGGTTAATCTTAGCACACATTTCATCCACAGACGGATGGACAGGCAGAGCATAACATTCAGATTCTAGAGGATATGTTGAGAACTTGTTTGATCGATTTCAAGGGTAGTTGGGATGATCACCTTCCTCTTATTGAGTTCGCCTACAACAATAGCTACCATTCTAGCATTCAGATGTCTCCTTATGAGGCACTGTGTGGGCGTAGATGTAGATCTACTTTTTGTTTGTTAGAAGTAGGTGAAAAAAATTTGATAGGGCAAGATTCAATCCTTTATGCTATGGAGAAAGTGGAACTCATTAGAGATTGACTTAAGATAGTCCAGAGTCGTTAGAAATCTTATGCAGATGTAAGGAGAAGGGAACTAGATTTCCAAGTTCATGATTGGGTTTTCATGAAAGTGTCACCTATGAAGGGGGTGCTGAGATCTGGCAAGAAAGGGACTCTCAGTCCTAGATATATAGTCCCTTACAAGATCTTGAAAAGTGTTGGCAAGGTGGCATATGAGTTAGAGTTGCCAGCAGAACTAGAAGAAGTGCATCCATTCTTCCACATCTCCCTCTTGAAAAACTCTGTGGGTGATGCAGTCTCTGTATTTCCATTAGAGAGCGTGGGGGGTGAAGGATAGTCTTTATTATGAGGATGTACCAGTTGAGATTCTTGACCTTCAGGTTAGAAGGTTGAGAAACAAAAAAGTCGCTTCAGTCAAGGTTTTGTGGAGGAGTCAGTTCATAGAGGGAGCTACTTGGAAAGCAGAAGCAGCCATGAAAGCCAGGTATCCTCACCTCTTCCCGTCCGATTCCACTACAGTTTGAGGTAATAGTTCCTCTCCAGCTTTTCAATCATTTATGCATGAATTCAGCCTTAGAATCATTTTCCCTTAGTTTGTACTTGCATTTTCAGCGTACTTGCATGTTCTTGGAAATCATCTCAATCCATAGTATTTAGTTGTAGGGATTGCAACCCTCTTCCTCCATTTCAACTAGTTTAGTCTTCATTTGAGGACAAATATTCTAAAGGGGGACATAATGCAACAACCCGTACCCTAGGTAGAACAAATTCACATTTTCTAGAAGTGCAAGTGCCATATACATAGGACACATACGGACCGTAGTTAGGACCATGGTCCGTTGACCAGGTTCATCAATCTTGGTCCACAAACAACGGCTAGGACCTACGTAGCGTAGGTAGGACCACATTCCCAGAACCCATTCTCTGAATCAAACTACGTAGGAACAACAAGGACCGTAGATTGGACCACAGTCCCTGGACCAGGTCCGTCGATCTTGGTCCTCAGAACCCATTCTCTGAATCAAACTACGGAGGAAAATGATAGACCGTAGATAGGACCATGGTCCATGGACCAGGTCCGTCGATCTTGGTCCACAGATGACGTCCAGGTACTACGAACTGTATTTAGGACCACGTTCCGTGGACTACGTCCATCGGTCACTACGACGGTAGTTAATTTATGGGTCTATCGGTCTTTTCCTATATTGTTTAACCCCTAAGCTACGTTGTTTAAATCCTAAATTATGAGATTTTAGTCAGTTTAAGCCTAGAAACATAACTAAAACTTACCTAAGTAAAATCGTTAATCAAAATGTAGAAAATTAAAAGCAAGAGAGGAGAAAAAGGTCAAGAATCCTAGTTCAAGAACGCAGCAAGCTTCCATCAGCTCCAGCCCCCAAATCTAAAGTTTTCTCTGTGGAATTCATCACCACGTATGTGGGATTTCACTAGTGGGTTTCTTTCACCCATTGTGTCCCTAGTTTTCAGTCAGATTCTTGATTTCCATATCATGATTAAACCTAGGGTTTCTAGAACTTCAACAAAATATAATGAATTAGTTAGTTATGATTACCATGTAATTACTCTCATTTTCGCATGAATTTCATAACCCTATCTATGTATTTCTTTAGTTCATTAATTACACATGCTAGGTCAGATATTTCAGTACTTCAATTATACATGCCTCAGTTATAATGCATCATTATCAGATTAATTGTTGCATTCTCAATTTGCATATTCACTTTTGAGCTATCTAGTATTTACAGAAATTCAAGCATAATATGTTAATCACTTAATTCAATGGATGTACCATACTACCTAGTTGGACTAGGGCTTAGCGTACCCAAATAGTCCCAAAACTACTAGTCAAGTAGGGTATAAGTCCCCTCTGTGGGCATCAGTTTAGTGATTACGCCAACATGCATTTATACCTCTGGCAGGGTATATTGGGTCCTCTCGATGGGGCGTATACATCAGAATCCACATTTAGATCATGTGGTTTAATTATCGGTTATTAGTAGCTCCCACATTTCGTCAGGCTCTATTGCATTGACCATACTAACAGATCAATTGGTATTTAGAAGTTATAAATTTGGTCATTGCATCAAGTTACCTCCGCATTCAGTATATCATATTCAGAATATTATACTTGATTTTGTGCTTGTTTAATTATGTTTTATTTCAGCTTTACTGTATCCTACATGCGCTACATCTTCTCGTGATGTAGGTTCAGGTTTTCAACATCCAGATCATGCTTAGATCGGTTCCCGATCTCCAGTGCAGCAGATTTAGTGGTAAGTCCTTATTCTCCGAGGACAATAATCATGAGTTTCTTTCCAGTATTTTTAGTCATTTAGCTTAAGTTTTTTGTAGACTTAGCTTGGGTCTGTCCCAGCATTTCTAGTCAGTTAGAGTCACATAGTTATTTTCAGCTTATTAGTATTTTCTTTGTATTAAACTCATTAGTTCTAAATATCTCAGTTATAGTATATGGGTATTCCTCATCATTTAATTTTAATTATGGTTTAGATTCCGCATCAGTTTATTATCTTTTGTATTCTCATGATCATGAAAGAAGGGTTAGCTTGTGATCACTTATGGTCCAATGTCCCGTGTCCGCGTCTTGGGGTAGCTCGGGGCGTGAAGGCAACTCGATTCTTAAAAGATGTCTATCAATGGTGTAACTTGGTTACCTCTGAACCAACAAGCTATGCCAAAGTACAAGACTCTCAAGCATGGAAGAGAGCTATGCAAGATGAGCTAGACCTGATCTAGAAGAACAGAACCTTGCAGCTTGTTGACAAACCTAGAAATCGCAAGGTGATTTGGTGTAAAATGGATTTTCAAGACAAACTCAATCTTGATGGAACAATTTGCAAAAATAATTCTAGATTTGTGGTGAAGGGATACACACAACAATATGGTGTGGATTACTAGGAAACATTTGGTCCTATAACAAGGTATGACACAATCAAGCTTATTCTTGCATTTACATCTCATATTTCCTGGCAGATTCATCAACATAATGTCAAATAGGCTTTCTTGAATGGTTTACTTGCTGAAGAGATATATGTAGAGAAACCTGATAGTTTCTCAACTCTTGGAAAAGAAGATCAAGTTTATCTCTTAATTAAGGCTTTGTATGGCCTAAAACAAGCCCCAAGGGCATGGTCTGAGAGGATGGACAATCATCTCATCCAACTTGGCTTTAGTAGAAGTCAATGTTAAGCTACTTTGTATGTGAAAGTCACTACTGCAGGTGAGTCCTTAGTTGTCTCAATTTATGTGGATTACATGCTTGTGACAAGAAGCAAAATTGAACTAATCCAAAGGTCAAGGATGAAATGGAGAAAATCTTTGAAATGACTGATCTTTTGAGTCATGAAGTACTTTCTTGGCATACAAGTGTTGCAGTCTAGTGATGGAATTTGCATATGCCAGAAGAAATACATTTTGGATATTCTAAACAGGTTCAAAATGCAAGACTCCAAACCTGTGAGTTCTCCAATATCTACTGGTGTGAAGCTTGGCAAGGATGAGGATTCCAAAAAAGTGGATGATAGTAGGTATAGAAGCTTAATTGGCAGTCTTCTATATCTAACCGCAAGAAGACCTGACATTCTATTTGTTAGTTTTCTCTCTAGTTTCATGCATTCACCTAGAGACACACACTTCACAGCGAATAAAAGAGTGTTAAGGTATATTAAAGAAACCATCAATTTTGGAATTTTTTCTCAACATCATCGGGTACTCTGATAGTGAATTGGGTGGTGGAGTTGATAATTCCAAAATAACCTCTGGATATCTTTCCTGTTTGGGGACAAGTTGTTTTAGTTGGAGCTATAGAAAAATAGAAACTACAACTCAATCAACAACAGAAGCTGAGTATTTTGAAGACCCTCAAAATGAATTAAGGTGTTTAGAGCCTCACATGTGTCTAAAAAGGTTTAAAATGTGTTAAATAAGTGTTTTAAAGTATGCATGTTTAATTTGAAGTCATTTGGAGGTAAAATGTCCAAGAACGTCCGATGACCTTCGAAAGTTAGCCTTGAGATGTGCATGTGTGTCTTGACATGTTTTAGGTGTTCTTTTTAATTGAAAATAATGTGGAAGGTTCCTAAGATGTTAATTCGTGTATTTACGTAGGACACTTCAAGGCACGAATCCCCAAGGGGCCCGCAAAAGGCCCTCAAGGAGGGCCCAAAGTCTGCCTAGACACTGCCTTGGCATTGTCTACCTACGCCTAGCAAGCGACGTCCGGTAAGTGTGGTGACGCCCCACCGATGGGTGGACGTCATTCCATACTTAGTCTAGGTCCAAAACAACAAATGACAAGCCTCAGAACCAAAAGATGGCCAGCAGAACGACCCATCGATGGGCCTACGGGGCGTAGGTTGCTCTGTCGATGCAACCTGCAATCTAACTGCGAGGCACACTATTTTATTAAGGGGTAAATGGGAAATTCATACCATGTCCTAACCTGACCCTAGGCGGTTAATTTAGGTATTTTTGGGTATATTAAGTTGATTCATAACATGAAAAACCTATTCACAAATTCATATTTCAAAATTTGACTTCCCTCTCCAGAAGAAACCTCTCTATAAACCTCCATTGGAGATGAAGCTCAAGAACAACTTGGATTTTGCATTCCCATGGATTCTTGATGAAGATTTAGTTGTTTTCTCGTACAATGAGGAATGGTGATCCTTCAACTTTATATAATCTTCCATCTAAAGAGCTCTTTCCAATGTTTTCAATGAAAGTTCATGATCAACTTGTCTATCTATCAATCTAGCCCTGGATTCTTTCTCAAATTCATTTCAAAAGAAATCTTATGATAAATTGACGTTTATGTATTGATTTTAAAGTGAATTACAATCCAATTTCATGATGAACCCATGTTCCCTCCAATTCTCAAATTAGCATATATTATGGGCATTGTGATCTTGAGTTTATGTTGATTGAATTATGATTCTAGCATGTTGAATTGCTTATAGATACTGCCAATTATGTATATTGATTTTGAATTATGTATAGTTGATCAAATGTGGATCAAGTCTTGAGGATTTTGTAAGGTTCATCTATGTTCTTCTACTTTCTATAGATTGGTGATGTAGTGTACATAATGTGATCTTGATCTTATGATAATTGAATTGTGGATTTCGATCATGTTAGTGTACTTTTAACTAATTTCCTATACTTGAATTATTGATGAATTATGGACTTGATCAATGGTGATCAAACCTTGGAGAATTGATGAGTTTGTGCTATTCCCTCTACTTCTATATCGAATTGGCCTTGTATGACATTGTGTGGTATGGTCCACTTATGGTAGCGGTGTTTACTTTCCAGTCAATCTATCTATGTGTTGATCATGGCCTTGAATACCAATTGATGTTATATGAGTATGTGGTTATGATGATCACACTATGTGAAGCATATGCCTAGTATTTCATTCTAGTTATGACCTAGGTTGTATTGTTAAAGTTGTAAGCATGTGAATGGACTATGTTAGGATAGGTTTAGGTGCTTCCATTGATGAGTTATAATGGTTAATAACCTCTTACCTATGAACCCCTACATTAATGTGTGGTTAGCCAATGTTAGGAGTCTTGAATATATTGTGAAAGTGTCTTGCCTCCTATGCTATTATGTGATGTGTTGTCTATGCTTGAATTTGCAATATGTTCTTAAGATGGTGGCTGCCACAATGTGATGTTGATAGCCATTATGTGATCATGTTGACCAATGTACACACACTCACACCTCATGTATACTTATAAGTAGTATAGGTTCATGGTGTCTAATGAAAAGGTATTCTCATATGCACTTGTGTCTACTGCTATGCATGTAATGTATATGTGTATGAGGTGTGCTATGTGTCCCTAAAATAGGATTACTTTATAGGTGTACTAGTATGGACAAGGGTATGGGACCTTGTCTATGCATTGCAGATTTGTGCCTTGATAGAATAGTTCCTAGGTTTGTTATTTATGTACATAATTATGAATGCATGATTCTATGAACATATCTTATATGACATGATGAAGTATGAATATGCATAGTGTGTAAGTGTTTTTTGTATGAAAGAATTGCTCATATAGTTACACATATACTCTTATGCATGAATGAAGTACAGGTATGAACATGTGTGGCCTAAGGGTGTTTATGTGAAAGGTTTGCTCACATACGTGTATACACACACATGAAGTATATTTATGATGCTTATATGCTGATCTAGTCAATAGAGGGGCTCTTGAAAGGTGTTCTCAAGGCTATCCTAAACTAGATGGTGCTTGAATATGTTATGTCCATGTGCAAGGCTTTCTCACATGATATAGGTTGATGAAAGGACTCTCTCATCTATAACCTATGAGCTAAGCATATGAGGGTTTAGTTATCCTAAACTCTACTTTTATAAAGTAATAATAATAAAGACTTTTCAATAAAGGGAACTTAGCTTAGCACCGAGTGAACTTGAAGTTGAGGGGTGTCCCTTCCCAATGTGGGAAGGTAGGTTCACCATAATTCTCTTGAAGTGGATAACTACAATGCTTCACGAGGCATAAAGAGGGTTTCATATATGCCTCAAAGTTCCATAAACTATACTTTCCCCATAGGATCTAGAAAGTGAAATCACCTAATATGTTAGTATGATGTTAATGTTCTAATTTGGCAAGGTAGAGAACCTTCCTTTGGTGTAAGACTCTACAACACCAAATTCCATGTTTAGCACCCATGATCTTAGTGCTGGTTAAGTATATAGTTACCATAAACTAAAATGGACAATGGAAGTAAAGTAAGGACCCTAACTAGGATAACCTAAGGGAAGTTACTTAGTGTAGGTGAGGGTATGGGACTTTACCTATGGATTGCACAAGTAGCTCTTGAAGGGAGTTCTATGAAGGTATTCTAATGTATAAGATTATGTTTATGTCCTTATGCATGACATTGTAGTCTTATCTACTTGTTATGATGATATGCATGGTATGAGTTCTAACGAGTCTATATGATGTCTTCTTACCCTATATGCATAATGTGGGTCTTAGTGACTATATGAAGAAGGCCTTTCTTGGCATGTATGAAGTTGTCTTTACTTGCATTGTTAACGTATGAAGTAAATGATGTGCTTGTAGTCTCTTGATGAGTTTACTAAGTAGGTGTGAGGTTATGGGACTTCACATGTACATTGCACTAGTAGGCTTATAATGGGATTGTTAGTAAGGTCATATGATATCTAAATGAAATGAAGTCTAAATATGTTATTGATTGACTAATGCCTCTTATGATGATATTGGTAAGTCTTGACTTGTATGTGGTCTTGTAACGAGTTCTTCTATGTGGTCTATGGAGTATGTTGGGTCAAATGTGAAGTATATGTGTCTTATTATATGAAAAGGTTCTATGAATGTGTGTATTGATTAATGAAGGTTGTATATATGACTACCTTGTGGCCTTAAGGTAATGCTTGAGTGTGGATAGTATATGGGACATTATCTATACATTGAACCAAGTATCACTAGAGGGTTACTTGGAAAGTTAAGAAGTTAATAAAAAAAAGAGTTTACTGTAAAAAGGAACTGAACTTACTGTAACATGTAATAATCTTACTGTAAAGTGATGCCAATTATGCCTTAAATGAATGGTGTGGTTTTATGTGATGTTATGACTATCGTATATGCCTAAATCAAGTATGTGAATTGCATTATTCTCATGGTATCAAAGTTTTATGAAGTTTTCACAAAAGGCATGATGCATGGTTTCAAAGTAAATGTCCCCATTAAATGCATGTTTTTGCATGGTTGTCAGACTTAGTGAATTCTTGTACTAACACCATTCTTCTTCACCTTGTTACACAAAGTGTAGGTTATAGATGCAAAAAGGATGTCTCTATGGTGAAGGGTTTGATATGTGTTTCCCAAGCTCAAGGAAAGGAATTCTTAAGTCCAAGGATTTCCTATGTCATGTTTTTATAAATTCATTTAATAGTTTAGTTATTGATTTATGTTATAAAGGTCGTGTTCCTAATGTACTCTAATGATGTTGAGTCTAAGATGGCAAAGAGACTTAGAGTCTAACTATGTACATATGTTATTCTTATATTAAGGGAAGTGAAGTTTTTAGCATATGATGTGCTATGAAAAGTGTTAATTTTCCGCTAAATTTACCTATGATAATGCGATGAATAATAACTATGGGCTTGTATAAGACATCAGAGAGGTCAAGTATGCCATGTTACTTCTAAGGGGTGCTTCACGATCGTGACAAACGTGGTATCAGCGCATGAGCTTTATCAAAGTGGTTTTAGGGTCCAAAGTCTCATCTTGCCAAGTCTAGTAGATTCTCGTCATCGGTGGTGAGTCGCGACACATCTATGAGTGAGAGAGTATAGGACGATAAAGTTTTCCTTCTTCATCAATCTCATGTCGTTCCATAGAACTTAACTCTGTAAGATCTCTCTCTTTTGTTTTCTTGTCCGGTGGTCTTTTAAATGTGATTGCTTGGATAAGATGGTATCTCTATGCTTGAAGGAGAAAAGGTGAGTTTTGATGCTTATCTTAGTTTTATGGTTTGATGAGTATGTGTGAAGGTGAACTTTGATATATGTTGAGGTGATGCCATTTATCGCTATATGTGTGATTTATGAGATATGCCATGTTATGTTATGATTTATGCTATGATATGGCTAAATCTTATTAAGAAGTTGTTATTGTTTAATTGAGCTTCCTTTTTGAATAATGAGTTGCTTTATGAGTATGCATGATGGTACTATAATGTTATGATTTGAGTTTGAAATGCTTGGAGGAAATGTGTTAAATGGTGAGGATGCATGTTGCCTTTGTATATGTCTAATGGTTCAATGTTGCCCTTTGTTTATATGTGTTAGCCTTCATGGTTTCCTTGTATGGGTTGGAGTCCTTTGTATAGACTTGATCCTAGAAGTGAAGGTAGTGTTCTTACCATGTAATGTGATGATGTGGGTTGGAATGACCTAGATGTTACCTTACCCTAGTTTTTAAAGAAAAAGATAGAGGCATTATGCCTAAGTCTCCTCTATTGTTTTCCCCTAATGTTTTATAAACCTTGGTATTTATGGTATAGATGAGACCTTATGTGGTTGTGTAGCATTACCTAACTTGATTGATAAGGATTTCTTTTGGGTGTTAGGCCTAGGGAGAATGATGGTGGTTGAGTTAAGTTTCTCTTAAAGGGGTTTACCCTAAGTGGGCGATGAGAATGTGAGTAGCAAGGTTGTAGATATTTCAATCTTTTCCTTCTATTCTAATTTGAGCTTCCTAGAAGCTTGTTAATGATAAGAGTCTTGTATATAAGTATGATTTGCATGTTCTCCATATGTTATGTATGTCTTAAATGACACTATGTTATGCATGTTTTGAAGGTTCTAAATTGCATGAAAAAGGATTTTTGATCAAATTCATGTTTTCTCATGTTAATTGTGCATCTTGATATGTTAGTTGTGCATTTAACTTCATGAGATAAGGTAAGAAGCATGTTGATGTCACTTTTGATGTGTGGTGTTCTAAGCCATAAAAGAGAAATTGAGTTTCCTTAAAATGAAAAATAAATGTTGACTTTTATGATTTGGGAAGTATGAACGTAGGCTCACTCTTGAAAAATGAAGGCATGTCTAGCTAGAGTCCTTGTGTGTGCCTATAATTGTAGGATTTTACCTAAATGATGCATGTTTATGAAAGCTAGCGTTATGCTAGGAATTGAATCTATGCGAAATGACTTCCTATTGTTAAAATGTGTGTCGTGTGACTCACCATCTTGACTTCACTAGGAAGAAAGTTTGAAAATGTTTTGGTTTAAAGGTTGAGAACTTCTCATTTAAAATGAATTGACCTTTGTGCGTTGCTTGGGTGTGAACTCATGAGACTTGTAAGTGTGTTGAGGAGAAAGACATTCCTCCCTAAACATAACTAAGCATGGTATGGATGAGTATGGCCCGTGTGGCATTATGCCTAACTAATAAGAATCCATTATTGACCTACATGACTTAAGTTATGTGCATTGAAGTATGGGTGCTTAATTACTTCTTGAGTAATGTGGAATCTGCCTATGTGTGATCATACATGATAAGATCTTAATGAAATGAAGTGTAAAGACCAGGTTATGATTAGGAGAAGGATGTTCCTCCTATGAACATGACAAGAGCCTATGTGTTTGATGCATGTTGAAACTGAGTGAATTAAGGATTTTGTTGGTTGTGTTGCATTGAGTACTAAATGGTTTGAAGTTTGCGTTACTTGTATGTTTGGTGCATTGACTTCTATGTGGTAATGTTATGAATTTTGTGAGATGCTATATGGGTCATTGAAGTCCTTGTTGTGTTTAAAGTGTTCCAAGTGTCCTTCGAGGATGAATGTTCCCAAGTGGGGGATATTGTAAGGACCCTCAAAATAAATTAAGGTTATTAGAGCCTCACATGTGTCTAAAATGGTTTAAAATGTGTTACATAAGTGTTTTACAGTATGTATGTTATTTGAAGTCATTTGGAGGCTAAACGTCCAAGAACGTTCGATGATGTATGAAAGTTAGCCTTGAGATGTGCATGTGTGTCTTGGCATGTTTTACGTGTTTCTTTTGGTTGAAACTCATGTGGAAGGTCCCTAACATGCTAATGAGTGTATTTACGTTGGAAATGTTTGGGCACGACTACCCAAGGGCCTCGCAAAAGACTCTCAAGGAGTACCCAAAGTATGCGTAGACACTGCCTTAGCAGTGTGTACCTACACCTAGCAAACGACGACCGAAGGTGAGATGACGCCCCGTCGATGGTGGGAATAATACCATACTTAGTATAGGATCCAAAGAAACCAATGCAAAGCCTCAGACCGAAATGACAGCCAGCAGAACGGCCCATCGAAGGGCCTACATGCGTAGGTTGCTCCGTTGATGGAGCCTGCAATTCAACTGCCACACACACTATTTTATTAAGGGGGAAATTCACCTCACGTACTAACCTGACCCTAGGCGGTTAATTTAGGTATTTTTGAGTATATTAAGTTGTTTCATAACATGAAAAACTCATTCCCAAATTCATTTTTAAAAATTAGACTTCCCTCTCCAAAATAAACCTCCATTGGAGATGAAGCTCAAGAAGAACTTGGAGCTTGGATTCCCATGGATTCTTTAGGAATATTTCGTGGTTTTATCCTACAATGAGGTATGGTGATCCTTCATCTTTAGATAATCTTCCATATAAAGAGCTTTTTCCAATGTTTTCAATGAAAGTTCATGATCTACTTGTTTGTATTTCAATCTAGCCATGAGTTCTTTCTCAAATTCATTCCAAAAGCATGGTTATGATGAATTGACGTTTATGTACTGATTTTAAAGTAAATTTCAATCTAATTTTATGATGAACCCATGTTCCCTCCAATTCTCAAAGTATCTTATATTATGGGCATTGTGATCTTGACTTTATGTTAATTGGATTATGATTCTAGCATGTTGAATTGCTTATAGCTACTACCTATTATGTATATTGATGTTGAATTATATATAGTTGATCCAATGTGGATCAAGGCTTGAGGATTTCGTAAGGTTGATCTATGTTTTTCTACTTTCTATAGATTGGTGATGTAGTGTATATAATGTGATCTTGATCTTATGATAATTGAATTGTGGATTTCGATCATGTTAGTGTACTTTTAGCTACTACCCTATACTTGAATTATTTATGAATTATGAGGATTGATCAATGGTGATCAAAGCTTGGAGAATTGGTGAGTTTGTCCTCTTTCCTCAATTTATCTATCGAATTGGCCTTGTATGGCATTGTGTGGTATGATCCACTTATGGTAGCGGTGTTTACTTTTTTGTCAATCTATATATGTATTGATCATGTCCTTGAAGGCAACTTGATGTTATATGAGTGTGTGGTTATGATGATCACACTATGTGATGCATATGCCTTGTATTCCATTCCAGTTATGATCTAGGTTGTATTGTTAATGTTGTAAGCATGTGAATGGACTATGTTAGGATATTTTTAGGTGCTTCCATTGATGAGTTATAATGGTTAATAAACCTTACCTTTGAACCCCTACATTAATGTGTGGTTAGCTAATGTTAGGAGTCTTGAATGTAATGTGAAAGTGTCTTGCCTCCTATGCTATTATGTGATGTGTGGTCTATGCTTGAATGTGCATTGTGTTCTTAATATGGTGGCTGCCCCAATGAGATGTTGATAGCCATTATGTGATTATGTTGACGAATGTACACACACTCACACCCCATGCATGCTTACAAGTAATATAGGTTCATGGTGTCTAATAAAATGGTATTCTCATATGCACTTGTGTCTACTGCTATGCATGTAATGTATATGAATATGAGGTATGCTATGTGTCCCTAAATTATGATGACTTGATAGGTGTACTAGTATTGACAAGGGTATGAGACCTTGTCTATGCTTTGCACATGTGTGCCTTGATAGGATAGTTCCTATGTTTGTTATCTATGTACATGATTATGAATGCATGATTAAGCTATGAACATATCTTATATGACATGATGAAGTATGAATATGCATAGTGTCTAAGGGTGTTTTGTATGAACGGATTGCTCATATAGTTACACATATACTCTTATGCATGAATGAAATAAAAGTATGAACATGTGTGGCCTAAGGGTGTTTATGTGAAAGGTTTGCTCACATACATGTATACACACACATGAAGTATGTATATGATGCTTGTATGATGATCTAGTCAATATAAGGGCTCTAGAAAGGCGCATTTAAGGGTATTCTAAACTAGATGGTTCTTGAATATGCTATGTACATGTGAAGGGGTTTCTCACATGATTTAGGTTGATGAAAGGACTCTCTCATCTATAACCTATGAGCCAATAATATAAGGGTTTAATTCTCCTAAAGTCTACTTTTATAAATAATAATAATAAAGGCTTTTAAATAAAGAGAACTTAGCTTAGCACCGAGTGAACTTGAAGTTGAGGGGTGTCCCTTCCCAATGTGGGAAGGTTGGTTCACCATAATTCTCATGAGGTGGATAACTACAATGCCTCACTAGGCATAATGAGGGTTTCCATATATGCCTCCAAGTTCCATAAACTATGCTTGCCCCATAGGATCTAGAAAGTGATATCACCTAATATGCTAGCATGATGTTAATGTTCTACTTTTGCAAGGTAGAGCACCTTCCTTTGGTGTAAGGCTCTACAACACAAAATTCCATGTTTAGCGCCCATGGTCTTAGTTTTGGTTAAGGCTATAGTTTCCCTAAACTAAAATGGACAATGGAAGTAAAGTAAGGAAACTAACTAGAATAACCTAAGGGAAGTTGTTTAGTGTACGTGTAGGTATGGGACTTTACCTATGCATTGCACAAGTAGCTCTTGAAGGGAGTTCTAGGAAGGTGTTCTAATTTATATGATTATGTTTATGTAATTATGCATGACATTGTAGTCTTATCTACTTGTTATGATGATATGCATGGTATGAGTCCTAAGGAGTCTATATGATGTGTTCTTACCTTATATGCATAATGTGGGTCTTAGTGACTATATGAAGAAGGTCTTGCTTGGAATGTATGAAACTGTCTTTACTTGAGTTGTTAATGTATGAAGTAAATGATATGCTTGTAGTCTCTTGATGAGTTTACTAAGTAGGTGTGAGGTTATGGGACTTCAGATGTATATTACACTAGTAGGCTTAGAATGGATTGTGAGTAAGGTCTTATGATGTCTAAATGAAATGAAGTTTAAATATTCTATTGATTGACTAATGCCTCTTATGATGACATTGGTAAGTCTTGACTTGTATGTGGTCTTGTAATGAGTTCTTCTATGTGGTCTATATGGAGTATGTTGGGTCAAATGTGAAGTATATGTGTCTTATTATATGAAATGGTTCAATGAATGTGTGTATTTATTAATAAAGGTTGTATTCATGACTACCGTGTGTCCTTAAGGTGATGCTTGAGTGTGGATAGTGTATTGGACATTATCTATACATTGCACCAAGTATCATTAGAGGGTTAGAAGTGAAGTTAAGAAGTTAAGTAGAAAAACAGTTTACTGTAAAAAGGAAATGAACATACTGTAACATGAATTAAGCTTACTGTAAAGTGATGCCAATTATGCCTTAAATGCAAGGTGTGGTTTTATTTGATAATTTGACTATTGTATATGCCTAAATAAGGTGTGTGAATTGCATGATGCTTATGGTATCAAAGTTTTATGAAGTTTTCACAAAAGGCATGATGAAAGGTTTCAAAGTAAATGTCCCCTTTAAATGCATGTTTTTGCATGGTTGTAATACATAGTGCATGCTTGTACTAACACTATTATTCTTCACCTTTTGACACAAAGTGTAGGTTATGGATTATTAACGGATGTATCTATGGTGAAGGGCTTGATATGTGTTTCACATGCTCAAGGAAAGGAATCCTTATGTCCAAGGATTTACTATGTCATGTTTTTATAAATTCATGTAATAGTTTAATTATTGATTTATTTTATGAGGGTCGTGTCCCTAATGTACTCTAATGATGTTGATTCTAAGATGGCAAAGAGACTTAGAGTCTAACTATGTACATATGTTATTTTTATATTGAGGGAAGTGAAGTTTTTAGCATATGATAAGCTATGAAAAGTTTTAATTTCCACTAAATTTACCAATAATAATGCGATGAATGATAACTATGGGCTTATATAAGACCTT
Source organism: Solanum lycopersicoides (assembly GCA_022817965.1). Lineage (NCBI taxonomy): Eukaryota > Viridiplantae > Streptophyta > Magnoliopsida > Solanales > Solanaceae > Solanum > Solanum lycopersicoides. The sequence continues at coordinate 30,592,191 of CM040626.1, forward strand.
CGAGAGGTCAAGTACGCCATGTTACTTCTAAGGGGTGCTCCCCGGCAGTCACAACTACATAGCTGCTGCATCTGTTGTGAATCAAGCTATCTGGCTAAGGAAGATTATGAAGGAGTTAGGCCATGAACAAAGAGAGGTTACCAAGATCATGTGTGAAAACAGTTCAGCAGTTTTAATCTCAAAAAATTTAGTGTTTTATGGTCGTACTAAGAATATCAAGATCAAGTTTCATTTTATTAGGGAAGTCCAACAATATAATGAAGTGTTGCTTGTTCATTGTTCAAGAGAACCAGCTAGCTGACATTTTCACCAAGTCATTGCCAAAGGAAAGGTTTGAAGATCTGAGGCAAAGAATTGGTGTTTTCCACAAAAATGCCAAGGAGGAGTGTTAGACAATTGACATTTTTTCAAGCTTATTATTATATTTACTGTTTTTTACTTATTTCAGTTTAGTGCTTCCTATTTTCTAGCTAGACTTAGTCAACTTTAGTTGCTCAACTTTCTCTAGTTAGTGGCCCCATTTATGGCTGTTAGTATCCCCTTTTATGGTAGTTAGTTTCACATGTTCTTATTTAGTTTCAAATCCACTTTGTCAGTGGCTACTAGACAGGAAATGGTATGTTTTTTCCTTATATAAATTCAGACTTTCTGCAGATTAATACATAGTTGGAATTTCATAAGTTCACTCTATTTTTATTTTTCAAATTAGTTTCTTGAGTATTTTTGCTCTAACACTGCCTACTCTTTTAGTTTTTTTACATCATATGACATGTATTCCATTACTCTCTTGCAAAATGTGACACTACTAAAGCTGAAACTATTAATCATCTTTTCTTGAACTGCTTCAAAGTTACACTAATCTGATATGAGTTCAGGCTTAGGCCTCAAATACAACTTCTTGCCACCCAAAATCATGAGCTTCTCAATGGATGCATACACTTATCAATCTCTTCCCTAAAATGTTCATTGAATATGTTCCCTACAAAGTTTTCATACCATTTTATATATGGTTCATTTGGACACAACATAACCAGTTCATTTTTGAACAAAAACCACTGATCATTAATTACTGTGCTGTTAAATATCTAGCATGTGACTATTGGATGCTTGCAGGTACAACCAAGTAAGGACACTCTAAAATTCCCGTATGTGACTATATCAACCACACAAGGAAACTATTTACATGCTTAATACAGATGCACGGGTGGACAATAACATGAATTTTGTAAGAACAAGAGTATTTAGGATAGGAGCGGATGATAGATTTTAAGATTTACTTCTTTGATTTGAATTGCAAAAATATTTTCTAAGCTTAATTACTTGCCTCCTTATATGGATTAACTATAACTTTTCTTCATATCTTACATCCCCTGCAAATTAATATTGATGCCCAGGAAGTAATTGAGTCACTTTATAACACAAACTTACATAACTCTTCAATTTTGGATGATTGCAGGTGCGGCTGAGTATTCCAAAGGGGATCCATATCTACGGAGAACAAAATAGACTAGTTGATAGTTTAGTAGAAATGGCCACCACCATGTAGGAAGCTCCTTTCTAAGGCCTTTTTTCAAGACACTCGTGCATCTTTTGAAGATATTTTTAGAGGGGAAAGAAATTAAGTTATGTCTGTTAGGAGGGTTAATGCATTGAAATTCAACCCTAATTAATTCTGTGTGTAATACTAGCAGAAATGGTGGCACAACCACAAATGGGCAACTCATTACCCATTTTTTGTAGCAGAATATGTTGGATGTGGATTTGTACGGTTACTGCTCATATATATTATGTTCTATATTTCCAATATTAACTATTAAAATCTTAAGGTGCAACTATTGTATTTCACAGAGGGAAGATGAAAACTATTGTTTAATGCATTTCAAGTGTTGATCTATTCGTCATTTTATTAACTATCTATTGTAATATTATGAAAAAGTGATTTTAGCCAACAAAGGGAAACAAGAAGAGGTAGTTAATGACAGGTCAAGATCAGCCCCGTGAAACCCTTAAGAATGTCAATAATTTAACATGACCATCGATTGATATTTGTGGTATTACTGTTGAATTGCATATAGCTATAACCTATACAATTATGGAAGCAAGGTAAAGAAGCCAAATGGGTGTGCGTGCTCTATGTTGCATGTCGGATCTTCGTACTCTGATATGCACCCCTGGACAGCTTTTAAGTCTGAGCAACATAGTGTGTGTCTGGGAAATTCTTGTGAGTTGTATCTTTTTGAGTAAGAGATACAACTCAAAAATTTTGACCTGCCTAATTTCATAAGAAAAGAGGTAGAAAAATGATGCCACATAAGTTCCTAAATGTCACGACCAGGGAGCACCTCCAAGTCGTGACACGGTGTACTCGACCTCGAAGAAAACCCCACTCGTGGAAGGTGTTCTACTTTCCAAGAGTAGAACTAATACACAACCCATGTTGGCACATGGCTTAGGGGATATCCAAAGATGTTCATTAAACTCTAGACTTTTCTTTGAAAAGAGAAACCATCTTAACCATATCCACTCGGTGCTAGCCTTAGTTTCCACGGAGTAGCTCATTCACATGTATGATCTAGAGAGAGAACCAACATTAGGTCTACCGATCCATAGTACTTCTACCGAGAAAGTCACCTTTCTCAGGTCTACCGATCAAGGTTCATTACGAATAGCTTATTTGTCACGCCCCGAGACAACACCCTGGACAGGACTAGCACTCGCTGACTGTTGTTGTCCTCGAGCGAAGCCTTGGCCTGGCTTACATAACTCAGCAGAAGACTTTTAACTTAATATGAACAGTAAAGAACATTTTCAAGGAAAATACTCAATATGAAATAATCGAACCAAAATGGAACTTGTGCCTCAAAGTTAAAACATCTTAAATGTAACATAAAAGATATATCAAACTAAACAATCTAACTGTCTATTTGTCTATAAAGCCTCTAATAACTGAGATTGATGTTGGGACAGACCCCACAACATCCTAATAAACTAAACTAAAAAGCAATGAAATGGATCCTCCGGAAACAAAGGAGGCTCACCAACTAACTCTGGAGTGCTCAACTAGATAAATAATGCATTAGATGTTGATCCTCGTTACCTGTGTCTGGATCATGATACGATGCATGCAAACTGAAATCAGTACGAGTATGCAATTTGGAATGCTAAACAACACGTAAGCTTGAAAAGGAGTAAGAAAGAGCACTTACCTTGGGTTTGTTCAACTCAGGATTTACGAACTCTTATTCAATATATATGCAGTTTAAAAGTAAATGCAATAGAAAGAAAACTGACCAAAATATGTTGTAAACTCTGAATGTATACAAGTATACAATTTATATCTGAGATGTATTTAAAATACAAATAACTGGTGTATATAAAAATACAATATTTCTGTGGGAGCTTCTCTAACCGACAACCATCACTTAAGAGCTATAGTGATGATACAACGTTACTTGGCCCACGCTTCCCGACCATCCTAACCTTGCAAAAGTATAGGACCTGAACTGCCTAATGGATCCCCTAGTAAACTGTGAGAAGGGTTCATCTAAAAAGTATGACACTTTTCTACCCATGATGGCTACATGGTTTTCATGGAGACTTTAGTTAATCTGAAACTCGCATCTCCACACCGGTGCTTAATACTACTCCCAAAAATATAGTGGCTCTTATGTGTTAAATATATTGATTCTGTGGTTTGAGATTAGTACTTAAACCTTAGGTTTAATAGCTCTCTTGGAAATCATAGTTTCCCTGCTTGTTTCATTTCATAAAGTTGTTACTTTTGTGTGAAAACTATCCTGAAGGCTCTTTACTTTTTTAAATTAGAAAAACAATCATAACTCTTATGGATTACTTAGTCCCTTATAACTTTTGAGAATGGACTCAACTCTTTACTCTTGTTTTACTTGTACCTTGAGTCTTAAAACAAAGTTAAAATGATTGTTTAAGACTCTTTGAAAGCCTTAAGAACTTTCTTTGACTTACTTATTCACTTTTAGACTTGACTCTTTACTTCTTTAACTTTGATCTTAACTTTCCTTGAATTGGATTATTGATTCAAGGAACATGATCTCATGCTTATGGATGATTTCATGATGTTTAGATGTACTTTAGAGTGTTGGAATCAACCAACAAATGTGGGTACATCACTTAGGAACTATTACGAAAAGATAGGGGACAAATGGGAACTCCAGGTGACCATCAGGTGCTCTGGCTGGCACGGCGCCAGAGCCTTACTGATAGAGTCTGTCCTGAGGGGCTCTTGTAGGCGCGGCGCTCCAGGGATTGTCAGACGGTTTTTCCGATTTTTCTTACTCCAATTTTAAACTATAAGCCTCCCAAACTTCCATGGATCTTCCCCCCAAACTTAGAATCACTAATATACTAAATATCCAATAGTTTAGACTCGTAAAACATCTCGGAAACACGAACCAATCAACTAGAACATACTACAACCCATTCAATCAATAATTTGATAATTGTTCATCAAAATATCAATATTCATCATCAAATCTACTCTAACTTTCTGAATTGAATCAAATTGGTGTGTGGGTGGAAGAACCCAACACAGAAAGATCTCACATAAAGGGATCACCCCCGACGAAATCCACGCAATGATTCTTGGGGTTCTTGCTTCTTTTTCTCATTTGTCCTCTTTTCTCCTCTTTTTTTCTCCTCTCGCAAAACCCTATCTTGTTTTCTAAGAGCATGAACTAAACAGGATCAGCTTAGACCCCAACTTATTATCCAAAAACGAAATTAAATAATTGGGTAAGAAAAAGAACAAAACACCCTTTAAAAATCCGGATTGGACTTTCCTCATTCCAATTGCCCAACTTCCGAAAGTCATATCTCCCTCATACGACCTTGAAATTTCACGAAATCGGCGTCGTTGTAAAGAACTTCCCAATATATTTCCATCCATATAAAGAACTTACCCTAACTTCTTCTAATCTGGAAGTTATGACCGTTTGAAAATGACCAAAACACACTTTTAAAATCTGAAAAATTTCCAGATTTCCCTATTTATTTCCAAAAATGATTATTCTTGGTTTCTTAGTTTATTCTTAGTTATTTCAAATTACAAGATGTTACAATATCTCCCCTTTGGGAAGATTCATCCTCAAATGAGAACTTCTTCACTAAGCTAAGGGTAGTGACAACATTTCAACACTCAACAACCAAAACAAGTAATAACATACTTACACATAGTCTTATAAAGCGCTAGGAACATAATTTAATACATTGATCTGCATTCTCTCCAGATTCGAAAGATGTGGATATCTCTACTTCATATCCTCCTTAGCTTCCCAAGTCGCTTCCTCAAAGAATTCGTTCCTCCAAAGGACTTTGACTGACGCAACTTCCTTTGTCCTCAACTTGCGAACTTGACGATCCAAAATTTTAACCGGAATATCCTCATAGGACAAGTTATCCTTAATCCCAACATTCTCAGTTCTTACAATTAATGAAGGATCACCCAAGCATTTCTTAAACATTGACATATTGATGAACCGCTTCCAACTCTTGGGGTAGCTCCAACTCATAAGCCACATTGCCCACTCTCTTGGATATTCATAACACCCTTCATAGGTGAAACTTTCAGATACACCCAATCATCCACCTCAAACTCTAACGGCCTTCTCCTAGCATTTGTGTAGGACTTTTGGCGACTCTGTGCCATTTCAAATCTCTCTTGAATCACTTTCACCTTCTCTATAGTTTGGTGAGCTAGATTTGGTCCTATCAACCCTGCTTCACCAACTTCGAACCATCCAATTGGAAATCTGCAACTTCTCCCATAAAGAGCCTCATATGGAGCCATTTGGATGCCCAAATGGTAGTTCTTGTTGTAAGGGAATTCAATGAGATGTATGTGATCATCACAATTCCCTTTGATGTCGATCACACAAGCTCTAAACATATCTTCTAAGGTGTGGATAGTATGCTCAGCTTGTCCATCTGTTTGAGGATGAAAAGTAGTGCTTAAGTTCACATTTGAACCCAAACCTTTCTTGAAAGATTTCCAGAATTGTGCAGTAAATTGGGCACCTCTATATGAAATAATGGAGACTAAAAATCCATGAAGTCTTACCACTTCTTGAAGGTACAACTTAGCATAATCCTCTACAGAATAGATAGTCTTTACCGGCAAGAAATGAGTTGACTTTGTAGTTCTATCGACAATCACTCAAATAAAGTCATGCTGCCTGCGAGATCTTGGCAAACCTTTGATAAAGTCCATGTTAATCATCTCCCATTTCCATTTTGGAAGTTCTATAGTATGAGCCAAACATCAAGGCCTTTGGTGTTCTACCTTCACTTGATGGAAATTTGGGCATTTGGCAACAAAATTTGCAATATCTTTCTTCATATCTTCCCAACAATATACCTCCGTCAAGTCGCGGTACATCTTTGTGGAACCTGGATGAATGGAATATCTAGAGCTATTAGCCTCCTACATGATCTTCTCTTTGAGTCCATCCATATTAGGTACACATAATCTACCTTGGTACTTCAACACATCAACTCCTTCTTGTTCAAAAGCCAATACTCTGTGCTTATGAACATTGACCTTCAAATCAAGCAAAATGGTTCTTGGTCTTGCTTTTGTTTCACCTCAAACACTAGTGATGATTCGGCCCCATTAGTTACCACTATCCCTCCTTATGTGGAATCCATAAGTCTGACTCCCAAACGTGCAAGTCTGTGCACATCTTTAGATAACTCCCTTTTCTCTTCTTCAACATGGGAAGTACTCCCGATGGATAACCTTCTTAAGGCGTCAGCAACCACATTAGCCTTACCTGGGTGGTAAAGAATACTCATGTCATAATCCTTGAGTAATTCTAACCACCTCCTCTGTCTGAGATTTAGCTCCTTCTGAGTGAATACATATTGGAGGTTCTTGTGATCAGTGAATATTTCAAGATGAACACCATACAAGTAGTGACGCCATATCATGAAAGCAAACACTACTGCAGCCAATTCCAAGTCATGCGTTGGATAATTCTTCTAATGAACCTTCAACAGTCTAGAGCTATAAGCTATGAACTTGTCATTCTGCATCATCACGCAACCCAAGTCAACTCTTGATGCATCACGATATACCACAAAGCCTGGGGTAACCTCTGCTAATGTCAAAACCAAAGCGATATTCAGCCTCTTTTCAATTCCTGAAAGATTTTCTCACAAGCTTCAGACCATTGAAACTTGACTGTCTTCTAAGTTAGCTTGGTCAAAGGAGATGAGATGGATGAGAATCCTTCAACAAATCTTCTATAGTAGCCAACCAATCCCAATAAACTCCTAATATCTGTTGGAGATGTGGGTCTAGGACAACTCTGAACTGCTTCTATCTTCTGAGTGTCAACTCTAATCCCTTAACCAGAAACAATGTGGCCTAATAATGTCACATAAATAATCCAAAAATCACACTTGGAGAACTTGGCATATAGCTCCTTATCTTTCTAAGTTTGTACATCTATCCTGAGGTGACTAGCATGATCTTTTTCACTCCTTGAATAAACCAATATGTCATCAATGAAGACGATGACAAAAAGATCTAGATAAGGTTTGGAGATTCTGTTCATAAGATCTATGAATGTTGCAGGTTCATTTGTCAAACCAAAGGACATAACTAAAAACTCATAATGCCCATACCTTATTCTAAAAGTTGTCTTTGGAAAGTAACATTTCCTAAATTTCAACTGATGGTAGCTTGATCGGAGACATTTTCGAGAATTAGGAAGCACCTTGAAGCTGGTCGAAAAGATCATCTATCCTTGGGAAAGGATATTTATTCTTGATGGTCACCTTATTCAATTTGCGGTAGTCTATACACATCCTAAGAGAATCATCTTTCTTCCTTACAAACAAGACCGGAGCGCCCCAAGGTGAGACACTTGGTCGAATGAAACCTTTATCTAATAGATCTTTCAGTTGTTCTTTCAACTTTTTTAACTCTGCTGGTGCCATTTTGTATGGCGGAATAGAGATAGGACGAGTATCTGGAATTATGTCTATGCCGAAGTCTATTTCTCTCTCACGAGGGACTCCGTGTAGATCATCAGGAAAGACTTCGGGAAACTCACCGACTATTGGAACTGACTGAAGGGAAGGTACCTCAACACTTGAATCATTAACGCAAACTAAGTGATAGATACACCCCTTTGAAACTAACTTCCTCGCCTTAAGGTACGAAATAAAATGACCCTTAGGCCCTGCTGAACTACTACTCCACTCTATAACTGCTCATTTGGAGTCAGAAACTTGACAACTCGAGTTCTGCAATATATTGACGCATAACAGGCATGAAGCCAGTCCATACCCAAAATGACATCAACTTCCACCATGTCTAACTCTACTAGATCAGCCATGGTGTTCTTGTGAATGATGGAAATAGGACAATCAGGATACACTGATTCCGCTAGAATAGACTCCTCAACAGGTGTAGAAACACAGAAGGGTTGGCTAAGTTTTTCATGAATAATCTCACTCTGATTTGGAACATAAGGAGTTACAAAACATGAGCTTGCTTCTGGGTCTAACAAAGCATAAACATCGAAAGTAAAGTCTTTAATCATACCCGTGACAACATCTTGACAGTTCTCATGCGCGGCTAGTGATTGCATAGAGACGGTTTGCCCTCCGTCAGTACCAGAAGTGTCTCCTCTAGGTGAAGCCCTACCTGGTGGAGCATTTGATGAAGATTGAGCTCTATTACCCCCCATTACCACTGCCTTGCTTGTTCTTTGGACATTCTTTCATGAAATTCCCGGTCTGAACGCACTTGAAACAACTCGCGGAGCTTTCACAATAGATGCCAGAGTGATTCCTTCCACACTTGACGCAGGCAGGAGGCTTACTACCTTCTTGAGCCACACTACCCAGTGAATATAAAGGCTTAGCTCAGGAATTCTTACCATGATAATCAACTCTGTCTCTGTTGTAGGTGCATTAGCAGGTTATGGTGCATGCCCCTTCTGTTTCTGAAATTGTAGCCGATTCAAAACACTTTTGTGCTGCCCCAACTCATTCCAATCTTGGCCTTCTTATTTCTGTCTTCTTCTCTATCCCTAATCTTCTCTTCCTTTACCTGCTGCACATAGACCATTAACCTTGAAATGTCCATGTCTCCAATCAGCATGGCAGCTCTGCCTTCCTTGCTTGATGCACGACCCAAGCCAGAAACAAACAAACTCATTCTGCTTCTCATGTCCTTCACCATCTCAGGAGCATAGCGAGACAGCTGAATGAACTTCAACCCATACTCGTGCACACTCAAGGAGTCCTGTTTCAGAGTAAGGAACTCCCATACCTTGTCTTCATTCAGTTCCAGGGGAAAGAAACGCCCCAAGAAGGATTCTTCAAATAAGACCAACTTGGATGTGGTGCATCCTCACCTCTGTCATCCTACCATTTATCAAACCAAGTCCTAGAAACACTCTTCAATTGATATGCAACTAACTAAACCCTCTTAGCATCAACCATATGCATTACCTCGAATACCTTCTTCAACTCTTACATAAAGTTTTTTGGATCCTCAGTAGTGCTTGATCTGCTGAAGCTAGGAGGATTCATTCTTAAAAACTCATGAACCCTCGAGGTGTCAGCCCCTTCTTGTTGAGCTTCTCTCTGTTTCCTGACTTGGTTGATCACAACTTGACTCAACATCCGGATTGCCTTACAGAATTCAACATTAGTAACCTCCCCTTGAGGTTGCACTTTAGGAGAATTAGGTAAATACTGTTCCTAAGCTTCTACATTTATCTTAGCTGGATGACCTCTTACTGCTGTTCGTGGAGGAATTGTAATCTGAAACACACACACACACGAATTAGAGAGAGACTTTTAGAGATAAACTCTAACGCACCAAAAGGAATATGAAAGAAGTGAAGAAATTCCTAAATGTCACAGCATCTTAATCATAGATGTGGCGCACTTCACATCGATGACTAAGACTCTACGCACACGGCTTCATAGACTCCCTAGGACTCTTGAACTCTTCGCTCTAATACAAAATTTGTCACGACTCGAGCGTACACCCTGGGTGGGACTAGCACTTGGTTTCCATTGCTGGCCTTGAGCGAACCCTTTTCTTGGCTTACTTAACTCAGGGGAAGACTTAAGTTAACTTAATATGAATAGTAAAGAACATTTTCAAGGAAACTACTCAAAATGAAATAATCTAGCCAAAATGGCACTTGTGTCTCAAAGTTAAAACATCTGAAATGTAAGATAAAATGGACATCAAACTGAAAATCTAAGTGTCTATCTGTCTATGAAGCCTCTAATAACTGAGATTGATATTGGGACTCACCCCACAACATCCTAATAAACTAAACTAGAAAGCAATGAAATGGATCCTTCAAAAAGCAAGGAGGATCACCAACTGACTCTGGAGTGCTAAACTGGATGCGCTAGATGTCGATCTTCGTTACTTGCGTCTGCATGATGATAAATGCAGTCAACTGGCATCAGTACATTGAATATACAAGTATGAGAGTTGGAATGTTAAATAACACTTACGATTTAAAAGGAGTAAGAAAGAACACTTACCATGCCTTTGTTCAACTAAGGATTTACTAACTATTATTCAATATATGCAGTTTTAAAGGAAATACAATATAAATAAAATTGACTGAAACATGTTGTAAACTCTGAATGTATACAAGTATACAATTTATATCTGAGATGTATGTAATATACAAATAACCGGTGTCTATGATAATACAATACTTCTGAGGGAGCTTCTCTAACCGACAACCACCACTTTAAAAGCTATAGTGATGATACTGAGTTACTCAACCCATGTTACCCGGCCATCCTAACCTTGGTATAGTATAGGACCTGAACTGCCTAATGGATCCACTAGTAAATTGTGAGAAGGGTTCATCGAAAAAGTATGACCCTTTTCTACCCATGACTGCTACATGATTTTCATGGAGACTTGAGTTAATCTTAAAACTCGGATCTCCACATCGGTGCTCAATACTACTCCCAAAAATATATTGGCTCTTATATTTTAAACATATTGATTCTGTGGTTTGAGATTAGTGCTCAAAACATAGGTTTAATAGCTCTTTTGGAAATCATAGTTTCACAACTTTCTTCGTTTTATAAAGTTGTTACTTTTGTGTGAAAACTAGCTCGAAGGATCTTTACTTGTTTAAATGTGAAAAACAATTGTAAATCTTAGGGATTACTTAGTTCCCTTATAACTTTTGAGAATAGACTCAAATCTTTACCCTTGCTTAACTTGTACCTCGAGTCTTAAAACAATGTTAAAATGATTTTTAAGACTCGTTGGAAACATTAAGAACTTATTTTGACTTACTTCTTCACTTTTAGACTTGATTCTTTACTTCTTTGACATTGATCTTAACTTTCCTTGAATTGGATTGTGGCTTTAATGATCATGATCTCATGTTTATGGATGATTTCATGATGTTTAGATGTATTTTACAGTGTTGGAATCAACCAAGAAATGTGGGTACATCACCTAGAAACTAGTACGGAAAGATAGGGGAGAAATTAGAACTCCAGGTGACCATGGTGCTCTGAGAGGCGCCGAGCACCAGAGGCTGTCCTCAGGCGCTCTGAGAGGCATGAGGCGCCAAAGCCTGACGGAGAGAGTTTGTCCTGAGGGGCTCTTGTAGGCGCGGCGCCCCAGGGCCTGTCAGACGGGTTTTCCAACTTTTCTTCTCCAATTTTCAACTCTAAACCTCCCAAAATTCCATTGATCTTCCCTCAAGTACTTAGAATCACTAATATACTCAATACCAAATAGTTTAGACTCGTAAAACATCCCGGAAACACGAATTCAATCAACTAGAACATGCTATAACCCATTCAATCAATAATTCGATAATTGTTCATCAAAATATCAATGTTCATCATCCAGTTTACTCTAACTTGCAGATTTGAATAAAATTGGTGTATGGGTGGAAGAGCCCAACACAGAAAGATCTCACATACCTTAAAGGGATCAACCCCGAGGAAATCCACACAACGATTCTTGGTGTTCTTGCTTCTTCTTCTCCTTTCTCCTCTTTTCTCCTCTTTTTTTCTCTTCTCTCAAAACGCTATTTTATTTTTTAAGAGCGTGAACTGAATAGGATCATCTTAGACTCCAACTTATTATGCAAAAACGAAATTAAATAATTGGGTAAGGAAAAAAACAAAGCACCCTTTAAAAATCCAGGATTGGACTTTCCTCATTCAAACAACCCAACTTCTGAAAGTCATATCTCACTCATACAACCTCCAAATTTTGTAAACTCCGCGCCGTTGGAAAGATCTTCCCAAGAGATTTCCATCCACTTAAAGAAATTGCCCGTAACTTTTCCTGACCTGGAAGTTATGACCGTTTGAAAATACAAAAACTCACTTTTAAAATCTTGAAATTTTTCAGATTTCCCTATTTATTTCAAAAAATGATTATTCTTGGTTTCTTAGCTTATTTTTAGTTATTTCAAGATGCGAGATGTTAACTATTGACTTTCTTAGAGAATGTTTTCTACCATTCCATCCACCATATCTAAGTCTATCATTTCAAACAAGAAGGAGGGACCATCATAAGGTCTACCGCTTCAAGGTTTTGCATTCACTTAGGGGTCTAGACTCATCATGAAAGGGAACCAAGCTTAGTTCTACCATTTCAAGACATATCATAGAGTCCTCATTAATCATTCATAGAAAGGGAACCATGCTTAGGTCTACCAATTCTAGACATTCATTTATTCATTACTGAAGGAAAGGATGCCTAAGCCTACCAAGTCAAGAGATCACATTCTACAACTTTCATAAATCAAGGAGAGGAACCTAAGTCTACCAATTAAGATTTAACATCACATTATAGAGACTCTTCACATTCTAACATCAACACACATGTGCATTAAGCGAAAACATACTTTAAATCACAATACTAAAACCTTTATGCAAGATCTCCTTGAGATCACATGAACACCTTTACATTATACATTTACATATGCCTTAAAATGATAATTCTCCAATTCACCATCTAATTCTTTCAAGGCCATGATAGCAATACATATACAATAAGTAACCACCTCCATCATAAGTGGATCAAACCATACAAGAATAATTCCAATATTGCAAGAGAATTAGGTCAGCTTACCTTTCACTCAATCCATGATCACCATTACTCAAGTCTCCAACAATACATGATAGAATAGGTATAGACAAAAACAGATATCAATAATACATACAGTTGTTTGTATTCTGCGATATATAAAGTCATCTTTGAGTAAAGGACTACTCTTTCAGGATCAAGGTTACAAGCATATCATTGGACATACAGATGTTAATGCAAGATCGCCATCAGATAGACGTATTACATCTGAATATTGTGTTTTAGTGCAAGGTAATTTGGTGTCTTATAAGATTAGAAACTTAGTGTGGTCACTCGATCTAAAGTACAAGCACAATATCAAGCAATGGTTGTAGCAACCCGTGAGCTAGTTTGGATCAAACAGTTGCTGAGAGAACTAAAAGTTGATGAAATTAAACGGATGGAACTTATGTATGATAATCTAGCGCACCTTCATCTCACATCAAATCCAATATTTCATGAGAGGACTAAGCACATTGATATTGTTTGTCGCTTTTTCAAAGAAATATAATCTCAAGAGATATTGTTCCGAAATTTGTGAAGTCAAGTAATCAACTTTTAAATTTATTCGCGAAGTCCCTCACCATTAGAGGTGGAGACTGTGATATGTTCATGAAATATATTGAAGAGGATCTCACCTCGTCTAAATCGGACGGTGAGGCTACCATGGATCACGAAAAGAGATATTCATCGATTGCATACAACCTATGAATTCTCTGGACACAACAACCAAGCACAAGCTACCTCCAAGGAACCCCTCCAATCTGGGAGGAAGCTCTAACATTACAATCAAAGTTGCCACAACCAATATTCAAAATCAAATAACCCCTACAACTAATGTGTACAATGTTTATCTTCATATCATGGAATATTAGGGAAATATGATCCAACTGTTCCTTGGAAAGATAACTCCTCTTTAAACAACAATTTCATTTTCCTCTCCTATGCCTACAAGAACATATGGTTGCTTCTGATAAAATGAATAAATTTAGAAGAAAGCTTTGTTTTCATCAGGCCTACAACAAAAGTTCTAAAAAAATCAGGATCCTTTGGTTGATTGACATTGATGATGAGGTCATTCATGATTGGTAGAAACATGTTTTTCTCAAAGTTACTCATAATGTTGACCAAATTTTTTTCCTTTCAGCTATCGATGCCAAATGCACAGAGCTGAAGGAAAATCCTATGGGCAGGCATTCAGTATAAGAAATTTAGAGGAAGACATCATAGAATGGAAGAAACTCTTGATTTTATTGAATACCTTAATGAGTGTGGTCTTCAAGATGCAGGTTTCTCAGGTTCTAAATATCGTTGGTGCGACAATTGAAAAAATCATTGCGAAGTTATGTTGGTCTTCATTTGATTCTGGAGGAAAGCATCACTGGATTGCATGGGATAATTGGAGTTACCCCTTTGAAGAAAGTGGTGCTAATTTGAGTCACAAAAATCCTTCACCTTTTGTCACTCGAGCTAGGCCTTGGGGGCAGGAATCAAAGTAGCTTTGTCAAAGGCAGAACCATTACTGGAAACATTCTTCTGATAACACCATTATTTTTTTGCTACGGTAGCAAGAGATCTATCAAACTAATCACTGACATTGTGGACAGGTATGAACAGATCAACATCAGCATCAATAGACTGAAAAGATACACTAGCATGAGATATCAAGAATTTCCCATAAAGTAACTTGGGTGTCCTCTTATTATTGAAAAGAAGAAATACGCTTACTCAGACATTGTCAATAAGGTTACTAATAAAATTAAAGGTTGGCACACCAAATTGCTATCGTAATAAGTCATATTATACTAGCTCTCCCTACTCATTTTGTGAGTGCTACCAACCTTCCTAAAGGTACCCTTAAGATCATTCAAAAGATCATTGCAAACTTCTGTTGGTCTGCATTTGATTCTGGACGAAAGAATCACTGGATTGCATTGGATAATTTAAGTTACCCTTTGATGAAGGTGGTGCTAATTTTAGGAAAATTTCAGATTTTTGTATGGACATCAAGGTTAAGATATGGTGGAACATAAGAACCTCTTATTCTCTTTGGGGAGATTACATGAAGGCTAAGTACCTCGATAATCAACATTGGAAAGTCATATATGAAGTGTCATTCGCAGAGCAACATATTTATTGGAAGGTTGGAAGAGGAGATGTTGATTTCTTTTTTATAAATGCTCATCTCTAGGATCCTTTAACTTTTTCTACCCCAACAATGAAAGGCATATCTCTATCAATCTAAACATTATTCTCAACGACCTCACAAATGACAAAAGCTCTCTGGGAAAATACCAATTCTGGCCAATTCACCCTCCACGATGGTTAGGATATTATTAGAAAGAAACCACAACAATGCCACCAATAAGATCTGGAAAGTGGCTAAGTAGGGCATCAATATTATCTCGGGATGACAATGTTGTACTGCACTAATGAGATCAACAACTTGGAAACAGTGAATCACCTATTCTGTTAGGGTGAACATGCTAGAAAAGTGTGGTGTGAGATCGCAGGTCCACTGTTAGTGAGACACCCATACGTCTCTTAAAATCTCCATCCTCAATTGGTGGAATGCTGTTACAAAGAACCCCATTGCAAATTTTGTTATTCATGCTCTCCCCCAATAATTTGTTGGGAGATATGGAGAGAAAGATCCTCTATCGAATTCGATGCTATTAAGCCCTCTGTATACAGATCTAAATCTAACATTATTTTTACCATTGTGCAGATTACTACGAAGAAATTTGTCAAAGCTAATATTGTAGAGTCTTGGATAAATATACACTACATTTTGGATGCCGAAGTTCACCACAGAACTACTACCATAGTAATGTGGATAAAACCTCCTAATATGTCTATAAAACTCAACAAAGACAGTAGATGAACTCAAGGCAATTATGGTGGAGGTGGTCTGATCAGAAACTCATTCGCAAACCTGATGTTTGCTTACTGCATCTATTGGGCCTGGTACGAGCAACATAATGGAAATGGCAGCTCTACTCTATGGCCTTAAATAGTGTGCGAATAGAGGCTTCTCTAATGTCTGGGTTGAAACAGACTCCATGATGTTAACTATATGTATTAAAAGAGAATGGAACCCACCGTGGCAGATCAATGGTATGGTTCAAGATGCCAGGAAATTAATTGAAGAGCATGGTTACCATATTAGTCATTGCTTTAGGGAGGCTAATAAACCTGCTGAAAAAATTGTCACCTTGAATCATGGCCTTTTTAGGAGTTCTTTTCAACTCTTTTATGGCCCTTCCTAAGTAAGTTAGACGTCTCTTCAATATGGATAGATGAGATTTCCCAACCTTTAGCACTAAATCAATGTAACCTGCCAATATTATTTATGAGCCCCCTAATTGTACACCGTGTTCAGTTAGCTTTTGAGTTAATATGGACCCCCCCCCCCTTTTCTAGTGGTACTTAGTAGAACAGTACTACACACTTAGTACCCCATAATCATGTCAAAGATTGGGATGCCAAACTCAAAGTTGTACTTTTTCCCATATCAATGATCAAAATTGGAAATATAAAATAAAAAAAAAACTAGGAAAGGTGATAGCATGACAAGACTTTTTTAAGCTTATCATAAAAGTTCTGAAATACCACTACTCTTTCTCAAAAACATGATTGTAACACAAATTTGGTGCACTATCCATAAAATCTGTTGTAAATTTAGAAATCGATAAGACCACCGTAAAAGTATACAATAAAGAGAAACAACAGAGTAACGTTCAACTAATTAAGAGAACTATCTACTTTACTTGATTTATGCTAGACTCGCCACACAAACAGTATCCCGGTGTACATTCAATGTTTCTTAATAAATTCAAACATCTTCATTCACATGCACTATTAGAATCACTTGCATCATACTTGCATTAACATACGACAATACCCTCTTCTCTGAGTTTCTTATGCCTATAAGACATAAGAAAATTGCAATTAAAAATGACTACCTAAAGCCAAGATCAATGATAATTGATAACAATTCAACTCCAACTCAAAGTCAACTAATCAAGGTATGCATCATTTAGGACACAACTTTTCTCCGTCTTCTTTTTGGTAATTTTTTAGGATTCAAGTTAAAACATTTGAAGCTTCAATTTTGGAAGTCAACAAGTTATAAAATACATATAAGTAGGAGACAAAAACTTTCTAAGAAATAAAACAAGAACTTATTTCTCTTTCACAAAAAGAAACTAAGTTTTTCTGTCTCATCCTATAGAACAAAGAAAAAAATGAAACATAAGTATTATTCAAAATTAGTTTCACCTTAAAAAAAGTTCTTCCTTATAAGCTTGACCAAATAATCACAATCCGCAATTCAAATTTCTTCATTACTCATTTTCTTGTCATTGAAATCATACTCATACAACATCCTTCGCACAACATGGAAAAAGATACAATGTTTATCTATGTTTAATCTGTTTTTTAATTAGTGGTTTTAAAAGCTTTATCTTACAAGTGAAAACAATGGCAATAACCAATCTCTTTTTTTTTTTTTTTAAATGGTAATGTTAACATAATGCAATAACCAATATCTTTTGCATTTTTATAATATCCAGATGTGAGATACGCAAACTAATTGTTTGGACCATAATCAATATGTCATCCAAGTGGCACTCACAATTGCAGACATCATAACAATAATTTAGATGTATAAGCAACAAGTGTATGACTATAGATCATTCCAGCTGCAAGGAGTCAATATAGTCCAAAATAGTGTAGGAATGATTTATATTTTTCAATAAGCCCATGTTTGTTGAGAGGACAAACCATATTTTGTTGAGAAAAGATCACTTTTTGAGGAACTATAACTTTGAACTAGTTAGTTATGAAGGGCAATAATAAAAGTAGTCTAGTCTAGCCATGTATTGACTCAATATCATTTGTTTAAATAATTCTATACCATTTATAACACAAGAGTATACTAAAAATGATGAAACTCATATATGTACTCATCAGAAGACACTAATATCTTCACTTACTAATCTTTTTTTCTCATTAGCTCTCTGGTATATTGTTGTATCAGTTCTTTGGGTATTATGTTCTCATGATTTCAAAAGTCTACAGAGCCGCACAAAATCATATCCACATTGTTACATGTCATCATCACTCCAAGCGACACATAAATGATCTAACACATTTGGAATGAGTATACATCATACATGAACGATAAGCTTTAGATCTGAACGCTTCAATCTTTCCAGTTTCACTCAAGGGAATTGTTGCTGAGACTTGCAAGACTTAAATAGACAAATCATTTGTGAACCAAGTAAGAAATGCTAGGATCTAACTCATCAATAATAAAAGTTGATTCTTGCACTCTCTTTTCTTTAATTATATTTATCTATTTTCTTTTGTATCCATCTAAAAAGGGCTTTGCTAGAATGAAAAATTATCTATGTAAGCATTTTAGTTAATAAGTTACCTTACGTTCATATCTCATATGTGATGTAATGACTTACCAAATTTTCTATTTTTATACTTTCTTTTCACAAGGTAAATAATTTCATTAATATTTTAGTCAATAGGCATTTGAATACAAGAAATATACCTTATTAAAGAAAAACCCTATAAAATATATGGGTTTTTACGAAAATCACCTTATATTCTACACAACATGAGACTTCAACGTTGCGCAAAGAGAAAATAATGGATAGGAGGCTTCTCCTCAACTTAATAAAATTCATCATCTCTGCACCTTCAAAAGTTCTCTCCACTGCATCTTTCTTTCTACTTCTAAGATCTCATAGTATCGATCTTATTAACGGGGAAAAAACTGCAAAAATCAAATTAAGATCTCATAGTATCCATCTTTTTCACTAATTGAGGGAGAAAAACTGACAATAATATTAAAATCCCATAACTTGTGTTATTTCACTTCAAATTATTGTCCAGAATTCAATCATATATTGTTAGAGAAAATGGTCAAAAGCCCCCCCCCCCCTAAACCTATAACCGGATTTCCAACTACACACTCATACTTTAAAGAGGTCGAATTACCCCCTGAACATTTTTAAAGTAGAATGCATACCCCCTTAAAAACTCACTCCCAAATTTGTATTAAGTAGTGTTGGACATGTGCCCGCCACGTAATAAAAAAAATATAATAAATAAAAATCAATTATTTTGTTTTCTTTATCTCCGGGCATGGCATTAACTACTGGTTGAATATTTTTCCATCCATTTACATCCAAATTTATCTCTACTGAATCTTCGAAAATTCCATTTTATTCAACGATTGCCTAATTACCCTTCAAAATCTCAATTTCTACATCATTTTCTGTTTTTCTCTTGCTATTGATGAAATTTCACTCAAAATCATTAACAAATGCTCTAAAAACTCGATCAATTTTGGGGATTAATTTTTTAGATGCAATTAGTTTAATTTAGTTGGATAGAAATCATTTAAATGAAGATATTGTAAGATTTTTGTACAATTCGACATTTATTGTAGATTTGATAGTCAAAGCTTTATCATATCTGAAATAGGACGGTAGATGTAACAGCTAACCATTTAAATTTCGTGTTTATGCTTGAATTTGCTCCTACTTTAATAATTTTTAAGCTACAAAGGAAGTGTCAATGGTGGTTCACAACGAAATTGATGGTTGATGGGTTTGTTCTCCCGTAGTGGAAGGATGATGAAGACAAAGAATTGGTGGTGGTTGAGTGAAGTTCACATGGTGCCGCCGTTGTTGCAACCCATCTTGTTGTTGCTGGTGTTTCTTGGTAAAGAGAAAAAAGAAAAGGTTCCTGGTGTTTCTTGGTAAAGAGAAAGAAGAAAAGAAACTTAAAAGTAAAATAAAAACAAAATGGAAGGAAACATTAAAAAAGTAGAAAATTAATAAAGAAATTAAAAAACTCTTATAAAGTTAATGTTTTATTAGTATTTGTTTTTGCTCTCGCTCTCTCAAATAGTGTGACTACACATTCCTTGCCACCTCACAAAATAGGGATCACATAACTCCATTTCGAAATAGTCTAAGGGGTAATAGGACCACTCTAAAGTATGAGTGTGTAGTTGGAAATTCGACTATAGGTTGGAGACCAAAAGTTTCAAAAATTAAATTTCTTGTTCTTTTTCATCCTCTACTTTGTATCAGAATAAAATTGTCAAAGTTTTTGATAAGCGAGGTGAGTTTCAGTTTTAATTCAAAATTGTCAAAAAAAAATTGAACAAAAAAAAATTGAAATTCAATTTTTTTTTCTCCAGTTCATTGAAGATCCTTAAAAATTTGATTCAAAATTGTTGAAAAATTTGAGTTTAAAAATTATTCTCCTAGTCCATTGAAGATCCTTTCAATTTTGATTCAAAATTATCAAAAATTTTAGAAGATACACCATGAATACCCTTTCAATTTAAATTGACAAGTGTTGTAGTTCTACTAGATATATTAAACAAGAATGTGTTGCCCATAAAATTTTAGGTAATTTAAGATCGATAAAATATTATTTGGTAATTGTTATGTATCACATACGTTTAGTACAAATTCAATTTTACGTATCATAACTAAAAAATTAGTGCATGATACATTATTATTTATATATCTTATTTTGTTTGAGAAATACTATATTTTAAAATTTAAAAAATACATTATACATGTAATTGTTCCAAATAGCTTCTTTTTTGTGTGTCTTACATAACACAAAGTTTATGTATCAAGTACATTTATATGGAACATGACAAACACTAATCGTAAATTCAAAAACATTAGAGTTATGTATCAATACCTTAAATATGAATATTGTACATTTCATAAAACAAATATTATTGTAGCAGTGATGTATCAGAGCAATGACATTACTAACAAAGACTGATGTAAGACTAAAAATAATAAATTAAAAATATGTACCTTTGATAGTGATGGCCATGCAATGGTAGATCCAACTTTTTTCTTCTTTTTTTTTTTTGGAAGTTTTTCACTAGTAGATACATTAAACTAAAATAAATATTTTCAAGAAAAAATTTCAACAATGATATGATTAACTAAAATGGCAAACGTTCAATAATATTTCAATGGGGCAGAGGGCGGAGGTAATTTTATTTCAATTTTTTAAGATGAAAAAAACAAAAAATAATAATATAAAAGATGGAAAATTGAAGTGACGGAAATAAATATACCTCTTGAAAAATTGAAATCATTAATGGAAAATAGAATATACTTGACATTCAAAAATTGATTAATTTATGTAATTATGGAGAGATTTCTAGCGTGAAAAAAGGAAGGAAAATCATGGGTATGTAATTTCAAATTAATGTATCCAGAAAAAGGGAATGATGGCATAAAAGAAGGGATTTTTTGATAATCTTTTAAATAATTGGGAAAATAAGAAAATACGATGACAAATGATATGTAGTTGAATAATTTTTTCCTAATAATAATAATGATTGGAAAAATTACTTATCTACACATCCTTATTGACCGTATTTATTATTATTCCTTACCATGTTAAAATACTATAATAATTTCTCTTTCTTCTCCAAAACTCCACTCATCCGGATACATAGTTTCTCAACTCACAAATGTCATTTCTCTCTTCCTACTTTCACTCCTTCAATATCTTCTTATTCTCACTCCCTCAATACCAACAATTACTTCCTTCATTAAAATTTTGAATTTCAATTTTATTTTTCTCTCCACTCAATCGATTTAAAATTTCCTAATAAGAAGTTTTTCTTCTTCACCAACTTATAGTTCAACATTTTTTTCTGACTTTTTTATTTTTATTTTCCATCTTCAATATCCATATACATATGGATATTGGTCCTTATTTTAGTATTGCAATGACCCGGTTAATCGCCTAATAATTATTGTGTTTATGATTTTGACAATGATTATTGGGCTGAAAATAGATCCAAACGATTGTTTGATCTATTATCAATGACGAATCATAATTTTTAGAAGTCGAAGTCGAAGAAGGATGTACATTCATTTTCTAAAGAGATTGTGACCCCCCCCCCACTCAATAAAAGTAGAGTTGGATCTATAATATCTCTTTTTACGGTACATTTTTCTTTAAAAAAAGATTAGTGTTCATCTTTTTTTGATACAGAAAAGGAAGAAAAGTAAAACATGTTGCAAAATACAGTTCTCCACCCAAGGTTCATATTTTTAATGTATCTAGTTGATTTTGATTCATAAATTTTGTATAACGTAACACCACGCTATTTGAAAGAACTAGAAAGAAGCTAAAATTGGAATAATCATTTTTGGAAAGAATATAAAAATCTGTAAATTAGGAAAATAAAATACCCCTCAACCTATACTCGAACTCTCAGTCACACACTTATACTATACTAAGGTCCTATTACCCCCTCACCCCAGAACCTTTTTTATAAGTAACTAGTAAATAAGCCCGCGCTTAGCGCGGTTAGAATATCTTCTTTAAAATTTATTAGAATATCTAGTTTACCATTTGTTATATTAAAAGAAAATGCAAAATTAAAAATCATAACATTAATCATAACTCTGTTTTCGTTAGTATAACACTATAAATTACTTTCAAAATATTAAATACTCTTTTTCAAAGGTTTCATAATCATATGATATGCCAATAGGTAATATGTAGTCATTATGTATTTGAAAATTAAAATGCAATCTTTCAAAATCAAAATTTTATATGTAATATAGTTATGATAGTGTTTTGGAATTGAATTTGTGCACAAACAAAACATTAAGGATCCTTAAAATGTATGAAAGAGAATTAAGGGATAATGGGGAAGAGTTAAAAAAAAAAAGTACTTTGGTGTGAAAGAATAGTCAGCATTGTGTATCAAATAATTATAATTAAATACTAGTTTTAATTCTATCATTTGACTTTCTATTTGGAGTAAGCATCAATTTGGATGCACATTATTTATATGGATACTGTAATTTAAGGATCGATTTGGTTCCACATGCTCTGAAGCTTATAAGCACCTGAACATCTATTTCTTCTCCTGCTGACATTGAAAATATTTTGAATGTTGGCATTTGTATTTTGCATGGCTCACAAAAAAGAAGTTGAAAAGATTTGTTGCATCATATTGAATCAATCAAGGCAAAGGTATAGCTAATTGAATCATTGTACCTCTTTTTCCTTATGATTCTATCTGTTTTCCTTTTGAGGTGTACAATTACCAAAATGACTAATTTGATAATCATATCAACTTACGAAAGGAGTATGCATTCAAGATGCATTAAAAAAGGAAGGTTGTGTTGATAGCACTGGTAACTTCTCTCCCCTCTCATCATTTTGTTTGTGTTGATCAGTTACTTTGACCTGAATATTTGTATCTGAGCAAGGCATTTCAGTATGTGCAAATGTTGTTCTCTTTCTATAAGTATTGTTTATTTCATGACATAAATATATACATTTGTTGATTTTTCCAAGTTAACTACCCTACAATTTAGACGATTAGATTAAAAAACTTATTATATAAGGTGTAAAGAGATAAAAGACACAATTGATACAAATATTGTTTTACTTGTTCGAATCACCAATGTCAGCCTAATTGAGTCCCCTTGAATTCTTTAGAGCTTAAATGTCTCCAATTATATAAATATCCTACTTTGAAGTCCTTGACATAAAAGATTACAGTTCAGTTGTTGGTAACATCCTCTACTCCTATAATTTTTAATCGATCCTTTTCTTTTCTTTTCACTAGTTAGATCTATTAAATTCAATGGTTTCACAAGATGAAATAGTGAAGCTAGGATAAGCGTGTGCTAGTTTGTTTCCATCATTGGAAAAGTCATTCTTCCTTGATGTAAATCAATATTCCTTCTAGTAGGTTGCTCGCTCGTCTAGATTTAATTTTTACGCTAGTCAATCTCCTCGATTTTGGTACATTCATTTATCAATATTCCTTCATTCCACTAGTGTGTGACTTCCATCCGTGTTTAGATTTATGCTTTCTTTTCGCAGATTTTGGATGTATCTCTTTTTTTCTTGCAAAAATCATTTAGTATTAGTGTCATTATTACAACATAGAGTTAAAAGAGCTAACAATATGTGTTATTTGATTCTGCCTTAAGCTATAATACTAAGATTTACTGGAGCGTATCCATTGGGCTTTTGTATCAAGATATTGTTGTTATTGTCCTTGTGATTCTTCTTCCTAGGCTTGAAGTGAAACCATATACCAGTTTAACATGATCAATGGTGAGAAATAACTATGTTGTAGGCAAAACTTCATCTTGAATTAGGTTCCTTATGCATTTACTTTACTCGCGCCGTTCATTATAAATTTGTGACACTAATGCCGAATGGGAATTTTTTGTATGTTGGTGGAAGCATTCCTTAGTTAATTAATAATCTGATTAATTCCTTTTACTCAGTTGGCTTAGCCAACTGAGCACATGTGGGTTTTTCTCACCGCTACTGATTTATTTTTAATGCAGATTCTAGTTAGGGTACTCCTTGCGGTAGCTGATCATTTCTAGTTTTAAAGATCATTTCAGAGTGGTAGTGAGATCATGTTTTTGGATCACCATTTGTTGCATGTGATATTTTCATTCCTTATTTCTTATCAGAGACTTATGATGTGTTTCATACTCTAAAGTTGTATTAGATGATCTTTATACTTATGCTACATGGTTTTTGGATATTCTTTTTTGTAGGTTTGTATCATTTGTGGACTCACCACCCTTTTGGAGTCTCGTATATATATGTGTTATTTTCGACTTACACATTTTTTTTTTTGGGGGGGGGGATAGGAGTGTCTGCCATCATAACTTCGACTTTTGAATCATGAAACATAGTGTGTCAATATGACAGGGGACATATTTAAAGAGACTCAAACACTCTTATCTCCAATACCACCTTTCCTTATTCCTTGAGAAGAGCAAATCATGTATTGTTTATTCTAAAGTAGAACAAATACGAAAACACCATTAAATTATAGGGTTTATTTTAATTCTCATATCTAACTATATCTCACTTTCATTAGGATGCAAATAGCGTCAACAAAATACGAAATATTAAATGCTAAATAACTACAGGTAGAGGTGTTCATGGGTCGGCTATTAATAAAAAAAAATAACACCAAATTAATCGACTTTAAAATTAGTAAAACCAAACCAAATTCATATCCATCACCCTTCGTGTCCACAGTTCCATGAAGGCGCTGACCACCCAACTCGAAAAGGGATACCTTAGAAAAAGTTGCCTAATTGTGGTAGAGTGAATACTACCTAGTGTGGAGCCTTCGAGGCTCTCCCACATTAATAGCTAGCTTTTTCAGTATGGAAGAATGAATATTTAGAGTCTCCAAAATTTGTATAACAAAGTTATTGTTGGTCTTGCGAAATGGATAACTTTTGAGTCGAGTTAGGTGTAAATGTTCATTAATTTCTTTGTATATTAAAATTTAACATGGAAGAAGAATGTATTGATTGCTATTTATACATAGTTGATCTAGAGATGGCAAATGGTTTAAACAGGACTCTCAGTGAACTTAAAGTACGGGTAGAAGGAGATTCAAAATATAAATGTTGAGATAAATACTAAAATGTATACCTAAGATTTAAATATATGATAAAACATATTTTGAACCCCATTTGCCGCTACACTTGTATCTTCCTTACGTCAAAGGGGATTTAACAATTTACATATAACTTATAACTAAAAAGATTATGTTTTCCTTAATTACACACTATAATTTTTTTAACAAAGGGGATCAAATTAACAATATTGTCAATAACTAGTTCCACCACTTAATAATAGCGCTAACTATTTCTAACAACCTATTCTAAATGGAATTGTCTTATGTAAATAGTACTTAATAGGTTTAATAAAATATATACGCTAAGTTGATTGTTTTCTTCTAAAATTAGGGCGGAAGTAAATTCAATAGTAGTGATAACTACTAGGTGTAACGACCCATTTAGTAGTTTTGAGTACTAGAGCTTTTTACTCTTATACATTAGTTGGTATAAAATTTTAGGAATTTGGTTATAGTAATATGACTGTCTACGGATTGGTTTGTGCATACTTGATACAGTGGACACATTCTAAGGCATTCAGAAAAGGAAACGTACCGGGGAAGTAGCTTGCTTGACTTCAGTTCTTTGGTGGAGGTAGGTTATGGTTCATTCTATTTGATTGATAGACTCTTAATTGTTCTTGATAAGCATTGAGTTGGAGGAATCATCAATTTGGATGCACAATATTTATGTCGATACTGTGATTCAAGGATGTATTTGGTTCCACATGCTCTGCTGCTTATAAACACATGTACATCTGTTTCATCTCGTGCTGACATTGAAAAGATTTTGAATGTTGGCGTTTGTATTTTGTGTGGCTCACAAAAAAAAAAAGTGGAAAAGATTTGTTGCATCATATTGAATCAATCAAAGCAAAGGTATAGCTGATTGATTCATTGTACTTTTTTCCCTTATGATTCTATATGTTTTTCTTTTGAGGTCTACAGTTACCAAAATGACTAATTTGATAATCATATCAGCTTACGAAAGGAGTTTGCATTCATGATGCATTCAAAAAGGAAGGTTGTGTGGATAGCACCTGTAACTTATCTCCCCTCTCATCATCTTGTTTGTGGTTATCAGTTACTTTGACTTGAATATTTGTATATAAGAAAGGCATTTCAGTATGTGCAAATGTTGTTCTCTTTCTATAAGTATTGTTTATTTCAGGACAGAAATATATACATTTGTTGATTTTTTCAAGTTAACTACCCTACAGTTTAGACGATTAGATTAAAAACTTATTATATAAGGTGCAAATAGATAAAAGATACAATTGGTACAAATATTATTTTACTTGTTCGAATCACCAATGTCAGCCTAATTGAGTCCCCTTGAATTCTTTAGAGCTTAAATGTTTCAAATTAGATAAATAGCCTATTTTGAACTCCTTGACATAAAAGCTTACAGTTCTGTTGTTGGTAACATCCTCTACTCCTATAATTTTCTAATCAATCCCTTTCTTTTCTTTTCACTAGTTAGATCTACTAAATTCAATGGTTTTACAAGATGAAATAGTGAAGCTAGGATAAGCGTGTGCTAGCTTATTTCCATCATTGGAAAAGTCATTCTTCCTTGATGTAAATCAATATTCCTTGATTCTGATAGGGTGTGCTTTCCTTCTAGTAGGATGCTCGCACGTCTAGATTTCATTTTTACAGTAGTCAATCTCCTCAATTCTGGTACATTCGTTTATCAATCTTCCTTCATTCCGGTAGTGTGTGATTTCAATCCGTGTTTAGATTTATGCTTTCTTTTCACAGATTTTGGATGTATCTCTTTTTTTTCTTGCACAAATCATTTAGTATTAGTGTCATTATTACAACATAGAGTTAATAGAGCTAACATTATGTGTTATTTGATTATGCCTTAAGCTATACTACTAAGATTTACTGGAGCGTATCCAGTGGGCTTTTATATCAAGATATTGTTGTTATTGTGCTTGTGATTCTTCTTACTAGGCATTAAGTGCAACCATATGCCTTTTTAAAAGGATCAATGGTGAGCAATAACTATGTTGTAGGCAAAACTCTTCCTCTTGAATTCGGATCCTTATGCATTTACTTTACTTGTGCCGTTCATTATAAATTTGCGGCACTAATGCCGAATGAGATTTTTTTTTTATTCAGGTTGAAGCATTCCTTAGTTAATTCATATGTTGATTAATTCCTTTTACTCAGTTGGCTTAGCCAACTAAGCACATGTGGGTTGTTCTCACCGCTACTTCTGAATCATTTTTAATGTAGATTCTAGTTAGGGTACTCCTCGCGGTGGCTGATCATTTCTAGTTTTGAAGATCTTTTCGGAGTAATGGTGAGATCATGTTTTTGGATCACCATTAGTTGCATGTGATATTTTCAGTCCTTATTTCTTATCAGAGACTTATGATGTGTTTCATACTCTAAAGTTGTATTAGATGATCTTTATACTTATGCTACCTGGTTTTTGGATATTCTTTGTTGTTCTTTTCTATAATTTGTGGCCTAATCACCCTTTTGGAGTCTCGTATATATGTGTTTTATTTTTGGCTTACACATTTTTTTTGGTGGTGGTGGGTGGGGTGGGGGGGTGGGGGATTGGAGTGTCTACAATCATAACCTCGACTTTTGGATCATGAAACAATGTGTGTCAATATGACAGGGGACATATTTAAAGAGACCAGAACACTCTTATCTCCAATACCACCTTTCATTATTCCTTGAGAAGAGCAAATCATGTATTGTTTATTTAAAGTAGAACAAATACGGAAACACCATAAAACTATGGGGTTTCTTTTAATTCTCCTATCTAACTATATTTTATTTTCATTAGGATGCAAATAACGTCAATTAAATACGAAATGTTAAATGCTGAATAACTGCAGGTAGAGGTATTCATGGGTCGGTTATAAATAAAAAACAAAATAACACCAAATTAATTAAATTTATAGTTAGTAAAACCAAACCAAATTTATATCCATCACCCTTCCTGTCCACAGTTCCACGAAGGCGCTAACCACCAAACTCGAAAAGGGATACCTCAGAAAAAGTTTTCTACTTGTGGCAGAGTGAATACCACCTACTGTGGAGCATCCGAGGATTTCCCACATTAATAGCTAGCTTTTTCAGTGTGGAAGAATGAATATTTAGAATCCCCAAAATTTATATAACAAATTAATTGTTGGTCTTGGGAAATGGATAAATTTTGAGTCGAGTTAGGCGCAAATGTTCATTAATTTCTTTGTATATTAAACTTTAACATGGAAGCAGAATGTATCGATTGCTATTTATAAATAGTTGATCTAGAATTGGCAAATGATTTAAACAGGACTCTCAGTGAAATTGTAGTACGGGCGGAAGGAGATTCAAAATATAAATTGTGAGATAAATACTAGAATGTATACCTAAGATTTAAATATATGATAAAACATATAATCTTAATAGTGGGTTACTTTCATAAGTACATTTATGAATTTAATTGTGAGATCAATACTAGAATGTATTCTTATGAGTATTTTGGACTATTCATAAGTACATTTATGAATTTAATGGGGTAGTTTTTATAATTTATTTAGTTGGTGGTTATGGAAAATAAAATATAAACTTAATAGTGGGTTACTTTCACACTTTTATAATTTGTCTCATATAATAATTAGGGAGTAAATATTTTGTAGAAAAAAATAAGGGTTTGAGAAAAGAGAGTGGCTACATCAAAATCAATTGTGGGTCTTTCTTCTAGTACATTTCTTTGTAAATTACAATCTAAGTTGGAACGGATATTGTACTACTATACATCGAATGGATGGAATGGATGCATTTTTTAGTTGTTTCTTGGTCGTTATAATTAAATTATGAAGTGAAATTTTGCAATGTTGAAATTGAAATTTGGAATTTGGAACTTCGGCAGTACGTTCTTTGACAATTTGAGAGGGAAAATGTTAGGCCATTATTGGCTAATGACGGATAAGATTTGAGGTTATGAGTTAGGTTAGCATGACTTACTATATAGATATATGTCCTTGGCTAGAGAATGATTAGAAATTGTTTAAATTTTATTTCTTAAAAGTTAAATGACATAGTATGATTCTCAGTTGTGAAGATTGATTATTATAGGAACAAAATCGTGAGTAGATAATAATTTAATAACGATGATTAATTGAGGGTTATGGAAAATTATTAATTACTATGTAGAGTAGAGAGTCGATCTTGCTTCTGCAAATTTACTTACAGGTGGATTGAAGTTAATGAGTTCTTAGTTAGTTTTGGTGTAAAAGATTTTTGTTATGGTGCTAGATTTTGATAGAATTTTTTATATATTGGTATAGGCAATTAAATTTTAGATGCATTAATGTATTATATAAAAATAGTTAGATTAAATTATTGAGAAGAAATAAGACTTAACTCTAGACTTGCTATTTTGAGAAATATTAAACTTGATACATTAGTCGGTATAAAATTTTAGGAATTTGGTTATAGTAATATGAGTGTCTACGGATTGGTTTGCTGATATTTATGCATACTTGATATAGTGGAAACATTCTAAGGCATTGAGAAAAGGATACTCACCGGGGAAGTAGCTTGCTTGACTTCAGTTCTTTGGTGGAGATAAGTTATGGTTTATTCTATTTGATAGATAGACTCTTGATAGTGCTTGATAAGCATTGGATTTGATAGATAGACTCTTCTCGTGCTGACATTGAAAAGATTTTGAATGTTGGCATTTGTATTTTGTGTGGCTCACAAAAAAGAAGTGGAAAAGATTTGTTGCATCATATTGAATCAATCAAGGCAAAGTTATAGCTAATTGAATCATTAAACTTTTTTTCTGTATGATTCTATCTGTTTTCCTTTTGAGGTTTACAGTTACTCGAATGACTAATTAAGGTGTCGGCATTCAAGATGTATTAAAAAATGATCGGTGCAAGAAAAAAAAGAAATACATCCAAAATATGTGAAAAGAAAGCATAAATCGTGAATGCAGACTCCTTTATTATGGTGATATGATTATCAAATTAGTCATTCTAGTTACTGTAAACCTCAAAAGAAAAACAAATAGAATCATAAGGAAAAAAAGTATAATGATTCAATTAGCTATACCTTTGCCTTGATTGATTCAATATGATGCAACAAATCGTTTCCACTTTTTTTTTGTGAGCCACGCAAAATACAAATGCCAACATTTAAAATCTTTTCAACGTCAGCACGAGAAGAAACAGATGTGCAGGTGTTTATAAGCTTCAGAGCATGTGGAACCAAATCCACCCTTGAATCACAGAATCGACATAAATATTGTGCATCCAAATTGATGCTAGGATCTAACTCATCAATAATAAAGTTGATCTTGTACTCTCTTTTTTTTTAATAATATTTATCTATTTCTTTTGTATCCATCAAAAAATTAAGGTCTTTCCTATAATGGAAAATTCTCTATACAAGCATTCAAGTTAATAAGTTAACTTACGTTCATATCTCATATGTGATGTAATGCCTTACTAAATTTTCTATTTTTATACTTTCTTTTCACAAGGTAAATAATTTCATTAATGTTTGAGTCAATAGGCATTTGAATACAAGAAGTATCCAAAACAAAACCCTATAAAATATATGGTGTTACGACAATCACCTAATTTTTCTACACAACATGAGACTTCATGGTTGCACCAAGAGAAACTAATGGATAGGAGGATTATCCTTCACTTAATAAAATTCATCATCTCTATACCTTCAAAAGTTCTCTCCACTTTTTCGTACTTAAAACTATTAATCTTAAAACTTATTAAAATACTATTTTATGAAAAGCTTTTTAACAACTTAATTTGACTGTGTTGGTCGTAGTATGCCATTTTTTCGTAGGATTGTTGATTATTCTCTTTTTATTTAGTTATCACAAAATTTGAAACTACACTTTTCTCTGTGGAGCAAATTCCTAAGTTCAAATTTAGTCAACGCTACTAACAACTAGGTGTACCAAGATAAGTCCTCCATACTTGAGAAGATCATTTGAGATTACTAGAATAAGCTTCTATCCGTTGAACTAGTAAGAGAAACATTTAAAGAAACAACATCTTGAATCCCATATGAGAAAGCTACAAATGTATTTACTCTTTAAACAACACAACCACATAATTACATCCAAGTTATTCAATGATCACTTTGCTAATCTGAAGTAGATAAGCATATTCAGATGTAAATCCGATTGCAAAAGCATAGGTCCATATCTAATAATTGACGGGGGTGTAAAACCGTTTCTTAACCAATGTTCACCCAATTGAGGAACAATGACTAAGAAATTTAACAAGAATGGCAGAAAGATGAAAATGGGAGAGAAACATTGAAAGAAGCAAGAAAAACATCCAAATCATCCATTTTGTTGTCGAATTTGGTCAAATTATTATTGAATCAGATCTACAGAGGATCAGTAGCATGGAGTCATTAATCATGCTTAAATATTTTTGGAACTTTTCAAGATTCAAATTCAAGGTCAACTCTAATTGGTTATAAAAAAATATTATTCTTCAATTAGGTTCCTAAACCATGAAGTTAAGTGCAACAAGTGGACTCTTTGTCTCACTTAAGCTGAACTTCAGTACAGTCACCAAGGCAATAATTACTACTAAATCCTGTAACTTATCATGCATGACCTCTATGTTGAAATGATTATACTATTAAAGCCTGTAACTTATCATGCATGACCTCTATGTTGAAACGGTCATCCTACTAAAGCCGGTAACTTATCATGCATGAACTCTATGTTGAAACAAAAACCTAACAATTTAGTATAGGCACGACACTCGAACTAGAAGCTTAAACTCAATCTTTGCATCTGAATCACAAATTTAAAATGATTTTTTAAATTTGACTTTTGTAGTACTTCATATTTTTCACTTATTCTAGTTATTTTAATTCTCTTTTCAAAAGAACCGGTGTTTGTCCCTACCATTATTCTCTTGCATCATATGTTATACATAAGTAAGTAAAAGAAGTGTTATTTATCTAACATCTTAAACTTTTAAATGAGATGGTTACACAATTCAACATGTTATTATCGCATATAGAAGCGGTGAACTCAAGCCTCACTAAAACCCATTATCACAAAGCATGTTCATGGTTCATGCTTTTCGGACATTTACGAAAATAAAATAAAATTTCCTTTATTTCCTTTTCCTTTTTC
This sequence comes from Solanum lycopersicoides, assembly GCA_022817965.1. Taxonomy (NCBI): domain Eukaryota; kingdom Viridiplantae; phylum Streptophyta; class Magnoliopsida; order Solanales; family Solanaceae; genus Solanum; species Solanum lycopersicoides. The sequence continues at coordinate 30,624,957 of CM040626.1, forward strand.
CTTTTCCTCCTCTCCTCTTCTCTTGACATACCTTCTACTTTGTTGGTGGTTCCCAAAACTTATTCACTTATGGTGACGAAAACTAGAAAATTGTACCTCATTATTGAACATAAACAATATAATTTGAGAGCTAGTAGATAAATCAAAAATACGGATGGATATGACTCTAGTAACAATATGAACTTAAACATAACTCAACACCAATATCTACGTCATGAGGTGAGGATTTTCCAAAACTAGTCCATTTCTTTTACCAATAGGACACTTAACAAACGCCAAAAGTTTCATATTATGTTTTCTTTTCCTTTTGGAAGATCAATAATAATGGAACCCCAATTAGCTTAAACATATATTGACTACTAAAATTCACATTATGATATTAAATAAATATCAAACATATTATATTCAAAGTGGATTTCTATATAGAAGTTGACTGTTATGCCTTAAGCTATACTACTAAGATTTACTGGAGCGTATCCAGTGGGCTTTTATATCAAGATATTGTTGTTATTGTGCTTGTGATTCTTCTTACTAGGCATTAAGTGCAACCATATGCCTTTTTAAAAGGATCAATGGTGAGCAATAACTATGTTGTAGGCAAAACTCTTCCTCTTGAATTCGGATCCTTATGCATTTACTTTACTTGTGCCGTTCATTATAAATTTGCGGCACTAATGCCGAATGAGATTTTTTTTTTATTCAGGTTGAAGCATTCCTTAGTTAATTCATATGTTGATTAATTCCTTTTACTCAGTTGGCTTAGCCAACTAAGCACATGTGGGTTGTTCTCACCGCTACTTCTGAATCATTTTTAATGTAGATTCTAGTTAGGGTACTCCTCGCGGTGGCTGATCATTTCTAGTTTTGAAGATCTTTTCGGAGTAATGGTGAGATCATGTTTTTGGATCACCATTAGTTGCATGTGATATTTTCAGTCCTTATTTCTTATCAGAGACTTATGATGTGTTTCATACTCTAAAGTTGTATTAGATGATCTTTATACTTATGCTACCTGGTTTTTGGATATTCTTTGTTGTTCTTTTGTATAATTTGTGGCCTAATCACCCTTTTGGAGTCTCGTATATATGTGTTTTATTTTTGGCTTACACATTTTTTTGGTGGTGGTGGGTGGGGTGGGGGGGTGGGGGATTGGAGTGTCTACAATCATAACCTCGACTTTTGGATCATGAAACAATGTGTGTCAATATGACAGGGGACATATTTAAAGAGACCAGAACACTCTTATCTCCAATACCACCTTTCATTATTCCTTGAGAAGAGCAAATCATGTATTGTTTATTTAAAGTAGAACAAATACGGAAACACCATAAAACTATGGGGTTTCTTTTAATTCTCCTATCTAACTATATTTTATTTTCATTAGGATGCAAATAACGTCAATTAAATACGAAATGTTAAATGCTGAATAACTGCAGGTAGAGGTATTCATGGGTCGGTTATAAATAAAAAACAAAATAACACCAAATTAATTAAATTTATAGTTAGTAAAACCAAACCAAATTTATATCCATCACCCTTCCTGTCCACAGTTCCACGAAGGCGCTAACCACCAAACTCGAAAAGGGATACCTCAGAAAAAGTTTTCTACTTGTGGCAGAGTGAATACCACCTACTGTGGAGCATCCGAGGATTTCCCACATTAATAGCTAGCTTTTTCAGTGTGGAAGAGTGAATATTTAGAATCCCCAAAATTTATATAACAAAGTTATTGTTGGTCTTGGGAAATGGATAAATTTTGAGTCGAGTTAGGCGCAAATGTTCATTAATTTCTTTGTATATTAAACTTTAACATGGAAGCAGAATGTATCGATTGCTATTTATAAATAGTTGATCTAGAATTGGCAAATGATTTAAACAGGACTCTCATTGAAATTGTAGTACGGGCGGAAGGAGATTCAAAATATAAATTGTGAGATAAATACTAGAATGTATACCTAAGATTTAAATATATGATAAAACATATAAACTTAATAGTGGGTTACTTTCATAAGTACATTTATGAATTTAATTGTGAGATCAATACTAGAATGTATTCTTATGAGTATTTTGGACTATTCATAAGTACATTTATGAATTTAATGGGGTAGTTTTTATAATTTATTTAGTTGGTGGTTATGGAAAATAAAATATAAACTTAATAGTGGGTTACTTTCACACTTTTATAATTTGTCTCATATAATAATTAGGGAGTAAATATTTTGTAGAAAAAAATAAGGGTTTGAGAAAAGAGAGTGGCTACATCAAAATCAATTGTGGGTCTTTCTTCTAGTACATTTCTTTGTAAATTACAATCTAAGTTGGAACGGATATTGTACTACTATACATCGAATGGATGGAATGGATGCATTTTTTAGTTGTTTCTTGGTCGTTATAATTAAATTATGAAGTGAAATTTTGCAATGTTGAAATTGAAATTTGGAATTTGGAACTTCGGCAGTACGTTCTTTGACAATTTGAGAGGGAAAATGTTAGGCCATTATTGGCTAATGACGGATAAGATTTGAGGTTATGAGTTAGGTTAGCATGACTTACTATATAGATATATGTCCTTGGCTAGAGAATGATTAGAAATTGTTTAAATTTTATTTCTTAAAAGTTAAATGACATAGTATGATTCTCAGTTGTGAAGATTGATTATTATAGGAACAAAATCGTGAGTAGATAATAATTTAATAACGATGATTAATTGAGGGTTATGGAAAATTATTAATTACTATGTAGAGTAGAGAGTCGATCTTGCTTCTGCAAATTTACTTACAGGTGGATTGAAGTTAATGAGTTCTTAGTTAGTTTTGGTGTAAAAGATTTTTGTTATGGTGCTAGATTTTGATAGAATTTTTATATATTGGTATAGGCAATTAAATTTTAGATGCATTAATGTATTATATAAAAATAGTTAGATTAAATTATTGAGAAGAAATAAGACTTAACTCTAGACTTGCTATTTTGAGAAATATTAAACTTGATACATTAGTCGGTATAAAATTTTAGGAATTTGGTTATAGTAATATGAGTGTCTACGGATTGGTTTGCTGATATTTATGCATACTTGATATAGTGGAAACATTCTAAGGCATTGAGAAAAGGATACTCACCGGGGAAGTAGCTTGCTTGACTTCAGTTCTTTGGTGGAGATAAGTTATGGTTTATTCTATTTGATAGATAGACTCTTGATAGTGCTTGATAAGCATTGGATTTGATAGATAGACTCTTCTCGTGCTGACATTGAAAAGATTTTGAATGTTGGCATTTGTATTTTGTGTGGCTCACAAAAAGAAGTGGAAAAGATTTGTTGCATCATATTGAATCAATCAAGGCAAAGTTATAGCTAATTGAATCATTAAACTTTTTTTCTGTATGATTCTATCTGTTTTCCTTTTGAGGTTTACAGTTACTCGAATGACTAATTAAGGTGTCGGCATTCAAGATGTATTAAAAAATGATCGGTGCAAGAAAAAAAAGAAATACATCCAAAATATGTGAAAAGAAAGCATAAATCGTGAATGCAGACTCCTTTATTATGGTGATATGATTATCAAATTAGTCATTCTAGTTACTGTAAACCTCAAAAGAAAAACAAATAGAATCATAAGGAAAAAAAGTATAATGATTCAATTAGCTATACCTTTGCCTTGATTGATTCAATATGATGCAACAAATCGTTTCCACTTTTTTTTTGTGAGCCACGCAAAATACAAATGCCAACATTTAAAATCTTTTCAACGTCAGCACGAGAAGAAACAGATGTGCAGGTGTTTATAAGCTTCAGAGCATGTGGAACCAAATCCACCCTTGAATCACAGAATCGACATAAATATTGTGCATCCAAATTGATGCTAGGATCTAACTCATCAATAATAAAGTTGATCTTGTACTCTCTTTTTTTTTAATAATATTTATCTATTCTTTTGTATCCATCAAAAAATTAAGGTCTTTCCTATAATGGAAAATTCTCTATACAAGCATTCAAGTTAATAAGTTAACTTACGTTCATATCTCATATGTGATGTAATGCCTTACTAAATTTTCTATTTTTATACTTTCTTTTCACAAGGTAAATAATTTCATTAATGTTTGAGTCAATAGGCATTTGAATACAAGAAGTATCCAAAACAAAACCCTATAAAATATATGGTGTTACGACAATCACCTAATTTTTCTACACAACATGAGACTTCATGGTTGCACCAAGAGAAACTAATGGATAGGAGGATTATCCTTCACTTAATAAAATTCATCATCTCTATACCTTCAAAAGTTCTCTCCACTTTTTCGTACTTAAAACTATTAATCTTAAAACTTATTAAAATACTATTTTATGAAAAGCTTTTTAACAACTTAATTTGACTGTGTTGGTCGTAGTATGCCATTTTTTCGTAGGATTGTTGATTATTCTCTTTTTATTTAGTTATCACAAAATTTGAAACTACACTTTTCTCTGTGGAGCAAATTCCTAAGTTCAAATTTAGTCAACGCTACTAACAACTAGGTGTACCAAGATAAGTCCTCCATACTTGAGAAGATCATTTGAGATTACTAGAATAAGCTTCTATCCGTTGAACTAGTAAGAGAAACATTTAAAGAAACAACATCTTGAATCCCATATGAGAAAGCTACAAATGTATTTACTCTTTAAACAACACAACCACATAATTACATCCAAGTTATTCAATGATCACTTTGCTAATCTGAAGTAGATAAGCATATTAAGATGTAAATCCGATTGCAAAAGCATAGGTCCATATCTAATAATTGACGGGGGTGTAAAACCGTTTCTTAACCAATGTTCACCCAATTGAGGAACAATGACTAAGAAATTTAACAAGAATGGCAGAAAGATGAAAATGGAGAGAAACATTGAAAGAAGCAAGAAAAACATCCAAATCATCCATTTTGTTGTCGAATTTGGTCAAATTATTATTGAATCAGATCTACAGAGGATCAGTAGCATGGAGTCATTAATCATGCTTAAATATTTTTGGAACTTTTCAAGATTCAAATTCAAGGTCAACTCTAATTGGTTATAAAAAAATATTATTCTTCAATTAGGTTCCTAAACCATGAAGTTAAGTGCAACAAGTGGACTCTTTGTCTCACTTAAGCTGAACTTCAGTACAGTCACCAAGGCAATAATTAATACTAAATCCTGTAACTTATCATGCATGACCTCTATGTTGAAATGATTATACTATTAAAGCCTGTAACTTATCATGCATGACCTCTATGTTGAAACGGTCATCCTACTAAAGCCGGTAACTTATCATGCATGAACTCTATGTTGAAACAAAAACCTAACAATTTAGTATAGGCACGACACTCGAACTAGAAGCTTAAACTCAATCTTTGCATCTGAATCACAAATTTAAAATGATTTTTTAAATTTGACTTTTGTAGTACTTCATATTTTCACTTATTCTAGTTATTTTAATTCTCTTTTCAAAAGAACCGGTGTTTGTCCCTACCATTATTCTCTTGCATCATATGTTATACATAAGTAAGTAAAAGAAGTGTTATTTATCTAACATCTTAAACTTTTAAATGAGATGGTTACACAATTCAACATGTTATTATCGCATATAGAAGCGGTGAACTCAAGCCTCACTAAAACCCATTATCACAAAGCATGTTCATGGTTCATGCTTTTCGGACATTTACGAAAATAAAATAAAATTTCCTTTATTTCCTTTTCCTTTTTCCTTTTCCTCCTCTCCTCTTCTCTTGACATACCTTCTACTTTGTTGGTGGTTCCCAAAACTTATTCACTTATGGTGACGAAAACTAGAAAATTGTACCTCATTATTGAACATAAACAATATAATTTGAGAGCTAGTAGATAAATCAAAAATACGGATGGATATGACTCTAGTAACAATATGAACTTAAACATAACTCAACACCAATATCTACGTCATGAGGTGAGGATTTTCCAAAACTAGTCCATTTCTTTTACCAATAGGACACTTAACAAACGCCAAAAGTTTCATATTATGTTTTCTTTTCCTTTTGGAAGATCAATAATAATGGAACCCCAATTAGCTTAAACATATATTGACTACTAAAATTCACATTATGATATTAAATAAATATCAAACATATTATATTCAAAGTGGATTTCTATATAGAAGTTGACTGTTTTGTATTGATGGACAATTTGTAAAAATGTTTTCCATAATCTAGAAGATTACTCAACATTTGAGAGCCACCACTAATAATCGTGTTACTTAGATTCTTAACAAAACTTATGACTTCCAATTCAATTTGGTTCTACGGTAATGAAAATACACACTTGGAATTTCGAGTTGAAAACATCAAGTTTACCCTAAATAACGAATGAGTAAAATTACTTTAAGCATTAGCGAAAGCAAAATGTATGCACATACCTGTGTTTTCATCTATTTAAGGTGCGGTTAAGCTCTAAAGTTGAGCGAAAAACAAGTTGAGCACCACATTTTTCTTAGTTGGTGCATCAATGCAGTCATCAAGACACTAAGGTGTATACCTTACTACAAATCGATGTGGTCCCTATTAGGCAACACTAGATGATAAAATTCACTTAAATTGAAAAATAATTAATTCCTTTGTACATATAGTTCTTATTCTTCAATTTAATTTTTTTGTTTGCTTCCTTATTATAATTGTAATATATTTAAGCTTAAATCTCCAATAGACCTCATTACATTTTTGTACAATTGTGTTTCATAACGTCGCCTTACCCACAAGTTAGAGTTGTGACTCTCTTCCACAATTGTCTTTATTTCCGCAGAGGTGGGAAGCAATAAGAGTATGATACCACTTCTGGTTTTAATCCCTCTAAGTGTTAATATAGTAAATCAAACATCAATAAAATCTTTCATTCCATGAGAATGATACAGGCAAACATATATGTTGCTCTCTAGAAGTTAAAGTTAGACATAACTTTAGTCAGTTTCTGAAGTGCACAAGGGGGAAACAAAAAGCATGTTTTTCTTCATTCTTTCTGAGTTTACATCCTCTTGTGTTAAATATTTCATGTGCGTCCGAGCTTCACATGATGTAAAAAAGGTACAACTCCTGAATCTTTCTTTCTACTTCTAAGATCTCCTTGAATGTGTCTTCTTTTATCTCTCTCTTTTCCTCGTAATCTTATTGCCGCTCAGAGCAAGTAGCTTAGAAATACAATAGTTTCTCAAGAACAGACAGTAAGTCCATACAACGTCACATTTTTTTAATTTTACAACAGGCTTGAGAAATAGTAACAAATAACATGAACTTACGCGTACCACACTTCTGTCTTTTCCTGAATGAGACATCTATCCAACCTCTTGCGCAAATCTGGAAACTCCAAAAACTCAACAAAGTAAAAAGTTTTCTTCAGTTTCATATCTAAGCACAAGATCACACACACAACCAATAAAAATAGCCTATATATCAACTAAAAATAATCCATTTTGTGCTTCCTGTTCTAGAAATGAAAAATGTGACCGACCAATTAATAAAAAATAGAGAAGTACGAATTTCCTTCAACAAAGAATCTGAACTAACAAAAGAGCTTCAAAAAACAAAATGATTCAAAAGTAAAAATCTCTCATATACAGAATTACCATTGCTTGTAAATCATAAAAATCTTTAAAACTAGGTATGTCTAGAATCAACCCGTGAACAACAAAACTTTTTATATCAAACTAGAATTAACCTTGAACAACAATTTTTTTTAAAAAAAAAAACTAAACCCATAAAAATTCTTTTTGTTTTGCATCAATCAAATATCTCAAAATTAGTGAAAAACAGAACTCTTTGGATAGGACTAGAATTAACCTTTGAACAACAATTTTTTTTTAAAAAAATTAAACCCATAAAAACCATCTTTTTTTTTGGCATAAATTAAAATTCTCAAAAGCAGATTCATTCAATTTATCAAACATCATAATTGGGCAGAGATAGAAACACAAAAAATTATGAAAAAAAATGTAAAGTTGAGCATACCTTTGAGCAATATTTGTAGAAAATAGTTTTCTCCAAAAAAACCAAATCATCATACATGTCTTCTTATATACACAGAAACAAACAACTTTTTACTATCACAATCTGTATTTATTGTGAAAAAAGAAATAAGATTTAAGGTAGAAGACAATTGATTTTTTTTTTAATGTTTTAACGATGAAATTTTGAATACCTTACATATTTATTTAATTTAACTAGTAAGATATGCCCAATTTTTTAAATGACAAACACTCCCTCCTTTTTTTCCTAATTGATATTTCTAAAGTATCTATTCTAGTCTTTCAATAGCAATTTTCACATTTGTATGTTACTTTTTTAAAATTATCATATTTATAATTTATAATCTATGTAGCCAATTTTCCATGAAAAACATTCTTCTCTTGAAAAGAAATAGTGAAAAATGTGAACGAACTATTTGTACGAAACAATAGTATTCTACAATGAAATAAATAAATAGAATTAAAAAAATTATTAATAACATTAAAAACTATATGTAATAATTTAAATATAATTTTAGGTTTAGTAAACATCAAAATCATATTTATATGTTATAGCTATAGTTTGCATAATTGTACTTCAAAATCACATTTCTATGTATAAATCGATGGTAGGAGCATCAAATTTATATGAATAGATGGCAAATGCCTCTCGTTTGCATAAAAGCGCAACGGTTGTATATGTATATCAGTTAGATAATTGTACAGATGTAACTACTATATATATATATATATATATATATATATATATATATATATATATATCAATGATTGTGTTTGTATATTTGCATAAAATTTGAATATGTATATAATTGAATCGAAATAAAATTTTTGTATATCAAACCTCTCTCTCATTTTATACAACACAAATTATACATTGTCATTTGTATAATCTGTGTTTTTCATACAGCGAGAAGAAAGAAAGGCCAAATAGAATTGGGTAGGGGAAGATTTGTATTTGTATATTTATAAGTTCCCATGATTTCTATTTGCTGGCCTATCATATTGACCATCCCTAGCATAGTTCCGTCCTGCATTTCTAGAATTGTAACCCTATTTTTCGTTGTATAATTTTGGACACCTCATTGTTTCACCAGATAGTTAGCTTCCTCATCAAGGTCAACATCCTGATCTTCATACCTGTTTTGTTGTCCCACAACATTTACCTTTTTAGACTTTGATACAATATGCTTTGTGAGCAGATCTATTTTGTGTCCGCATATGTGACATATCTTGATCCCTTTCTTCTTCTCTCTTCCTCTATTTAGCTGAAAGTTGAATGTGTACCTCAGATCTTTTACCTTTGCATCTCTAGTGTAACATGCTCCGTTGTTCATTGAGACCTGATCTAATAGTTTCATGCTCTCCAAAAACGATCTCCTCATATATGAGCCTCTACAAATTGCATCAACAACAGGTTTAGTAACATCATTCGGAGACCTATAAAAGGTCCATTTAAGATGCATTTCGGTAAGATAATGGTTGGGGCATTTATTCAGCTTTTTGCTGAATCTCAACCAAGTATCCTGCATTGCCTCTGTTGGTAGCTTCATATGTGTACTAATCTCATTTTTCATCTGCAACTCTTTTGATTTTGGGAAAAACTGTTCCAGGAAAGCTTCCTTCAACTCGTTCCAAGTTCGGATGGAGTCATCTGACATCTCATTCGACCAGTTAGTCTCCTCTCTAGTAAAATACAAAGGAAAAACGTCAACCTCAGCTATTTGTCTGTCTCAAGGGATCTATTGTGACCTACAGATTGCCAAAAAAATCATGAAGTATTGTTTTTCATCATCACTAACAGTACCTCTAAACATACCTTTTAGGTTTTGCAAGTGGATCATAGTGCTGATCATTGTGAACTTAATACCTGGAGGTAGTGTAGGTAACACAATAGCTCCTGATGCTATAGCTCCATCCAAGTCAGCACCATTTCCCTCATATATCATGTGGACAGGATGAGGAGATCTTCCCCTTGGAGCTAGAGGTTGACGATGTGTAGGGATAAGTCCTTCTACCCCTCTGTTGTCATCTACTGCCCTAGGCTGATTTATTCCAGCAGGTTATTGGGCATCTGACCTAGGTTGATTGATTCCAGCAGTTTGCTAAACATTTCTAACATCTATTTTAGCCTCTAATCCTAGTATATGACTATGAGCCTCTAATTCCTGTGCATTAACTATCTTGCGAAGAGTCTCTGAAACACAGGGTCGTAAGGAAGCAATAGGGATCCTTTACTTCTTGTGTTGGGCATGCACAAACAAGCTCACTTCAAAGAGACACAAAACAGAAACCAAAATAGGGAATATAACTACACATTGAATAAAATCTAGTAAAAACACTCCTGAATTGAAATTCCCCGACAGCGACGCCAAAATTTGATACGTTCAAACTTACACTTAAATAAAAAGTATAAACGGTCGTTGTCAATTTACAGTACTCAACTAGAGTTGAGGTCGATCCCACATAGAATTTCCTTACAGATAAGGCTTCACTATCACGTTTATTTAAATGCGGTTATGATCTCCTAAGCTAATATTAACTAAAAGTAAAATCGGGTTTAGTGGAAAGGTTCTAATTACCAAAACGTATAGTAAAACTTCAGATTCACAGTTACCAACTTATCTTGTTGTAATTTTGATTCAGTTAATTTAAAGAAACCAGATTTGTGTTCACTATGACAAGAGTTCTAATGCTCTTCTATATTTCCACTGTCAGTCAAATCAATGTTTATTCAACCCTTGTGAGTTGAACTTATCTAACAATTCTCAGCCTATTTAGATAATGATTGCTTCTGTTCTCTCGAACTCAAAGTGTTAACAAGATTTAACCTCTCCAACATTGGCATAATGTTAAAAATCTCTTCTCTCAAGATCCAACTTTAACTCCAATTTGTTAACTTAGTACAACATTTTGCTAATTGATGTTTTTCTCTTGCAGAAACACCAACTACAGGCTTATCTACTGTGTGCACTCAATGGACTAAAATTTTATTGCAAGGTGTAAGCTACAGGTTGTAAACATATATCACCTTCTACTCATTTTATAGAATCACGACTAGAATATAGTAATACATCCCGCAACCCAACTTATGGTACTTAACCGCTCATGTTTTCACGTATTGAATCAATATAGAAGACGAAAACATGTTAAGAACCACTTGTGAAAATGAGTATTGAACAGTTTATTTGTGAAAATGTATGTATAGCCAAAAATGGACCGCCCCTCAAATCGGGTCAAGTTATACTTGTTCAAGTTGACTCGATAGTGATACGATCAGCTAAGCCTTATTTGGCCACCCCCGGAGCAACTGTTTATGGCCATTATGGGGAAACCCTTTACGAAGGAGATACATTAGTTACATTTATATATGAAAAATCGAGATCTGGTGACATAACAGAGGGTCTTCCAAATGTAGAACAGGTCTTAGAAGTGCGTTCGATTGATTCAATATCCATGAATCTAGAAAAGAGGGTTGAGAGTAGCAGATCAACAATTCCTTTAGTAAACTGATAGTCTGAAATTGATAACAAGAATCCAAAATCCAAAAATGCAAAACTAAACATGATATTGTGTTCTCCTTCATAAAACTTAGGATAGTCGATAATAATTAAAAAATAACCTAAAGTATTTCAAAATAGAATGTTAGACATGAGTCCTAATTGAACTAGGACTAAAAGGTCAGGCCTTTTCACGGCCACGACCACGATCCGTCGACCACTTTACGGTCTGTGAAGCTCTTTGTGGTATTCCCTTGGAGCTTCCCGAAAGTGGGTGTTCAAACATGGTCACTGGAATTTGCACCACGGACAAGACCACGGTCTGTGATAAACTATAGGACCTGTAAAAGTGCGAGTGACTTTGACTTGGGCCTCATCACTTAACAACTCCTTGCACCCTCTTCACTGGATTCAACATCACGATCACAACCATGAGCCGCAGTGATGACTATGACCCATGAAGTGGTTTGTGGTCTTCACTCGGAATTCATCTTCTTCTTGTTCTTGCATGCCGTTACTGTAAATTGCATCACGACAAGCATTACGACCCGTACAGAGAACCACGATGCGTGAAGTCGGTCGTGGTCTTCATTTGTTCCTTTCCTATTCAGTTACTCTCAGGCCTTCACAGTGGTTCAATTTCACGGGCTCAACCATATACCATTATGAAGGTCACGGTCCATGAAGTTAGCCGTGAAGTTCACTTGGATCATCATCAATCTCTGCTTCTTTTTCATTTTTTAACATATGCCAGATTCTGCCTACACAATCAACAAACACATCAAATCATACTGAAACACACAAAATTTTAGTATTAATCCTTAGTTTTAAAGATCAAATGTATCACGATTTCGTGACACATAAATCTTCCAAGCTTCACTTGTTCAATTACTACTAAGGATACACTTTCAATAATTATGTTGGCGCTAATATTTCAAACTTGTCGTATACTTTCCTGACGGAGAACTTCATTGAGGAGCTCAAAAAGGTATTCTATGTGATGTATGTTTCTTATATTGAGAGAGTTGAGCTAGATGCATATCAATTTAAGAGTGTTCTTGGGACTGGGTTTGATCATTGGAGATGGTAGATATGAGGATGTTTCACCTGCGAGTTGGGCTTGTTATGAAGAGGCCTTCTTGGGCCGTTTCTTTCCCCGTGAATTGAAGGAGGATAAGGTAGGAGAATTTATTACCGTTAAGTAGGATTCTCTAAGTGTTCATTAATGTGTGATGAAATTAACCAAACTATCCAGATATGCTCCTTAGATTGTTGCGTACATGAGGAGTAGGATGAGCTTATTTGTTGCTGGGCTGTCTCATATGTTCAGTATAGAAGGTAAGGCTGCGATGCTGATCGGTGACATGGATATATTGCGGTTGATGGTTTATGTGCATCAGGTTGAGGAACAAAAGTTGAAGGATAGAGAAGAGTTTAAGAACAAGAGAGCACAGATAGTGAATGAGTCCGGGCATTAGAAGAGTAATGCAAATCGGTCATCTTTCCAAGAGAAACAAAATGGAACTGCTCAATCATCAGCGAGTTCACCTACACCTAAGATTAAAGGTAAGTACAATAATCAGTACTTCAAAGCTAAACCTGCTTATTCTCAAGGTAGAACGGAAAAAGTGGGTAGTAAGCCTCCTGCATGAGCCATGTCTGGTAGGAAGCACTCATGTACTTATCATGAGGGCTCCACTGGTTGTTTCAGTAGCAATTTTCACATTTGTATGTTACTTCTTTAAAATTATCATATTTATAATTTATAATCTATGTAGCCAATTTCCCATGAAAAACATTCTTTTCTTGAAAAGAAATAGTGAAAAATGTGAACGAAGTATGTATATGAGACAATAGTATTCTACAATGAAATAAATAAATAAAATTAAAAAAATTATTAATAACATTCAAAACTAAATGTAATAATTTAAATATAATTTTAGGTTTAGTAAACATCAAACTCATATTTATATATGTTATAGCTATAGTTCGCATAATTGCACTTCAAAATCATATTTCTATGTATAAATCGATGGTAGGAGCATCAAATTTATATGAATAAATGGCAAATGCCTCTCGTTTGTATAAAAGCGCAACGGTTGTATATATATATCAGTTAGATAATTGTATAGATGTAACTACTATGTATATATATATATATATATATATATATATATATGATTGTGTTTGTAGATTTGCATAAAATTTGAATATGTATATAATTGAATCAAAATAAAACATTTTTATATCAAACCTCTCTCTCATTTTATACAACACAAATTATACATTGTCATTTGTATAATCTGTGTTTTTCATAAAGCGAAAAAGAAAGAAAGGCAAAAGCGAATTGGGTAGGGGAAGATTTGTATTTATATAATTATAAGTTCCCGCCTATCATTTTGACCATCCCTAGCATAGTTCCGACCTGTATTTATAGAATTGTAACCCTGATTTTCATTGTATAATTTCGGACACCTCATTGGTTCACTAGATAGTTAGCTTCCTCATCAAGGTCAACATCCTGATCTTCATACCTGTTTTGTTGTTCCACAACATTTACCTTTTTAGACTTTTATACAATATACTTTGTGAGCAGATCTATTTGTGTCCGCATATGTGACATGTCTTGATCCCTTTCTTCTTCTCTCTTCCTCTGTTTAGATGAAAGTTGAAATGTGTATCTCAGATCTCCTACCTCTGCATCTCTAGTGTAACATGCTCTGTTGTTCATTCAGTCCCGATCTAATAGTTTCATGCTCTCCAAAAACGATCTTCTCATATATGAGCCTCTATAAATTGTATCAACAACAACAGGTTTAGTAACATCATTCAGAGACCTATAAAAGGTCTGTTTAAGATGCATTTTTGTAAGACAATGGTTGGGGCATTTATTCAGATTTTTGCTGAATCTCAACCAAGTATCCTGCATTGCCTCTGTTGGTAGCTACTTATGTGTACTATTCTCATCGTTCATCAGCAACTCTTTTGATTTTGGGAAAAATTGTTCCAGGAAAGCTTCCTTCAACTCGTTCCAAGTTCTGATGGAGTTATCTGACATCTCATTCAACCAGTTAGTCGCCTCTCTAGTAAAATACAAAGGAAAAACGTCAACCTCGGCTATTTGGCTCACTCTAGGGATCTCTTGTGACTTACAGATTGCCAAAAAATTCATTAAGTATTGATTTTCATCATCACTAGCATTACCTCTAAACATACCTTTTAGGTTCAGCAAGTGGATCATAGTGCTGGTCATTGTGAACTTAACACATGGAGGTAGTGTAGGTAACACAATAGCTCCTGATGCTATAGCTCCATCCAAGTCAACACCATTTCCCTCATACATCATGTGGCCAGGATGAGGAGATCTGCCCCTTGGAGCTAGAGGTTGACGATGTGGAGTGACAAGTCCTTCTACCCCTCTGTTGTCATCTACTGCCCTAGGCTGATTTATTCCAGTAGGTTGTTGGGCATCTAACCTAGGTTTATTGATTCCAGCAGTTTTCTAAACATTTCTAACAACATCTAATTTAGCCTCTAATCCTAGTATATGTCTCTGAGCCTCTAATTCCTGTGCATTAACTAGCTTGCGAAGAGTCTCTGAAACTCAGGGTCGTAAGAAAGCAATAGGGATCATTTACTTCTAGTGTTGGGCATGCACAAACAAGCTAACTTCAAAGAGACACAAAACAGAAACCAAACGTTAAATTAGGAAATATAACTACAAATTGAATAAAGTCTAGTTAAAAAACTCCTTAATAGAAATACCCTGAGAGCGACGCCAAAATTTGATATATTCAAACTTACACTTAATTAAAAAGTATAAACGGTCGTTGTCAATTTACAGTACTCAACTAGAATTGAGGTCGATCCCACATAGAATTTCCTTACAGATAATGTTTCACTATCGCGTTTAGTTAAATACGGTTATGATCTCCTAAGAAAATATTAGCTAAAAGTAAAATTGGGTTTAGTTGAAAGGTTCTAATTACCAAAACATATAGTAAAACTTCAGATTCACAGTAACCAACTTATCTTGTTGTAATTTTGATTCAGTTAATTTAAAGAAACCAGATTTGTGTTCACTATGACATGAGTTCTAATGCTCTTTCATATTTCCACTGTCAGTCAAATCAATGATTATTCAACCCTTGTGAGTTGAATTTATCTAACAATTCTCACCCTATTTAGATAATGATTACTTCTATTCTCTCGAATTCAAAGTGTTATCAAGATTGAACCTCTCCTACATTGTTATAATGTTAAAAATCTCTTCACTCAAGCTCCAACTTTAACTCCAATTTGTTAACTTAGTTCCAGCATTTTCCTAATTGATGTTTTTCTTTCGCAGAAATACAAACTACATGCTTATCTAATGCGTGCACTCAATGGACTAAAATTTTATTGAAAGGTGTAAACTACAGGTTGTAAACAAATATCACCTTCTACTCATTTTATTGAATCACGACTAGAATATAGTCATACATCCTGCAACCCCACTTCTGGAATTTAACTGCTCATGTTTTCACATAAATAATCAGTAATAGAAGACGAAAACATGTTAAGAACCACTTGTGAAAATGAGTAGCGGATTGACAATTCCTTTAGTAAACTAATAGTCTAAAATTGATAAGAAGAATCCAAAAATCCAAAAATGCAAAAACTAAACATGATATTGTGTTCTCCTTCATAAAACTTAGGATAGTCGATAATAATTAAAAAATAACCTAAAGTATTTCAAAATAGAATGTTAGACATGAGTCCTAATTGAACTAGGACTAAAATGTCAGGCCTTTTCACGGCCACGACCACGATCCGTCGACCACTTTACGGTCTGTGAAGCTCTTTGTGGTCTTCCCTTGGAGCTTCCCAAAAGTGGACGTTCAAACATGGTCACTGGAATCTGCACCACGGACAAGACCACGGTCTTTGATAAACTATAGGACCTGTAAAGGTGCTAGTGACTTTTACTTGGGCCTCATCACTTAACAACTCCTTGCACCCTCTTCACTCGATTCAACATCACGATCACAACCATGAGCCGCAGTGATGACTATGACCCATGAAGTGGTTTGTGGTCTTCACTTGGACTTCATCTTCTTCTTGTTCTTGCATGTCTTTACTGTAAATTGCATCACGACAAGCATTACGACCCGTACAGAGAACCACGATGAGTGAAGTCGGTCGTGGTCTTCATTTGTTCCTTTCCTATTCAGCTACTCTCAGGCCTTCACAGTGGTTCAATTTCACGGGCTCAACCACAGACCATTATGAAGGTCACGGTCCATGAAGTTAGCCGTGAAGTTCACTTGGATCATCATCAATCTCTGCTTCTTTTTCATTTTTTAACACATGCCAGATTCTGCCTACACAATCAACAAACACATCAAATCATACTGAAACACACAAAATTTTAGTATTAATCGTTAGTTTTAAAGATCAAATGTATCACGATTTCGTGACACATAAATCTTCCAAGCTTCACTTGTTCAATTACTACTAAGGATACACTTTCAATAATTATGTTGGCGCTAATATTTCAAACTTATCGTATACTTTCCTGACGGAGAACTTCATTGAGGAGCTCAAAAAGGTATTCTATGTGATGTATGTTTCTTATATTGAGAGAGTTGAGCTAGATGCATATCAATTTAAGAGTGTTCTTGGGACTGGGTTTGATCATTGGAGATGGTAGATATGAGGATGTTTCACCTGCGAGTTGGGCTTGTTATGAAGAGGCCTT
This sequence comes from Solanum lycopersicoides, assembly GCA_022817965.1. Taxonomy (NCBI): domain Eukaryota; kingdom Viridiplantae; phylum Streptophyta; class Magnoliopsida; order Solanales; family Solanaceae; genus Solanum; species Solanum lycopersicoides. The sequence goes on from CM040626.1 coordinate 30,642,194, forward strand.
CTTGGGCCGTTTCTTTCCCCTGAATTGAAGGAGGCTAAGGTAGGAGAATTTATTACCCTTAAGTAGGATTCTCTAAGTGTTTATTAATGTGTGCTGAAATTCACCAAACTATCCCCATATGCTTCTTAGATGGTTGCGTACATAAGGAGTAGGATGAGCTTATTTTTTGCTGGGCTGTCTCATATGTTCAGTATAGAAGGTAAGGCTACGATGCTGATCGGTGACATGGATATATTGCGGTTGACCATTTATGTGCATCAGGTTTAGGAACAAAAGTTGAGGGATAGAGAAGAGTTCAAGAACAAGAGGTCAAAAATAGTGAATGAGTCCGGGTAGTAGAAGAGTAATGACAATCTGTCATCTTTCAAGAGAAACAAAATGGAACTGCTCAATCATCAGCGAGTTCACCTGCACCTAAGAATAAAGGTAAGTACAATAATCAGAACTTCAAAGCTAAACCTGCTTATTCTCAAGGTAAAATGGAAAAGTGGGTAGTAAGCCTCCTGCATGAGCCATGTCTGGTAGGAACCACTCATGTACTTGTCATGAGGTCTCCACTGGTTGTTTCAACTCTGGTCAAAATGGGAATTTCATATGAGCGTGTCCAAAGAACAAGCAGGGAAATTGTAATGTTTCAATAGAGCGTAGTCTTCTTCAGTTGCTCCACAAGACAAAGCTGCACCTAGAGGGTCTACTACCGGTATTGGAGGGGGAACAAACTGCTTGTATGCTATCAATAGTCGCCAGAAGGTAGAGGAGTCGCCAGATGTTGTAACGAGAATTCTCCAAGTCTTTGACTTTACTATTTATGCTTTGCTAGTTCCAGGAGTGAGTTTTTCTTTTATAACTCCTTATGTTGCTTGAATTTTGATTTTATCACTGAGCCACTTAGTAAACCATTCATTGTTTCTATACCTGTTGGTGATTTTATTCTAGTAGAGATATTCTATCGTGATTGTCCCATTTCCGTCAATCACAAAAGTACCGTAGATAATTTAATTGAGTTACACATGGTTGATTTTGATGTCATTCTTTGTATGTACTGACTTCATGTCTTAGGCGATTGTAGGACTCGAGTTGTCAAGTTTCACTTTCCAAATGAGCCAGCCTTAGAGTGGAAAAACAGTTTAGCAGTGCCTAAGGATCGTTCCATTTCATACCTTAAGGTAAGGAAGTTAGTTTTTAAGGGGTGTGTCTTTCACTTAGTCCGATTTAATGACTATACTGTTGAGATACCTCATATTAAATAAGTTTGAGTAGTAAAAGAGTTTTAAGAGGTCTTTCAAGATGATTTACTCACAGTTCCTTTGAGAGAGATCAGTATAGATATTCTTCCAGATAATCGTCCTATATCTATTTTGTCATATATAATTGCACCAACAAAGTTGAATGAGCTTAATGAGCAATTGAAAGGCCTCCTAGAGAAAGGTTTTATTCAATCAAGTGTCTCACCTTAGGGCACTCCAGTTTTATTTATGTGGAAGAAGGATGAATCCCTTAAGATGTATATAGATTACCGTCACTTGAAAAAGGTTACCATCTGGAAGAAGTATCCTCTTCCTAGGATTGATGATTTATTCGATCAACTCTAGGGTGTCACCTTTTTTTCAAAAACAAACCTCAGGTCCGGCTACCATTAGTTAAGAGTGGGGAATATGATATTCCATAGAAATCTTTCAAAACTTGATATGGCCATTATGAGTTTTTGGCCACGTCCTTTCGTTTTAAAAATTCACCAGCATCGTTCATGGACCTTACGAACTAAATCTCCAAACCTTATTTAGATATATTTGTTATCGTCTTCAATGATGACATACTAATCTATTCAAGGAATGAAGAAGATCATGTTAGTCATCTCAGGATAGTTCCCAAGACATTGAAAGACAGAGAGTAGTATGCCAAGTTCTCTAAGTGTATGTTTTGGCTCAAGTCTCTAGTGTTATTGGGCCACGTAGTGTCTGGAGGGGGAATTGAAATTGATAGTCAAAAAATTGAGGTAGTGAAGTTGGCCTAGACCCAGATCCTCTACTGATATTAAGAGTTTCTAGGGCTTAGCTGGCTATTATAGAAGGTTCGTAGAGGGTTTCTCATATATTTTATCCCCTTTGACTACGTTAACTAATAAAACAATGAAGTTTCAGTGGTTTGAAGCTTATGAGAAAAGCTTTCAAGAATTGAAAAAGATGTTGACTACTGCTCCAGTTGTGAACTTACCATAAGGTACTCAAGGTTTTGGGTGTATTTTGATACATCTAGGGTCGGCTTGGATTGTGTATTAATGTATAATGACAAAGTCATATCTTAGACCTCAAGACAGTTGAACATTCATGAAAGCAATTATCCAACTCATGACTTAGATTGGATGTTATAGTTTTTACTTCGAAATTATGACACAATTATATTTATGGTGTGCATATGAATGTGTTCACCAATCTCAAGGTCCTACAATATGTCTTCACTCAGAAATACCTTAAACTCATACAAAGGAGGTAGTTACAATTGTTCAAGGATTATGACATGAGTATTCTTTACAACCCAGGTAAGGCTAATGTTTTTGTTAATTCCTTAAGCATGTTTTCTATGGGTAGTACCGCTCTTATGAGGAAGAAAAGAGACAGATAGTGAAACATGTGCATAGACTTTCATGCCTGGGAGTTATACTAATGGATTCCACAGAAGGAGGAATAGTGGTGATAAATCGGGATGAGTCATCATTCTTGTCAAAAATAAAAGGCAAGCAAGACCACGATCCGATTTTGCTTGAATTGTAGGCAAATGTTCATAAGCAAAAAGTAATGGCTTTTGAAAAAGGGGGGCTGGCGTGTTAATGTATCAAGGGAGATCGTGTGTACCAATGGTAGATGGACTCCAAGAGAGAATCATGGAGAAAGCTCATAGCATTAGATATTCCATTCATCCCGGTTCCACAAAGATGTATCACGATTTGGGAGAAGTCTATTGGTGGAATGGTATGAAGAATGACATTGAAGAATTTGTTTCTAAGTGCCCAAAATGCCAACAAGTTAAAGTAGAGCACCAAAGGCCCGATGGTTTTGCTCCGAAAATAGAGATTACGGAATGGAAGTGGGAGATGATTAATATGGACTTCATAACAGTCTTGCTAAGGTCTCTCAGGCTCCATGATTCTATTTGGGGGTTGTCCATAGAATGACCAAGTCAGCCTATTTTTTCCCGGTAAAAACTACCCAATTCAAAAAAAATTATACCAGGTTATATATTTTGGAGGTGGTAAGACTTCATGGAGTCTCGGTCTCCATTATTTAAGATAAAGGTGCGAAATTTACTGTACAATTATAGAAATCTTTTTCAGAAAGGCTTGGGTTCAAAGGTGAACTTAAGTACTGCCTTTCAACCACATACTGAAGGACAAGTAGAGCACACTATTCAAACCTTCGAGGATATGTTTACGGAGTGTGTGATCGATTTCAAAGGGAATTGGGATTATCACCTAGCTCTTATCGAGTTCGCTTATAATAATAGGTACCACTCTAGCATCCAAATGGCTCCGTATAAAGCTCTTTATGGGTGAAGATGAATATCTTCTATTGGATGGTGTGAAGTTGGTGAAGCAAGGTTGATAGGACTAGATTTAGTTCATAAAGCTATAGAGAAGGTGAAAGTGATTAAAAAGAGGTTGAAAACAACACATAGTCGTCAGAGATCCTACACTAATGTTAGGAGGAGAGAGTTAGACTTTGAAGTAGATGATTGGGTTTACTTGAATGTTTCACCCATGGTGTTATGATGTTTTGTAAGAAGGGGAAACTTAGTTCCACGAATAATGGACCTTTAAGAATATCCAAGAGAATTGGCAAGGTAGCTTTTGAGTTGGAGCTACCATAAGAGTTAGGATTGGTTCATCCAGTGTTTCATATCTCCATGTTGAAGAAATGCATGGGTGATCCATCATTGATCATACCATCTGAAAAAATATTGAGAGCTAGGATATCTTATCTTATGAGGAGATTCTTGTTCAGATTCTAGATTGCCAAGTTCGCAAGTTGGAAGATAAGATGTAGCATCAGTCAAAGTACTTTGGAGGAACCAATTCATTGAGGAAGCTAACTGGTAAGATGATGAGCATATGAAGAAGAGATATCTACTTCTCCTTTAATCCAGAGAAAGTGCAGACCAAGGTAGTAATTCTTCTCTTAGTATTCTTTAAATCATGAGTAGGCCTGTTGTTTGTTGGCATTTGATTGTTGGGTGTATGAACTTGATGTAACAACCATTAGCCTAATAAGAGTAATCTCAATCGAGTGCGAACGTTCCCATGGGGGAGATATTGTAACATCTCGCAATTCGAAATAGGTAGGAAGAAGCTAAGAGCTTGAATTAGCCATTTTGGAAATAATTAAAAATTTAGAAATTTAGTTAAGTTAGAAAAAGTGAGGTTTGGTCAATTTCAAACTACCATAACTTATATCTCATGATGAGTTAGGAGCACTTCTAGATATGGTTGGATAGCCCTTGGAATTATCTTTCCAATGTCATCATATTTGTGTGATTTCGAGTTCGTATGAGAAACTTATGCTCTTTGGAAGTTGGGCTGTTAAATTAAGGAAAGTCTAAATCCAGATTTTAGAAGGTTAATTTTGTTTTTTCATTACCTAATTATTCTAATTCGTTTTTAGGAGTTTAATAGGGGCAAAGTCAGATTTTAGTCATTTTAGAAAAGGGAAATCCACACCAGGTCTTGGAGAACCGAGAAAAGAGAAGGAAGGAGAAGAACATTCAAGAAATCATTCAATATTCATCGAAATTTACTTGTGGATTTCGTTGGGTTGATCCCTACAAAGGTATGTGAGATCACATAACATTGGGTTAGTTGACCCACATGTCAATCATGATTAATTTCAGCAAATTTAAGTTCTTGCAAGCTTAGAAATGGAGTTCTTGATGGGTTTGTTGAAGTTATGTTAAATTATCGTCTCGTTGAAATTATTGGGATGTTGTTTGATTTGAATGCATGAATTTAGTTTGATTTAAGTAGAATATGATGTACTTTGAACATATAATCAATTCCAAGTGTTTGGGGAAAGATCCCATGGTGTTTAGAGGGTTTAGAGCTGAAAATCGGAAAAGAAATCTTGTCGGGCAAATTTGGGCAGTAGGTACGCGTTGCGGAGCTAGTTGCTAGTATTGGGAAATTTTGTTTTGCATCACTGAGCTGTCATGAAGTGTTCTGCCTCAAAAGCCATTTTCGAAACTAAAATTTTAAATCATCTTCTCGTCGCAGAGTAGTTCCCCAAATTAGATTCTTTTAATCATTTTCTCATGTTTAGCTACTTAAGTCATTCCTAAAACATTATCATGAGATCCTTCCAATCATACATCACGATCCTTGAATCCATAATTCTATTTATGGACTAGTTAAGAGTCAATTCAAGAATTTAAGAGTCAAGCCAAGAAGTTAATAGTTCAGTCAAGATAAGTTCTTAATATTTTCAAAAGTCTTCCACAAACACTTTAAACTTTTTTTTAAGTTCATTTCTTCAAAGAATTATACTGGACTAAGTATTCGCAAGAGGTTTTAAAATGTTTTCACATTTAAATAATAACAGAATCTAAGATTTCCAACTAGTCTTTTATCTAGTTTTCAGAAAAAAGTATACGCTTTCATAATAAAGCAAGATGGGAATCTTTGATTTCCTAGGTAGCCTTTGAGCTATGTTTTTTAGGACTAATCTAAAGTCACAGAAAAAAGTATGTTTTTATAACATAAGAGCTAATATAATAATATTTTTGGGAGTAATATTAAGCACCGATATGAGGGAGAGTTCACACAACTCATGTCCCCTATAAACAATGTAGCCACCATGGGTAGAAAAGGGTCAAATTTTAGAGATGATTCCTTTAGTATTTTTTAGAATAGACTAATGGATCCACTTCATAGTTCAGGTTCTATACTAATGTCAAGGTATAGAAAGAACCTGTCAGCATGGTGCAAAATTATGTATCATCACTATATCTCTAAAGAGATGGTTGTCAGTTACAGAAAATCCCATCGAAGTTGGTTGTATTTATATACACAGTTTATTCGTATTTTTACATACATCTTAGAGTTATATTGTATCTTTGCATACATACATAGTTGACATTATTTTTTTAAACAACTTTTCTTTATATTGCACTTGTTTTAAATTACTTTGTATTAAAATGAGTTCAGTCATGTAGAGTTTAGTTGAGCCAGGGAAACTCTTCAGATTTTCTTTCAAGCCTATGTTTGTGTTTTATCATTCCAACTCGCATACTCGTACATTCAATCTACTGATAAGTGTTGGCCTGCATCATATTATGACGCAGTCGCAGGTAACTAGGATCGGCATTCGACACACCATTGATCCACTGAGCAATTTAGAGTCAGTTGGTGAGCCTCCTTGCATTCCAGAGGACATCTTTTATCACTTACTTTCTAGTTTTTAGTTGTTAGGATGATTGGACAAACATCCCTATTTGTTTTAGAGACTTCATAGACAAATAGTATTAGTTCTTTAGTATTTTCATTGTCTTTCCTAAGTTAAGACTTGAGTTGCCATTTTGCCTAAGTTGAATGTTTTCTTTAAAAACGTTCTAAGTTATGTTTTAAATAGTTGACTAAGTGCATTTTAATCCTTGTATTAATGTTTTAAGTCTTCTGTTGAGTAAGTAAGTCTGACCAAGGCTTCGCTTGGGACCAACAATTGTCTTCGAGTGCCAGTTCAGCCCATGGTGTACGCTCGGGGTGTAACAAGCTTAGTCGCACATAACCTAGGATTTAGTAGTCTAGTCCTAGTATAACTCTAACTCTAACTCATCATTCTGATTCGATTGAACTGTTCCTTTGACATGTTCCATCAATCTTCAAGCTTATTTCAACGAATATCACAAACAACATACTAATATAATCATGATTTTGAACTAACCAACTCAATCTCTATTTTTAGTAGTCATCCTAATTTGTCGAAAACCAATGTATAGAATGTCAATTGATATTATTTTATTAACAATTATTAAAGGAACTATTAAAAATAATTAATGATCAAAGTTTCTTCATATCCCAAGTAGTTACTTCATTGAAAGAATTTAGAGTATTATCTTTATATAAGATTTTAAATTTAATATATCCCGCATTTTGTTAAGAATATAGTTAAAATCAAAAGAATCTTTTTCACAATCATAAGATTATATTTCGCATATAACTTACAAGGTGAAACAAATAATAATTATTATAATTTATAATTCTCAACAAAACAATTAAGCATATTATTAATATTTCTTTCCCGCATTTATTAGTTTTTATTAAATTGCTATTACATTTCATACTTTATTAGGAAATAATTATACTCTCGACTAGTTCATTGTTTTCTATCAAATCCTATTACATTTAAAATTTTGTAGAAAAATAATTTCTACCATGCTTGTTCTTCTGATTTTTTTATTTACAAAATATTAAAAGAGCTACTCCCTCAGTTTTCTTTAAATTTTAAAATATCGGTTATTGGTTTTGATTTTTGGTTTTTAAGTAGTTTAATTTAATTTAACGGAAAATCAAAATTTAACTACACTCATTCTACATTCTACCGTTAACACCTAACATTTGTCTACATAGGCCCAATTCAAATTCTAAAATACGGCCCATACACATAGACCAAATTCAAAACTCACGGCTAAAATAGTGAAATTTGAAAGAATTGAAAAATATATCATTATATTATTGTTTATTAAATTTGATTAAATCAAACATCGAATCGAAATTGTGAAAATCAAACTGAACTGCATTTATTTCAGTTTGGTTTTGGTTTAACATTTTCACCAAATCGAAAATTGAAAAAGCGAATAGAAATTCACAAACTGAACCGTACCGAACGAACTCCCAACCCTATTGACTATACATTACTATTTATGTATCATGACCATAAAATTATACATTATTATTTATGTATCTTATTCTAATTGAAAACTATTGAGTATACAAGAAATTTATTATACATGTAATCATTCTCAATAACATTTTTTGTGATTGCTACATAACACTGGTTAGTTGATAAGTATCTAATGCATAAAATAAATTTTGAAATTTGTTGGATTTGATTTACTGGTGTCAAAGAATTGGTGCAACTATGTCTTAAATGTGACTCGGATGACTGGAGATAAGTAATTACATTTGATACATAGTCAATTAGACAACTTCACATGATTATGTATCATATACAAAATAATTATGAATATGATATACGCTGACTTAATTAGTTATACAACAATGTTTCATATAAATAATAACATGTGATATATAACGATGTTATATATAAAAAAAAGTTATGTATCATATACATAATTATGAATATGATACAAAATTATATGTTATTAAACATTAGTGTAACAATAATATTTGATAATGTTTATCATTCTAGTTGAATAAGTACGGGTGTATGTATCTGGTAGAAAAAAAATAACGAAATTTTGTACAGTTATTTATCAAATACATAATTATAAACATGATATATACTAATTTGTGTTTTAATAAATTCGGATTATGAATCAAAACTAATATTTGTACATGATGAAATTGTAATGTATCATAAAGTTGAAACATAGGCATTATACATAAATTTATAAATCAAAATCAACTAGATACAATAAAAATATGAACCTTGGATGCAGAAGAGTATTTAGCAACATGTTATACTTTTCTCCCTTTTTTGTATCAGATAAATATGACCAATATAAAATTCAAAAGCAAATGTACCATAAGGATATATATTATAGATCGAACTTTTCCACCTTTTTTTTTTGTGTGTGTGTGTGTGTGGGTGGGGGTGGGGGGGGAGGGGGTTTGGGGGGGGTACAAAATCAGTTTAGAAGATGAAGGTATATCATTCTTCGACTTTGACTTCTCAACATTATGATTTCTCACTGATAATGGTTCATGTAATCGTTTGAATTTATCTTCAGCCCAATCATCATCTTAGAATCATAAACACGATCAATTGAGATGAGATTAACCGGGTAATATAAATACTAAAATAAGGAGCATCATTCATATGTATCAGGACTTTGAAGATGAAAAATGAAAATAAAAAAATTAGAAAAAATTGATGAACTGTAAGTTGGAGAGGAAGAAAAACTTAATACTGAGAATTTTCCAATCGATTGAGTGGAGGAAAAAAAAATTGAAATTCAAAAGTGTACTGAAGGAAATAAATGTAGAGATTGAGGGAGTGAAAATAGGAAGAGTTTGAAGGAGTGAAAAATAGGAAGAAAGAAATGACTTTTGTGAGTTGAGAATCTATGTATCCTGTAATACCCCTAAAATACTAGACCAACAATGGTATGTTGTTACACCATTTCTTAATAACTAGAATATGTTTTATTCTCATTTTGGAAACTTGAAATTTTGTGATATTTGCAATCTTGCTTAACATAATTATGATCGTAATTTAAGGAATTGTAATAGGGTATTTACGTAATATTCTAGTTGAAATTATGTATAACTTGAATCGAGGTGAGGGTTATACATATAAGTATATATGTATGCATTTTGGGCAGCAAACCTTCTTTTGGCAGCCACCTTTGAAGGACATGTGTACATGTGATAAGGATCACTTTTGTAGCTATATATTCTCACATTTCCTTTGATTAAATTTGTTTCCTTCAAATCTAAGAACATTATAACTAAATCTAAACAGATTGTTCAACAAATCACAAGAGAAAAACTTGTTCCTTTTAGGATGGAATTCAGACACACTTCTCTTTAGTAAGTGATGAAAAATTTGTTTCTATGTTGGGTAGTGTTTGGTATTTTAATCATATCTCGTTCGATAGAACTTAGTTTACATTGAGTAAATATGATTTAAAAATCTAATTCGTACATATACAACTCTTATGTTTATGTACAACTCTAATTGTAACACCCCGTATCCAAAACAGACCAGAAATCAGCTTTTCAGCAATTGCAGGTGGAATCTACGGTCACCATCTACGGACCATAGTTGATCTAACACATGTACTCTCGATCCGTGGTTCACCACTATATCCCTCCCAAACACAGCTCAGAATAATAGGCTAAGTCTCGACTCACGGACAGACCTACGGTCTGTAAGTCAGACCACGGTCCTTGGTCTGTGTTCGTGCATTTAGACCCCATTACCCAGCCTCTGATAAGAACTACGATTGACCAGTATGGTCCGTAGATGGAAATTTACCAGTAAGGTCCATACTCAGGGGGGAATTGCCGATTATGTCAACTTCAAATGGTCATAACTCTTAGCTCAAAATCAATTAAGTGTCCTATGACCTATGATATGATAGATAAATGAATACTCTTTCCAAGTCCACCCAACCTCCGAGTAAAAACTTATGCCTATTTTAGTGAAGCTTGTTGAGCAAACTCAACGACGGACCATCGATTGAACGACGGCCCATCAGTTAAGGTTGTCGATTGCTCCGACAATAATTATTTGAGGGATCTTTTAGTCTTTTCCTTGTTCGTTTAACCCCTAAGATACATCGTTTAAACATTAAATCATGAGATTTTACTAAACATAACTAAAACAAATCTAAGTCAAATAATTAATCAAAACCTAGAAAATTAGAAGAAAGAGAGGAGAAAAAGGTCAAGAATCCTAGTTTAACCATGCAACAAGGTTCCACCAGTTCCTGCCCCAAAATCTAATGATTTCTCCCTGGATTTCATCACCAGGTATGTGGGATTTCACTACTGGGTTCCTTTCACCCATTAGATCCCTATATATCATTTAGATTCTTGATTTTCTTATCACTAGTAGGTTGTAAGTCGCCTTTTGTGCTTGTTCACTTATGTAGGTTTAGCTTCTCAGCATCAAGATCACGCTTAGATCAATTCCCGATCTCCAGTTCAGCAGAATCAGTGGTGAGTCCTCATTCTCCGAGGACAACAATCATGAGTATATTTTAGTATTATTAGTCCTTTAGTTTCAGTTTTTGCTAGACTTAGCTGGGGCATGTCCCAACATTTCTAGTCAGTTAGAGGCTATTTTAAGACATAGTTATATTCATCTTAGAGATGAGCTAATATGTTCTTTGTATTAAACTCATAAGTATTCCATTTATCTCAGTTATAGTATATGGGTATTCCCTATCTTTTCATTTTAAATATGATTTAGCTTCCGCATCAATTTATCTTTAGTATGCTCATGATCATGCCAACATGTTTATCTTGGGGATCACTTATGGTCCTAGGTCCTGTGTCCACGTCTCAGAGTAGCTCGCGACATGACAAACTTGGTATGAGAGCACTAGGTTTAAGTGTCCTAGGATGTATGAAAAGTCGCACTAAGTAGAGTCCTTTTCATGGGTGTGAAGTGCTCCACATATAGTGACAAGGAGGCTATTAAGTGTTTTAAGAAAAACTTCACTTTTTTGTTACTCTTATCGTGCATAAGGTATGATCTAATTACATTCTGAGTCGACATTCTACGTTTCAGATCATGCCTCCTCGTAGAGTTAACACCAGGAATTCAAATGCAGCTCTTCCAGTCCTAGATCCAGAAGTCTCCAATGCTGAATTTAGGAATTCCATTCAGATGTTGGCTCAGAGTGTGGCCAACTAGAACAATCGGGTTCAAGATCCTTTGATTGCTAATGGTGGATCAACAACATCAAGGGTCCGTGACTTTGTTAGGATTAATCCCCCTAAGTTCTTAGGATCCAAACTAGTGAAGATCCTCAGTGTTTCTTAGATGAGATCAAGAAGATCTTTGAGGTGATGCAGGTCACTGGAATGATCGGGTAGAGTTGGCCTCATACCAACTAAAAGATGTTGCTCATATCTGTTACACTCAGTGGAAGGAAAATAGGGATACAGATGCAACTCCTATTGCTTGCTAGTGCTTTAGTGAGACCTTTCTAGATAAGTTTTTCCCAATAGAGTTGAGAGAAGCAAAGACTCAGGAATTCATGAACTTAAGGCAGGGAAACATGACGGTCCAAGAATATGGGCTCAAGTTTAATCAACTCTCCAGGTATGCTCCTCACATGGTTGCTGACTTCAGGGCGTATATGAATAAGCTCTTGTATGGAGTGTCAGATTTGGGGAAAACTGAGTGCAAAAATGCTATGTTACTGGGAGATTTGAACATATCTAAGCTTATGACTCATGCTCAACAGGTTGAGCATGATAAGCTTAGGGAACATGCCCAGAAGAATAAAAAGGATAGGACTGGGAACTACGAGTATTCTCAGTAGAAATTGGGTTGTGGAAATTGCTCGCACAGTCAGCTTAAATTTTCAAACCCAACCCCTTCATCAACTAGTTTTCCATCCTCCAAGAACAAGTATGATCAGAAGGTTAGGGTACTAGTCTCTAAGTCTCAGGAAATTGTTTCATGCACAAAGACCTACCCCACTTGACCTAAGTGTAGTAAGAACCATCCAGTCGAGTGCCTCGCAGGAAAGGAATGATGCTTTGTGTGCGGTCAGTCTGGTCACAGGTTGAGGGTTTGTCCTTCTAGACAGGGTCAAGGAGGTGGTATTGGTAGAGCACAATCTAAAACTTCAGCAGCACTAGTAAGTCGCCCGAATCAACAGGGCAACTCATCTAGTAGAGGTGGCGGTCAGCGCCAAAACAAGTTGTATGATCTTCAGGATCGCCAGCATTAGGAAGGTTCTCCTTATGTAGTCAATGATACGTTACGAGTATTTGACCTTGATATTTATGCATTGTTAGATCCAGGGGCTACTCTTTTCTTTGTAACTCCTTACATAGTAGTCCAATTTAGTGTTAGTCTAGAAACACTCTCGAAACCTTTCTCCGTCTCTACTCCAGTTGGTGATCCAGTTATAGCTAAACGGGCATACAGAAATTTACCTATCACAGTCTCTCAGAAAGTACCCTCAGCATAAATTATAGAGTTAGAAATGGTAGACTTCGATGTCATTCTGGGCATGGATTGTTTACATTCCTATTATGTCTGAGTCGATTGTAGAACTAGGATTGTTCTTTTTTAGTTTCAAAATGAACCAATCTTAGAGTGGAAGGGTAGTAGCTTAGTGCTTCTGGGTCCATTAATTTCTTACCTTAAGGCCAAAAAAATAATCTCTAATTGTTATCTCTATCATCTAATTCAGGTTAAGGATTCTAGCTCTGAAACACCAACTCTTGAGTCAGTTCCAGTAGTCAGTGAGTTTTTAGAAGATCTTCGTAAAGTCCCTCCCGAAAGGGAAACCGATTTTGGAATTGATCTCCTTCCAAATACCCAATCTATTTCTGTTCCTCCTTACAAAATGGGTCCATTAGAGCTTAAGGAATTGAAAGATCAATTGAAAGCCATTTCTGATAAGGGCTTCATCAGACCTAGTATTTCTCCATGGGATGCACCAGTGTTATTCCTAATGAACAAAGATAGTTCTCTCACAATATGCATTGACAATACACAAATGAACAAGGTCACATTCAAGAATAAGTATCCCATCCCCAAGATTGATGACTTGTTTGACCAACTTGAGGGTGCTAGACATTTCTCGAAGATAGACCTTAGATCAGGTATCATTAGCTTAGAGTCAGAGATAGTAACATTCCGAAGACAACCTTCAAGACTCGGTATGGTCATTATGAATTTTTACTTATGTCATTTGAAATAATCAATGATCCTCCATCTTTCATGGATTTAATGAACAAAGTGTTCAAGCAATACTTGGACTTGTTCGTTATCATTTTTATTGATGATATCCTCATTTACTCTAGGAATGAGGAAGAACATGCGAGTCATTTGAGAGTTGTTCTGTAGACTCTCAAAGATCGCCAGTTATTCGCTAAGTTTAGCTAATGTGAGTTCTAGTTGCAATCCGTTAATTTCCTTCGTCACATAGTATCTAGCGAGGGGATCTTAGTGGATTCACAGAAGATAGCAGTAGTAAAACAATGGTCCAGACCTACCTCTGCTATAGATAACAGAAATTTCTTAGGTCAAGCGGGTTATTACAGAAGGTTCGTGGAAGGATTTTCATCCATACCCTCACCATAGACTAGGTTGACTCAGTAGATGGTCAAGTTTCCATGGTAAGATGATTGTGAGAAAAGCTTTGTAGAATTGAAAACTAGATTGACTATAGCTCATGCCTTGAATCTAACAGAGGGTTCAGATGATTACGTGATCTATTATGATGCATCAAGAGTTGGCTTAAGTTGTGTGATGATGCAGCGCGATAAGGTTATAGCTTATGCTCATAGAAAACTTAAGGTGCAAGAGAAAAACTATCAAACTCATGACCTCGAGCTTGAAATAGTGTTGTTTGCACTCAATATCTGGAGACACTACTTGTATGGTGTTCATGTGGATGTGTTCACTTACCATAAGAGCCTTCAGTATGTGTTCACCCAGAAAGAGTTGATTCTTTGCAAGAGGAGATGTCTTGAGTTCCATAAGAATTATGATATTAATGTGCATTACCACCATAGTAAGGAGAATGTAGTAGTAGATGTTCTTAACAAATTATATATGGGCAGTGTAGCCCATGTTGAAAAAGAAAGGATGGAACTAGTGAAGGATGTTCATAGGCTTGCTCGCTTGGAAGTTCGCCTTATGAGCATATCCAACAGCAGTGTAACAGTTCAGAATAGGGAAAAATCTTCTTTGGTTGTGAAGGTTAAGGAAAAGCAAGACAGTGATCCAAGCTTGCTTGAACTTAAGGGTGCAATCCATAATCAGAGAGTGGGGGTTTTCTTCCAAGGGGAGATGGTGTACTTCGTTACTACGGTAGATTGTGTGTTCCTTATGTGGGTGAGTTGAGACAACATATTTTTGTAGAAGCCCATAAATCCAGATATTCTATTCATCCAGGTGCCACTAAGATGTACCACAATCTGTGGGAAGTCTATTAGTGGAATGGCATGAAGAGGGATATAACGGAGTTTGTGAGTAAGTGCCCCAATTGCCAGTAAGTCAAGGTAGAACATCAGAAACTAGGGTTAATAACTGAAGAGATCGACAATCCTACTTGGGAGTGGGAAGTTATCAATGTGGATTTCATTGCAGGTTTACCTCGTACACGTAGAGAACATGACTCCATTTGGGAGATAGTTGACAGGATCACTAAGTCTTCTCGCTTCATAACGCTCAAGATTACAAATTTGGCGGATGACTATTCGAAGCTTTACATTAATGAAATTGTGAGATTGCATGGAGTTCCTTTGTCTATCATCTCAGATTGAAGTCCTGAGTTTACCTTTCATTTCTAGAAGTCATTTCAGAAGGGTCTTGGTATTCAGTTTAACCTTAGCACAACATTTCATGCGCAGACGAATGGACATGCAGAGCATACCATTCAAAACCTAGAGGATATTTTGAGAGCTTGTGTGATCGGTTTCAAGGGTAGTTTGGATGATCACCTTCCCCTTATTGAGTTGGTCTACAACAATAACGACCATTCAAGCATTCAGATGGCCTATTATGAGGCAGTGTATGGGCATAGATATAGATCTCCTGTTGGTTGGTTTGAAGTAGGTGAAGCAACTTATATAGGGCCAGATTAAGTCATTTATGCTATGGAGAAAGTGCAACTCATTAGTAATATACTTAAGAGAGCCCAGAGTCATCAAAAATCTCATGCAGATGTAAGGAGAAGGGAACTAGAGTTCCAAGTTGATGATTGGGTTTTCTTAAAAGTGTCAGCTATGATGAGATTTTGCTAGAAAGGGAAGCTCAGTCCTAGATATGCATGCCCTTACAATTTCTTCAAAAGGGTTGACAAGGTGTCATATGGGTTACAGTTTTGAGCAGAACTAGCAGCAGTGCATCCAGACTTCCACATCTTGCTCTTGAAGAAGTGTGTGGGAGATCGAACCTCTGTAGTTCCACTAGAGAGTGTGGCAGTGAAAGATAGTCTTTCTTGTGAGGATGTACCAGTTGAGATTATTGACCATCAGGTTAGAAGGTTTAAAAACAAAGAAGTAACTCTAGTCAAGGTTCTGTGGAGGAGTCAGTCCGTAGAGGGAGCTATTTGGGAAGCAGAAGCATCCTTGAAATCCAAGTATCCTTACTACTTTCATTCCGATTCCACTACATCTTGAGGTAATATTTCCTCTTCAGTTTTTCAGTCATTCATGCGTGAATTCAGCTTTAGAATCCTATTCCATCAGTTTTTACTTGCACTTTTAGTGTATTTGCTTGTTCTTGAAACTCAATTCAGTCAAAAACTAAATTCTTGGTGTTTAGTGGTAGGGAATGCAGCTCTTTGTCTCTATTTCAGCTTGTTTAGACATCATTCGAGGAAGAATGTTCCCAAGAGGGAGATAAAGTCACACCCCGTATCCAAAAAAACCCACAAATCATCTTTTCAGAAATTGCAGGTGCAATAAACGGTCACCATCTATGGACCGTAGTCTGATCTACGACCCATATTGTGTGTCCTTGGTTCACCACTGTAGCCCTCCCAAATAGAGCTTAAAAAATTTGGCTAAGTCTCGACCCACGGACAGACCTACGGTTCGTTAGTTAGACCACGGTTCGTAAGTCAGATCACGGTCCGTGGTCTGTCTCCGTGGATCGAGACCTCATTACCCAGCTTCTGACAAGAACCACAATTAACCACTATGGTTAGTTGATGGACCTATGGATTGTAGGTGTGACCGTAGGTGTAGGATAGCTATTAGTTAGGAGAAATTCTAGCTCGTGTAGACTTCAAATGGTCATAAATATTAGCAAGAAATGAACTAGATGCACTATAACCTATAATATGATAGATAATTGAATCATCTTTACAAGGCCACCGAGTTTGCTACAATCCGACCTCCGAGTAAAAAGTTATGCCCATTTTAGTGACGGCCTGTCGAGCAGACTCAAATGACGGACCCAAACGATGGATTATCGATTGAATGACGACCCATCAGTACAGGTCAGCGATTGCTCCAATAGCAATTATTTAAGGTGTTTTTTACTCTTTTGCTTGTTCGTTTAGCTGCTAAGATACGTTGTTTAAACCCTAAATCATGAGATTTTAGTCAGTTTAAGAAAAGAAACATAACTAAAACTTACCTAAGTCAAATACTTAATTAAAACATAGAACATAAGAAGCAAGAGAGGAGAAAAAGGTCAACAACCCTAGTTTAAGCATTCACCAAGGTTCCAGCAGTTCCAAGCCCGAAATCTAAATATTTCTCTGTATATTTCATCACCAGGTATGTGGAATTTCACTAGTGGGTTCCTTTCACCCATTAAATCCCTAGATATAAATCAGATTCTTGATTCTATTATCATGATTAGACCTAGGGTTTCTAGAATTTCATTAGATTATCATCAATAGTTAGTTATATGTTCTAAATCAGATTACCATATTAATATTCAGTTTACTGTATGAATTTCAGAACTCTAGCTATGTATTTCTATAGTTCTTGAATTACACATGCCAGGTCAGATATTTTAGTTATTCAGTTATACATGCCTCAGTTGTTAATGCATTATTACCAGATTAATTGTTGCATTCTCACTTTTCATGTTCAGTTTGAGCTATCCAATATTTACTGAAACTCGGTCATAATCAATAGAATAATACCGAGTTTGATTAGGGTTTAATGTACCCAAATAGTCCCAGAACTACTAGCCAAGTAGGTTGTAAGTCTCCTCTCTGGGCATCAGTTTAGTGATCAAGCCATCATGCATTTATACTTCTGGCAAGGTATATTGGGTCCTCTCGATGGGACGTATACATCAGATACACATTTAGCTCAAGTGATTTTATTATCGGTTATTAGTAGCTCCCACAGTTCAATTAGACTCTATTGCATTGACCATATCTACAATTCAGTTAGTATTCAGTCCAGCATGTTATAAATTTAGTCATTGCATCCAATTAGCTTAGAATTCAATATATCATGTTTCAGAATATTAAACTTGCTTTTGTGTTTGTTCAGTTATGTTTTATTTCAGCATTACTCTATCATACAAGCTCAGTACCTTTCAAGTACTCACGCATACATGTGCTACATCTTCTCGTGTTGTAGATTCAGGTTCTCAGCATCCAGATCACGCTTAGATCAATTTCCTATTTCAAGTTCAGCATAATAGTCCTCATTCTCCGTGGACAATAGTCATGAGTTTATTTTAGTATTTTTAGTCCTTTAGCTTTAGTTTTTGCTAGACTTAGCTGGGTCCTGTCCCAACATTGCTAGTCAGCTAGAGGCTATTCTCAAACATAGTTAGATTCAGCTTAGAGTTAAGTTAATATGTTCTTTGTATTAAACTCATTAGTATTTTATTTATCTCAGTTATAGTTTATAGGTATTCCCCATCTTTTTATTTCAATTATCATCTAGCTTCCTCATTAGTTTATTTCTTTAATATGCTCATGATCATGCCAGCAAGGTTAGCTTGGGATAACTTGTGGTCCTAAGTCCCATGTCCGCGTCTCGGGGGTAGCTCAGGGCGTGACACAAATTTAGCTGTTATGGATTCGAAATATGGGAAGCAACATAGGACAAGTTTTGTCCAGATTTCATATTTAGAAATCTTGTATGTACAATTGTTAGTGTTGCGATGATATCTTTTTGTACAAAATATATTTTGCGGTGGTCCTTGATTTTTTGCAACCTTAAGAGATGTACCTACATCATGAAGGATATACAATATAGTTTTGTCATTTTCCTTTTCAAAACTAGGCTGGCCAAAATTACTCTATTCCCCACATACACACATCTTTCATTCTAGTTTATGGTTTGTGTTGTAAGGAACCCTGCATCGTATTAGAAACATGATTAGTACAACTAGAGTCAATCCACCAAGTATTATAAGGAACTTTAGTTAGATTTGATTCGAGATATGTAAAAGAACTAGTCTTACCTTTCTTCTGGAGCCATGCATTAAATTTCAGGCAATCTTTCTGAAAGTGTCCAGATTTTCCACAGAAAGGACACTTATCATTCTTGTGTTCCTTCTTATGTACTTGAGAGGAGGACTCATTAACATTATGGTGCCTTTGTTTTCCCTTAGCATGTTTCTTTCAGACTCCTTGATTACTTACAAAGTTTATGGAGTGGTTTCCTTGATTCTTGAGCCTTAATTCCTCCTGAACCAACATACCGTGCAATTCATGCACATTCCATTTGTCTTTCATGGTATTGTAGTTCATTTGTAAATGGTCGTACTCAGACGGTAATGAGTTGATAATGAATTGTACAAGGAAATTTTGTTCCACTTCCATTCCACAAGACTTAAGTCTTGCTGATACGTTTGTCATTACGATGACATGCTCATGCATGGTACATGAACCATCAAATTTCATGTTGGTCAAAGTACCCATTAGTGTCCCAGCAAGAGACTTATCAGCAGTTTGAGAGGATTCTTTCACGAATTTCAAATTTTTTTTACATTTTCAGTTTTGGGAAGAGTAGTCTTAATGTTGCTGGCAATATTCATTCGCATAAACATTATGTCTAATCTGTTAGATCGATCCCAGTGCTTATAATAAGACCTTTCCTCAGTACTGCTAGTTTCAGTAATAGCAGTTGGCTTCTTAATGTAAAGTGCAACATCAAGATCTAAACTCCGAGATGGAATTTGATTTTTTTGCACCAATCTGAGAAGTTAAGGTCGTTAAAGGTCGTAACAGAGGCAGAGTGCGAATGAAGAGCAAATGCTGCAAATATAATATGCTCATTTGTTAATACTTTGAGTTATAAATTTTATACTCACAATCAAATTCAGAAATGGTTAATAAATTCTTAAATGTATATTGATGTCCTCCTTTGGGCGAAACATCAAAATACAACTATAGACATAATGATTATTAGATGTGAATTTAATGTAATTCAATAATTTTTAATGTGACAATCAATATTATTTATTATCTTTGGATAAATAAATAAAACTAACGACACATCTAAATTATCTCATTAATGTTCAATGGTTATAAAATGAAATAATCAACCTTTGGGTTATCCCTAAATATCTTACAACCAAAAACTTCAATATATCCATAAGTTATATCAGTTATAAGCATCAAAATAATGGATAATTGAATATACATTTAGTCATTATTATTTTTAATTAATTATTCAAAGAATAGACCACTTTGGTGATTAACTATCTCATATGCATAATTTCAAAATAAAATAAATCATGATAGAGATTAATTATTTCACTTAATACTACCTATTACCGTTTTCAAATAAGGGAAACATTAATTTTATGAAAAATCACTAGTTCTTAAACAAGGCTCTTGATACCACATGTAAGGAATTTTAATGATTGTGAAAATATAAACAATCTAATCTTTCAAAATATTATCAATCAATTCAGGATCGTAGAATTATATGATTTTCACATAAATGTATTACTATGATAACTCAGTCAACAATATATACCTGAATCAGCCATTATAATTATTGACTTGATTGAGAGGAAGTCTTTTCTTTTGATTCTTCAGAAGTTGTTTCTCTCTCTTGCCTTATACTTTATGAATAGTTTTGATGGATAAGACTATATCCTTATGGCAGAGAGAGGACCCTTTAAATAATGTGTTTAACATCATTCCCGCCTTTCCATCATGGTGAGTAGTGGAGATAGTGGATAGTTGGAAGAGGTAATGGCTAAAGTGGAAGACTTAATGAGTAGTTGGACAACTTCCCACTTCTCCACACATGTAAGTAACTTCTCCACTTATCCAATTAGAATTATAATTTAGTTAGTGATTAATATTAAACAAACATAATATTAATGTGAGTGGGTCATAAAACTAACAGGCAAAACTTTCACTTGGAAGTGTTGTGGTGAATATTTCAGCAAGTTGTTCTCTTGTCTAGCAATAACTGCAACTGAATTTCGTCTTTCCCTTGCGTTTTTGAATATCTCCTTTTTGATTGAGTTTGATTTTTCAAATCCACTTTAGATTTACGACTTATCTTTCTTTTGGCATACTCACACACTCCCAAGTATTATGTTTCTCAATCTTCCGATTTTTTCTGCCAAGGCTTTCTTCCAAACATCATGCTTTATTGTCTCTACATAATTTTCATTCTTAACACCAACGAAGTTACATATTTGATAAATGTCATTAAACATTTTTGTTCTTCTAGGAAGTGGTTCTTCGAATATGAGATTTCTCCTCCTTGAGGAACATCTTCCTCTTTCTCAACCTCTTCTTGATTTTACACATCTAAAGATATGATAGCAGTATTATCTACCTTATTCTTAGTATGTATCTCTGAAAGGTCTGGAACCATGTCTTTTTTCTTGAGAGGTTTCAAACCATAAAAATTCAAGTGACAAAATATTTCGTGCCAAAGCCGTGAATCATCTACAACTTCATTTTTGAATGCATTGTATTGAAATTGTAAAGGAAATTCTTTTTATCATCTCTACTTCAACAATGACTTGATTTACCTCAATTTTACTATAAATCCTGCAATAATTATCTCTAAACATAAGAGAATAACCATTTTCCATAAGTTGACCAACACTAAGCAAAAATTTTCTTCCAAATCAGGAAAATAAAGCACATCATTAATTTGCTTACCGCTCCCTTTTATGTTGGTTGAAATTGTACCTTTATCTTTTGCATCAATAAAGGCTCCATTCCCCATTCTCACTTTAGTAGTGATGCTATTATTAATTGAGAAGAAATTCTTTTCATCTCCAGTCATGTGATTACTACAACCACTATCAACATACAATTCATTGCTTTTTGTTGAAACATCAGATTTAGACGCAAAGAAAAGGTTTTCTTCCCTTTCTTCCTCTTGTTTTTCACCCAAATTTGCTTGCTCCTGTTTCTTGTGCCAGTAATCCTTCTCAATGTGGCCAAACTTTTTACAAAAGTTACATTAGGGCTTGCCTTTGTGCCAACATTTTTGGTAGTGTTATTAGTCTTTTTGCAAACTTCACAAAAAAGACTAGTATTTTTCTCACCTTTTTCTTCAACCTTCTTAGAAGAATCATCATGATCCTTCTTCTTCTTTTGGATTTTCATTCTTCTTTTGTTGATTTTTTTGAAATTGTTTGAGAATTCTCATTTGTTCAGGACTGGAAAGTCGTCTTTTTGGGTTGATCTTCACGAAAATATCTTCGTTTCTCGTGTGTACAAAATGATCCGACTAGCTTTTTGATAGAAAGCTTAGAAAGAGCTTTCTTCTCCTCAGTGATAGAAACAATATACTCAAACTTTTCTGTGACACTAATTAGAATCTTTTCCACAATTTGTTTCAGAAATTGTATCACCATGATTTCTCATTTCATTATTAATATTAATGACTCTTGTGCAATATTCATCTATTTTTTCAGATTCAATCGTTTTCAAATTTTTAAACTCTCTTCTAAGAGTTTGAAGATTTATAGTGCGTACCTTTCCGTCGCCATACACTTCGATTTCCAAAGACTTCCAAGCTTGCCTTGCAGTCTCAGAAGTAGAATTTTTTGCAAAATATGCTCTTGAGACTCCCATTTGGATTTTGCTCAATACTTTTGCATCTTGACGGTACTTAGCCTTAAGATTCTTCATCTCTGCTACTAAAAGTTCACTATCGTTTTCTCGCTCTTCATCGCCATTTACAACAATAGTCCACAAACCTTAAGCTTTCAAGTGTGTTCTCATTGTTATCTTCCAATATTCAAAATCCGTTCCATCAAAAAATGGAGTAAGAACAATTGAAGAATCAACACCTTCATTTGTTTTGGATGCCGTATTTTTTCTTCACGTAACCCCAGATTAAGAACGAAACCTGCTTTGAAACCAATTTGTAGGAATTATGGAAGAAGAATACTATCTTTAGAGAATGCTCAAGTTTTATATAAGCTACTTAAGACCACTTGAGATGATTACAATCATCAACTACACCACTATTTATACTACTAGAAATAGAAAACAAAAAGTCTTGAACAATTAACTAAATACATGTATCACAATTTACTAGAAACATGTATTACGAAATTCTAAAAGATTTCTTGAGAAACTAAGAGACAATATTGAAATACTAAACAACAAGGTGTGAAGTGAATGCATTAATTCCAACAACTCTTAAACTTGTGAGGTCTGTTAGGAGCTGCAATCCCTCCAGTAAACATTTTAGCATGTTACAGTTTTCAACAAATAATTCTGTGAGTGAAGTTAATCCTTCCAGCCCTTCCTCAGGGAGACTCTCTAGCGAGTAGCAATAACGAATATCCAGACAATTCAAATTATTGAGACTAGACAGGTTGATAGACGGCTCTTTGTGATTCTCCAAGTAAGAGACACTCAAGTATTTGAGATTTTCAAGGCTTTTAAACATCTCTTCAATGAGTGAAGTCACTGTGTGGTTACTGAAAATCCTGAGGGATGTGTGGTTACTGAAAATCTTGAGAGATGTAAGAGTGCTGAGATTAGATATGTAGCTCAAACCTCTTGCATCTGCCTCCCCCCAAATTTCTAATTTCTTGACAGAAGAAAGGGTAGGAAAAACAAACATAGAGCAATCCGAAATCTTCATCTCTTCAAGCACGGCTGCAATCCTTTCATGTTACAAAAACCACCTATATTAAGTTTTCTCAGGGAAGGAAACCTTCTTCTTGTGGGGAATCTAGAATCTTAAACATACTCCACCTCCACAAACTTATCTTGTAACTCTAGACTTTCTAGACAAGGCAGCTCACCAAAGGGTGGTAAGCACTAGCATTTTTCACAACCATTAAGTAGAATAGAGAACATTTTTCAAAACTGAGTGATTCATCCAGTCTGGGAGACAGAATCCAGAGAATTCAAAGATTTCTAAATATTTTAGATTGGGATGTGGTGTGAGGGCTTCAAGCACTTTAACTTCTTCGGATTCATATCTGTGTGATCCATCCCAACTCATACTTAAAGAGTGCAGATTTGCTTTTGTATATAAATTGGCTTCTTTTGCCTCTGTATCGTCTTTCACTCTCTCAAGATGTGTTATTGAAATTGCACCACGGAGGTTTAAATTTGGTAGTTCACCAAGATGTTAACCTTCCCTCTCGCCCACAAGAAAGTAACTTAGTGTCTTTAGGCATGTCAATAATCCTATTCTTGGTGGCATAGAAGTCAATGGACAGTGATCAAGTATAAAAATCCGAAGACTACCAAGCTTTCTTATTTGTTTAGGCAAACAAGAAAGTGACTGGCAATTATATAGATCAAGAGTCTGCAGATTTTGAAGATTGCACAACCTCTTTGGAAGACAACAAATTTTATTACCAGACAGGTCAAGGTATCTTAAATGTACTAGATCTCCAACGGAAGATGATAACTGTTCGAATTCTGAGTTACTTAGATTAAGCACCCTTAACGAGACAACCCTTTTAAAGAGTGAAGGAGATTAAGAAGACACCACTTCGCAGAAACCAATGGACATCATATCTTTGTAATCTGTTACAATGAACATCATATCTTCATCATCTCTTACATTTATTTGGCGGATACTTCTGTTTGATGCGCTTACTGAAAACATAGATGTAGCCAAAGTATGGATGAGATCATGCATCTTGAAATAAGTTTTACAAGATTTGACTTCAATCTCTTGGAAAAAAGACCTCAAGTATAATTCATTCCATACTTCATTTCCCACATCCTCTAGCTCCATGTTTCCTTTCGATAAAAGAAAACTGTGTGCCAACCAGAGAGTGATGAGATATTCCTTTTCTATTTTGGTATCCTTTGAAAACGCCACGCAATATGCAAAACATTGTCTCAAATCTAGTGGAAGAAGATGATAACCCAGCCTTATGGCAGGCAAAATAGAATTTTCATCTTGAGGTAAATTCCAAATCTCACTATCTCTCACATGTTCCCAATCACTTTCTTCCCTCTTGAAGCGTAAAAGACCTCCAAGAATCTTGGCTGCTAAAGGCACACCCCCACATTTCTTCACAATCTCCTTTCTGATTTCAATAAGTTTAGAACTTGTTCTGGTTTGGTGGCCAAATGCATGTTGCTTGAACAACAACCAACAATCTTCCTGAGACAAATTTGATAAATTATATAGTTACAAAGTTCCCATAATTGATCCAATTTTTTCAAGACGAGTAGTAACTAGAATTGAAGCACCACTTGCTCCAATCTTCAATAATGCTCCAAGATTAGCCCACTTTTCTTGATCTTCATTCCAAACATCATCAAAAACAAGAAAGTATCTTTTCCGTTCAACAATCTTCCTCAGAAAAATTTGATAAATGATACAGTACAAAGTTCCCATAATTGATCCAATATTTTCAACACGAGTAGTACTAGAACTGAAGCACCACTTGCTCCAATCTTCAATAGCGCTCTAAGATTATCCCACTTTTCTTGATCTTCATTCCAAACATCATCCAAAACAAGAAAGTATCTTTTTCCATTTAACAAACTTTTTCTGGAGGGGAGCCAAGTCCATGTCACCCAGTGACTTTCCTTCAATAGATTCTACAATCGCCTTAATCAACCTCTTCTCATCAAAATCATCTGAGACACAAACTCATATCTTTTGTTTGAAATGCTCAGTAACTGTCTGATCATTGAAGACCATTTGGGCTAGAGTCGTCTTTCCTAGTCTCCCTATACAACCTATATGAAGTACTGGAACTTCTTCGGAATCACAAACATTGTTTATCAAGATTTTCACTATCTCATTCTCATTTTTGTCCCTTCCATAAACTTTTAGCTCAGTTACAAGAAAAACCTGCTCCAAACAAGAACGTTGTTACATTCAAGCTCACTAGGAGTCAATAGAAAATAAAGAAGATATTTGCACAATAGGGGTGGGGGAGTTGAAGTAAATGATTGAGAAAATCATTCTGAGTGAGTGAGACAAACATTAGGATTTGAGAAAATCTTTGAAACTTCCCCTCAGCTTAAAAACACACATGACTTTGATAATTGCCAAAAATAAAAATGAATAAAAATTCCTTTTTTACCCTACAATTAGTAATACTTATTAGTTTTAAAACAAAATTAAGATCAACACCTGTTTTCTGTCTAGCCGCTTGTCTCTCTACAATCCTTTCATCCAAATGATAATTTGTAAGATCCCGAAAATGACTTTGGTGAAGCTAGAGCCTAAAGTGGTTGTCATGATGGTATAAGGTTCTAAAATGGTCTATAAAATTATATTGAGGCAGTATCTAAGAGTGTAGGTGCATTGGAAGTCAAACGTCGAGGGACGACCAAGACGTTCGACGGCTAAGTCACCTAAGTGCATCATATGTGGTTGTATGTGTTTATGTGTGATGAATGAGCTTATATGGTCCTTAAATGAGTTTATATGGTGTATATAGGCAGTGTGTCAAGTTTCGTGAAGTTGGAGGTTGAACGTCCAAGAACGTCCATGACGTTCGAAAGATGTGCCTTGAAATGACTTTGTGTGTCTATGCATGCTTCGTAGAGTTTTACGTCTTAGTTTTGGAGGAAACTCATGTGGGAGGTCCTAAACTCGTATACGTACATGTTTGGGTTGGATACGTCCGGGTACGACTCCATGTAGGACCCACAAGGGGCCCTAGAGGAGAACCCCAACTTGAAGCTCAACACTGCCAGGCAGTGCCAAATGATGGCCCGTCGTTAAAGCCTGAAAGTGTAGAGTTTGAGGAGCAGCACGAGCAAACCACGAGACCCCATCGACGGGGCGTTGTCCTACCCACGGACCGTCGATGGTGGGGCCTCGATGGTGCTGTGAGTTGTTGCCAGTTTTTCTGTAATGACTTGGGGTTTTTGGGAAATTCACCCCAAGTCTTATAAAATATGGGGACGGTTGTTTTAGATGTTTAGGGGTATTTTATGAGTATATAAGTGATTAAACTCTCATTTAAATCCTAACACTAAGATCAAAAGCCTTCCCGCCTAAAGTTTCTCCAAAAACCTCCATGAGAGTTCAAAGTGAAGATGAAGCTTGAAGATGGATCTTCAATGGATTTTCTTCTTCAATTAGAATTGGGTTTTTCAAATAAGGTATGGGAGTTCTTCATCTAAGTCTTGATATCACCTTAGAGCCAATTTCAAAGATTATTTTCAAAGGATTTCAAAAAAATGAAAAAGTCCAATTTCTACTCTAAGTCTTGGGTTCTTGCATGAAACGTTTTCAAAGCTTAAGATATGATGTTATTGATGTATAATTGATGTTTTCCAATTATATTCTCCATGAACCCTTGACCTTCTCAAATCTCTTATTTTCACTAAAGTATGGGTGAATTGATTATGCTTTGAGATTAATGAATTCATGTGTAGATTGTTATGGGCTTTTGATTCATGTATAGCTTATGTATGTATTGTGTATAGGCTGTTTCAATTTTATTAATTGATTAATTAATACTCTTAGATCTATTGCATGTTAAGCTTATTGAATTGATATGAACTTAATGCTTATAGATTCTAGTGTATATTTCTATGGGCTTTCTAATGATGTAAGGATTGTATTCAATTGATATCTAATTGGTCTTATATTGATAAATATATATTGAATTGACTTAGATTCATTGAGTATTATGATTTATGCTTTGAATTGATGTTCATGGCCATGGGTAAGGGCCTTATGATATTGAATTGGATGATTTAGCTTTGGATTGAAGTGGTGAGATCAAGTGGGTGGTATGCTACCCTAACTCTCTTATTATTATGTATAGCTATTATAATTTAGCTCTTGAATTATGTGTGATTGGTATGGTCCACTTATGGTGGCGGTGTTATGTGATTGATGTGGCCTTGTCGGCATTATTTTAAGTATTATGTTTACCATGGCCTTGTCGGCACTACTTGAAGTATTATGTTGATGTGTGTAGTTGATTATGTGATGTATGATCATATCTATCTATATGTGAAGTAATGTGAAAGTATGTGCTTCTAGAATAACATGAAGTATGTGATAAAGTGATGTAATGTTGTGTCTTGTTTAGGTAGACTTGTGTCCCGTACTTGATGCTTGTATGAATATGAATATGTGATGTCTTGACTTAGGAAGCTAAAGCGTCTTAGTCTTGAATGAATGAATGATGTGAGACCTTGAATGATTATAAGAGGGTCACTTATGTGAAACCTTGAACCTAGAAGGTAAGGTCATGAAACTTGAAGTCAAAAGTCGTAACGGTATCCTTCATGTAATGTAATGATGGACTTGAGGGTTATTGGCTGGAACGGAATCATATCAATACTTATGAAAGTCATGATGAGCTTCTTGTCACCATTGGAAGGTATCCCTAGAGGACTTCTTTGGTAGGATAAATGTGATTGGGATATGAACATGATGTAAAACCCTTTGAATGAACCTTAATGTGATGTACTCTATGAGAACAAAGGCTAGCACCGAGTGAGTATGGTAAGGGAAGTAGCTCTAGTGAAGAACGAGACTAGAGTACATAGTAAGCCCTTCATATTCCTTAACCATGTGCCTACATGGGATGTGTCCAAGTTCTACCCTTGGCAAGTAGAACAACCTCATCGAAGTAGGATAGAACTCCGGATTCCATGCTTTGCTAACATGGTCTATGTCGGTTATTGCCTATTCTCATCATGTGGGATACTTAATAGTGTTGGAGGAGTTCTATGAAGTGTAGGTGGTAATATGGGACGCTATCTAGACATTGCACAATAGGCTTTGAAGATGTTAGTGAGAGTACCTAGGTCTTCTTCAAGACCATTACTTGAATTTCCTTACACGATGAATGTCTCTTAAATGAACTAAGGAATATAATGACTTAAGTTAAGAAAGAATGTTAAATAAATAAGTACTTATCTAGAGTAGTTAAGGGTTGTCTAGTTAAGGTATGAAGGGGGCAAGGGAATGATCACTTCATCTCTTACTTAGATAAGTCTCAGTAATATTTCTAGTTAAGGAAATTGATTGGTTATCGAGACATGATCCAAACTTAGGTAAGTCTTAAGGACTACTTAGGTAATCTTGAAGAGGTCAATTATGGACATTCTCTTCTTGAGTTACTTGAGTAGGCCTTTGGATAACCTTTGAAAGGAGAATGTCATGTTTGATGTATGTCATGGTATTAAGTGAGAATAATTCTATCTTAGGTAGTCGATAGGATCCCTTGTGTGTGTGTGAAAAGGATTGTATGGGCGGTCGCTCAACACTCACCCAAGTGAACCTTGGAATCACCTTTGGTTGGAGGATGTCATGTTCATGTGTTTGATGTACTGTAAGTGTATATGTGTCTCATTCTATGTAGTCTTAAGGATCATTTAGACATTCTTTGAGAGGGTGTATGGGCGGTATCTCTTTGTGTGACTTAAGTGAGTCTTAGGATAGCTTTTAGTGGGTTGACTACATGCTATAAGGTGCCTTAAACGACGGAAATCAACTTCACTGCACAATGAAGGAATTACCTGTAATAGTGAGATAAGGTTACTGGAAAGTGACTTCAATAATTATGATATTTGACTTAAATGATTTCTTATGTATTTCTAAAGTGCTAAATGTTGTTCTTATGATTATAGTATGATGTTTTAATCAAAATTCATGAAAAGCATGTTATTGACTAAATGTCCCCTTTTCATGGTTTTTGCATGGCTTCCATACTTAGTACATCTAATGTGCTAACCCCTTCTTTTCCCTTTATGACTAAAGTGCTGGGAATCGGAAGTCTTGATGTTCCATGGAGGATGGATAGGTTTCTAAGGGTTGAATATTAAGCATTGGTGAGTCCTCATCGATTCTAGGACAATATCCACATGATCTGTTATGTCTTAAGTCTTTATTTTATGTCTGGTATGCGCTTAGTCCCAAGTCTTGTATATTATAAAGTTTAGATGGTTCAAAGGCATCTTGTAAAGGTTTAATGTTTTAAATGAATGTCTTACGCTTGTGTATCGTTTATAGAAAGAGTTCTTCGTGTGTGAAGAAAGATTTAAATTCTTACTCATTTTAGAATGTTTATTATGAAATGAATGGTACGAGTGGCTTAGATGAGACTTCTTGAAGTCTCATTTTCCGTGTGACGAACTCAAGGATACTCTAACTTCTTGGGTATACTTGAGGGTCGTGACAAGCTTGCTAGAGCATAAGGTTTTGGAGTGTCGTAGTTGTCTCATGAATCACATATAATAGAGTATTGTTTATAATGTGAAGCGCGCCAAATTATGAATAGGAGGCTATTGGGTGCTAGGAAAAGTTTCACTTCTTCATTCATCTAATCATGCCTAAGAGCCTTGTATATGGTGTCTTTCCCTTGTCTCCCTTTTGTGTTTGGTCATTTGAGTGTGACTTTACGAAGATTGGATTGAGGGAGAGAAAAGATTAAATGTGGCTTGTTAGATGAGGTGTGAAAGATGAAGTTGATGACCTTAGATTGGTTTAGTTAACTTTTGAAGGGTAGTGTAGTTGGAAAAAAGAATGGTAAGATATAAAGCTAGAAGTGTAAAGGAAGTGAAGACACTTGAAAGGGTAAAGGTTAGTTCTCCTAGTAAGGGGGATGTAATGGTTAAATGATTGAACCCTGAGAGTCTTTAGTTTTCATTAGCTAAACTTTGGGTGAGAAATTATTAGTAAGGTTTATGATGACTTGAGGGAGTTCCTTGAGGTAGATGTTATGTTGACCTTAGAATGGGTTTCTCCTAAGTGGGGAGTATGGTGAAGAGTATGGTTGTTGGGAGTGAGGTACCCTTAATCTTTCTATACGTGTTTATTCAAGCCTAAAACAAAGAGTTCTTAGTAACTTGATTTGTGTAAGAGTCTTTTGTGGGAAATGAATTCCAAACATTCTCCTTATGATATGCATGTTTAGTTGAAATTGAATTTCATTAACTTCTTGCATTGTGTATTTTATGAGGCCATGATTATGTTGTAAAATGTGTTTATATGAAGTTACCTTGCATATTAGCATGTTTATATCATGAAATTGCCTAAAAGTTGTATTTTTTAAAAAGTTGAACAATCCACTGTAATGCACTACCAGTTCACTCTGATATTTTTCGAAAAATGACTAATTAATTCTTTGGTCTAAAATTGTTGTAATATGGTTAGAACTGATGTATATGAGCATGCTAATGAATATAAAATTAGTTTTTGTTATTTGGAATGAAGGATGTGAGTTTAATAGCATGATGAGTTTTAGAATTTATTCTAGTTTCTTGTTGTGTTGTGAACCTCTTGCTTATGTGAAATTGATGTTTTCTCCTTGATTGTGTGTTATATTGTATGGTTATAATCTTCTAATTGAATCTCTATTTTGGGAAGTGTTCGGAGAGTTGCAAGTGTCATTCGAGGACGAATGTTGTCCAAGTGGGGGAGAATGTAAGATCCCAAAAATGACTTAGGTGAATATAGAGCCTAACGTGGTTGTCATGATTGTATAAGGTCCTAAAATGGTCTATAAAGTGTTATTGATGCAGTATCTAAGATTTTAGGTGCATTGGAAGTCAAACGTCAAGGGACGATCAAGACGTTCGATGACTAAGTCACCTAAGTGCCTCATATGTGGTTGTATGTGTTTGTGTGTGATGCATGAGCTTATATGGTCCTTGAATGAGTTTATATGGTGTATATAGGCAGTGTGTCAAGTTTTGTGAAGTTTGGAGGTCAAACGTCCAAGAACGTCCATGACGTTCGAAAGATGTGCCTTGAAATTACCTTGTGTGTCTATGCATGTTTTGTAGAGTTTTACGTGTTTGTTTTGGAGGAAACTAATGCGGGTTGTCCTAAACTCGTATACGTACATGTTTGGGCTGGAAACTTCCGGGTACAACTCCATGTAAAACCCATAAGGGGCCCTAGAGGAGGACCCCAACTTGGAGCTCAACACTGCCAGGCAGTGCCAAACGACGACTCAAATGACGGCCAGTCGACCAGGCGATGGCCCGTCTATGGGTCTCATCGATGGAGACTGAAAGTGTGAAGGTTGAGAAGCAGTAGGAGCAAACTATGAGACCCTATCGACGGGGCGTGGTCTCACCCACAGACCGTCGATGGAGGGGCGTCGATGGTGCTGTGAGTTGCTACCAGTTTTTCTGTTATGACTTGGGGGTTTTGGGAAATTCACCCAAGTCTTATAAAACGTGGGGACGATTGTTTTAGGTGTTTAGGGGTATTTTATGAGTATATAAGTGATTAAACTCTCATTTAAACCCTAACACTAAGACCAAAACCCTTCCCTCCTAAAGTTTCTCCAAAAACCTCCATGAGAGTTCAAAGTGAAGATGAATCTTGAAGATTGATCTTCAGTGGAGTTTCTTCTTCAATTAGAATTGGGTTCTTCAAATAAGGTATGACAGTTCTTCATCTAAGGCTTGCTATCACCTTAGAGCCAATTTCAAAGATGATTTTCAAAGGATTTCAAAAAGATGAAAAAGTCCAATTTCTACTCTAAGTCTTGGGTTCTTGCATGAAACGTTTTCAAAGCTTAAGATATGATGTTATTGATGTATAATTGATGTTTTCCAATTACATTCTCCATGAACGCTTGACCTTCTCAAATCTCTTAATTTCACTAAAGTATGGGTGAATTGATTATGCTTTGAGATTAATGAATGCATGTGTAGATTTATATGGGCTTTTGATTCATGTATAGATTATGTATGTATGGTGTATAGGGTGTTTCAATTTTATTAATTGGTTAATTAATACTCTTAGATCTATTGCATGTTAAGCTTATTGAATTGATATGAACTTAATGCTTATAGATTCTAGTGTAGATTTCTATAGGCTTTCTAACGATGTAAGGATTGTATTCAATTGATATCTAATTAGTCTTATAATGATAAATATATATTGAATTGACTTAGATTCATTGAGTATTATGATTTATGCTTTGAATTGATGTTCATGGCCATGGGTAAGGGCCTTATGATATTGAATTGGATTATTTAGATTTGGATTGAAGTGGTGAGATCAAGTGGGTGGTATGCTACCCTAACTCTCTTATTATTATGTATAGCTATTATAATTTAGCTCTTGAATTATGTGTGATTGGTATGGTCCACTTATGGTGGCGGTGTTATGTGATTGATGTGGCCTTGTCGGCGTTATTTTAAGTATTATGT
This sequence comes from Solanum lycopersicoides, assembly GCA_022817965.1. Classification (NCBI taxonomy): domain Eukaryota; kingdom Viridiplantae; phylum Streptophyta; class Magnoliopsida; order Solanales; family Solanaceae; genus Solanum; species Solanum lycopersicoides. The sequence goes on from CM040626.1 coordinate 30,675,110, forward strand.
TGACCATGGCCTTGTCGGCACTACTTGAAGTATTATGTTGATGTGTGTAGTTGATTATGTGATGTATGATCATATCTACCTTTATGTGAAGTAATGTGAAAGTATGTGCTTCTAGAATAACATGAAGTATGTGATAAAGTGATGTAATGTTGTGTCTTGTTTAGGTAGACTTGTATCCCTTACTTGATGCTTGTATGAATATGAATATGTGATGTCTTGAATTAATTAGGAAACTAAAGCGTCTTAGTCATGAATGAATGAATAATGTGAGACCTTGAATGATTATAAGAGGGTCCCTTATGAAACCTTGAACCTAGAAGGTAAGGTCATGAAACTTGAAATCTAAATCCGTAACGGTATCCTTCATGTAATGTAATGATGGACTTAAGGTGATTGGCTGGAACGGCATCATATCAATACTTAGGAAAGTCATGCTGAGCTTCTTGTCGCCATTGGAAGGTAGCCCTAGAGGACCTCTTTGGTAGGGTAAATGTGATTGGGATATGAACATGATGTAAAACCCTTTGAATGAACCTTAATGTTATGTACTCTATAAGAACAAAGTCTAGGACCGAGTGAGTATGGTAAGGGAAGTATCTCTAGTGAAGAACGACACTAGAGTACAAAGTAAGCCCTTCATATTCCTTAACCATGTGCCTACATGGGATGTGTCCAAGTTCTACCCTTGGCAAGTAGAACAACCTCATCGGAGTACGATAGAACTCTGGATTCCATGCTTTGCTAACATGGTCTATGTCGGTTATTGCCTATTCTCATCATGTGGGATACTTACTAGTGTTGGAGGAGTTCTATGAGGTCTAGGTGGTGGTATGGGACGCTATCTAGACATTGCACAATAGGCTTTGAAGATGCTAGTGAGAGTCCCTAGGTCTTCTTCAAGATCATTACTTGAATGTTCTTACGCGATGAATGTCTCTTAAATGAACTAAGGAATATAATGGCTTAAGTTAAGAAAGAATGTTAAATGAATAAGTACTTATCTAGAGTAGTTAAGGGTTGTCTAGTAAAGGTATGAAGGCGGCAAGGGAATGGTCACTTCATCTCTTACCTCGATAAGTCTTAGTAATGATTCTAGTTAAGGAAATTTATTAGTTATGTAGACATGATCCAAATTTAGGTAAGTCTTAAGGACTACTTAGTTAATCTTGAAGAGGTCAATTATGGACATTCTCTTCATTAGTTACTTGAGTAGGTCTTTGGATAACCTTTGAAAGGAGAATGTCATGTTTGATGTATGTCATGGTATTAAGTGAGAATGATTCTATCTTAGGTAGTCTATAGGATCCCTTGTGTGTGCGTGAAAGAGATTGTATTGGCGGTCGCTCCACACTCACCCAAGTGAACCTCGGAATCACCTTTGGTAGGAGGATCTCATGTTCATGTGTTTGATGTATTGTAAGTGTATATGTGTCTCATTCTATGTATTCTTAAGGATCGTTTAGACATGCTTTGACATGGTGTATGGGAGGTCTCTCTTTGTGTGACTTAAGTGAGTCTTAGGATAGTTTTTAGTGGGTTGACTACATGCTAGAAGGTGCCTTAAACGAAGGAAAGCAACTTCACTGCACAGTGAAGGAACTCACTGTAATAGTGAGATAAGGTTACTGGAAAGTGACTTCAACAATTATGATATTTGACTTAAATGATTTCTTATGTATTTCTAAAGTGCTAAATGTTGTTCTTATGATTATACTATTATGTTTTAATCAAAATTCATGAAAAGCATGTTATTGATTAATCTCCCTTTTTCATCGTTTTTGCATGGCTTCCATACTTAGAACATCTAATGTGCTAACCCCTTCTTTTACCTTTTTGACTAAAGTATAGGGAATTGGAAGTCTTGATGTGCCATGGAGGATGGATAGGTTTCTAAGGGTTGAAGATGAAGTATTGGTGAGTCCTCATAGATTCGAGGACAATATCCAAATGATACGTTATGTCTTAAGTCTTTATTTTATGTCTGGTATGGGCTTAGTCCCAAGTGTTATATATTATAAAGTTTAGATGGTTCAAAGGGATGTTGTAAAGGGTTAATGTTTTAAATGAAAGTCTTCCGCTTGTGTATTATTTATAGAAAGAGTTCTTCGTGTGTGAAGAAAGTTTTATATGCTTACTCATTTTAGAATGTTTATTATGAAATGAATGGTACTAGTGGCTTAGATGAGACTTCTTGAGGTCTCATTTGCCGTGTGACAAACTCAAGGATACTCTAACTTCTAGGGTGTACTTGAGGGTCGTGACAAGCCTTGTATCAGAGCATAAGGTTTTTGAGTGTCGTAGTTGTCTCATGAACCACATCTAATATAGTCTTGTTTATAATGTGAAGCGCGCCACATTATGAATAGGAGGCTATTGGGTGCTAGGAAAAGTTTCACTTCTTCATTCATCTAAACATGCCTAAGAGCCTTGTATATGGTGTCTTTCCCTTGTCTCCCTTTTGTGTTTGGTCATTTGAGTGTGACTTTATGAAAATTGGATTGAGGGAGAGAAAAGATGAGATGTGGCTTGTTAGATGAGGTGTGAAAGATGATGTTGATGAGCTTAGATTGGTTTAGTTACCTTTTGAAAGGAAGTGTAGTCAGAAAAAAGAAAGGGAAGGTATAAAGCTAGAAGTGTAAAGGAAGTGAAGAGACTTGAAAGGGTAAGGGTGAGTTCTCCTAATAAGGAGGATGTAATGGTTAGATGGTTGAACCTTGAGAGTCTTTAGTTTTTATGAGCTAGACTTTGGGTGAGAAAGTATTAATAAGGTTTAAGGTGCCTTGAGGGAGTTCCTTGAGGTATGTTGACCTTAGAATGGGTTTCTCCTAAGTGGGGGAGTATGGTGAAGAGTATGGTTGTTGGGAGTGAGGTACCCTTAACCTTTCTATACGTGTTTATTAAAGCCTAAAACAAAGAGTTCTTAGTAACTTGATTTGTGTAGGAGTCTTTTGTAACAACCCTAAAAATGGATATGCTAAGTAATGCTTAATGGGTCTAGAATGCCTACGATTAGACCGGGTTCACAAGGATTGATGCGCCTAGAACCAGACCTCAGAACCCTTGCTACAGCCAAGCCAACTAACTTGGGGAGTTAGTTGGGCTAGGAAAGGCTGGGTCCAGACATGTAGGGCTCTCTAATACAAAGATTTACTCGAATGAGTCTTTACCGGACTTAAAAAGGGAAAATCTTAGGATTGGATGGTCTAGGGGTAAAATGGTCTTTTTCAGGCTAAGGTTAGTATCATAATTACCCTAAATATATAATTAATTATTTAATTAATAAGGTGGAGGGGAATTTTGGGGAGAGAGGGCCGAAAATTGGCTATTGAAGTGAAGTCTTGCTCCACCTGGGTTCGAACCTAGGTGGAAGCAATGAATTAAATTTGTTTTTTTTAAGTTGGTAAATTAATGTAATTAATTAATATTTATTATTTATTGGCTGATTTATAATTAAAGGAAATCAGATTTTTTTTATATTTAACTAAACCTTATTTGACTAAGTCCTAAACTAGACTCCTAAGCCTAATAAAACTCTCACTCTCTCACGTTTATCTCCTCAACATCCACGACCATTCTCTCTTCTTTCTCACGTGTTCTCTCTGCCAAAATAACATACAAGAAAAGAAAATTTACTAAAGTTCTTCACACTTGAAGAACTCACAACGAAAAATAAAATCAAACGCTAAGCAAAATACGTTAGGCAAAGGGAGGGTTTTCCGTCGAAAGTTTGGTGTTGAAACTTGGTTTTGGACGTGAATGTTGGAGAAGGTTTGGGCAGGAACTTCTAGGTTTGAACGTCATAAAAGGTATGGGTTTTCTTACTCTTGGTCCCTTTCCCAAGAGACCCCTTAAGGTTCAGTATATTCAATCCGAAAACTAGGGTTGTTCCCCGTTGCATGTCCCTGTCACTAGCTCCCAATGATTCGTAGGTTGGGTATATTTGCTGGTAGATATTAGGCGTGTATTGTGTTTTCGTGATAAATATGTTCATGAATGTGTGTTTGAAATCGTATGAAGTATCACCTATGTGATCCGAAACTATGTGTACGTGTGTGCAATGTGAACAGTGACTATATGCCTCGTATTTAAGGCTCTAAAATGTGATGGTATGGTTGTATTTCATGTACAAAGTTATGTAAATCGTGATGTTCATAAGTGATGTAAAAATGTTGATTTGTGTGCAATTCTTTATCGAATGAAATCTTGAAAATTCACCTAAAGAACTCATAAAAAAAACTACTTAAAACATCTAAACATTTAATGTGAAAGAAGTGAGAAAATAAGCTGCAAAAATTTCCAGCAGCTTGTTGATGAGTTTCGGCCAAGCTAAGGGGAATTTCATGCTATGAAAAAATGAATTAAAATATGTGAGATCACTAGGAATTGAACCTGTGACCTCACCATTTTAAAAACCATGAAATTAAGTGAGTTAAAGGTATTGTGGTGAGGGGGATTCGAACCATGGTATTGGCTGGAAAATGTAACTTAAAAAAATAAGAAATGAGAGGAGTGGGATTCGAACCCACGACCTCTCAATCAGATTTAAGGAAGAGTAAAAGAAAAATAAAGGGGGAGGCGTGTGGGAATCGAACCCACGACCTCTTAGGCAGATTTAAGGAGGAAATTAAAAGAAAAATAAAGGGGGAGGCGTGTGGGAATCGAACCCACGACCTCTTAGGCAGATTTAAGGAGGAAATTAAAAGAAAAATAAAGGGGGAGGCGTGTGGGAATCGAACCCACGACCTCTAGGCAAAACCAAGGGGAGTTAAGGAGAAGAAATTAAAGAGGGGCTGTGGGGGTTCGAACCCACAACCCCTCGGCCAAAGGAGATAAATTAAAAGCAATGAAAAATAAAAGTAAATGAGGTTGTGGGGGTTTGATCCCACATCCTCTCAGTCCCTTTGAGCGAAAATGAAGAGAGAAATTAAGGGGAAAATAAAATAAAGGCGTTGGGGCTCGATCTTGGGTTCCCAAGCCGTATGGATCAAACCAAAATGAATGAAAATGTAAAGTGTTGTCCAAGGGATTCAAAACCGGGTTTCCTTACCCAAATTTTGTATTGATACATAAGTCATACGTGAATTAAATGTTCAAGAATAATGCCGCCTACTTAGATCGAAATCGAGATCTTGGCATACATACAAAATGCATAAGTCTTGTACCACATAATCTTAGGAAGAAATAAATCACTTAAACGAACTATGAATGAAGCCTCATGGCCTGTATGTATAGACCCATAAGTCTGGCATACGTTTAAAAATAAGTGAACCTAAGATGTATTTAATGAAATGATGTAACCCTAGAAGGGTTAAGTACGAGTGTAAAACACACTAAATGTCCAAGTGCATTGGCATACGATGAAATTAATATTATGTAATGAAATGATGAAACCCTAGAAGGGTTAAGTAAGAGTATGAAACACACAAATGGCCAAGAGCATTAGCATATGATGAAATGAACATTCACGTAAAAAAGGGTGAGTACTTATGAAGAGCAAATGTGCTAATGTTAATGAATGTGGTGACAACATGATAAGAGGCTAATGAGAAAGATGAGAGCAATCTCAAATGAGCCTAAGTAAATGTTACCAAAATGTACTCACCTGTGATAGTGTAAAGTTAATGAAGAGACCAGTCTCAATGAACACTCTAATGAAAGTATTGAGAATAATGTATACTTAATACTAATGATGAGATGAGAAATCATCTATTGAGCTATGATGTCCTCATACTAGAAGTCATCTTCCATGACATATGAGTTGAATGAGATGGAACTTTATACTGAGAACTGATAGACTAGTTATGAGCGGTGATGTCACGATCGGAATATAGACCCCAGACGAGACCGGCGTCGTTAACCTCTCAGAGGTCGCAGACAAGCCTACATACGTCATTCTTACTTCATCTAGGTTAATTTTAGCGGAAAATTTGAAACTTTTTGTTTCTTATCATACTTAATAAACATTCTCATTATTACATAATTGTTCACCATCAACCATCTAATATTAAGATCATCAAATGAAAGAAATAGTATAATATAGTAATAAAGATGTACTTGCTAAAATGGCACCAATACAATGTCTGAATAAAATGGGAAAGAAACGCTAGTGGAACATGCTCCACTAGCTCAACTCTAAAACTAAGCTAGAATATAAATGGCAACATCCTCGAAAGCATGAGGGCCTACCAAGTCCGTATGAATGCTCGACGTCCGGATAGCTTAAGCGTCAACCTGTAGCTCTAGCGTCCACCTGTGCCTGCACCTAAAATTGTAGAGTTGTATAGGGTTAGTACACACTTGTACTGAGTATGGGTATATGCAAGCACACACCAAGGACATGCATGAGAAAAGATAGATCTTTCCTAACAACATGATTATGGAAAGTCAAGTCAGTGGACTTGCCAAATTGGGATTAGGAAAGTTAGTGAACTTTCCAAATTTTGATTAGGAAAGTCAGTGAGCTTTCTAAATTTGGATTAGGAAAGTCATGCCATGAGAATAACATGCATCATCATAGTTATCATATTGGACTCAGCACATAACATCATCCACATAGCACATATCATATAGCATACAACACATATCATCTTTTATAACATTCATTCATATGCCATGAGACCTTGGAATCATGGACTTAACATTAAGACTTTCCTAAATGAGGGCTCAACATATGGGACCTCAATTAGGGAGTCTTCATTAGCAAACACAGAGTCTGCTTCATTCATTCATACGTACTACATTTCATATCGTTCATAGGCCAGTGTAAACACCAACTATACCTAGGGTGTAGTTTAAGACTTTCATCGGTTTTGCTGTGCAATGATCAAGAATAACCTAGTGTCATTACCTGAGTCTAGCTCACCTCTTGATTATCCTAGCCTAATACCTTTGGTGTCATTCCTTTCATTATGTGCTTCATTTGAGGCTGGCATCATTCATTCATTGGGAACTTTAACTTTAACCGACATAGATCATGTGATCATCATGAAATCCAGTGTCTCCCCCACACCGAAAAGAGGTGGAATCACAAGCCAAGGTGACCCAAAAACATGCTAGCGTACATGGGAATTTAACCCCGCTAGATCCCTATATTGGCAGTATAGGTTCAAAGACCAGGAGATATAAGGAGACCCATACCCGGAAAGCCGGACAATCTCATCTCATGAGAGTTACGTTAACCTCTGCACTTCCCGAAAGAAGCCATCACCACTTATATCTAGTCTATCGGTGCTCAGTATAAAGTTTCATTACATTCAACTCATACGTCATGGAAGCTGGCTTTTAGTATGAGGACATCATAGCTCAATAGATGATTTCTCATCTCATCATTAGTATTAAGTGTGTTAATCTCAATACTTTCATTAGAGTGTTCATAGAGGCTGGTCTCTTCATTAACTTTACACTCTCATAGGTGAGTACGTTTTGGTAACATTTACTTAGGCTCATTTGAGATTGTTCTCATCTTTTACATTAGCCTCATATAATGTTGTCACCACATTCATTAACATTAGCACATTTACTCTTCATAATTACTCACCCCTTTTTACGTGAATGTTCATTTCATTATATGCCAATGCACTTGGCCATTTGTGTGTTTCACACTCTTACTTAACCCTTCTAGGGTTTCATCATTTCATTATATAATAATCATTTCATCGTATGCCAATTCATTTGGCCATTTAGTGTGTTTTACACTCGTACTTAACCCTTCTAGGGTTACATCATTTCATTACATACATCTTAGGTTCACTTCTTTTAAACGTATGTTAGACTTATGAATCTATACACACAATCCATGAGGCTTCATTCATAGTTCGTTATATGATTCATACATTCCTAAGATTATGTAGTACAAGACTTATGTATCTTGTATATATGCCAAGATCTTGATTTTGATCTAAGTAGGTGGCATTGTTCTTGGATATTTAATTCACGTATGACTTATGTATCAATATGGAAGTTTAGGCAAGGAAACCCAAGTTCGAATCACTTGGACAACATTTTCATTTTTCATTGATTTTATTTTTAATCTTCATGACACTGGGACTCTAGATCGAACCCCAACATTAACATTGTATCTTTAGTTTTCTACTTGGTTTTCCTCTTAATTTTGCCGAAGGGTTGTGGGTTCGAACCCCCACAACCCCCTTTTATTTTTCATTATCATCTTGTTGCCCAATTTCGCCTAAACCAAGAGGTTGTGGGATCAAACTCCCACAGCCTCTTTTATTTTATTCTTTATTTTTCGCTGGCCATTGGGAGGTTGTGGGTTCGAACCCCCACAGCCTCCTTATTTAAGTTTAATATTCGCTAAGGCTGTGAGGTTGTGGGTTCGAACCCCCACAGCCTCCTATTTTTTCTTATTTAAAATTCACTAAGCTAGGTGTTTGGCAGTGAAGTTGTGGTATCGAGCCCCCACAGACTCACTTTATTTTCTTATTCATTTCGCTCCTCTCCTTTCCAGCCTTGAGGTCGTGGGTTTGATTCCCACGCCTCACATCTGATTTTTTTTTAGTTTTCTCTTCTCTCATTCGCAGCCTGGAGGTCGTGGGTTTGATTCCCACGCCTCCCATTTATTTACTAAAATTATTTGTTCTCTTCTTACCCAACCAGTAGCCGATTTCGATTCCCCCCAGCCCTATTTTTCATTTCCTTTTTCGCGAATTACAGTAGCCACACGGGTGAGGTCACAGGTTTGAATCTAAATTTTCAGATTTCATTCATCAACTTTTAGTCTAACCCAAGATTGTATATTACTGGAAAATTTAGTCATTTTTTAACTCATATTCATCACACTTTCACTTGATTCATAGGGTGTATTCACGTACCATTTAAACACATTATTAGGCTCATCTTTCATAGGTTTGTTTGTCTAAAAGATTGTTATTAAATCAGCCACATTTCCTTAAATGAACATAAAGTTTTTTTTTTTTTAGATTTATGCACTTAAAATAACAACTACAAACTTATCAAATTTTGAGCATCAAGTCGAGACCCTTGTCACAGTAACATACTTGCACACACTTGCACATAAATTCGATCACTCATTGGTTGTCATTTTCGTGATTTCACGTACCTAAACATATTCACATTCAGCACAAGAACATCACACATACCTAAATATACCAGCAAACAAACCCAACCGACGAATCATTGGGAGCTAGTGACAGGGACATGCAACGGGGAAAACAACCCTAGTTTTCAGACTGAATAACTAAATTTTAAGGGGTCTCTTGGGAAAGGGACCAAGAGGGAAGAAACCCATACCTTAATTGATGTTCAAACGTTGAACTTGCTTCCCAAAACCCTCTCCAAATCAGTCCAAGCCTCCTCAACGTCCACACCACTCGACGGACAACTTTTCTTTGCCTTAACGTTTTTGGTTACTTTGTTTTTTTCTTAAAATTTCATGTGAGTTCTTCAAGTGTGAAGAACTCTTGATATAATTTCTGTTCTTGTACGTTTGTTAGGCAGAGAGAAAACAAGAGAGTTGAACGTGAAAATATGATAGACGTGAGAGAGTGAAACGTGTGAAGTTGTTTAGGATTAGATGATGACTTAGTCAATTTAGGACTCTCCTTAGTACTTAAAATCTGATTTAATTAATTATACATGAAAGGACCATTTTTCCCTTACAAAAATCAGATTTTAAATAATAAATAAATCACCAATTTGTTGCTTCCATTGGGACTCGAACTCGGGTGGAGTAACCTTTGCAAAATGGATCATTTCGGGTCGACCCTACCCTATCCGGATCTTTTACTAAATTAATTAATTAATTAATTAATTCCTTAGGGTAATTACGATATTAACCTTGGCCTGGAGAAGACCATTTTACCCCTGGACCCTCAAAACTTAAGATTTCTCCTTTTTAAGTCTGGTAAAGACTTCTTCGATTAAATCTTCGTTTTCGAGAGCCCTACATGGTTGGTTCCAACCTTTCCCAGCTCAACTAACTCCCCAAGTTAGTTGTCTTGGCAGTAGTAAGGGTTCTGAGGTCTGGTTGTACGCGTATCAATCCGTGTGAACCTTGGTCTAATCGCAAGAATTCTTGACACATTAAGCATTTATTAACTCATTCATTTTTAGGGTTGTTACATTATCCCCCCCTTAGGAACATTCGTCCCCGAATGACACTACCACTACATATCGTAATGCCAGTCAGATCATAATATAATCACTATGCACAGTCAAGCAATAGCAATAAAATACAGAGAGATAAGGAAACATAGACTTAAGAGTAGGAAGTCTAACCTCAAGAGCTGAAAAGATGAGGATAGCGGGATCTCATGTCGGTCTCAGCCTCCCACGTAGCACCCTCAACAAGATGATTTCTCCACAATACTTTCACTGTGGCAATCTCCTTGTTCCTCAGCCGCTTGACCTGTCTGTTTAAGATGTCAACAGGTACCTCCTCATAAGACAAGTCTTCATCAACCCCCAAACCTTCAATAGGTAGAATCGATGATGGATCACCTAGACACTTCTTCAATATAGAGACATGAAAGACTGGATGAACAGAAGCTAGCTCCGCAGGCAATGCTAACTCATAGGCCACCTCACCCACACGCTGTAGGATTTCATATGGCCCAACATACCTCGGACTCAGCTTCCCTTTTCTACAAAATGTCATCACCCATTTCATAGGTGATATCTTTAAGTAAACCTGGTCACCAACATCAAATTCTAAGGGTCGCTTTCTGTTGTCTGCATATGACTTCAGTAGCCAACCTGTCCCTAATCGCCCTGACTTTCTCTAAGGCCTCATGAATGATCTCTGGACCTAAAATAGATGACTCTCCAACCTCGAACCACCCAACGGGAGATCTACACCTCCTACCATACAGTGCCTCAAACGGTGCCATCCCAATGCTGGAGTGATAGCTATTATTATACGAGAACTCTATCAATGGAAGATGGTCATCCCAGCTACCTCTGAAGTCAATCACACACGCTCTCAACATGTCCTCTAATGTCTGAATGGTGCGCTCTGCCTGCCCATCAGTCTTAGGATGAAAGGCAGTACTAAGCTTTACCTGCGTGCCCAAACTTTTCTTGAATGATCTCCAGAAATATGAAGTAAACTGGGCTCCTCTATCTGAAATGGTAGACTAAGGAATCCCATGCCATCTCACAATCTCATCAATGTAGAGTCTCGCATAATCCTCAGCTCTGTAAGTAGACTTCACAGGGATAAAGTGGGCAGAGTTAGTCAATCTGTCCACAATAACCCATATGGAGTCATGCTGCCTCCTAGTCCTCGGAAGACCAACCACGAAGTCCATATTAATGGCCTCCCACTTCCAAGTCAGAACCTCAATAATCTGAGTAAGACCGCCAGGCTTAAGATGTTTTGCCTTAACCTGTTGACAATTAGGACACTTGGACACATATTCTGCAATGTCCTTCTTCATGCCATCCCACCAATAAATCTGCTTAAGATCATGATACATCTTGGTGGAACCTGGATGTATGGAATATCTAGAACTATGGGCCTCTGCAACAATCCTGGTCCGCAAATCATCCACATCTGGTACACACAGCCTGTCCTGATACCTAAGTATGCCATCACCTCCCAAAGCGAAAGACTCATTCATCTTTATCAACACTGAGTCCTTCAGATCCATCAACACAGGATCTAGATGATGACCCTACTTGACTTCAACTACCAAGGATGATTCAGAACTAGGATGAACTGTAACACCCCCGCTAGTAGAGTTAACCAATCGCACACCCAGTCTGGCCAGTCTGCAACTCCTTCTTCTCATCCTCAACGTGGGCTGTACTTCCCATGCTCATCCGGCTCAAAGCATCAGCCACAACATTAGCCTTACCTGGATGGTAGTGAACATTCATGTCATAATCCTTCAACAACTCCAACCATCTCCGCTGACGTAGATTCAACTCTCCTCTCTGTGAACACGTACTAGAGACTCTTGTGGTCAGCTGCCAACTCCAGGTCATGAGTGGGATAATTCTTCTCATGAACCTTGAGCTGTCTGGACGCATAGGCTATCACCTTACCAACCTGCATAAGAACACAACCCAAACCAACCCTAGATGCATCACAATAAACAGTGTAATTCTCACCACACTTAGGCAAAGTAAGCACCGGGGCTGAAGTGAGTCTGTCCTTGAGCTCCTGGAAACTCTTCTCACAAGTCTCCGTCCATTCAAACTTGGCTTTTTCTTAGTCAAAGCTGTCAATGGGGCAGCAATGGAAGAAAAGCCCTCCACAAACCTGCGGTAGTAACCAGCCAATCCCAAAAAGCTACGGATGTCAGTGGGAGTAAGAGGCTTTGGCCAGTTCTTCACAGCCTCAGTCTTCCTGGGATCCACCTCCACGCCCTGATCGGACACAACATGACCCAGGAAGGTCACTGATCTAAGCCACACTTGCTGAATTTGGCACAACTGATGTTGTCTAAGTACCTGCAAGGTTAGTCTCAAATGTTGTTCATGCTCTTCCTTGGTCCTAGAGTAGATGAGAATGTCATCAATGAATACTATGACGAAAGAGTCAAGGTATTCACGGAAGACTCGGTTCATGAGGTCCATAAATGCAGCAGGTGCATTCGTAAGACCAAATGACATGACTAAGAACTCATAGTGACCATAACGGGTACGAAAGGCTGTCTTTGGGATATCTCCATCCCTAACCCTAAGCTGATGATACCCTGAACGAAGATCAATCTTAGAGAAGAAACTAGACCCTTGGAGCTGATCGAACAAATCATCTATTCTGGGAAGTGGATACTTATTCTTTATAGTGACTTTGTTGAGCTGCCGATAATCGATACACATTCTAAGGGTTCCATCTTCTTTTTCACAAACAACACTGGAGCGCCCCAAGGGGATATGCTCGGCTGAATGAAACCCTTGTCAGTGAGATCTTTTAACTGCAGCTTCAACTCTTTGAGTTCAGCTGGAGCCATTCTGTAAGGAGGAATTGAAATTGGTTTAGTATCGGGTTCTAAGTCGATACCAAAATCAATCTCTCGAGGGGGAGGGACTCCAGGCAAATCATCAGGAAATACATCTAGGAACTCATTCACTACAGGCACTGAGTCTATGGAAGGAATGTCATGATCTAAATCATTAACACTCACAAGATGACACAATAACCCCTTGGACATCATTTTATTGGCCTTAAGGTTCGAAATCAAGAGGTTAGGACGACTCGAGTTGTACCCCTCCCAGACTAGCTCCTCTTCATTAGGGAAACGAAATCTCACCACTCTACTACGACAGTCCAAGCAAGCATAACAACTGTGAAGCCAGTCCATGCCAAGAATAACATCAAAATCATGCATGGGTAACTCAACCAAGTCTGCACACATAGTCTTACCACTTACAACTATTGGGCAATCCTTGTATACTCTATCAGTTCTTACATTTTCTCCTAAAGGTGTACTAACCACTATAGGATCATGCAGAACTTCAGGCAATATCTCAAAAGTGAGAGCAAGCAAAGGAGTTACAAAGGAAAGCGTAGACCCTGGATCAAGTAAAGCATAAACAGAAGTTGAGAATACTTGCAGCATACCTGTGACCACATCAGCGGACTTCTCCTGCTCCTCCCTGCCCTTCAGGGCATAGAACCTGTTCCTCTTAGGAGGCTCGGCTGCTGCTGCACCCTGTGGATTAGGCCTAGGCTGAGCATTACCTCCAGCCTGACCTCTGTTCTGTGGGCAGTCTCTAACCATGTGCCCACTCTTACCGCAACCGAAGCAGGCATTAGTGCCCTGTCTGCACTCTCCACTGTGAGCACGGCCACACTTAGCACATTCTTTTTAGGACGCTGCATCTCACCTCCATTGCCCTTCTTGGGCTCAGGTCTGCCTCCTCTAGGTGTTGTACTCCTCTGAAAGTTAGAGTTCCCAGAACTCTGTTGCCCCTTCTTGAACCTGGGCTGCTCACGGACGCCAAAATTGTTTCTGTGGCCTCCATGGCTGGGACCTGCCTGATCTTGAGGCTTAGGCCTCCTAGCATCACGAATACCCCTCTTTTTGCGGCTGTCCTCTACCTGCTGGACATGCACCATCAACCTGGAGAGGTCCATATTATCATGGAGCATCGCAGACCGACACTCCTCCTCCAGATCTCCATTGATTCCTGTGAGGAACCTGCTCATCTCATCCCTGCTGTTAGACACAAGGGAAGTAGCATACCTGGATAATTTAACAAACTTCAGTACTCATCTCATCCTTGCTGTTAGATATTAAGGAAAGTAGCATACCTGGATAGTTTAACAAACTTCAGGGAATACTCCCTGACTGTCATAGATCCCTGCTTAAGGTTGATAAACTCCTCAACCTTGGCTTCCCTCATTTCTCTGGGAAAGAATCTCTCCAGAAAGGCTGTCTTAAACAGCTCCCAAGTGACTGGAACTCCGCCCAAAGCTCGGCTATCCTGCCACATCTTGCACCAAGTCTGTGCAACATCCTTGAGCTGATAGGAAGCCAGCTCAGCCTTCTCAGTATCTGTGGCCCCCATAGCCACCAAAATCTTATGCACCTCGTCCACAAACTCCTGGGGTCCTCTGAAGTCTTAGACCCTGTGAAAATAGGAGGATTCATCCTCGTGAAGTCTCTCAGCCTGTCAGCCATGCTACGAACCGGTGGGTTCTCCCTCTGAACATCCTCCGGTTGACCTGGGCAGTCATAGCCTGGGCCTGCATAGTAATGGCCTGTGCCATCTGGGCCAGAGATGCCCTCACCTCAGCATCAGTCAACCCAGCTGGGTTAACTGGCATAGCCACTCCTTCAGCTGGAGCCTGGGGTGGAACCTGATTGTCCCAGCAGCTGCACCTCCTCTCCTCTGACCAACGTTCCTCCTAGTATTCTCTGAAAACAATAAGAATTGATGTTAGACACGCTCATAACACCAAGAAATTAGACATTAGGAAAAGCACGATAAGATCAGAAGAAGGGAAATTTTCCTACGCATGCAGTCTCTAATCAGGATAGTGGTGCACTTCACTACCATGACTTAGAAACTACTCAATGTGGTTGATGTGAACTTATTATCTCGGAATTTAACCTAGTGCTCTGATACCAACTTTGTCAACCGGAATCTAGACCCCAGACGAGACCGGCGTCGTTGACCTCTCAGAGGTCGCAGACAAGCCTACTTACGTCATTCTTACTTCATCTAGGTTAATTTTAGCGGAAAATTTGAAACTTTTTGTTTCTTAACATACTTATAAACATTCTCATTATTACATAATTGTTCACCATCAACCATCTAATATAAGATCATCAAATGAAAGAAATAGTATATATAGTAATAAAGATGTACTTGCCAAAATGGCACCAATACAATGTCTGAATAAAACAGGAAAGAAACGCTAGTGGAACATGCTCCACTAGCTCAACTCTAAAACTAAGCTAGAATATAAATGGCAGCATCCTCGAAAGCATGAGGGCCTACCAAGTCCGGATGAATGCTCGACGTCCGGATAGCTCAGCGTCAACCTGTAGCTCTAGCGTCCACCTGTGCCTGCACCTAAAATTGTAGAGTTGTATAGGGTTAGTACACACTTGTACTAAGTATGGATATATGCAAGCACACACCAAGTACATGCATGAGAAAAGATAGCTCTTTCCTAACAACATGATTATGGAAAGTCAAGTTAGTGGACTTGCCAAATTGGATTAGGAAAGTTAGTGAACTTCCAAATTTGGATTAGGAAAGTCAGTGAGCTTTCCAAATTTGGATTAGGAAAGTCATGCCATGAGAGTAACATGCATCATCATACTTATCATATTGCACCAAGCACATAACATCATCACATAGCACATATCATATAGCATACAACACATATCTTTCATAACATTCATTCATATGCCATGAGACCTTGGAATCATGGACTTGACATTAAGACTTTCCAAAATGAGGGCTCAACATATGGGACCTCAACTAGGGAGTCTTCATTAGCAAACACAGAGTCTATTCATTCATACGTACTTCATTTCATTTCGTTCATAGGCCAGTGAACACCAGCTATACCTAGGGTGTAGTTTAAGACTTTCATCGGGTTTGCTGTGCAATGATCAAGAATAACCTAGTGTCATTACCTGAGTCTAGCTCACCTCTTGATTATCCTATCCTAACACCTTTGGTATCATTCATTTCATTATGTGCTTCATTTGAGGCTGGCCTCATTCATTCATTGGGAACTTTAACTTTAACCGACATAGATCATGTGAGCATCATGAAATCCAGTGTCTCCCCCACACCGAAAAGAGGTGGAATCACCAAAGTGACCCAAAACATGCTAGCGTACATGGGAATTTAACCCCGCCAGATCCCTATATTGGCAGTATAGGTTCGAATTTAACCCCGCCAGATCCCTATATTGGCAGTATAGGTTCGAAGACAAGGAGATATAAGGAGACCCATACCCGGCAAGACGGAAAGTCTCATCTCATGAGACTTACGTTAACCTCCGCACTTCCCGAAAGAAGGCATCACCACTCATAGCTAGTTTATCGGTGCTCAGTATAAAGTTTCATTACATTCAACTCATACGTCATGGAAGCTGGCTTTTAGTATGAGGACATCATAGCTCAATAGATGATTTCTCATCTCATCATTAGTATTAAGTGTGTTAATCTCAATACTTTCATTAGAGTGTTCATAGAGACTGGTCTCTTCATTAACTTAACACTCTCATAGGTGAGTACGTTTTGGTAACATTTACTTAGGCTCATTTGAGATTGTTCTCGACTTTTACATTACCCTCATATCATGTTGTCACCACATTCATTAACATTAGCACATTTACTCTTCATAATTACTAACCCCTTTTTACATGAATGTTCATTTCATCATATGCCAATGCACTTGTCCATTTGTTTGTTTCACACTCTTACTTAACCCTTCTAGGGTTTCATCATTTCATTATATAATAATCATTTCATCGTATGCCAATGCATTTGGCCATTTAGTGTGTTTAACACTCGTACTTAACCCTTCTAGAGTTACATCATTTCATTACATACATCTTAGGTTCACTTCTTTTAAACGTATGTTAGACTTATGAATCTATACACACAAGACATGAGGCTTCATTCATAGTTCGTTAAGTGATTCATACATTCCTAAGATTATGTAGTACAAGACTTATGTATCTTGTATATATGCCAAGATCTTGATTTCGATCTAACTAGGTGGCATTGTTCTTGGATATTTAATTCACGTATGACTTATGTATCAATATGGAAGTTTAGGCAAGGAAACCCAAGTTCGAATCACTTGGACAACATTTTCATTTTTCATTGATTTTATTTTTAATCTTCATGACATTGGGACTCTAGATTGAACCCCAACATTAACATTGTATCTTTAGTTTTCTACTTGGTTTTCCTCTTAATTTGGCTGAAGGATTGTGGGTTCGAACCCCCACAACCCACTTTTATTTTTCATTATCATCTTGCTGCCCAATTTCGCCTAAACCAAGAGGTTGTGGGATCAAACCCCCACAGCCTCTTTTATTTTATTCTTTATTTTTCGCTAGCCATTGGGAGGTTGTGGGTTCGAACCCCCACAGCCTCCTTATTTAAGTTTAATATTCGCTAAGGCTGTGAGGTTGTGGGTTCGAACCCCCACAGCCTCCTATTTCTTATTTATTTAAAATTCACTAAGTTAGGCGTTTGTAGTGAGGTTGTGGGATCGAGCCCCCACAACCTCACTTTATTTTCTTATTCATTTCGCTCCTCTCCTTTCCAGCCTTGAGGTCGTGGTTCGATTCCCAAGCCTCACATCTTCTTTTTCTTTAATTTTCTCTTCTCTCATTTGCAGCCTGGAGGTCGTGGGTTCGATTCCCACGCCTCCCATTTATTTTACTTAAATTATTTTTTCTCTTCTTATCCAACCAGTAGCCGATTTGATTCCCCCCAGCCCCATTTTTCATTTCCTTTTTCGCGAATTACAGTAGCCACACGGGTGAGGTCACAGGTTCGAATCCTGGTGGCCTCACCCCTTTAACATTTACTAAATTTCCAGATTTCATTCATTAACTTTTAGTCTAACCCAAGATTGTATATTATTGGAAAATTTAGTCATTTTCTAACTCATATTCATCACACTTTCACTTGATTCATAGGGTGTATTCACATACCATTTTAACACATTTTTAGGCGCATCTTTCATAGGTTTGTTTGGCTAAAAGATTGTTATTCAATCAGCCACATTTCCTTAAATGAACATCACAATTTTTTTTATATATTTATGCATTTAAAATAACAACTACAAACTTATCAAATTTTGAGCATCAAGTCGAGACCCTTGTCACAGTAAAATACTTGCACACACTTGCACATGAATTCGATCACTCATTGGTTGTCATTTTCTTGATTTCACGTACCTAAACATATTCACATTCAGCACAAAAACATCACACATACCTAAATCTAGCAGCAAATAAACCCAACCTACGAATCATTGGGAGCTAGTGACACGGACATGCAACGGGGAAAAGAACCCTAGTTTTCGGACTGAATAACTGAATCTTAAGGGGTCTCTTGGGAAAGGGACCAAGAAGGAAGAAACACATACCTTAATTGATGTTCAAATGTTGAACTTGCTGCCCAAAACCCTCTCCAAAATCAGTCCAAGCCTCCTCAACGTCCACACCACTCGACGGACAACTTCTCTTTGCCTTAACGTTTTTGGTTACTTTGTTTTTTTCTTAAAATTTCATGTGAGTTCTTCAAGTGTGAAGAACTCTTGATATAATTTATGTTCTTGTACGTTTGTTAGGCAGAGAGAAAACAAGAGAGTTGAACGTGAAAATATGATAGACGTGAGAGAGTGAAACGTGTGAAGTTGTTCAGGATTAGATGATGACTTAGTCAATTTAGAACTCTCCTTAATACTTAAAATCTGATTTAATTAATTATACATGAAAGGAACATTTTGCCCTTACAAAAATCAGATGTTTAATAATAAATAAATCACCAATTTGTTGCTTCCATTGGGGCTCAAACTCGGTGGAGTAACCTTTGCGAAATGGATCATTTCGGGTCGACCCTACCCTATTCGTCTCTTTTACTGAATTAATTCCTTAGGGTAATTACGATATTACCCTTGGCCTGGAAAAGACCATTTTACCCCTGGACCCTCAAAACTTAAGATTTCTCCTTTTTAAGTCCGGTAAAGACTCCTTCGATTAAATCTTCGTTTTTGAGAGCCCTACATGGTTGGTTCCAAACTTTCCAAGCTCAACTAACTCCCCAAGTTAGTTGGCTTGGCCGTAGTAAGGGTTCTGAGGTCTGGTTCTACGCATATCAATTCATGTGAACCTTGGTCTAATCGCAAGCATTCTTGACACATTAAGCTTGCGATTAGACCGGGTTCACAAGGATTGATGCGCGTAGAACCAGACCTCAGAACCCTTACTACGGCCAAGCCAACTAACTTGGGGAGTTAGTTGAGCTTGGAAAGGTTGGAACCAACTATGTAGGGCTCTCGAAAACGAAGATTTAATCGAAGGAGTCTTTACCAGACTTAAAAAGGAGAAATCTTAAGTTTTGAGGATCCAGGGGTAAAATGGTCTTTTTCAGGCCAAGGGTAATATCGTAATTACCCTAAATATATAATTAATTATTTAATTAATAAGGTGGAGGGGCATTTTGGGGAGACAGGGCCGAAAATTGGCTATTGAAGTGAAGTCTTGCTCCACCCGGGTTCGAACCTAGGTGGAAGCAATGAATTAAATTTGTTTTTATTTAAGTTGGTAAATTAATGTAATTAATTAATATTTATTATTTATTGGCTGATTTAAAATAATAGGAAATCAGATTTGTTTTAAATTTAACTAATCCTTATTTGACTAAGTCCTAAACTAGACTCCTAAGCCTAATAAAACTCCCACTCTCTCACGTTTATCTCCTCAACATCCACGACCATTCTCTCTTCTTTCTCACGTGTTCTCTCTGCCAAAATAACATACAAGAACAGAAAATTTACTAAAGTTCTTCACACTTGAAGAACTCACAACGAAAAATAAAATCAAACGCTAAGCAAAATACGTTAGGCAAAGGGAGGGTTTTCCGTGGAAAGTTTGGTGTTAAAACTTGGTTTTGGACATGAGTGTTCGAGAAGGTTTGGGCAGAAACTTCAAGGTTTGAACGTCATAAAAGGTATGGGTTTTCTTACTCTTGGTCCCTTTCCCAAGAGACCCCTTAAGGTTCAGTATATTCAATCCGAAAACTAGGGTTGTTCCCCGTTGCATGTCCCTGTCACTAGCTCCCAATGATTCGTAGGTTGGGTATGTTTGCTGGTAGATATTAGGCGTGTATTGTGTTTTAGTGATAAATATGTTTATGAATGTGTGTTTGAAATCGTATGAAGGATCACCTATGTGATACGAAACTATGTGTACGTGTGTGCAATGTGAACAGTGACTATATGCCTCGTATTTAAGGCTCTAAAATGTGATGTTATGGTTGTATTTCATGTACAAAGTTATGTAAATTGTGATGTTCATAAGTGATGTAAAAATGCTGATTTAAGTGCAATTCTTTATCGAATGAAATCTTGAAAATGCACCTAAAGAACTCATAAAAAAAACTACTTAAAACGTCTAAACATTTAATGTGAAAGAAGTGAGAAAATAGGCTGCAAAAATTTCCAAAAGCTTGTTGATGAGTTTCGGCCAAGCTAAGGGGATTTTCATGCTATAAAAAAATGAATTAAAATATGTGAGATCACTGGGGATTGAACCGGTGACCTCACCATGTTAAAAACCATGAAATTAAGTGAGTTAAAGGTATTGTGGTGAGGGGGATTCGAACCATGGTATTGGCTGGAAAATGTAACTTAAAAAAATAAGAAATGAGAGGAGTGGGATTCGAACCCACGACCTCTCAATCAGATTTAAGGAAGAGTAAAAGAAAAATAAAGGGGGAGGCGTGTGGGAATCGAACCCACGACCTCTTAGGCAGATTTAAGGAGGAAATTAAAAGAAAAATAAAGGGGGAGGCGTGTGGGAATCGAACCCACGACCTCTACGCAGAACCAAGGGGAGTTAAGGAGAAGAAATTAAAGAGGGGCTGTGGGGGTTCGAACCCACAACCCCTCGGCCAAAGGAGAGAAATTAAAAGCAATGAAAAATAAAAGTAAATGAGGTTGTGGGGGTTTGATCCCACATCCTCTCAGTCCCTTTGAGCGAAAATGAAGAGAGAAATTAAGGGGAAAATAAAATAAAGGCGTTGGGGCTCAATCTTGGGTCCCCAATCCGTATGGATCAAACTAAAATGAATGAAAATGTAAAGTGTTGTCCAAGGGATTCGAAACCGGGTTCCCTTACCCAAATTTTGTATTGATACATAAGTCATACGTGAATTAAATGTTCAAGAATAATGCCGCCTACTTAGATCGAAATCGAGATCTTGGCATACATACAAGATGCATAATCTTGTACCACATAATCTTAGGAAGATATGAATCACTTAAACGAACTATGAATGAAGCCTCATGGCTTGTATGTCTAGACCCATAAGTCTAGCATACGTTTAAAAATAAGTGAACCTAAGATGTATGTAATTAAATGATGTAACCCTAGAAGGGTTAAGTACGAGTGTAAAACACACTAAATGGCCAAATGCATTGGCATACAATGAAATGAACATTCACGTAAAAAGGGGTGAGTAATTTTGAAGAGCAAATGTGCTAATGTTAATGAATGTGGTGACAACATGATAACAGGCTAATGTGAAAGATGAGAGTAATCTCAAATGAGCTTAAGTAAATGTTACCAAAACTTACTCACATGTGAGAGTGTAAAGTTAATGAAGAGACCCGTCTCTATGAACACTCTAATGAAAGTATTGAGAATAATGTATACTTAATACTAATGATGAGATGAGAAATCATCTATTGAGCTATGATGTCCTCATACTAGAAGTCAGCTTCCATGACGTATGAGTTGAATGAAATGGAACTTTATACTGAGCACCGATAGACTAGCTATGAGCGGTGATGCCTTCGTTCGGGAAGGGAGGAGGTTCACGTAACTCTCATGAGATGAGACTGTTCGGCATGCCGGGTATGGGTCTTCTTATATCTCCTAGTTTTCGAACCTATACTGTCAATATAGGGATCTGGCGGGGTTCAATTCCCATGTACTCTAGCATGTTTTGGGTCACTTTGGCCGGTGATTCAACCTCTTTTCGGTGTGGGGGAGACACTGGATTTCATGGTGCTCACATGATCTATATCGGTTAAAGTTAAAGTTTCCAATGAATGATGAGGCCAGCCTCAAATGATACACATAATGAAATGAACGATACCAAAGGTGTTAGGATAGGATAATCAAGAGGTGAGCTAGACTCAAGCAATAACAGTAGGTTATTCTTGATCATTGCACAGCAAACTCGATGAGAGTCTTAAACTACATCCTAGGTATAGCTGGTGTTTACACTAGCTTATGAATGAAGGAAATGAAGTACGTATGAATCAATGAAGCAGACTCTGTGTTTGCTAAAGAAGGCTCCCTAGTTGAGGTCCCATATGTTGAGCCCTCATTTTGGGAAGTCTTGATATTAAGTCCATGATTCCAAGGTCTCATGGCATATGAATGAATGATATGAAAGATGTTATGTGCTATATGCAATATGATATGTGCTATGTGTAAGATGTTATGTGATGTGTGCAATATGATAAGTATGACGATGCATGTTACTCTCATTGCATGACTTTCCTAATCCAAATTTGGAAAGCTCACTGACTTTCCTAATCCAAATTTGGAAAGCTCACTAACTTTTCTAATCCAAATTTGGAAAGCGCACTAACTTTCCTAATCCAAATTTGGAAAGCTCATTAACTTTCCTAATCCCAATTTTGCAAGTCCATTGACTTGACTTTCCATAATCATGTTGTTAGGAA
Source organism: Solanum lycopersicoides (assembly GCA_022817965.1). Taxonomy (NCBI): domain Eukaryota; kingdom Viridiplantae; phylum Streptophyta; class Magnoliopsida; order Solanales; family Solanaceae; genus Solanum; species Solanum lycopersicoides. Next base: position 30,698,003 of record CM040626.1, read on the forward strand.
AGAGTTATTCTTACTCATGCATGTCCGTGGTGTGTGCTTGCATATACCCATACTTAGTACAAGTGTGTACTAATCCCATACAACTCTATATTTTTAGGTGCAGGCACAGGTGGACGCTAGAGCTTACAGGTTGACGTTGCAGCTATCCGGACGTGGAGCTTTCATCCGGACTTGGTAGGCCCTCATGCTTTCGAGGATGTCTACCGTTACCATCTAGTTTAGATGTAGGCTTTAGCTAGTGGAGTATGTTCCATTAGTGTTTCTTTCCTTTTTTATTTCATACATTGTATTGGTGCCATTTTGGCAATTATACATTTAATGCAGTATTGAACTATTTCTTTCAGTTGATAATCTTAATGTTAGATGGTTGATTGTGAACATTACGAATGTAAGTAGAATGACCTTTATGCATGATAAGAAACAAAAAGTTTCCAATTTTCCGCTAAAATTAACCTAGATGAAGTAAGAATGATGTATGTAGGCTTGTCTGCGACCTCTGAGAGGTCAACCAAGCCGGTCTCGTCTGGGACCTATACTCCGGTCGTGACATCTTTTGTGGGAAATGAGTTCGAAACATTCTCCTTATGATATGCATGTTTAGTTGAAATTGAATTTCATTAACTTCTTGCATTGTGTATTTTATGAGGCCATGATTATGTTGTAAAAGGTGTTTATATGAAGTTACCTTGCATATTAGAATGTTTCTATCATGAAATTGCCTAAAAGTTGCATTTTTGAAAAAGTTGCATAATTCACTGTAATGCACTGCCAGTTCACTGTGAGATTTTTCGAAAATTGACTAATTAATTCTTTGATCTAAAATTGTTGTAATATGGTTATAACTGATGTCTATGAGCATGATAATGAATATAAAATGAGTTTTTGTTATTTGGAATGAAGGATATGAGTTTTATAGCATGATGAGTTTTAGAATCTATTCTAGTTTGTTGTTGTGTTGTGAACCTCTTGCTTATGTGAAATTGATGTTTTATCCTTGATTGTGTGTTATATTGTATGGTTATAAGCTGCTAATTGAATCGCTATTCCTGGAAGTGTTCGGAGAGTGGCGAGTGTCATTCGAGGACGAATGTTGTCCAAGTGGGGGAGAATGTAAGATCCCGAAAATGACTTAGGTGAAGCTAGAGTATAAAGTGGTTGTCATGATGGTATAAGGTCTTAAAATGGTCTATAAAGTGTTAATGAGGCAGTATCTAAGAGTTTAGGTGCACTCGAAGTCAAACATCAAGGGACGACCAAGACGTTCGACGACTAAGTCACCTAAGTTCCTCATATGTGGTTGTATGTGTTTATGTGTGATGCATAAGCTTATATGGTCCTTAAATGAGTTTATATGGTGTATATAGGAAGTGTGTCAAGTTTCGTGAAGTTTTGAGGTTAAACGTCCAAGAACGTCAATGATGTTCGAAAGATGTGCCTTGAAATGACCTTGTGTGTCTATGCATGTTTTGTAGAGTTTTACGTGTTTGTTTTAGATGAAACTCATGTGGGAGGTCCTAAACTCGTATACGTACATGTTTGGGTTGGAAATGTCATAGTAAGACTCCATGTAGGACCCACAAGGGGCCTAGAGGAGGACCCCAACTTGGAGCTCAACACTGCCACGCAGTGCCAAACGACGACCCAAACGACGGCCAGTCGACCTGGCGACGGCCCGTCGATGGGTCTCGTCGATGGAGCCTAAAAGTGTTAAGGTTTAGGAGAAGTTGGAGCAAACCACGAGACCCCGTAGACGGGGCGTGCTCTCACCCACGGACCGTCGATGTTGGGGCGTTGATTGTGCTATGACTTGCTACCAGTTTTTCTGTTATGACTTGGGGTTTTTGGGAAATTCACCCCAAGTCTTACAAAATGTGGGGACGGTTGTTTTAGGTTTTTAGGGGTATTTTAAGAGTATATAAGTAATTAAACTCTCATTTAAACCCTAACACTAATATCAAAAACCTTCCCTCCTAAAGTTTCTCCAAAAACCTCCATGAGAGTTCAAAGTGAAGATGAAGCTTGAAGATGGATCTTCAATGGAGTTTCTTCTTCAATTAGCATTGGGTTCTTCAAATAATGTATGGGTTTTCTTCATCTAAGGCTTGCTATCACCTTAGAGCCAATTTCAAAGATGATTTTCAAAGGATTTCAAAAAGATGAAAAAGTCCAATTTCTACTCTAAGTCTTGGGTTCTTGCATGAAACGTTTTCAAAGCTTAAGATATGATGTTATTGATGTATAATTTATGTTTTCCAATGAAATTTTCCATGAACCCTTTACCTTCTCAAATCTCTTAATTTCACTAAAGTATGGGTGAATTGATTATGCTTTGAGATTAATGAATGCATGTGTAGATTTATATGGGCTTTTGATTCATGTATAGATTATGTATGTATGGTGTATAGGGTGTTTCAATTTTATTAATTGGTTAATTAATACTCTTAGATCTATTGCATGTTAAGCTTATTGAATTGATATGAACTTAATGCTTATAGATTCTAGTGTAGATTTCTATAGGCTTTCTAACGATGTAAGGATTGTATTCAATTGATATCTAATTAGTCTTATAATGATAAATATATATTGAATTGACTTATATTTATTGAGTATTATGATGTATGCTTTGAATTGATGTTAATAGCCATGAGTAAGGGCCTAATGATATTGAATATGATGATTTAGCTTTGGATTGAAGTGGTGAGATCAAGTGGGTGGTATACTGCCATAACTCTCTTATTATGATGTATAGCTATTGTAATTTAGCTCTTGAATTATGTGTGATTGGTATGGTCTATTTTTGGTGGCGGTGTTATGTGATTGATGTGGCCTTGTCAGCATTACTTTAAGTATTATGATGATCATGGCCTTGTCGGCACTACTTGAAGTATTATGTTGATGTGTGTAGTTGATTATGTGATGTATGATCATATCTACCTATATGTGAAGTAATGTGAAAGTATGTGCTTCTAGAATAACATGTAATATGTGATAAAGTGAAGTAATGTTGTGTCTTGTTTAGGTAGACTTGTGTCTCTTACTTGATGCTTGTATGAATATGAATATGTGATGTCTTGACTTAGGAAGTTAAAGCGTCTTATTCTTGAATGAATGAATGATGTGGACCTTGAATGTTGATAAAAGTGTCCCTTATGTGAAACCTTGAACCTAGAAGGTAAGGTCATGAAACTTGAAGTCGAAAGTTGTAACGGTATCCTTCATGTAATGTAGTGATGGACTTAATGTTGATTGGCTGGAACGGCATCATATCAATACTTAGGAAAGTCATGCTGAGCTTCTTGTCGCCATTGGAAGGTAGCCCTAGAGGACCTCTTTGGTAGGGTAAATGTGATTGGGATATGAACATGATGTAAAACCCTTTGAATGAACCTTAATGTTATGTACTCTATAAGAACAAAGTCTAGGACCGAGTGAGTATGGTAAGGGAAGTATCTCTAGTGAAGAACGAGACTAGAGTACAAGTAAGCCCTTCATATTCCTTAACCATGTGCCAACATGGGATGTGTCCAAGTTCTACCATTGGCAAGTAGAACAACCTCATCGGAGTAGGATAGAACTCCGGATTTCATGCCTTGCTAACATGGTCTATGTCGGTTATTGCCTATTCTCATCATGTGGGATACTTACTAGTGTTGGAGGAGTTCTATGAAGTCTAGGTGGTTGTATGGGACGCTATCTAGATATTGCACAATAGGCTTTGAAGATGTTAGTGAGAGTCCCTAGGTCTTCTTCAAGACCATTACTTGAATGTTCTTACGTGATGAATGTCTCTTACATGAACTAAGGAATGTAATGACTTAGGTTAAGAAAGAATGTTAAATGAATAAGTACTTATCTAGAGTAGTTAAGGGTTGTCTAGTTACGGTATGAAGGGGGCAAGAGAATGGTCACTTCATCTCTTACTTAGATAAGTCTTAGTAACGATTCTAGTTAAGGAAATTGATTGGTTATGTAGACATGATCAAAACTTAGGTAAGTCTTAAGGACTACTTAGGTAATCTTGAAGAGGTTAATTATGGACATTCTCTTCTTGAGTTACTTGAGTAGGTCTTTGGATAACCTTTGAAAGGAGAATATCATGTTTGATGTATGTCATGGTATTAAGTGAGAATGATTCTATCTAAGGTAGTCTATAGGATCCCTTGTGTGTGTGAAAGAGATTGTATGGGCGGTCACTCCACACTCACCCAAGTGAAACTTGGAATCACCTTTGGTAGGAGGATCTCATGTTCATCTGTTTGACGTATTGTAAGTGTATATGTGTCTCATTCTAAGTAGTCTTAAGGATCATTTAGACATGCTTTGAGAGGGTGTATGGGCGGTATCTCTTTGTGTGACTTAAGTGAGTCTTAGGATAGCTTTTAGTGGGTTTACTACATTCTAGAAGATGCCTTAAACGAAGGAAGGCAACTTCACTGCACAGTGAAGGAATTCACTATAACACTGAGTTGAGGTTACTGGAAAGTGACTTCAAAAATTATGATATTTGACTTAAATGATTTCTTATATATTTTTAAAGTGTTAAATGTTGTTCTTATGATTATAGTATAATGTTTTAATCAAAATTCATGAAAAGCATGTTATTGACTAAATGTTCCTTTTTCATGGTTTTTGCATGGCTTCCATACAGTACATCTAATGTGCTAACCCCTTCTTTTCCCTTTTTGACTAAAGTGTAGGGAATTGGATGTAACAACCCTAAAAATGAATAGGATCAAGACTTAGGTTGTCAAGAATGCTTGCGATTAGACCAAGGTTTGCACAGACTGATACGCGTAGAACCAGACCTCAGAACTCTTACTACGACCAATCCAACTAACTTGGGGAGTTAATTGAGCTTGGAAAGGTTGGAACCAACCATGTGAGGCACGCGAAAACGAAGATTTAATCGAAAGAGTTTTTACCGGACTCAAAAGAAGAAATCTTAAGTTTTAAGGGTCCAAGGGTAAAATAGTCTTTTCCAAGCCAAGGGTAATATTGTAATTACCCTGAGGAACTAATTAATTAATAAATTTATTTATTTATTTAAAGCATTTCGGGTGGGGCAACCCGAATTGACCCATTTTCGCAAATGGGGTCACTCGGGTTCGAGCCCCACTAGAAGCAAGATTTAACTTGCTTTTATTTTAATGTGTTAACTTAGTTTTTAATAAATAATTAATATTAGCTGATTTAGGAAAAAGAAATCAGATTTTTATTAATTTGATTTAATTATTAAGTTGACTAATTCATACCCACAAAGTCCTACTTCTACTAGACTTCTATCTCCCATTTCCCCCACTCTCTCTTGCACGATTTCTCTCTCTCTTTCACTCTCTTTTTCTTGGCTGAAAACGTGAGAAAAAAATCAGCAAAAGAAAAATAAAGTAAAGGCAAAAGTTCATCAAGAACTTGAAAGATAGAAACACAAAAGAGAAAGCAATCCGGTAACGTTAAGCAAAACGTACTACACTAGTCGGGTAAGGTGTGACTTTGGGTGTGTGGACTGATTTGTGGAGGAGTTCTTGGGCAGCATTCTGAACATTTAACAAGAAAACAAAGGTATGGGTTTTCTTACTCTTGGTCCCTTTCCCACGAGACCCTTAAGACTCAGATAATTCTATTTCGAAACTAGGATTGTTCCACATTTCATGCTCCCTGTCATTAGCTCCCAACGAATGTAGGTTGGTATGAATGCAGGTAGACTTAGGATTATGTGACGTTGTGTTGAATGTTAATGTATTGGATGTACGTTAATTCATGAAAAGACAAACATTTGTGTGTTCGAATTAAGAAAAAAAAATGTGTATGGCATGTTGAGTCTCGGACTAGAGGCTTGATTTTGTTAATGTTTTGTTTGTTGTTTTATGTACACTAATTGAAGTAAAATGTGATGTTCATGTGACAAGAAGGGTGGCTGAATTGAGGAGTAAACATCTTGGTTAAGAATTCGTGAAAAAAATGTATTAAAGAATGCACCAAATGAACTATGTATTGCTCTATAAATTCACGAACAAATGGAGATAAAAATGAGTAAAGAAGATGCCTTAAATTTCCAGCATTATGTTGATACATCTCTGCCAAATTAAGTTGTTTAGAATGTTAAGAAAAATAAAGAAAAATAGGTGAGGTCATTGAGGGTCGAACCCGAGACCTAACCCGTTTAAAATCCCCCAAAATTAAAGAAGAAAAATTTGTATGGTGAGGGGGATTCGAACTTGTCTTGGCTGGGAAATAAGTGTGAAGAAAAGAAAATAAGAAATGATAGGGGTGGGATTCGAACCCACACCCTCTCGTTTAGAAACCAAGGAAAAGGAAAAATAAAGAAAAAATATGAGAGGCGTGGGAATCGAACCCACGACCTCTATGCGGATGGGGGAAGATAAAAATAAATGAAATGAGGCTGGGGGAATTCGACCCCACAACCTCACAGTCAACTTAAATAGTAAACTTTCAAAAAAGTAGAATAAAATAAAGAGTTTGTGGGGGTTCGATCCCACAACCTCTCGGCCTTAAGCGAATGGAAGGGAAGGGAAATTAAAGGATAATTTAGTGTGGTTGAGGGGACTCGACCTCGGGTCCCAAAGCCTCACATGAACCGAAATAAATTAAAGAAAAACGAAAATGGGGTTGTGGGGGCTTGAACCCACAACCCCTCGGCCAATACAAGAGAGATTTTAAGTAGAAAAGTAAACCTTCAATGTAAACATTGTGATTTGACTTAGAGTTAAAATGTTATGACTATTAGAATAAAATCAATTAATAATGTAAATGACATTCAATTGATTTAAGACTTGGGATTCGTTGCCCAAACTTCCGTTTGATACGCAAGTCATACGTGAACAAATCATCCAAGAATAATGCCACCTACTTAGATCAAATTCAAGATCTTGGCATAACTACAAGATACATAAGTCTTGTACTACATAATCTTAGGAATGTAAGAATTACTTAACGAACTACGAATGAAGCCTCATGGCTTGTGTGTTTAGACTCATAAGTCTAACATACGTTCAAAAGTAAGTGAACCTAAGATGTATGAAGTGGAATGATGAACCCTAGAGGGGTTAAGTAAGGGTGTGAGACACATCAAATGGCCAAGTGCATTGGCATATGACGAAATGAACATACACGTAATGAGAGGTGAATAACTAAGAAAAACAAAGATGTAAATGATGATGAATGTGGTGACAACATGATATGAGGCTAATGTAAATGAGGAGAGTAATCTCAAATGAGCCTAAGTAAAGGTTACCAACATGTATTCACCTATGAGAGTGTAAGATAATGAAGAGACCAGTCTCTATGAACACTCTAATGAGAGTATTGAGCTTAACACACTTAATACGAATGATGAGATGAGAGATCATCTAATGAGCTATGATGTCCTCATACTAGAAGTTAGCTTCCATGACGTATGAGATGAATGAAATGGAACATTATACTGAGCACCGATAGACTAGCTATGATCGGTGATGCCTTCTTTCGGGAAGGGCGGAGGTTCACGTAACTCTCATGAGATGAGAATGTCCGGCTTGCCGGGTATGGGTCTCCTTATATCTCCTAGTCTTCGAACCTATACTGCCAATATAGGGATCTGGCGGGGTTAAATTCCCATGTACGCTAGCATGTTATTGGATCACTTTGGCCGGTGATTCCACCTCTTTTCGATGTGGGGGAGACACTTGATTTCATGATGCTCAGATGATCTATGTCGGTTAAAGTTAAAGTTCCCAATGCATGAATGAGGCCAGCCTCAAATGATGCACATAATGAAATGAACGATACCAAACGTGTTAGGATAGGATAATCAAGAGGTGAGCTAGACTCAGGTAATAACACTAGGTTATTCTTGATCATTGCACAGCAAACCCGATAAAAGTCGTAACTACACCCTAGGTATAGCTAGTTTTCACACTGGCCTATGAACGAAATGAAATGAAGTACGTATGAATGAATGAAGCAGACTCTGTGTTTGCTAATGGAGATTCCCTAGTTGAGGTCCCATCTGTTGAGCCCTAATTTCTGGGATGTCTTAATGTCAAGTCCATGATTCCAAGGTCTCATGGAATATGAATGAATGATATGAAAGAAGTTATGTGCTACATGCAAAATGTACTGTATGTTATATGATATGTGCTAAGTGTAAATGTTATGTGCTGTGTGCAAATGTGAAAAGTATGATGATGTATGTTATTCTCATGGCATAACTTTCCTATTCCAAATCTGGAAAGCTCACTGACTTTCCTAATCCAAATTTGGAAAGATCATTTACTTTCCTAATCCAAATTTGGAAACTTTCCTAATCCCAATTTGGCAAGTCTACTGACTTGACTTCCAAAAATCACGTTGTTAGGAAAGAGCTATTCTTTCTCATGCATGTCCTTGGTGTGTGCTTGCATATACCCATACTTAGTACAAGTGTGTACTAACCCTATACAAACTCTACTATTTTAGGTGCAGGCACAGGTGGACGATAGAGCTACAGGATCATCGTTGCAGTTATCCAGACGTCCAGCATTCATCCGGTTTTGGTAGGTCCTCATGTCTTCGAGGATGCTACTGTTTTATATTCTAGCTTAGTTTTAGAGTTGAGCTAGTGGAGCATGTTCCACTAGCATTTCTTTCCTGTTTTTATTCAGACTATGTATTGGTGCCATTTTGGCAATTATACGCTTTATAAGAATTGAACTATTTCTTTAAGTTGCTTATCTCTTAATGTTAGATGGTTGATGGTGAACAATTACGTATTTATAAGAATGTATGTATAAGTATGTTAGGAAACAAAAAGTTTCAAATTTTCCGCTAAAATTAACCTATGTAATGTAAGAATGACGTAAGTAGGCTTGTTTGCGACCTCTGAGAGGTCAACGACGCCGGTCTCGTCTGGGGTCTAGATTCCAGTAGTGACAAAGTTGGTATCAGAGTACAAGGTTAAATTACGAAAATAATAAGTTCACATCAACCACATTGAGTAGTTTCTAAGTCATGGTAGTGAAGTGCACCACTATCCTGAATTAGAGACTGCATGATGCGTAGGAAAATTTCCCTTCTTCTGATCTTATCGTGCTTTTCTGAATGTCTGAATTCTTGGTGTTATGAGCGTGTCTAACATCAATCCTTTTTGTTTTTCCAGAAAATGAACACTAGGAGAGGAAATGGTTAGAGGAGAGGAGGAGCAGCTGCTAGGGGTAATCAGGATCTACCCCAGGCTCCAGCTGAAGGAGTGGCCATGCCAGTTAACCCAGCTGGGTTGACTGATGCTGAGGTGAGGGAATCTCTGGCCCAAATGACATAGGCCATTACTATGCAGGCCCAGGCTATGACTGCCCAGGTCAACTGACATGATGTTCAGAGGGAGAACCCACCGGTTCGTAGCATGGCTGACAGACTGAGGGATTTCACGAGGATGAATCCTCCCATTTTCATAGGGGTTAAGACATCGGAGGATCCTCAAGAGTTTGTAGATGAGGTGCATAAGATTCTAGTGGCTATGGGGGCACTAATATTGAGAAGGCTGAGCTGGCTTTCTATCACCTCAAGGATGTTGCACAGACTTGGTGCAAGATGTGGCAAGATAGCCATGTCTTAGTCGGAGTACCAGTCACATGGGAGCTTTTCAAGACAGCATTTCTGGAGAGATTCTTTCCCAGGGAGATGAGGGAGGCCAAGGTTGAGGAATTCATCAACCTCAAACAAGGCTCTATGACAGTCAGGGAGTATTCCCTGAAGTTTGTTAAGCTGTCAAGGTATGTTATTTTCCGTAGTATTTAATAGCAAGAATGAGGATAATACTGAACTTTGTAGAAATCATCCAGGTATGCTACTTCCATGGTTTCTAACAGCAGGGATGAGATGAGCACGTTCCTCATAGGAATTAATGTAGACCTGGAGGAGGATTGTCGATCCGCAATGCTCCATGATAACATGGATCTTTCTAGGTTGATGGTTCATGTCCAGCAGGTAGAGGACAGCCGCAGAAAGAGAGGTGTTCGTGATGCTAGGAGGCCTAGGCCTCAAGATCAGACATGACCCATTCATGGAGGCCACAGGAACAACTTTGGCGTCCGTGAGCAGCCCAGGTTTAAGAAGGGACTCTCCCACCAAGGGGAGTCAAGTTCATCCAAGAGTCGCTATGATAGGGATTCTGAGTCCAGAGTTAAGAGAAACAATGGAGTAGATACACCTCAGGAGAGGCCACCTTGCAGGAAGTGTGGCAAACTGCACGTAGGAGAGTGTATGATGGGCTCTAATGCTTGTTACAGCTGTGGAAAACCGGGCCACATGGTGAAAGATTGTCCGAATAGGAGAAGTCAAGAACAAGGGAAGGAGAGAGTTCAGACTAATGGCCCGAATGAAGAGGCTCCAAAGAGGCAACGATTCTTTGCACTCAAGTCCAGGGGTGCAGGGGAAGGCACTTCTAATGAAGCCTCAGGTGCGTAGCCTTAATTAGACTTTCATATATTTGACTGTATATGGTGTTTATGCCCTAGTATGAGGTTAATAGGTTTGAAGCCATCATATTGGTTGCTGATTTATATGATTTTTATGTTGACCTTGTGTTGTATTCTTTGATGAGACTGGTTTAGGGAAGAATTCCTTAGTCTATTAATGTGAAGCTACTAGTATGTCTCAAGGAGGTGTTCCATCATGTTAAGAAATGAATCAAATATTCACCCATGGAAGTATTGAAGTACCTACGTATGTGTACGTTCTATAGATGACATACTTATTGTTAGTAAAGAGTAGTGTCATTCGGGGACGAATGTTCCTAAGGGGGGGATAATGTAACAACCCTAAAAATGAATAGGATCAAGACTTAGGTTGTCAAGAATGCTTGCGATTAGACCAAGGTTTGCACAGACTGATACGCGTAGAACCAGACCTCAGAACTCTTACTACGACCAATCCAACTAACTTGGGGAGTTAATTGAGCTTGGAAAGGTTGGAACCAACCATGTGAGGCACGCGAAAACGAAGATTTAATCGAAAGAGTTTTTACCGGACTCAAAAGAAGAAATCTTAAGTTTTAAGGGTCCAAGGGTAAAATAGTCTTTTCCAAGCCAAGGGTAATATTGTAATTACCCTGAGGAACTAATTAATTAATAAATTTATTTATTTATTTAAAGCATTTCGGGTGGGGCAACCCGAATTGACCCATTTTCGCAAATGGGGTCACTCGGGTTCGAGCCCCACTAGAAGCAAGATTTAACTTGCTTTTATTTTAATGTGTTAACTTAGTTTTTAATAAATAATTAATATTAGCTGATTTAGGAAAAAGAAATCAGATTTTTATTAATTTGATTTAATTATTAAGTTGACTAATTCATACCCACAAAGTCCTACTTCTACTAGACTTCTATCTCCCATTTCCCCCACTCTCTCTTGCACGATTTCTCTCTCTCTTTTACTCTCTTTTTCTTGGCTAAAAACGTGAGAAAACAATGAGCAAAAGAAAAATAAAGTAAAGGCAAAAGTTCATCAAGAACTTGAAAGATAGAAACACAAAAGAGAAAGCAATCCGGTAACGTTAAGAAAAACGTACTACACTAGTCGGGTAAGGTGTGACTTTGGGTGTGTGGACTGATTTGTGGAGGGAGTTTTGGCAGCATTCTGAACATTTAACAAGAAAACAAAGGTATGGGTTTTTACTCTTGGTCCCTTTCCCACGAGACCCTTAAGACTAGATAATCTATTGAAACTAGGATTGTTCCCCATTTCATGCTCCTGTCATTAGCTCCCAACGAATGTAGGTTGGTATGAATGCAGGTAGACTTAGGATTATGTGACATTGTGTTGAATGTTAATGTATTGGATGTACGTTAATTCATGAAAAGACAATGCCTCGATGACCTGTAGGTTAGAGACATTAAGCAAACAAATGTGTATGCACTCGTTGACGCTATCGCGCACTACGAGGCTTGATTTGTGTTTTTGTTTGTTGTTTTATGTACACTAATTGAAGTAAAATGTGATGTTCATGTGACAAGAAGGGTGTCTGATTGAGGAGTAAATCATTGGTTAAGATCTGTGAAAAAATGTATTAAAGAAATGCACCAAATGAACTATGTATTGCTTCTATAATTCACGAACAAATGGAGATAAAAATGAGTAAAGAAGATGCTTAAATTTCCAGAATTATGTTGATACATCTCTGCAAATAAGTTGTTTAGAATGTTAAGAAAAATAAAGGAAAAATAGGTGAGGTCATTGAGGTTCGAACCCAGACCTACCCTGTTAAAATCCCCCAAATTAAAAGAAGAAAAATTTGTACTGGTGAGCGGGGATTCGAACCTGTCTTGGCTGGGAAATAATGTGAAGAAAAGAAAAATAGAAATGAGAGGGGTGGCGATTCGAACCACAGCCTCTCGGTTAGAAACAAGGAAAAGGAAAAATAAAAAAAATTATGAGAGGCGTGGGAATCGATACCCACGACCTCTATGCGGGATGGGGGGATAAAAATAAATAAATGAACGCTGGGGTATCGCACCCACAACCTACACGTCAACTCTAAATACGTACACATTCAAAAAGCGAGAATAAAGATAAAAGAGGTTGGGGGGTTCGATCCAACTTCGCTGGCCTTTAAGCGAATGGAAGGGAAGGGAAATTAAAGGATAATTTAGTGTGGCTGAGGGGACTCGACTCGGTCACAAGCGACTCACATGAACCCGAAATATTAAGAAAAACGAAAGAGGGTTGTGGGGTTGAACCACAACCCCTCGGCAATACAAGAGAGATTTTAAGTAGGAAAAGTAAACCTTCAATGTAACATTGTGATTTGACTTAGAGTTATAAATGTATTGACACTATTAGAATAAAATCAATTAATAATGTAATGACATTAATTGATTTAAGACTTGGATTCCTTGCCCAACTTCCGTTTGATCATGAAGTACATACGTGGAACAAATCATCCAAGAATAATGCACCTACTTAGATCATTAATTCAAGATCTTGGCATAACTACAAGATACATAGTCTTGTACTACATAATCTTAGGAATGTAAGAATTACTTACGAACTGAATGAAGCCTCATGGCTTGTGTATTAAGACTCATAAGTCTAACATACATTCAAAAGTAAGTGAACCTAAGATGTATGAAGTGGAATGATGAACCCTAAGAGTGGTTAAGTAAGGGTGTGAGACACATCCAAATGGACAAGTGCATTGGATATAGTTGAAGAAAATGAACATACACGTAATGAGAGTGAATAACTAAGAAAAAAAAAGATGTAAATGATTGATGAATTGTGGTGACAACATGATATGAGGCTAATGTAAATGAGGAGAGTATTCTCAAATGACTAAGTAAAGGTTACCAACATATATCCTGAGAGTGTGTAAGTAATGAAGAGACCAGTCTCTATGAACACTCTAATGAGAGTATTGAGCTTAACAACTTATACGAATGATGAGATGAGAGATCATCTAATGATCTATGATGTCCTCATATTAAAGTTAGCTTCAGATGAGTATGAAATGAATTGAAATGGAACTTTATACTGAGCACGATAGACTAGCTTATGAGCGGTGATTCCTTCTTTCGGGAAGGGCGGAGGTTTCACGTAACTCTCATGAGATGAAGAAATGTCGGGCTTCCGGGTAATGGGTCTCCTTATATCTCTAGTCTTTGAACCTATACTGCCAATATAGGGATCTGGCGGGGTTAAATTCCCATGTACGCTAGCATGTTATTGGATCACTTTGGCCGGTGATCTCGCCTCTTTTCGTGTGGGGGAGAAACTGGATTTCATGATGCTCAGATGATCTATGTCGGTTAAAGTTAAAGTTTCCCAATGAATGAATGAGTCCAGCTCAAATGATGACTAAGAAATGAACGATACCAAAGGTGTTAGGATAGGATAATCAAGAGGTGAGCTAGACTCAGGTAATCAAACTAGGTTTATTCTTGATCATTGCAGACAACCCGATGAAAGTCGTAAACTACACCCTACGGTATAGCTGTTTTTCACATGCTATGGTAGACGAAATGAATGAAGTACATATGAATGAATGAAGCAGAATCTGTGTTTGCTAATGGAGATTCCTAGTTGAGGTCCCATCTGTTGAGCCCTCATTTCTGGGATGTCTTTAATGTCAAGTCCATGATTCCAAGGTCTCATGGATATGAATGAATGATATGAAAGAAGTTATGTGCTACATTGCAAAATGTACTGTATGTTATATGATATGTGCTATGTGTAAATGTTATGTTGCTGTGTGCAAATGTGAAAAGTATGATGATGTATGTATTCTCATGGCATAACTTTCCTATTCAAATCTTGGAAAGCTCACTGACTTTCCTAATCCAAATTTGGAAGATCATTTACTTTCCTAATCAATTTGGAAACTTTCCTAATCCCATTTGGCAAGTCTACTGACTTGACTTCAAAAATCACGTTGTTAGGAAAGAGCTTATTCTCATGCATGTCTTTGGTGTGGTGCTTGCATATACCATACTTAGTACAAGTGTGTACTAACCCTATACAAACTCTACTATTTTAGGTGCAGGCACAGGGTGGACGATAGAGCTACGATCATCGCTTGTTGCAGTTATCCGACGTCCAGCATAATCATCGGTTTTGGTAGGTCCTCATGTCTTCGAGTGCTACTGTTTTATATTCTAGCTTAGTTTTAGATGTGTAGCTAGGGAGCATGTTCCACTAGCGTTTCTTTCTTGTTTTTATTCAGACTATGTATTGGTGCCTTTTGGCAATTATAGCTTTATAAAGAATTGAACTATTTCTTTAAGTTGCTTATCTCTTAATGTTATATGGTTGATGGTAACAGTTACGATTTATGATGAATGTTGTATAAGTATGTTTAGGAAACAAGTAATTCTAATTTTCCGCTAAAAATGTAACCTATGTAATGTAAGAATGCGTAAGTAGGCTTGTCTACGACTCTTGAGAGGTCAACGACGCAGGTCTGTCTGGGGTTAGATTCCAGTCGTGAATTGAAGTCTTTAGTGGGCCATGGAGATGGAATAGGTTCTAAGGATTGAAAAGAAGTATATTGGTCGAGTCATCATCGATTCGAGCGACATATCCACATGACACGTTTATGTCTTAAGTCTTTAATTTTAGTCTGTTATGGGCTTAGTCCCAAGTGTTTGTATATTTTAAAGTTGTAGATTGGTTCAAGCGGATCTTGTAAAGGTTTAATGTTTTACATGAAAGGTCGTTCGCTTGTGTATTGTTTATAGAATAGAGTCTTCTCGTGTGTGAATAAAATTTTAATTCTTACTCATTTTTAAGAATGTTTTAGTATGCATGAATGGTACGAGTGGCTTAGATGAGACTTCTTGGAAGTCTCATTTGCCGTGTGTGACTAAACTCAAGGATATCTAACTTCTAGGGTGTACTTGGGGGTCTTTGACTATAGTTCCTCTGTCCTCTGCAATAGCATCTAGTTGTGGTCCTATTCATTTCTTTCAGGTTATTTTTCGCCACTTTGTAATCAGAAATGATGGTTCTCAGGGTGGATGATAACGCCATATCTTAGCCCTGACTTGACATCTGCTGCGTCATTTGTACATTCATCAAGAATTCATCACTTCAATAGCAGCAACTTTCAGCTTCTGTAACAGTTCTTTATTTGCTTGCTTCTAGCTGCTCTTCTTGAACATCTTTTCTAACACACCTTGAATAATAAAAAAAAACATACTTGGAAAGTTTGTTTAAACTTAACTTGTTTCAAACAAGAAACCAAATCCAAGTCCCCTTGGATGAAAAAAGTGAGAATACTTTGGAACTTGTGAATGGGAGGATGTCAAAGAAACTTATTTAGGATGGGATTGATTCCTTTTGAATGCAAAGACTGTAGGAAAAAGTTCAGTCATTCAAACAGCTTTGGTAAAGAGTTACGTAAACCAGGAATCCTAATAGTCTGACTTTTAAAATGTGAATATAATATACCGTCTCCATTTTAGTAAAAAGGAGCCTGGAATAGTGCAGGCCATTTCAGATAAAAATAATGGAGGAATAATTTTATTTTGTCAAAGATAGCATGGAATACAGTGCTTAACATGAACATTGCATTAGAGATATTTTTTTCTTTCTATGTAATCTTAAAGGCAAAACAAATATTTATTCTAAGATGTCTACCTATTTCCGGTGCACACAAGTTACTCATTGCACAATATGCAGACATATCAGGATAGCAATAAGGAACTTTTATTCTCTAATCGCGATTGAAGGAAAAAAAAATGTACCCTAGGTTAAGAAGAGGATCAACGAAGATCTGAGTTGCAACTAAAATCAGTTTCTCAATAGATGTTGTTCGACAAAGTCCTTCTAGCTATATCAGCTGCTGACACACAAGTCAAAACATCTCTGCTAGTGTATTTGAGCAAGAAATAAGATGCACATCATTGAATTTCTATACTCGAATGAGACTAGATTCTGTGGTGCCCTGTTGACATATACCTATAGAAAGTAAATATTTACCTACTAAGTTATAAAATAGAATAGGAGTAGGATATAGGTGAAGTACGGCATTTCTAGTTTGAATAAGATTCTACATAAGTAGTTGTATAAATAGGGTCTCAATGTAAGATATTAGATACCACTAATACTTTTACTACTATCATATACGCACATGCGCTATCAAGCAATTGCGTGAAATTTCAATCACGGTGTCAATTCCGGTGATGACTGTGGGCACTGATATTTGTGTCACTTTGTTCTACAAGTGTTGTGTAAAAGACAAACACGTCACGAGGCTGCGAAAGTCTCAGGCAGACAAACCAACACATACCCACACGAAAATATAACTGCCCACGCGCGCCGATGGAGTGGAAATTTTCAGTGAAAATTTGTTTCACGGCGCGGCGCATGAATGCTGCCTCCCTTAATTTTATTCCGAGTTTTTTCTCTCGTAGCGCAGGTCGGTCCAGTGTTTGGTAGCCGCATATAGTTTTATCAGATTCAATCACCGGAAATTGCATTCCGTTGATTTTTAGGAGTTTCAGCAAAATTCCGATCACTCGTAGCGCAGCTTCCCGATAACGATCCCAGGCAAATCCCAGGACATTCTCAGGGCACTGTGGGGAAAATTCGCTAGAAAATCCCTGCAAAATCAGAATTTTTCAGGCCACTTATGGCGCAGTTACTACAACTTCCAATATTTTCAGACCAGGTTGATTCCTTTATGTACAGTTTCCGGCATTTCAGCGTCAATCACAAGTCTATGAGAATAGGATAGGGGAGAAGAATGTTTTTGGAAAATAATCGAATCCAAGTGTAAGTCACTGTCATAACCTGGACACAACTCCGTACATATGTTATTATTTTACTGGTCTCCACACAATTATCGAACTATTGTTCTAAGGAATATCAATGAGCTCTTTCGAAATCGCGTCAAGTCAGCAAACGATTTGTGAAAACCTTCGATCCCACGTGTAATCACTGTCATAACACACTCGCAGACATATGTTATACCATGTCCACCACCCAACTTATGATCATCGTTGTTTTAAAGGAATATAGAGAGTTCCTTTCAGTTATCGTACAAAAAAACAAAACGTCTCAAAGTAGTTTCCATTGCACAACCATGATATTAGATTGTTTAGGCGGGTAATTGTTAATTTACTAGTATGTGTCACAGTCTAGGCACCCTTCGGATCATGGTGTATAGATCAGGGGATAATGATCAATATCATATGAGGTAACATATAAATCATTTTTGTCTAATTTGTTTATTTACACCAATCTTCCACTATTATCTCTTAGCCTTCATGGGATTACACAAAACCAAAAGGGGTATGGAAAAGACAAAACATGTATCGTCTGTCACCCCTAGACCATGTTCTTTATGTCTTTGGTTCTCCTTTTAATCTAGCATCGGTTAGTCGTTTGATGAAACCCTACACTGTCACGCACAACTCTGTCTCTTCTATGTTTTT